>OZ001667.1:320610-1520610 GCA_963924145.1 Pyrausta purpuralis
AAATGCAAATCGCGTGTTATGCCGTCCACAAGAAACCCAGATACTGTTAGTGTGTTTTGCAGAGCTGACTGTACTAGTGCAAATATTAAAAGTGTGCGGGTAGAAGAGCATAATACATCGCGCACCAGCAGACGACGCCGAGCTGCTTCAGTCGCCCCGGGACCATGACTCGTGTAACCGAGTCGAAACGTCAGGAAGGTAAATACGATGTTTACCTTAAAAATAAGTGTATCGTTGCATGAAATCCCGTGTGTTGATCAGTAAAGTACAAAATGCAACAAAGTTTTAAATCATATATAGCTAGCCGATACGGGTCGGAAAGTGTAACAAAACTAAAACACCTTGAATGCCTCCGAAATAAAAAAGTGCGTTTGGAAACATCGTTGACATTTTTAACGACTTGTCGCGATTTGAACCTTATACCTACGTGTGTGCGAATAAAACCGCGTATAGGAATTGCATTTTCGGAAAGAATTCTAAATAACGCGAGTGTTCGTTTGCTGAAACAGCTGATTAAAAATACGTATAGTCAGCTTCATAGGATACAGAGTGAATTGTATGCGTTTCATCTGGAATGCAGTGCGGTTTGGTCCAGTGATGATTTTGACAAGTGTGATCGAATTACATACCTACAAGCATCTCGAATCCGTGTTTTATGTGAAAACGGCCATGAACGCAAATTGGAAAAGTTACGTTTTCGTCAACGCCGTAGTGGGTATTCACAGAACACCACCATTTCAACGAATGCTTCGGTACAGTCAGCCACATTAAATACTCACACGGTGATAAACTTGTCAGATGCTACATTGGATATGGCTCCGCAGAGTGTGTTGGCAAAAGGTATGAATTTTGCATTAACACCGAAGAAGGTTCCTTATGAGAAAATAATCTGTGGTGTGGAGGAGACTATCATCCGCAACAAGATTCCACCGACTGATGCAGATATTCTGAGGCAGGATGTGGCGGTGATTTTGCGAAAGTCTAGGTTGCCTAAGAGTAATGTAACCACGGAAGAAAGAGAAGCACTCAGTGACCTGTGTAAAAACCAAGAGGTCCTGGTACTGAAGACTGATAAGGGTAACGCTACCGTGGTTATGAACACCCAAGATTACGACACTAAAATAAGGAATATGCTTGCTGACACAACTGTTTATAAGCCAGTGAATTATAACCCTACGGCCAGAGTGACTCGACGGATTCGTGCCTTAATCCAGGAGCACCGAGAGCTTTTTACAGAAGATGTTTACAATAGTCTTCATAAGCCAAAAAATGTACAGCCGCCAAAACTATATGGTTTGCCGAAAATACACAAACAAAACGTGCCACTTAGACCAATAGTAAGCCAGATAGATTCACCTACATATAGCTTGGCAAAACACGTAGCTGGAGTGTTGCAACCATTAGTTGGCAAAACATCATCGTATGTAAAGGACTTGGTGCATTTTATAGAACTGGTTAAGAATATCACAATGGAACCTGGTGATATAATGGTAAGTTTTGATGTTGAGTCACTGTTCACTAATGTGCCATTAAAGGATTGCCTGGAAGTTATCAAGGATAGACTGTTTGATAATGAACTGCCTAGTGAGTATATTGTTCTACTGGAAAATTGTTTGGACGGCAACTATCTCTTATATCGTGACAAATACTACCTCCAGATCGATGGTGTTGCTATGGGAAGTCCTGTAGCACCAGTGATTGCCAACATCTGGATGGAACATTTTGAAGAACGAGCATTAGCGAGTGGTCCTGATATCATAAAAATCTGGAAAAGATATGTTGATGATATATTTTGTATAATAAACGGAAACCAACAGGTAGTGGAACAATATTTACAACATTTGCACTCTATTCATCCAAAGATAAGGTTCACATATGAAATAGAGCAAAACAGATCTATGGCTTTCCTTGATGTTAAAGTTACTGTGAGACCGGATGGAACTTTGTCCCACTCTGTATACCGAAAGCCAACTCATACGGACAGATATTTGCATGCTTCTTCTCATCATCATCCTCGTCATCTGCAATCAGTGGTATCATCGTTGGTAAACAGAGCACACACTTTATGCGACGGTATAACGGGGGTTCTAAAAAGGAATGGTTACAGATTGACCAGAAGACAAATGGAGAAGAAGCCAAAGAGAGATAAACAACCGATGGTGAGCCGAGAACCTGCTTTTCTGCCATACGTGAAAGGGATAACGGATAAAATTGGAACAGTACTTCACAAATACTCCATAAAGACTGTATATAGTCCGTTGTCTAAAATAACGAATTACATACGCTCACCAAAGGACGTGATACCTCTGCAAACGCCGAGTGTCTATAAAATAGATTGCAGCTGTGGTAGTTCCTACATTGGACAAACGAAGCGATCAATCGCGGAAAGAGTCAAAGAACATATTGCAGCTGTTAAAAATCTACAGACGAATAAATCAGCGATAGCAGAACATCTGCTCAATGCAGGCGCAAATCACTGGATGGAACTACATGATCCGAAAATCCTCTCCACTGATCGATATTACCATACTCGGTTAATACGTGAAGCAATTGAAATTAAAAAACATAATAATTTCAATCGGGATGATGGTTTTCAATTATCAACAGCTTGGAATCCAGTGATAACAAAGTGCAAATCGCGTGTTATGCCGTCCACAAGAAACCCAGATACTGTTAGTGTGCTTTGCAGAGCTGACTGTACTAGTGCAAATATTAAAAGTGTGCGGGTAGAAGAGCATAATACATCGCGCACCAGCAGACGACGCCGAGCTGCTTCAGTCGCCCCGGGACCATGACTCGTGTAACCGAGTCGAAACGTCGGGAAGGTAAATACGATGTTTACCTTAAAAATAAGTGTATCGTTGCATGAAATCCCGTGTGTTGATCAGTAAAGTACAAAATGCAACAAAGTTTTAAATCATATATAACTAACTGTATGACAAAGAACAAGGTTAGGTTAGGTTAAAAAAGTGACCCGACAACGCGCGAAGGCGAGCGAACAAAGCGAGCGTGCCGCGGCAGCGGCCGCCGAGCGCCAGAAATCACCGCTTGGCAGGAAACTAGCTGGATGCCAAACAACAGGTTGGGTTAGAGCAGCGACCTGACAACCGCTGCAACAACAACAATAAATTCATGATATTTTTGCAAGTTGCGACAGACTATTTAACGAGGGGTAGTGATGTCATATTAACCCCCCTTTTTAAACTTAGTCCTCGTGACTCCCTGAGAGAGGTCTTTAAGAAAATCAACATATTAACTGTGGCTTCTCAATACATTTTTGACAATATAATGTACGTCCGTAAAAATTTAGATTATTTCATGAAGAAGAGCGACATTCACTCATATAACACAAGAAATAAACACAAGCTTGTCGTTCCTAACTTCAGATTAGTTAAAACTAGTAATTCGTTCATGGGAAATTGTATAAAATTCTTTTATAATATACCCCACAATCTTGTCGAATTGCCGGTTGATAAATTTAAGAAACACGTTAAAAACACGCTTATGTCTAAAGGCTATTATAAGGTTCAAGACTACCTGAACGACACGAATGTGTGGTCTGTCCAGCCTGCACCGACTGATGTACTTACCTTTGATGATTTTGATTTTACGGCAGCTAGTGGTGACTGAGTTTGTTCCGGTGTTTCTTCTCAGCACTTGCCTAATTGTCTGTGTTCTGTCTCGAAGCGCTGGTAGGGCCCAAAAGATAAGGAGACATGATTCGGCCCCTTCAGGGCACAATTATTTTTATTTTATTTTTCACTGTACATTTGACGTTCATAAGTGGCATATTGTGTCCTAAATTGAATAAATATTTTTGATTTTGCTTTTTTTTAAAAAAACTGCTGGAGGGGGGGGGGGAAGTCAAAAGTCATCCAAGGTCAAGCTCATTCAAGGTCAAGGTCATCACGTCGAAGTCATCCAAGGTCGAGGTCATCAAGGGCAAGGTCATCTCATTCTCACCAAATTTCAACAGTGAGATGCTTATAGTTCCAGAATAAAGTGGCTGTGACATAAGGACGGACAGACAGACAGACAGACAGACAGACTTGACGAAACTATAAGGGTTCCGTTTTTTGCCAAACTATGAGACTTTTATTAGTCACTACCGGACCCAGCGAACTTTGTTTCGCCCCCATCCTCGTCTTGCCCGGCCTCGTCCCGCCCAGCCACGTAATTAAAGAAAAATAAAAATGTTTAGGGTGGACAACCCTTATCACTAAGGGGTATGAAAAATAGATGTTGGCCGATTCACAGACCTACTCAATATGCTTACAAAATTTCATGAGAATCGGTCGAGCCGTTGCGGAAAAGTACGGGAACGAACATTGTGACATGAGAATTTTGTATAAGATTTATTTTTATTTCAAAGGCCTATGGCTAAGCTATCTCCAGTTTCAGTATGGCACGCTCTTTTTTGGACACCAGTATACTTCTGCGCAGCGTTGGCAGACGGGAGCAGTGTTCATACCGGACAGCGCGGGGTACCTGGTCGCGGCGAGCTGCGTGGGCGGCGCGGCGCGGCGGCTGGGGCCGGAGAGGGTGGCGCTGGCGGCGCAGGTCACTGTAGGCGTTGCTGCCTTAGCCGTGCCTCATGCTACTTCGGTAGGTTATAGTAGTACCCTAGCCGATTTCGATGAAGGTCACTGTTGGTAACTCCAACAGGTAACTTTTGTGTGTTGGCATATGCAGGGTGTTGTTTTGGTCAGCGACGAGCGACTCAGGGGTGGTTGTACAAACGATACTGATGCCAAAAAAAATATAAATATATATTTTTAAATGGAAAAAGTCCATTTTTTTTAATGCGGTACAGCAATCGATTTAAAACTACCAACACCAGGTAGCCTCTTCGTAGCTTACTAGCTACGGTGTAGTATTTCGTAGATAAGCGCTAGCTACGCGCTAGGGTGCGAGTTTTCCCATTAGTTTTGTAATTTTTTTGAATGTTGTGAAGAGGTTTTCTTGTATAAAACTTGCTCTGAATTTTAAGCAAAAAATTTTTTTTGAATAAGCATAACTCATATTATCATCCCTGAGTTGGATGTCACTGACCAAAACAACAACGTGTATTGTAATTATTTTTAGTATTATTGTGTTGGTATCACTGTATTACTTGTCAACTGTATGTGGTACCGAATATACGCACTTTACATCACGGACCTCTTTAATTTACCAGCCCCTATCGAAACAGTAATTTACACTTTAAACACTCACAACGACTACCCGACTACGCGGGATGTATAATAAACAAACCTTATAACACCGCACGCATACTAGTCATCGCGCGCCCAGGCGAACGGGCGTTGTCACCCTCCACCGCTAGATGGCGCTGGCAGTAACTTACCTCGCACGTGCATTGAGTTTTTTCGGATAGTAAAGACCTTCAGTTTAGTACTATTTGTTATCATCTTGTGTAGGAACGTCTACGGTGCAAACTATCCTGTTGAGACAGATCTGTTAATACCTAGCCGGATAACACTGTAGCCCGCTGCGCTGCAAGCTAGGCGCATCTCCCAGAGGTCGCTTTAGTTGAACGCCCGCTACCGTGAATGCCATACATATTATTGTATCGTTAGGCTGTCATTCGGAAATAAATAATTATTGGGTCACTCGGAGTCTTTTCGTCCGCCATCACCGCCACCTACCTTTACAACCTGTGTTTGCGCAAACCCAGGTGGTAAGTAGGAAGGTGAGCCCGTGTCACTTATACGCTATTTATTGCCGCTTTCCTACAAAAGGCTTTTAATATTGGCTTAGAATGTTTTTAACACTCACAGTTACCGGGCCAGACGCTCTTACCAATAGAGCTACCGTGTCACAGCTCAAGCTCAGCGTGTACAAGCGTATGACGTATCCATAAGAGACCACAAATTTCGCAAGGTCGGACTGACAGCACGGTAGCTGAATTGGTATGAGCGTTTGGCCCGGTCAGCCAAGAGGTCGCTGGTTCAAGTCCCGCCCGTGCGCAAATTTTTGGTTTCTTATTTCATCTTTATAGCTTTTAATATGTCGAAATATGTGTATAGTGCTGAAAAGTTTCCTATTACCGTTGGGCGGTCTCAATTACTTGTAGCGCCATCTTGGGGCAGCATTTAAAACTAATAACAATGACGAGTGAGTTTAACGATTACGTGGGTGAGCGTGATGGAAGATGTACCAGATTGAGCAAGAACGAGTAAACGCGTGTGTGAGAGCGTGATAAAAGATGTTCTTATTTGAGCGGCACGTAACCTACGACCATATTCTCTGTGTAGGATCGGTGAACTATTGAACTAATAGTACTAAAAGGCCGAACTAGTTACTTTGAACGATTGTTCTAGTACTGAGCGCTTCATTCAAGGTCTGAATAAAAACCTGACTAAATAATAGTCGAAAACTACTTAGTCCACGCTTTTTGATGTTACTCCCTGCCCTTCCGTCGTAGCGAGTAATTTTAGAGCCTGTAGCCTTCAAAACTTAGGGCTTCTGTATCTTTTTATTTTATAAAGATATTTTTAATGGCGTTACGAATTAATATAAAAAAAATCAAGAAATATCATAAACCATAGTTTGAATTCAAAAAATGATTAAAATAAAAAAAGTTCACCGAAATGATAAAAATATAAACCTTGTTGAAATTTACTCATATTTTCCTTCAAACTACAGTGCACAAGTGTGGCGGAACAACGGGCAAATATAATCTAATCCCCGGCTACATTTCCGAAGGTATTTAGTAATCTGGGCAGATTGCTAGCCTTCTGGGAAAGCCTGAGGTGGTAAAAAAAACATACGTTCAATAGCCTAATCGTGAGGCTTAGTGCGGAAAGCACCCCAGCCAAACACTAACTAACTAATTTAATCCCTAAACTAGGCTTGTAAATTACATGTACTGTTAGGAACTAGTTCATTGATGTGACCGAGAACGAACTATTATGTTCTAGTCTTTCAAATCGATCTAAAGTACAGTTCAGGGGGCCAATTCTCGTGCAATTCGTATACGAAAAAAGTTCACCCATCGAATTTTCTTTAGAAACAGTAGTTTTTGATTTCTCAGGGTCACGATTTCTATTAAGTTAGAATTTGTTTGTGCAATAGTTTTTTTACGTGTAAATATTTTATTTAATCTTTAGGTCAAACGGTTGAACTCGCAATCGATTTACCACACGAAAAAAGTTCGACTGCCGCGAGAATCAGCCTCCTGATAAGCAAATCTTGTATGTCTATGGTTCAGATCGGCTCGCGAGAGCAGAGTAAGAACGAATAATTGCGAGTTACAGAGCAGAGGGAGTTGAAAGATAACATACGCGTGTGCGTGAGCATGAAGAAAGATGTGCTAGATTAAGCGAGAACGAGACAAACGCTTGGGCCCGAGTATGCCGGAAGATGTACTAGTTAAGCGAGAGCGAGACAGCCGCGTGTGCTTGTATATAAACTTACCAGTTAATAAATTTAAAACTCGGTGGCGGTCTTCTTAGACGTGAAGAAGGCTTTCGACCGGGTTTGGCACCTCGGTCTCAGTTTCAAGCTCGCCACGACCACCCTGCCCCCCGCTAGCGTGGCTAGCGCTTCCCCACTTGAGCCTGGGGCTGGGGCTGTGCGCGACGGACTTCCCTTAACTATATCCTTTCCTTTCTTTTGGACATTCCCACACATCGCCATCTAATTCCAATTCCAAAGTAAGCTACTCAAAGCTTGTGTTATGGGTGCCTATAATACTTAAATTACTTTTTGTTTGTAAATACATACATGATATACATAGAAAACACCCAGACCAATACACACAGAACATGTCTGTCATGTCATATACACAAATGTTTGTAATTTGCGGGGATCGAACCCGCAACCCGCTGCGTAGTAGGCGATTTCTCGACCACTACACCAGACGGGTCGTCAAACTTTGTATCTCTGGCAGGTGTCGTGGCTAGCGCTGCCCCACTTGTGCCTGGGGCTGGGGCTGGGCGCGACGGACGCGGCGCTGGTCCCGGCGCTGGTGGCGCGGCACCCCGCGCGCGTGCCGCAGATCGCTGCCCTGCTCCAGGCCGCGTCCAGCATTGCTTACACTTTAGGTAACTGGTAGTAGAACTTCGTGCAAATTCTGTCCATGTCCCGTATTGTAATGTAATTCTAGTAATCTTGTGATTTTAAACGGAATATTATAACTTAGACATTGTAGATAAAAATTTAAAAGGCGATTATATAATATTTGCATGCTACTTCTGATAGCTGGAAAAGCTGAACCGCAATCTATATAATACCTATTAAAGTGAATGCTTTTCCAAAGGCAAATAAATATTCAAGACAAAGACGAATCCAACAAAGTTGAAGTCATAAAAATCGATTATTTGTTTTGGGTTAAAAGTAATGTACCTAACTAACACGACTTTCTGTAATGTATGTTAGACGTATAAGAGATAGTTAGCAAATATTCGATATTCATGGAAATATTGGCGTAGAGATTCCCTTTTTTAAATAAAATTAATGACTGAAAACATAACAGGTTATTATGCGAACCACAGAAGATTGAAATCTCTTCGTTATTCTATTATGCGAAACAACTTACTGTGAAGCCACGACTTTGTTTCCTCCAGTTTTTATTTATATAACTTTACAATGTGACTTTTGATCACGGACTACTTTGAACGCAGGCTAAGTAGGACGTCCAAAATGACTTATTTTTTCTCAAAGTCCCACGGCCCTAACCGATCATGAAACTCCGTGGTCTAAAGACTGCTACTTCTCTGCAATTTTCTAGGCGTCTGTGTATGTAACCATACTTTTCTTCTATTCTAGTAAGATCTCAGCGAACCTATTATTATTTTATTTTATTTAGGTTTGCTTGTGATTCCAGATCAAGCCAAGCCGGCTTGGTCTGGAGTCAAGGCTCTACATCTTCATCGATAGTACCTAATGGTAAAATGTCGTTTCCAGCGGTTAAATATTTATGATTGTGTGTGTTTTGAAAACAAATAACAACCAATCTTACAAACGCGAAAGTTTTTGAAGATGGTCGTATGATTGTTAATCTTTCACGCTAAAAGTAGGTAGGTACTGGATTGGTTTTGATGTAATTTAACAAAAATTTAGCTGTTGGTAATGACATTTTACAATCCATAGATGCTGATAATAATAAAGCTAAAGAGTTTGTTATTTGAACGCGCTTATCTCTGGATCTACTAGATCTAACATTGAGTTGAATAATTATTTTTGTGTTGGGTAGCTTATTTATCGAGGTAGACTTAAGGCTGTAAAAAAAAATAGTCCCCCTAGCCGATTTCGACTACGGTGGCCAGTCACAACGACTAACTGACTGCGCGGGACATATTATAGTGCACAAGTGTGTGCGCAAACGCAGGTGCACTCTCTATTCCTTTCACTCTCATAGCCCGATGGGACAGAATGGCTATAAAAGTAACGCTGCGACGGGAAAGCACTCAAAACGCGCGGATGAAGTCACGCGGCCAATTACTATATTATATGAAGAACTAAGACTAAAACGAAATGAATTTCATTTATTTATTCATTTATTTGCCAACTAAGTGTTACATACATATAGCAGGTCTTATGCTAGACAATTGCACTTATGACTTAGTAACCCTTTCAGTTTGGGTATTGCAAAATAATAATAAAACTTAAAAGTATTACATTTTGGACTTACAATTACAGTGACTACTTAAAGTTTTGACTATATCAGAGCAACTTTAGCAAAAGAAATAAATAAACAGTTGGTTATTTATTATTTATATGTTTGTATTTTGTTATAATTTATGTCTTTGTTTTTATCTATTTGAGTGTCAAGTTTTATGTATGTCTTAATTTTTGTTTTATTATTTGGGTATCAATTGAATTACTCCAGGTCCGGTGGCCGGCGGGCTGGTGTCCTGGGCCGCGGGCTTCGAGGCCACGATGCGGACGCTCGGAGTCCTCAACCTGCTTTACGCGGGGCTCCTCTACCGCGCGCTCAAAGAGAACCCACTCTCTGAACAGGTCTCTTGATTGATAAAGATGAAATAAGAAACCAAAAATTTGCGCACGGGCGGGACTTGAACCAGCACTTTGTGGCTTGCCGGGCCAAACGCTCTTACCAATTGAGCTACACAGCACAGTAGCTCAATTACAAGAATGTTTGGCCCCGTTAGCCAGAAAGTTGCTGGTTCGAGTCCCGCCCGTGCGCAACTTTTGGTTTCTAATTTTCATCGTTATTTATAATTTTATTGTTATTTTCATACAAAATTTATAGAACCGGCAATGTATTGCAAACAAATGTGTTCAGCCATTTACTAAAACGAGTAAGCGATAACTATAACCCACTACTGTTGCAAAAAAGTTGGGTAGATGGCGCTGACATTACGTATAATGACGGTACGGTAGCTCAATTGGAAAGAGCGTTGGCCCAGTTTGCTAAAGGTTGCGGGTTCGAGTCTCGCCCGTGTGAAATATTCGGTTTCTTGTTTCATTTTACAAATAAACTATGAGGTCTAACCTGATCCCAACGTAAGTAGCCAATGCACCTGTGTTATGGAAATCAGACGCAACGAAAAGATCGTTTTTCTACATTGACCCGACTGGGAATCGAACCCGGAACCTCACGAGATGGCGACGCTTGAAACCAGCGTGCTAGCTACTCGACTACGGATGTCGTCACTTATTAGGTTGTCAAGTTTACTTATTAGGTTGTCTTTTCTATGATGTTATCTTTTTTTTAACCAGTGGGGGGCGTGCACTCCCGAAGACGACGCGGAGGGCAGCGAGGGCGGAGAGGTGACTCCGCTCCGTCCGCAACAGTACACCGCTCTGCACTAGATGTTCATTCTACATTGTATCTTATTAAAATAATAATAAAGTTCATATTACATACCGTTCACTATGTTTTACTAATCTCTCAATTTTAATTAGTTTTTTTTTTCTTTTTTTTTCATACAAGTTTTACGTCTTCGGCTCTATGCCATACAGACTATTCTTTAGTGAAATTGTTCATCTTTTAACACTTATTAACTAAAACTAACACTAAACTAGCCTATCTTAACCAAAATCATTGCAATGCGAGGTGGTTCGTATTTCAATGCTCAACAAGGAAGCTTAGCGCAGGAACAGCGATCCGGGAAAGACGGCGCAATCCAGATCGCTTCACTTTTAATTCCAAACCTTAAATTGCATTGTTTTCTTCAAAAGCACAAATTATCATGACAATTACACCGCACAATCACAATAATTGACCCGAAAAAAACAATTTCTAAAATGAAGGATTTCTAAAAGAATTCCGCTATCACGAATCTGTCATTCACTAATTATGTCTTGACAAATATGGACGGTGGTGGTCAGGTTGATGTGGTATACACGGACTTCGAAAAAGCTTTCGATCGTGTGGACCACGTTATCCTCCTTCATAAACTGTATGAGCTTGGTATTCACGGAGATCTGCTTCGCTGGATAAGATCCTATTTAGAAAATCGTTCTCAAGCTGTAGTGCTAGGTGGCTTCAGATCAAATTTTGTGAAAATACCTACTGGTGTCCCACAGGGTTCGCACCTCGGGCCTTTATTCTACAACGCATATCTTTACGACATATGGTTCCATGTTAGACACGCCAAACATTTGCTGTACGCGGATGACAAAAAAGTATTTTTCCGCATCAGAAATCTACATGACTGCGAATCTTTACAATCTGATCTTGATAGGCTGAACGAGTACTACATTCAAAATAAAATCACTGTAAACATAAGAAAGTGTCAGTCTATCATATTTACAGGAAAAGCGAATCCTATTAAATTCCCATATGCCTTCAATAATAACCCTATTACGACAGTTAAAGAAGTCCGTGACCTTGGTGTTATTTTAGACAGTAAACTGACACTATCTGCCCACGTCGACTGCGTTGTCAATAAAGCGTTGAGAAGTTTGGGATTCGTGTTGCGATCATGTAGGCCCTTCAGCGATATTTCTGCCATTAAAACGGTTTACTTTGCATTTGTTCGTAGCACATTAGAATATGCTAGTTCTATCTGGTCGCCACAATACAAAACCTACATAGATTCTCAGGAGCGTATTCAAAAAAAATTTACTAATCATCTCGATTACCGTCTTCGTATTTCTTCTAACTCCTATCTTAGTAGCTGTAGACGACACAATTTATTGACTCTCGAAGAGAGAAGAGACATGCTGGATATGTGCTTATTATTTGATATCTTGAATGGACACCTGGACTGCGCGGATTTGGTGGCGGGTGTCGCGCTGCGCACACCGAGGCGCCGCACTCGCCACACACCTCTGTTGCACACGCATCGACACTCCGCTAATTATGCAAGAAATAATGTCCTCACGCGTATCGCACACTCGTGTAACACCAAATTTAGTGAATTGGAATTATTCGGTATATCAAAGCACACATTTAAACGTCATATTACAAATTATCTTAAAGCACGTACCGGAGATGACATCGATTAGATTTATTTGTACACCAATTTATTTTATAAGTAGGTACTTTTATCTCTTCACTCTGTATGCGGTGTAGTCGTCATTAAGAACCGATCCCAAGATTATTAATAATCGTAGGGCAACAACAACAACAACTGCGCTTTAAAAATTTGTTGTTTACTCTATTTATTCATTTTACTACTCTCGTGCTATGGGAATGTAGCAAATATGCACGTTCTTAGGTTGTTCTCGGGCCGCTGTCGGGCATGCTGACGTCGGTCGCCCACCAGCCATATAAATCTGTATTTATTTTTTCTTTTTGCCTGCCACGATGTTCGATTGTCCATGCGATGTAATCTAAGCACAGCTATTGTTCATTGATAGTAGGTACTTTTTTGAATGACCTATAATATTCACTGTCAGAATTTAGTCTCACAATTGTAATAATAATTGTAAATTAAGGAAAACCTAGTATTGGCTTACTATTTATGAATACATTGTGAATTAGTATATTTAATTTTTAGCTGTTGGTTTTCTAAAATAAATAAACAAAATAAACAAAATGAAGAAATAGGGTCCGTCCTGCCTAGAGATGTAAAAATACCGTATTATACCAAATGGTACTGAATCATACCGGTATTTTACAATAGAATTCAGTATTTTTCGTATTATTCGTATTATATTATTTTTTATCACAAAGCAATTGACTTGAGTTTTTCACGTATCACTGGAGAATGTATTGATATATTCTGAAATATCTATACATATTATGAACATAAACATTGAAAACAATGCTTTCTTATTATTTTTTCGACTGAATTCACGCATATAAAATATTGCTCGCACCATCACACGTTGCACGAAGTGGCAACTTCGGATTTGTTTGCTGACAAGTCTTACGTTCGCACGCTTATGTGTGTGTACATAGTTATCACTACTACATTAATAGCCAAACGAGTGAGTGAAATAGAATGACTCCCTCTCTTCCCCCTCGTCTACGCACACGCCGTGCTGGCGCTGGTCATTTTGCTATTGCCTGGCGCTAGTTCCGTCCGGAATGTTGTTGCTAGTAGTCGTTACTACATTTTCTTAAAATGCCTGGACGGACTTCGGACGTGTGGCAGTACTATCAAACCCTTAGTGACGAAAACAATAAAAAACGTGAGGTTTGCATACTGGTTCTTCTGGAATTAAAGTTCTGTCCTTGAGAAGAAACTTTTATTGTATGTATTAATCGAAGTAAGTTGAAAGAAGAGAATTCACGAAATCTGTAGATCCGTTTCCATAGCAACTGAAGTCTTTTTATGCGCAGCCGCGGCGACGCCAGCGCCAGCGGCATAATTGGAAACAACAAATAACTGCGTTGTGACCATTCTCCCCCCCCCCCCCCCCTTGAAAGAACTTCTTTCAAAGAGCTCTTGGGATTATCTGATCAGAGGTAACAGCTGGTCATCTTTGACCACCACGATATCGTCGATGTTGATGAGATGTCCTTTCATACACGTCTTCTCTCGATGTTGTAATTTCGACAGTACTTCTTGAGTCGCATCTCTTTCAAAATTGTAACCGCAGCCTTTCCAACAACTGGTACCGGTTGATGCTGGGTATTCCAGTAGTTAGGTTGGGATTAGGCAACGCCGTTAATGGGCGCCCAATAAGAAGTGTTCAAGGGTGGGAGGTGCTAAATCGGACGAATCAGGTAACAAGCATGATATGGGACGCGAAATTAAAATGATTTCAATTTGGACAAATAAAATAATATTATACAACGAAGTATCTGAATGAGACTAATTACAAAAATGATGACGGAAAGTTTAATATTTGTCGTAAAATGAAGTAAGTAAACTAAACACTAAGGGGACCAAATCGAGCCCTAAACATTTAGTATTTTTATGACGGTAACTACGACCCTTAGTTGACTGGTTACAGTTTATTCATGGTTGGACGATTATGATGTGGTATAAAATACCTAAAAGACGTACGAGACACTTCAGATACGTGCTTTAATCGTTTGTATTGTTTGGAGATGTCAGAACAACCTTGTTCCATGTTATCTCTAGTAAGACCTTTATCTGGGACGTTAAAATGTCTATGAGCAACAGGATAGTAACGACGCAGTGATGATTTAGGTTTTTCATGAAGCGATGGTGTAGGACAAAACCTCACATTTGCCAGACGCTTTTGTTTTATCAAGTTACATCCGATTTTAGGACTAGAAGGAACTATGCTTTCTATAGGACCAGCAACAAACCAGCCAAATCGAGACGCTTGCAATGTTGGTTGATTTTGATTCAACTTTATTTGATTGGGTAACACAATGTCCCAAAAAACGTCCGCTCCTAATAGGATATGAATCTCTGACGGTTTAAAGAACGTAGAGTCCGCGAGCTCAATGTTAGACGGAAAATTAAGTTTTGACACATCGACAGGGACATTTGGCAAATTACTAGTAACTTCAGGAACTACCGAGCAAGTGACATTTATTGAAAAGTCGTTAATACGAGACTTGACAAGAAGATCACAAGTTTTCACTATGTTTGTGACAGTATTATTGACGCCTATAACTGCGATAGGATTAACTCGAGAAGTCTTTATGTTCAATTTCTTTCGCATTGTTTCAGCAATGAACGACGACTGACTTCCACTGTCCAGTAAAGCTTTGGCAGGAACAGATTTGTTTGTTTTGATGTCGATTAAGATGACTTCAGCAGTGCACAACAAAACTTGACGCGGCACCACAGCAGACAGCGCAAAAGTTGAAGACGATGCCTGATTTGTAGAAGTGGATGACGAAGGTAAGTTAGATGTAGTGTTATTATGACAACTATCATCATCACTTTCTTGATGTAATAATGTATTATGTCTTTTCTTGCAGGTTTTACATGAACCCAGACGACACTGAGCAACACTATGACCAGTGCGAAGACAGTTGGAACACACTTTAGAATTGTTATCAAAAGCAATCCTATCCTTTGGAGACATGTTCTTGAATAAATCGCATTGATGAAGGAAATGATTTTGATTACATGACACGCATTTTTTGAAAATTAGATTATTATTATCATTGTTGGTGTTAAGAAATGACTTAGTAGACTTGCTTGTATTTAGTTCTCTACTGGATTTTCCCGACGAATCGAACCGACTGTATTGCATGGTTTCAAGCACGTCAGCTCGACCGCGGAGGAATTCGAAGAAATCCGTGAGTTTAGGTGACACATCTAAGTTATTCCTATGTTCTTCCCATTTTTGACACGTAGCGCTATCTAGTTTCGAGGACATGATGTAAATGATTATTGTATGCCAGTGTTGCACCGGCTCACCCAACTCTTCAAGCGCTCGTAAGTTTTTAGAATAATAGTCAATAAGGTATCTAATGGACTTAAACGATTCCTTGGATACAGCTTCGAAATTAAATAACGCTTTTGTATGATTATTAATGAGTATCCTTTTATTATTGAAGCGATCACATAACATTGACCAAGCAATCTCATAGTTGGACGAGGTGAAACTGATGGACTTAATCACGACAGAAGCGCCACCTTCCAATGAGTTACGAAGATAATGAAACTTACTTATTGCTGGCAAAGACTCATTGTTGTGTATTAGTGATTCAAACGTATCTCTAAACTCTAACCATTTCAAATGATTACCATCAAATGTTGGTAAGTTGATAGTTGGCAATCTGACATTCATTTGGTTAGGAGGACTATGACATGACATCGCACTATGACAAAAACCTGCTTCACTGTCTTTCGGAGAACTAGATTTTACAGTTTTAGCATAATTTTCGATCATATTTTGTGCAACGGCTATAAGGTTGCAAAATCTAGTCTCAATAAGGTCGCGTTCTTCCATTTGTGAATCTATGTCTGTTGTCAACCGTTCTATTTTGCTTTGAACATTGTCAAAGACAGGAAACAGCTCTTGTAAGCGAGTCAATTTTAGTTGCAGTTCATTAATCGTGATACTATCAAAACTCTTTGGATCAAGTTTATCGATATATTTCTGAAAGTTAGTGAGGCGAGCTTTGATGGTACCTCGTTCATGATGGAGCTCTTTAAGTTCGCTTGGCTCTTTGGATTCGGCCATTATTGCTGTTAGCACAAAGACAATAATAGGAGCAAGTACCGAATAACACTTTGAAAATTAATATAAATAAAAGAAATGTTTATCTGACCGTAGAGTCCGCTCGCAACTCACTGCGAAACGGAAAATAATGCTGACAATCAATCGAGTGCGACGTCTCTGTATATGAAGAAATTTCCTTCACTCGAAAACTTCCTCGCTTGAAGGTATAACTCGGCAGAATCAAGAAGTCAAACGTTGTAACGACGAACCTGAAAAGTATATGGAAAAGAGTTTGACATCTGGATATGCAATATGGTCGGGTTATACGGATACTGTCGCTAATGCCGACTAGTGTGAGACTAATGAGCAGTTTTTTTTTAGATACATATTAGTATTATTTGTAAAATAAGAATCGAATTCGTAATCACTTTTCCAAAGAACCTCAAACATGAAACACAATGCAAAACATAAAATACCAAAAATACCATATGAAATAGTATAATACGGTTTAATACGGTATTATTGGTATTTTACCTTCGGGTACATTTGGTATAATACCGGGCTTACATCTCTAGTCCTGCCCTTTTTGTTTCCCGCGCATAACTCCATTTTTAATTAGATAGACCAAAATGACATTTGGTATATGGCCACTTTTTTTTTAATTTACAAGTTTAACGTCCTCGGACGGAGCCATACGGACAATTCTTCATTAATAAGTTCTATATTTACACTTAACACTACAAAACTAACACTTAACTTGCCTAACCTAACTCATAGAAATGCGGGGCTAGCGTTCGTATTACGAGTACAATGCTCAAGAAGGAAGATTAGCACGAGAATAACGATCCGAATCAGAGGGCGCGTTCTGCGATCAGAGCACGCTTTACTTTGTCTCCTCCTTTGTCTTCACTGTTTTCTTCAATAACAAACATTATTATGATGATTCCAACACAGAATCACAATAAATGACTAGAAAAAACCAATAACTAAAAGAAGAAGAAACAAAATCCAACTTCCTCTTCTCGTTACCGCGCTAAACTCCTTTTTCGTAATTTAAAATGGACTTGTTGTTCCTAAATAATAAAAAAAATCAATTTAGTTCAATTGTTGTTTTTAATCGATTATAAAACATTCAAATAATAGATAATAGAGTGATAAAAGTCCCCCTAGCCGATTTCGACTACGGTGGCCAGTCACAACGACTAGCCGACTGCGCAGGACATATAATAGTGCACAAGAGTTTGCGCAAACACAGGTGCACTCTCTATTCCTTCCACTCTCATAGCCCGATGGGACAGCAATCTGACACGACCGGAGAGAGATCAGGTGCAGGACCAACGGCTTTACGTGCTTATCCGAGGCACGGGGGTGAAACACCGCCAACTTCTAAACTGCGGGCTACCCTAAGAATTTATGAACAGAAAACCCCAGGTCTATATTTTTGGCCCGACCCGGGGATCGAACCCGGGACCTCTGGCGCAGCCGTCGCTTTAAGTGCGACCCTCCCACCGCTGCGCCACCGAGGCAGTTAATAAAACTGTTTATATAAATCATAAGTCCTACAAAGATCATTATTATTTGTAATAATAATAAATTTATTGATAGTATTTAAAAGTTTAAATAGGTAAATACATTAATGAATATTGCTATTGCAAGAGAAACTTGGCCGGATACGCCTATCTGTATCGAGCTTTATCCGGACGCCTGGCATCTCTAATTTTTTATTCGAATTAGTTAATTTAATGTAAATTGCTTTCAGTCAGGACAGTGCTGTGGTGCAGTCGCGCCAGAGCTGACTTCAATATACTCTAGGGGTTCACTTTTTGGAGTCAGTAAACTTACCCTGTGTAAATCAGGCTTTATATTTGTAACTTTTTACAAGCTAGCTCCTTGCAATGTTTTGACGCTACATAAGAAATCTTTCATTTGTTTCAAACATCGCTTGGCCGCGGCCGACGGACGGCATGTCAAAATTATAGTTTACAAGACCCCGCAAATGTGTTAAAATTTCAGTGTTTTTAAGTTCAGTACCATCTAAATTGTACAGTGCACCACACAGTAGCCAGGATGGCTTGCAAGAAACCATTGGGTAAGTTTTGTGACACACAATCGTACTGTTGGTTTTGTCACCAATGTGGTCTTTTTAATACCTGATACAATAAATTAACTACCTAGCATTACAAAAGATAAGTAATCATAGATTGAGCTAAACCATCAAGGTACAGATTACAGGAAATAGTCAAATTACTTAAGTACCATTTCATGAATATATGAAAAGTATCAATGACATTTAGATAACATCAATATAAGTGAATTGTGCTCGCATATCGCCAGTGCTGCAAGTATTTCACAAAATGATTTCTTTATTTTCTTAATCCCTCAAGCGTATGTAAACGAGACACAATAGATACTCTATTGTTATGCGGTTGCCTGCAACCACTCGGGTGTTGAAGCGTTGCTTAGCATACTTTATTTTTCTTACCAATTTCACTTTCCTTCATCCATATTGTAAACATAAACAAATACTTTGCATTACATAGTCTTCATCTTATCTTATATATAGGTAAACCGGTCTGCGGAGTGTGGGGGCGTAGGAGCGCAGGGGGAGCGGTATGCGTGAGCTTTCCTCACGCCTCCCCCCGCGCCCCTGTACCCCGCAGGCGAGGTCTCAATTTCGCGGTTTACCTTTTAGACCCCTTACACACTGCGATTTTTAACATGGATGCAGTCGCGATGCAGATTCGATGCAGTCGTAAATTTTCAACATTTACATACTGCGCTACTTTTAGCATCGATGCAGTCGCGAGACCTGGAAATTTACAAATTATGTACTGAATTTTGGCGTCACGCTTCTGCATAGATGCTAATGCGCTCGATGCTAAATTAAATCTGTTCATCCGTTAGGAGACGGAGGAGATGTATTTGAAAAAATAAACCAATCAGATTTCGTTATTTTCACATCTCTTCTCCTACCTTCCAATAACCTGCCAGCTTTGCAGCTCATCTTCTCCTGTCTCCGCTTTGGTGGAAACCAGGCCTGAAGACAGATTAGTCAGATAACTCTTTGAATCCTAACCGATCTTTAAATCCTTCCAGGGCCGGGCCCGGGCGCGTACCGGCTGCCCACAACATGCGGCTTCAACCAGCACGACCCCTCCCGGTACCGCAACCCGATGTACTCGTTCGGCACCAACGCCGGGTTTCGCATCAGGGGCCTCGGCCCGGGGCCCGCGTACCGGATCGACCGCGTCACTAGGGACGGCAATGTCACGGCCCCCGCTTGGAGTTTTGGCGCTAGGTAAATAATGAGACTTAGGGCTGATTTTTCAATGGTCCGATAAAACTTATCAGACTGATAACGACAGATTTTAAAAAATGACAGTTACGTATGATTGCTGACAATTAGGTGACGTTTTCAAACTATCATGTATTTTGTTCGATGTATATTTCTTATCTGACTATTGAGCCCTCATTAAATCAGCCCTTATTATGTTTTATGTTACATCATAAAACTTTTTTGTGTTAATTTGCTATGCACATTTTTTAAGCGTCCTAAACTAATCGCATATACAGAGAAACCTGTTATTGGCTTCATCGTCATGGGGTGCCATCTTCAAATTGAAGTTTGGAGGTCAGCATGTAGAAACCGATGCGGTCTTGAGCCCCTCTTTTTGGCTGGTCATAAAAACGAAGTTTGGTCCAGTCTTTGATGTCATCCATCCATTTTTTTCTGGGTCGGCCTGGTGATCTCTTGCCATGAATCTTGCCTTCGAGGATCAACCTTAGGAATTCATATTGGGAAGTTTGCATATGTCCAAAGAAGGCATCCTTTATTGGCTTAACATTCTTTGTACAGTCGCCAGCACATCGGGCTATACATTTTTGTAGAAAAATAACCCTTATTACAACTGCGTAAGATACCGCAGTGTTTACCTTGATGTGCTGTTGTCCGTACAACTATTTTATTAAGCTGTTGGTTTTCTTAATAAAAAATAATACTTCTTTTTAGCTTTATAATTATTACAACCAGCGTAAACGGTAAACGGTATATCCTGTATGCAAGTAAACTTTAGACTCCCTAAACTCTTCTTGCCTCTTTATCTAACTAGAACCTTTAATAGTAGGATCTCTATTACAAATCGTGTTCTAATGACTTACCACATCCCTTTAACCCGCTATAAGGCTCGTTAGTTGCTAATTTGCTGGAACTTTGTCAAATAAATAACCATAAAATCACTTTCGCAACTAAAAAACCTCCGAAATATTTAATATTTTTTTTGCCAACAAAAATATTTTTTGAAGTCGGTTAAAAAGAAGAAAACAATTCACATCCATTAATTTCAATCCATTAGTTTAAATGTCTAAATATATTATTACTACAGCCTTATGTCAGTTTACTATAACTTAAATGTCACAATGAGAAAAAAAATACAATATTATAAGGTTTGTTATGTCCAAGTTACACAAAAAATAAGACAGATTCACTTTTTACATCCAAAGAAATTCCTAATACTATAGAAATTATGACCATTGAGCCACCGGACCAAATACTTCCTGAACATTGCCGCGTTTTGCATTTTTTAACCGACTTCAAAAAAGGAGGAGGTTATCAATTCGATTGTATGTTATGCTTTAGAATGTTTTTAACACTCACAGTGTCATATTTTATATTCATAAAGATCCTGGCCAACCGGGCCAAATTGGCCCGGTTTGCCAAAAGGTTGCTGGTTCAAGTCCCGCCCGTGCGCAAATTTTTGGTTTCTTATTTCATCTTTATGAATATAAAATATGACACTGTGAGTGTTAAAAACATTCTAAAGCATTAGATAGCGAAGCGACATCAATTTCCAAGTTGAATTTATTCTGTAAAGAATAACTGCTTGGGCCATCTGTTTCATAAACAGACGGCTAGATGGCGCTAAGCGTCACGCAATTGACGTTTTCATAAGAAACCACAAATTTCGCAGGGTCGGACTGACAGCACGGTAGCTCAATTGGTAAGAGCGTTTGGCCCGGTTTGCCAAAAGGTTGCTGGTTCAAGTCCCGCCCGTGCGCAAATTTTTGGTTTCTTATTTCATCTTTATGAATCGATTGTATGTTTTTTTTTTGTATCTATGTTACCTCGAATCTCAGTCGCTTGTCGACCGATTCGAAAATTTTTTTCGTCTACTTAGAGGATATACCCTCTCTTTGGTCCAATTTTTTCTAATTTGGCATCTGATGATAGGATCCTGGTGTAATCGAGGGAAACCCTCAAAATTTGAAGGCACTTATAGTGTTTCTTTACTAGAATCTTAATGTTGACATGTTGTTACGTCTGATAGTCAACATCTTGTAGGGCATAAGGTGCAATTCCCCCCCCCCTTCCCCCCCATCTCCTGTGATCTCTTAAAATGAAGAAATAAAATTAACTTTAAAAAAAAGTAAAAACCGACTTCAAAACCAAAATGCACTAAAAATTTTGGTTTTGAAGTCGGTTTTTACTTTTTTTTAAAGTTAATTTTATTGTTTCTTTGGGCAGATACGAGAAGTTATAAATTTTGACCTTTGACAATAAATAAACCTTTCCTTCCCCAGGTTCCCAACCCGCTCAATACTCAGAACGCCCGGACCAGGGGCGCACGCTCCCGAACGCTGCCCCGCGATGCGCGAGCCGCGGGCCCCCATCTACTCCATGGGGGCCCGGCTCGGCTTCTCGCTCAAGCGGTCGGGCCCCGCCCCCAACGCGTACGCGCTGCGGATGGGGCCCGGCACCCCCGCGTATACAATGGGGGCGCGAGTCGGGTACAACCTGAAGGCTAAGTCGCCGGGGCCGGCTGTGTACTTCCAGAGGGACGCTAACGTTTATATGACGAAGTGAGTGATTTACGTTTCTGCATTCCCGAGCAGTTTAGTGGAAGTAAGATTATGTAGGGCACCTGAAGGCTTAGTCGCCGGGGCCGGCTGTGTACTTCCAGAGGGACGCTAACGTTTATATGACGAAGTGAGTGATTTAACTTTCTGCATTCCCGAGCAGTTTAGTGGAAGTAAGATTGAGTAGCGCACCTGAAGGCTAAGTCGCCGAGGCCAGCTGTGTACCTACTTCCAGGGGGATGCTAACGTTTATATGACGAAGTGAGTCATTTAACTTTCTGTGGGCCATTGCATTATTTGCGTCGTGTCTCCATATAAAAATATTATTTTTCCATGTGAATCTTGACTATTACTATACAAAAATCTCACGTGTTACTGTGATGGGCATACATGATGAAAACTTTGCTAAGAAGCTAGTGAAAACAAGTGATTTTAGTCGTATTCATAGTTCATTTTACGCCGACTGTTAAACACGCCATAGTCAGTGACAATTGTGAGTTCGCGCAAGTGCACGCAATCGCCGCGGTTACGTTTAGCGCATAAGTGTCATACTCCCGTGCAGTGCCCGCAGCGCGTCATTAACCGGTCGCTGCAGCCGCGCGCCAGTGAATAAACAAATACAGACACGTCGCTTCTTACATTGCGACCTTATTCCGCACGGAGACAAAATCGTGATAATAGTATAAATAAATAAACTAATCATGTCGTGCAGTGGTTGTTTGATAAAGATAAATATAAATAAGCAAATAAAATGCAAATCCTGTATGTCTGCATACTGTCTTGCATGTCTCAACCTGAAACCCGGAGATGTTGGATCAAATATTGAGTTTATCGATTCGTCGTCTTGTCCTATGTGTGCTAACATAACGCGTAGGAGGTTTACGGAGAACACTCCTGCTCGTTCCAGAAAATCTTTTTGTGACTCCATGGATATATCCTGCGCCGGCGGACATGATGACTCTTTGGGGCCTCAACAGCCTATTCTTACACTAGAGCAAATCAGTGTCCTCTTGGATGAGAAACTGTCACCTTCCTCAACAACTATGGAAAATCTGCGTTCATCACTAAGAGACGACCTAAAGGTCATGATTGCTTCGGAAGTTGGTGCTTTACTAAAGAACCTTAAGGATGAGTTCACTGCAACAACTGACTTCATAATCGCTGAACAAAATGAACTCAAAAGTAAAATTGCTGATAAGGATGCAACCATAAAAGCTTTAGAGTGCGAGCAGATTAAACTGCAGTCGGACTTGCGTAACTTGAGTAGCCGACTTTTGGTATTAGAAAAAATTTCTAGAGATCACAATATTGAGATTCATGCTGTTCCTGAAGCCCGCAATGAAAATGTCATGACCATATTCGACAATATTTGTAGTTCCCTGGACTTAAAGATACCTGACAGTGAGGTTCGATTATGTCGACGTGTAGCTAAAGCCGACTCTGCCTCTAAGAGACCCCGTAACATCCTCGTCACTCTGTCATCGCCTCGTTTGCGTGATAGCATGTTGTCTGCAGCTCACCGCTACAACAAAAAACACCCAAAAAGCAGACTGAGCACCGTGCAAGCAGGAATCACCGGAGAGTCTCGCCCTATTTTTATATGTGAGCACCTTTCACCTGAAACGAAGCTAGTCTACGCGGCGGCTAGAGACTTCGCCAAGCAATTTTCGTATAAATATGTCTGGGTCAGGTATGGCAAAATTTATATACGAAAGTCAGAGGACACCGGAGCCATTCATGTGAAGTCCACAGCGACGCTCAAGGATCTACAGGACTCCAAGAAGGCTTAATTTTAATAACTTTATATCATACATACATAATTGGTTATGTTTATATCTTTATGTTAATAGTCTATTATCAGAACGTCAATCGAATAAGATCCAAATTAACGGATCTGAATCTTAATGTCCTTAACTCTAATTACGACATAATTTGTCTCACAGAGACTAATATAAATGAGAGTGTTTTTGATGGTGAACTGCTGGATAAACGGTATCACATATTTCGTAGAGACCGATTCAGTACTTGTGTTAGTAACCGTAAAAAGGATGGCGGCGGTGTAATGCTTGCTGTTAGTAAAAAATTTAATGTTGTGCGACATACGAATTGGGAGAGTAGAGTCGAGGACATTTGGGTTAGTGTTCTGCCAAACGAGTGCAATAGACCAACCTTACATATATGTTTATCATACTTGCCTCCTGATTTGCCTACTGATGACTTTGAAGCTTTCTACAACAATTGCCACAATGTGATTCTAAATCGTATATTGTCTTACCCTTTACTTCTTTTAGGTGACTTTAATGTACCTAATATCAATTGGACTCCCTCTATTCCTGACTCGCATATAATGGCTCCGAGTGAGGCAAATGATCGTAAGTCTAGGCTGCTTATTGATACGATGTCGCTTTGCGGGCTATCCCAACATAATAATGTAGTGAATAGATTCAACGTAATGCTTGATTTGGTTTTCACCAATAGTTTCTTAAATGTTGTGGTAAAGGACGTGTCCCCCTTGAGTCGACCTGACAGGCATCACCCGTCTTTGAATATCACTGTCCCTGATCTACAGTTCGATAAGCCATTGAAACCTAACAATAATAGTAGACTCAATTTTGCGAAGTGTAATTATGATAAAATAAAGTTGGAACTGAATGAGGTCTCATGGGGCGATTCTCTGTCGGCCTGCGGTACTGTTGACGAAATGACAGCACAATTTTATGAAACTGTGCTACGCATTATTAAGAAAAATACACCTTTGACTAAATTTAATAATCCATCATACCCTGCATGGTACTCTAAAGGCCTTATACTTTGCTTAAAGGAGAAAAGAAAATACCATGCACGCTATAAAAAATATGGTAATCCCAGAGACTATGATACTTTTTCACTTTTGCGTGCGCGCTGCAAGTCTCTTATCACCAAATGCCACGCTAAGTATATAAATTCAGTTGAAGCCAGCATAAAACATAACGTAAAATTTTTTTGGAAGTACACAAGATAAAAAATCTCAGTCGGATTTACCGCAGACTATGACTTATAATGGAAGCATGGCTTCAAACGGTCTTAGTGTTTGCGAATTGTTTTCTGCTTATTTCGGTTCTGTCTATGAGTGTCACGATAACGTATCTCAAAGTTTGAGTGCCGACACCGATTTGGGTTGCCTCTCGTGCATCCAGTTTTCGCCTGATGATATTGTCTCTAAAATAAAAAATCTCGACCACAACAAGGGCCCTGGCCCGGATGGAATTCCCCCTTGCTTTCTTAAGCGTTGCTCCGATGAGCTGTCTACTCCACTTAGCATAATATTTAATCACTCTCTTAAAACCGGTTCGTTCCCCACTGAGTGGAAAACAGCCCATGTTATACCTGTGTTCAAGAGTGGAGACAGGTCAAAGTGCGAAAATTACAGGCCAATCAGTTTGCTGTCTAGTATCGCTAAGCTCTTTGAGTCCTTGGTTTATGACTATATATATTACCAGGTTTCGCCGCATTTGTCTGATAAACAACATGGTTTCGTTCGTAAGAGATCAACGGTGACAAATCTTCTAGTTTATAAGGACTACCTGTGCAAATCTTTTGCCTCTCGTGGCCAAGTCGACTCGATATACACGGACTTTAGCAAAGCTTTTGATAAGGTCAACCACAACTTACTTTGTAGTAAGCTTGCAGCTTTTGGCATACATGGGCAGCTACTTCGTTGGATATGTTCTTATTTAGAAAATAGGAGCCAACTAGTTGCTGTTAAGGGATTTCTTTCTTCGCCAAGGACTGTCACCTCCGGTGTTCCTCAGGGTTCCCATTTAGGGCCTCTTTTGTTCATAATATTTATAAACGACCTCATTGATGCAATCAGGTGTCCTTGTCTTCTCTATGCCGACGATCTTAAACTTTACTCTGCCGTCAATGACGTAAATGATTGTCAAAGGCTCCAAGATGATTTGGTGACAATCTTAAACTGGTGTGACCTCAATGGAATGCATTTGAACAAAAGTAAATGTTTCATTATTTCTTTCACTAATAAAAAATGTAAACTTTATTTTGAATACAAACTTCATGACCACATACTTGAGCGCAAGTCAGTAGCAAAGGACCTTGGTATATTTTTCGACGAACATTTGACATTTCGCCAGCACTATGAGTACATTATTAAGCGTGGTAATCAGTTGCTTGGTTTTATCCTAAGGTCCACCCGTCATTTCAGGAAGCCTGGTAGTATATTGACTTTGTTTTACGGATTGGTAAGAAGCATTCTTGAGTACGGCTGTCCTGTTTGGTCTCCTCACTACATAACTCACTCTGAAAACATAGAACGGGTTCAGGCGTGGTGCTTGAGAATAGTTTCCTTTCGCTGTGGGCTCGGTCGAACTGTCAAAGGTTACAATGCACGTTTGATAAGGTTTGGGGTGACTTCATTACATGTCCGTCGAAAGAAGTATGACATCATATTTTTGCACAAAATTATACATTCGCTCATTGACTGCCCCTATTTAGTAGCTCAGTTATCTTTCAACACCCTGTATAGATGCCGTCGATCTAAATTGTTCGCTCTTGAATTCTACAGGAATAACACCTCGTTTTATAATCCCCTTGTACGGATGCGTCGATTTTATGATGAATTGGTTGAATCCCATCCGGACCTCGATATCTTTCAGTCCAAATTGCACTTGTTTCGTAAGAGAATTGACAGAACTCTTGATATCTGCCCACAACAATGAAAACATTGTGTTATTAGGTACACTCTTTTTTTTTGTAGTTTAAGTTTTGCTTGTAAACAGTTTTTATTATTATTTTCTAAATTCACTTACTGTTTTGGTCGTAAATAATTTTATGTAATGTTATTTTAGGTACACTATTTATAGGTTATAGTCTAGTTCTATAAGTGTCATTTGCATGTTTTTAAGTCACCGGCTGTAACCTGTGTGTGTACTAAGCAATAAATAAAAAAAAAAAAAAAAAAAAAAACTTTCTGCATTCCCGAGCCATCAGTTCTTCGCGCTATGTGCCCTGCCCACTGCCACTTGAGCTTACTGATTCTCAACCGTTACCTTAGTTCCTTTACGTGGAAGTAAAAGTTCTACGTGGAAGTGAAAGTAAGATTATGTAGCGCATTCTTTATAATCAAGTATTAAATATTTGTTAACATGCGTAATTAATTTGCGACCAAAGGTGCAGCGTAGGATATCCACGTACAAGACGGATAGACGACGTTTAATCACAAATCACAAGATCAAATTGGATATAGACCGCTTGCAATCGATCGCTGTGGAAAACCATGTTGAGGCCTTTCTGAAATGCTTTGGCCGTTAAGGATGATGATGATATGTATTTTTAAGCGATTTCAAAATAATCGAACCCTTAGCCTTATCCGTAGTTTTGCTAACATTACCGTGGCCAAAGGCGCAGCGTAGGACGTTCACCGACAAGATGGACAGACGATTTTTAAAGATCGCAAGATCGCATTGGAATGAGACAGCTTGCGACCACTCGCTGTGGCAACCGTGTTGAGGCATACTTTCAGCAGTTTGAAATCCTTTGGCTGATAGATGATGATGATAATATATTTTCTTGCGATTTCAAAATAATCGAACCCATAGGGTATGTTACATACTTTCTCTTTATTCACGAGTGATCATCGCACGTGGTCGTGTTTTAACAGAGCGGTGATACACATGCCTGTAAAACAGATCAAGAGCTTGCATGCCAGTTACTGGCATGAGAATGCTAACCATGTATTGGCGTCCTTGCATGCCTATATTGAGCCGCCCTGGACCCGTCCCATTCCATGCCAGTCAGCGTAGATGCATAGAAGTAGATAGATATAGTAGATAGTCCCCCTAGCCGATTTCGACTACGGTGGCCAGTCGCAACGACTAACCGACTGCGCGGGACATATTTTAGTGCACAAGTGTGTGCGCAAACACAGGGTCACTCTCTATTCCTTTCACTCCTAAATCCCGATGGGACAGCAATCTGACACGACCGGAGAGAGATTAGGCGCAGGAGCAACGGCTTTACGAGCTTTCCGAGGCACGGGGGTGAAACACCGCCAAATTCCAAACTCCGGGCTGCCCTAAGAATTTCTATATAGAAAAACCTAGGTACATATTTTTGGCCCGACCCGGGGATAAAACCCGGGACCTCTGGCGCAGCCGTCGCTTTAAAGTGCGACCCTCTTACCGCTGCGCCACCGAGGCAGTTAAACACATAGAAGTAGAAAGTAGATGGCACGTGCAATTGTGCCAGCTACTGCCATGTATATCGCCTTAAGCGGCTCCCCAAATTTTAAATGCGCACACTAGCGCCACTTTAGTAGAAAATCATAACTCGTTAAATAAAAGACCAATCGAACATCTGATTGATGCGATTGTAGCTCTGGTTATGTGGTTTAGATACAATGTTTAAGTTCAATAAAACAGAGTTATCTGCAGTTACAGTTAGAAAAATTGCCAAAAATGGCCATATTTAGTAGTTTTTCTAAATCTAATTACAGTAAACTTAATTTTGAAACAATTTAAACGTACTAAATAAACTATAGAACCTGTACTACAATCGTGTCTACCAGATTTTCGATTGTTCTTTTATTTAACGAGTTATGATTTTTCTACTAAAGTGGCGCTAGTGTGTGCGCGTTTAAAATTCGGGGAGCCCATTAACCCACTTAAGACGGAAAAAATCTGCCTAAGAAACAAAAAGGCCTATGTACAATATCAGTACAAAACTTGTTTGTTTAAAATAGTTATTGAAATAGTTATATAATTATATTTTTCTAAGGTACATTTCATTAAAAATAGGTAAAAATGAGTTTCAGGTACACAAAAGAGTATATTTTATTATAATTTGCATTTAAAATAAATGTAAACTGATAAAAAGTAAGCTATACTTGATATAACTATACGTCCTTTCTAATAACTAAGGTGTCCTTTTAAAAGGCCAGTAGTATTATCTGGGTTAATACTTGTGTTATTTCCCAGGAGTCCCAACTACTCGCTTGGCGCGAGGCTTGAGGGGGCGGGCAAGGCGACCAGGACGCCCGGCCCGGCAGCCTACCCACCCAACCTTTACAATGTCAAAAAGGTAAGCATCGTCATACATACATACATCTGATAGACATACATTTTTAATAATGAGAGAAGATCTTGGCTAAACAGAAGCAGCAGTGGGTTAGAAAAGATATTAAACTTGAGCTGATATTTATGAAATGAAGAAAGAAAATACATTTATTCAACTCACAGACACATACAAAAACACTTACTCGTAAACACATATACAATAAACACACACACACACACACACTTATTAAATATTAACATCGAGTATGAGTCAAAAGGCACCCTCTCAGCATTAATCGTGGCCGCAAGATGCATGCCACGACACTGAATTTCAGAAGGTGCCTTGTGGGTATAGATAGAAGACAAAACAAGAAAAATATGGAACATAAGAAAATTATAAAAACGAACATAATAATAACATTAACTAAGAATAAAATAAAATAGAAATCGCAAGCGCTTTCTTAGCTGCAAGAGCTTGCAAGCGCTCTCGACAGCCAAAGCGAAGCGGAACGCACCGGCGAGTAAGAAAAAAAAACGAAATGGAATGTCTATCCGGTCCGTTTCTGCTTTGCGTCTAATTATTTGCGAAGATTCGTAGCACCAAACGTAATCAACAATATAAATACATTATGATATGACATTCGACGACCTCCGTTGTGTAGTGGTCAAGCACGCTGGTTTCAAGGCGTCTCCGCTCTGAGGTCCCGGGTTCGATTCCCTGTCGGGTCAATATAGAAACTAAAATTTTCTATATTGTCCCGGGTCTGGGTGTTGTGGTACCACCGTGTCTGATTTCCATAACACAAGTGCATTAGCTACTTACTTTGGGATTAGAGCAATGTATGTGATTGGTGTCCAATACTGTCCAATACTATACTATACCTCATATGACACCTGACCCTCAACTACACCTAAAGGGGAATGAAAGAAAATCCCCTAATAAAATAAATGCAAACACCCTAAAATGTATGAGGGAAGGTGCTAGACAAGACACATTATACAGGGTGTTGTTTTGGTCAGCGACGAGCAACTCAGGGGTGACTGTACAAACGATACTGGTGCCAAAAAATATATATATATTTTTTGAAATGGAAAAAAAAGTATGCGGTACAGCAATTGAGTTAAAACTACCAACACCAGGTAGCCTCTTCGTAGCTTACTAGCTACGGCGTAGTATTTTGTAGATAAGCGCTAGCTACGCGCTAGGGTGCTAGTTTTCCCATTAGTTTTGTAATTTTTTCGAATGTTATGAAGAGCAAGTTTTATAACTTGCTCATATTTTAAAGCAATTTTTTTTTTTAGATTACTTATATTATCATCTCTGAGTTGGATGTCACTAACCAATACAACACTCTGTATAAGGTCAAATCGTTTTAAGTGATAATATTTTAACTGTGTATTTGTATACATCAAAGAAACAGGACACTATCTTTTTTTTTGGAAATTTGAGTTTTATTTTCTCTAACTAAGAAAATAACATTTTTTTTAAAACAGCACCCTGACGATTTTAAAAGCTACGTCATCGACTTCACCTCTCTCAATCCAATGCCCGATCCTTCTTTTTCTTTAATCTCATACTTCATTAATAAAAAATGAATTACTGAAAAAAAAATATCTTAATCTTTAATTTTCTCAAAAACAAGCGTATAAAAACCCAAAGTGTTTTCTACAAAAAATGATCCATTTATTGTGCTGAATCAGCCCTTTAAATATTATCACATAAAACGAGGTGACCTTATAGATGATAGAGAGCCACTAGAATGCTAGATGGTTAGATACTTCTGCTCTGATAAGCACGATAAACGCTGAGAATCACCAAGGCTGGGCGTTCTATTGTTCTCTGATAAATTTCTAAACATGTTACATATTTTTTTCAGAACCCGTACGCATATTCGTTCGGCAGGAAGCACGGCGATTACATTTGTCCCATGATTGTGAAAGAAGACACCATGGACTGCCTGTAACGCCTCTGATACACTTGACAACTCAACGAGATAATTACCTGACATCTAGTCGTTAAGAAACAATATTTAAGTTTACCTAGAAATCACAAATTAAGTTGTAATCTAACGTATCTTTAAATATGGATCGCAATTTTTTTGCATCATTTTAAAAGGTATCACACATTAAATAATTTGTTTCTGACGAGTCAGTGCTCATGTTTTGTATGTAATGTGAAAGTAAAACGCTTTATAAAAATATTGCAAAAGTGAAAAATAGTGACGTCTACGTGATTTGTAAGAGCTTTAACTGATATTTTTGTAAGTCATGTTTTAAAGTGTTTTGTGATTTCTTATAGGAATCTAAATTGAGGTATTTTGTATCATTTGAATTAAAGATTTTAATTGTTTTACAAGATATTTTATTAACAATTTTACTTATATTATCTACATTATTTTACACTAACTCTTAGAATAACTAGCACAATTTACACACTCACATCCAACACATGTTTCAAAATTCAATACAGTTCCTTATGCCATGATATACTCATCTATCTGGTTAGGTCGAACATCAATTTAAATAAAGTAAATTATTTCAGCCGATATCAACAACATCTGTTGGTATTGCATGATAGACAATTAAGGTAAAATATTACTTTTGGTGGTATCATAAGTCGCGTGGAACATCCTAGGGTAGATGATCAGAGCACCCTCCATTATTTTTGATAAGAAACATTTACACGTAAGCGTCAGAACCCCTGGGCCAAGTGTGATATTTTATTTTTGGAGACTATCAAGGTTCAATACCTTTTTGATACTATTTGATACCTATATAAAATTATCTAGTACCTACCTTCACAAGCAGTGAAGAAACATGAAAAGAAAGTGGCTAAACATTCTGACGTCAGGTCGTCTGGACCACATTTTTTTCACAAAGTTGGAAACAATATATCTTAACTATTTATTTTTAAATTTTCAATACCTTTTTAATACCCAGGAAAAAGTTACGGATGAATAAAATTATTTAGGAACCAAAACTTATTGTATAGCTCTTTAATTTGCAGCATATATAATATATGATGTATTTGTATGACTGGATCAAGATTGGCTTGTTGGCGCAATTCGGGGGAGGCCTATCAATGCCCAGCTGTGGACCGATATAAGCTGATGACGACATACTATTAAGTTTCCAGGGGTTCCGACGCTTACCATCAGTCCAGTCCATCAGTCTGGTGGTGTTACCATAGCCTCATAGGCTATGTTATGAACAGGGTCTATAGTGATATCAAACACTCGCTTCTTCTGCGGCAATAAAACGTGGGACTGCGACAGCGCATACTTATCTCTCTTTCACACTTACCCGCCTTATAGAGAGGCAGAGTGTTACGTCAGTGTAGTGTCTGTATCTATACAAATATTTATTTTTGTTTTTTTAAATATATGAAATGAATAACAGACAAAAATATTGAATAAGTAATTATTAATTATAAGTAGAATAAATATTATAAATATGAGTAGAATCAAACAACAAACACAATGTTTAGTGACACGAAGAACTAGTAAACACTTTGTAAACGATTATGCTATGAAATAATAATAAATAAATAAATAATTGAATTTACACTTATTTTTACCAAATTGTATTTAAAGTTGCTATATTGTTTATGTTAGTTAATGTAAATTAACTGATTTGTAAAAATAAGTGTAAATTCAATATTCTAATTATTGTAAACTGAAAAAAATATAAATAATCACTAGCGGACCCAGCGAACTTTGTTCCGCCCCAGCCCCGTCCCGTAATTTTAAAAGTTAAGCATTCCCAGTGATTTTTGTTTCGCCCTTAAATTACTAAAATGGCTAAAAAATAGGGGTTGGTGATAAAAAAGTAAAAATTTAGGGTTGTTTGTTTTTTTTATGCTACGTCATAAAAAAATAAAAAAAACGTCCAAAAATTAAAAAATATATATAAGAGTGAACAACCCTTATCACTTAAGTAGGGGTACGAAAAATAGATAGTAGCCAATTCTCAGACCTACAGAATACGCATATAAAATTTGGTAAGAATCGGTACCTAAAGCCGTTTCGGAGGAGTACGGGAACGAACATTGTGACACGAGAATTTATATATAAGATTACTTAACAAAACAACAGATTGGTTGTTCGCAACAACTATTACGCTCTGGCGTTTTCGGGCAATTTTCTGGAGGAATTCAGGCAGTTATCCATAGGTGCAGTTCGGGTGATTCATGGCCGCAGAGGAAGCGAGTTTTTGATAACACATAGTCTCACTTCAAAAGATGGAGGGTAGTACGTTAAATGGCTAGAACTTGCGCATAGACCTCAGGCGGTTGTTACGTCTCATGCCGGCCGCCCTCACCCGTATCCAGTAGCGCTTGGTGGACGGGTCCAGGTCCTCGATGCGCGGAGGCGCGCCCGTGTTCAGGGTCCACAGCCACGCAGGGTACTCGCTGTCGTCTTTTAACTGACAAAAAAAATATAGTTTAAAAAACTAAAAAAAACACGCTTTTATAGCTAACCGAACTAAAAAGTAGAAAATATTTTTTTAAAAATTATTTTCTACTTTTAAGTTCGGTTAGCTATAAAAGCGTGTTTTTTTAGTTTTTTAAACTGTAATTTATTTTTCATTTTTTAGTTCGATGTTTCAATAAATTATTTGCTGACATGCGACCCGCGATAGCTCTATCTTTCTAACTCCCTTACAGAAGATCCATGAAAAAAATTATTAATCCTGGCGGTCCTTATAAGGATATTGAGAAACTGTTATTAAATTATTGCATTGTCATCGGTCCTTGTCAACGTGTGCAAAGTTTCAAATTAATCAAACTTCTGGAAATCGGTCAAATTTATGCTCAAAGATTCTATAACATACATACATAGATACAACCCAAGCTAATAAAAGCGTGGTAATAATAATACTTGTAAATTTTTGACAACCCTTGTCAACTTTTGCCTTCATGCAGGCAAAATACACTACCTACTTTTAGGACCTGGAGATTGTAACTTTATATGGCCTCTGCCTCGGTGGCGCAGCGGTAAGAGGATCGCACTTTAAAGCGACGGCTGCGCCAGAGGTCCCGGTTTCGATCCCCGGGTCGGGCCAAAAAAATATACGAGAGTTTTTCTGATCAGAAATTCTTAGGGTAGCCCGGAGTTTGGAAATTGGCGGTGTTTCACTCCCGTGCCTCGGAAAAGCACGTAAAGCTGTTGTCCTGCGCATGATCTCTCTCTCCGGTCGTGTCAGATTGCTGTCCCATCTGGCTATGAGAGTGAAAGGAATAGAGAGTGCACCTGTGTTTGCGCACACACTTGTGCACTATATTTCCCGCGCAGTCGGCTAGTCGTTATGACTGGCCACCGTAGGCGAAATCGGCTAGGGGGACTACACACACAGATCTCGTGATAAATCTCCCAAATTATTCTTCCTTGAAACCTATAGAAATAACACATCATTCTTCAACCCTATCTCTAGGACGTGTATTGAGACAGTAGCCAAGCAACCTTTTTTGGTCATTTTTTCATTTAGTATAGCCAAATTCAAAAAAGATGTATTTTAAATTTTGCCTCACCAACTTAAATAACTTTTATTGAACCAGTTACACTTGTATTTATGTTTGTCACTGTATAAATACTCTGTAGAACTAACTCAACTAATATTCGATGATATCATTTGTCCTAAACAAAAATTACTAACACACTAAGCTTAACCCTCTTTCACTTCACTATATTTGTAACATATTGTGCCCACATAATGAGAGTTATAGTCTAGTTCTATACTTGTGAAACTTTATATTTCTGTAAATTATATGACTGTAACTTGTTCTGTGAGCACAAATAAAAAATAAAATAAAAAAAGAATACACTACCTACTTTTAGGATCTGGAGATTGTAACTTTATATTTTTTTGTGTACTTTGTCAAATAAATGATTGTCTTGATTTTGACTTACTCGATTCATACAGGGTGTGGCTTGATATAGGAGCAAATATTGTAAATATAGGCCCAAGTAACCAATAAAATAATCCATTCTTAATGGTTCTAATTTATAATCATGAAAAAAAATGATATTTACTAGCAAAATAAATCGAACCAGCAATGTACTTGTATTGCAAACAAAGTCAAGCTAGAAATAGAACTTGACATTGTCATGGTTTAGAATTTTTTTAACACTCACAGTGTCTTTTTAATATTCATAAATATGAAATAAGAAACCAGAAATTTGCGCACGGGCGGGACTTGAACAACCACTTTCTGGCTAACAGACAGACAGACAGACGGACGCAATAAAGAGAGCACTTGCAAAATTCTACCGGCTTGCCAATGTGTCGGTGGCCGAGTGGCATTAGGCATGCGCCCAGATAGAGTAAGACTCAGGGTTCGATTCCTTGTCAGACACAGTTGCTTTTTACAAGTGCAATTAATATTATTAAATTTGTACAGAGACAAAACACAATATAAACAAAAAATAAATAAATACTATTTAACTGTGCTCAAAGTGCAGTGGTAGCAGCTCTTTGGTAGTGATACCGAAGTGAAGCAACCTACAGTGCGGTAGTGTTTGGATGGGTGACCATTCCGACCATACATATAAGTGATGTATATCACGAGCATCTCCGTGCTTCGGAAGGCATGTTAAGCTGGTCCCGGCTAATATCAGTTGATATTAGTTGTTAAGCCTATTCAGAGGCCTTATGGGCAGCTTGATAACATCTGACAGCAGGGTTAGTTGCTTGCCTTGCAAACACCCCACCTCCAATCCGCACTGAGACCGTGTGGTGCAGTATGGCTAGAACTACCTCATAGTTGAGGATAAAGGCCTTACGCCTTTGCTCAGCAGTGGGACGGACAGGTCAACTTTACTATTTAACTGCCTCAGTGGTGCCAGAGGTCCAGGATTCGATGCCCGGGACTGGCCAAAAATATGTATTTAACCGTTTAAGTGCGCGTGTCACAACAGTTTGTGACAAGACATTTTGGCCACATTTTATTTTAAAACTATTATTTTTTAATTCTGCTCTCTTGCAAAAGCTTCACACGTGAAATTGGCAGAACAATAATTGCGGAAACCCACATTGCCATTATCACCAAAGCCTTAAAACACAAAACCTTGGTACTCAAAATGGACTCTTACTATTTAAAAATTAAATTACCTTAACATCTTCCCCTGTTGTATAAATATTAGACCCACATACATAAGTAGTAAGTTTGACTGGATCAGTCTCTACAGGCAGCTGTTTCTTCTCCATTGGGCCCAGTTTTCCTCCTTTCTTTTTGCCTTTGCCTAAACCCATAACACCTGAAAAATACATTTCAACAAATGATCACATCTGATATAATTTAGCTACAAACATGGAAAAGGAAAGGACAAGGAAAGGAAAGAACCCTATAGGAATATTTCCTATCCACAATTTAACTTTGTTGACTTACCTGCTTTCCAATCGGAAAATTCCCTTTTCAGAACTTAGTATATATAGTATATAACATTTGAATATTTTTGATGTTTGCTAAATAACCGGTTCAGCATTTTCAATGAATAATAAGTTTAAATATTATAGAAAAAAGCATTTTACCTCCGGCCGCCGAGGTTTTCTTTACAGCAGCGAAGCACGCAGCATTTGTATGAAGAAAACATTTTGATTTTACATCAGTCAACATACGAAATTGAAATACTCTATTACATAACGTTTGTAAATACGACATTTTAGTGAAATTATCACTTTTTATAGGTCACGTAAGAAATTAGCGATATTTTTTAGGTTAGGTTTATTTTATTATTATGATGGTCCTATTCCTTTCTTTAGGTACCTATTATCATCAACACTTTTAAGTCAGTTCAACCGAACCATGGTGGATGAACCATTCCGTGAAAAGCTTATTAGGTAAAGTAAATAAGTATGTAAAAAAAATTGAGTAAGAACACTCCTTCTTCTGACATTGAAGGCAGAGTCTAGTGCTGTCAGTGTCACTGAGCAAGTAGGTAATAATTATATTCATATTCATATTCATTTATTTGCCAACTAAGTGTTACATACATATAGCAGGTAATAATATAATATAATTATACCCTCAATCTTTTCCTGTTTTTTTTAATTATAAATAACACCCGTGTAAATGCTCCACACACGTGACATTGGCGGAACAGCGAACCACCGACATTGGCAAGCTTAAGTTCGTTCGCCATTTATATTACAAAGAAGAAGAAGAAGTAATAAACACTTCAAAAATCTGAGTGCTTAGTTTGAGTGATACAAAGTTCATCGAATGACTTTACCATCGCGTTAATCGAGCAAACGTCTAACGCATCGACTATCGAACACACGCGAGTATGAATTGCAATCGAAGCTAACTATTCGATCCGCGTTTACTCACGGCGAGAGGTGAGCGTTATTTTTATAATGCTGGCCATTTTATAGTGTAGCTACCATAGACATTCACTTCTGAAGATAAGCCAACAGATTTGAAGGTACATTATCCTATGGTAACCTGCATGTAATCTAACTGTCTATTGAAAATTGTTCGAGTATTTTAGGGCCGTCTACGTCAAATACAAATACACCTTGCCACGGCGCGCGGGTTTGTTTGTTTGGTTTAAAGTATACGTTTTGAAAGAAAATGAAGACAAGTGCAGCTCAATTCGATATGTTGGTGACGTATATGGAGCTGTAAGTGTGAATAAATACAGCTATCGTTTTATTTTACAAGGCATTACCTCTTGTATGAATCCCAATCTTTTAGTTTTATTTTAAATCCTAACTTATTCATTCACCAACCAACAACGTGCAAAGTATCGACACAAGTTGCATCCCAAACTAAGGCCTGACCCTGTTCCCAGGGAATAAGCGTGACGGGAAGATCTCTTGCCATCGTCCCGGACCAAACCAAAATGGAGTTGTTATGAGAATTGTATCACAATTAAAAATTATCAAAGTATAAATTTTAAAAACTCACTAGTGATAATAAAATTAATAGATCCAAATCACAATTATCTTTCTCATGTAATAATCATAATCGTTTAAAGAGAAGGATCAGCGGGGCGGGTAAGGTCCCGGGATCACACTCTGAACTAAACACCGCTAAATTGGCAATGTGAACTTATCCGCCAAGGTCCTTAGTATGCTGTTGCGACTGCCTCGAATCCTACTAATCAATCAGCGACACAGTTTTTTTACGGATTATAGTGTTGAAACCATCCGTTTGGTATTACGCAAACATTCCCGAGGTATACTTCTTTTTTTATATACAAGTTTAACGTCTTCGGCTCTATGCCATACAGTCTATTCTTCAGTGATTATTTATTTTTAACACTTATTAACTGAAACTAACACTAAACTAGCCTATCTTAACCTAACTCCCCACTTTAATTATAATAAAACCATACACACGTACGCGTGCACACACACACACACACACACACACACACACACACACACACACACACACACAAACATAGTGATCAGCAAGTGTATATTAATGACCAAAGTCATAAATTAGTATTTTACTATTATTATATTAGTATATTCTCTATGATACAGGACTTTCCTAGTTCAGGACAGAGGCTTGCCGATATGTACCTACTGCAACTGTATTAAAATAATACTTACGTATTAAGTTCTGAAAACTTTGTGTATATAATTTTTTTATTATGTTATGTTATATAAATATTTTATTATTTTCATTGTTTTTTTCAAAAGCACAAATTATCACAACATTCCACCACACAATCAAAATAATTGACCCGAAAAAAACAATAAATAAAATGAAGAAATAAGAGGTGGAATTGCGTAAAGCAATCGTATTCATTTGACAGTTCAAAACGTACGATATGATCTGTCAAACCCTTTGTTCTTTTCCATTTGACAGACCATACCGTACATTTTGAACTGTCAAATGAATACGATTGCTTTACACAATCGCACCCTAGGTTCGTCCTTCCCTTTTCGTTTCCCGCGCAAAACTGCACACACACACCACTTCTCTTCTGACAATGACAGCCAATGATATTGTATTATGAACTAGATCACCGGTGAGAGGCTAAAAGATAGTCAAGCAAACATCACCTCACGTCAAAGTGAGGTCTTAACTTTGACTTAGTCTGTTTTTGATGGCGTCAGTGTCTCAATGCTTCAGTGCGCCTTTAAAACTGCAGAAACAACTTACTAAATAAATGAAAAACAGTCCGAATATCATATTGATATTCGGATATTCAATGAATATCACATTTACGTATTTAATAATGTAACTAAGCATAATGTTATGTGTCATAAAATTATGTACTTTTAATATTAATATATTTGCATGCCTGCACGCAGGCTGAATACACGGACAATTTTTTTTTTAAGATCTGCATTGTATATCTGCATATGTTGTACTAGAGGTCCCCCGCGACTTCGTCCGCGCGTTTTGAGTTTGCTCCCTCCCCTCCCGTCGCAGTATCTTAATAAGCTATCTAACACAGAAATATTTTTTCATTTCGGTCCAGCAGTTCCTGAGATAAGCGCGTTCAAACCAACAAACTCTTAAGCTTTATAATATAATTAGCGCAAGCGCACGTTGTACTTAAGCTGCGAACATTATTTTGGTGCGGAGTTATGTTAAAACTGTGATAGCTCCTAAGATATTTATTGGAATCAAACGATATACAGAGCAACTTTGTTCTTAATGAAATGCTCGTGATGATCAATCTATTTATTTTGATAATAATAAATACCTGTGTGTACAATACACCTCTAAAAATGATGCATTATTTTTTACAAATTTATTAACATAAAAAAGGTTGTAGTAAGTCAACCATAAAAGATAGACTTATGCTGTCGCAGACTTTATTATAGAACTCTTAATGCTGAATAATCTTGTCATACATGATTTTTGCGTAACTTTAGCGGTTTCCGCAGCGTACGCAGCGGAACCTCTCAAAAAGAATAACTTTCTCCCGTTTTCGCAACATTTTTCATTTCTGCTGTGGTCTTGTGAGTCGTATCTTTATGTTATATAGCTTAAAGCCTTCCTCGATAAATGGACTATCCAACATAAAAATAATTTTTCAAATCGAGCCAGTAGTTTCTGAGATTAGCGCGTTCAAGCAAACAAACAAACTCTTCAGCTTTATAATATTAGTATAGATTCTTGCAAAAAGACAGTGCCATACATGGAGTAGTTTGGTACTATATTTTTTTACAATAATTTAACGACCGTCATAGTGTGGTGGTTTACGTTCCGGACTACTAAGATAAGCAGTCAGTTCAAATCCCGCCCGCACGACCCCAACACATATGTCTATGGACATGTATGTTAATATAGCAAGCAAATACGTTCCCACTACTTGGAATCACGTTAGACTCAACCCTTTCATGGAAGCCGCATGTAGAAGTCGTAGGAAGTAGGCTTAGTAGTTTTTCGTACGCGCTGCGCGAACTTCGAAGAAACACAAATGAGGAGTGTGCGCTTACTGCGTATCATAGCCATGCTGCTGCCTGGATACGTTACGGGATTATGTTTTGGGGCAACTCCACCAATGTGCATGCGGTATCTGTGTTACAAAAGAGATGTCTTAGAATAATTACGTTTACGGCGCCGAGACACACATGTAGAATGTTATTTGTAAAATTTGAAATACTCACGGTGACTTGCGTCTATATCTTCGAATTATGTCGTTTTATAAGAAAACACAGTAGATATTTTCAGCATTTTAATGACACGTCGAGCCGTTACGCTTTGCGGCGCGCAAATGATTTTATTTTGCCTCCGGCCAGACTGGAGTTATTCAAGGTCGGTCCCTACTATATGGCTATAAAGATACATAACCATTTGCCTAACTTTATTAAAGCCCTCCAAGGTATTAAATTTGATAGGGAATTAAAGAAGTTTTTAGTTAAAAAGGCATATTATAATATAAATGAATATTTCAATGATAAATTTCAATATATTTAGATATGACATTATATAATTTAAACTCTTACTAATCTGTGATTTAAATTGAAAATTGACATGATTTGATTGTATTTTTTTTTTCTTTTAATTTGAATTTAACATGACTGCATTATTATTATTTAGATAGATAGAAATGACTTTATATTTGACATACTAACAATTTGACAAAATACTTATTGACATTACTATTTTAATGAAGAATTGATTTAATTGTAAATTATTGAATTTAATAACTTGAATTCACAAATACCTCGTTGAGGTCATAATGTAACAAAATAACCATCTTTTGCCTATATGTTATATATTGTCTGCTGTAATGTTATATTATGAAGTGAATAAATGAATATGAATATGAATATGAATATATCTTTGTTATATAACTATAAAGTACGCCTTCAATATTTTAAAAGTAACAGCGTAGACGCTCACGTATCAAAAGGTCACCGGCACTCGCACTAACAAAAGTATAACAAAAGACTGTTGATAAACACATCAGTGAGGGATGATCCTCACGATTGTAGAAAAAAATATGTACGCTAACTATGAGCATGTTATTTGAAGGGGTATCTATCATAACACAGATTTTTTTGATATCAAATTTCATTTCACCGAACATGCATTAATGCATGCAGGCAAGCATACAGGCATGCATGCAGCAAGCAAGCAGGCATGCATTAATGCATGCATGCAAGCATACAGGCATGTATGCAGCAAGTAAGCAGGCATGCAAACAAGCAGCATGCATTAGGATTTCCTCGTCTCCGGCGCTGCGGGAATAGCAGCCTCGTCACCCTTGCGTAACAAGGCGCAGTCACCCACGCTCGCGCGGGTGCCTACACCTTGTTACAGCGGACGGAAGCTGCTCTCCCTCCGCGCCTCCGGCTTTTGAATTACACTCTAGTATCGGGCGGACTAGTAACACGGCGAGGAGACCACGGCGAGTCGCGATTAACGCAGTTAATTATTAGATCATTATTTATTGCATATTTATATCAGTTATGCTTTAAATTGTCTATTAACAAAGTATGCAGTATAATATTAGTAACAAATTCGTTTGGAAACACGAACTTTAGTGAAGTAAAATTCGATGTTTCAAGAATTCTGCATATTGAAACTAACGTGGAAATAAAATTATGGGTAACAAAATAGAAAGCTAACGTTACTTCGATAAAATACGTAATTTATGAAAAGAAGTAACGATGAAATAAGTTTTGTAGATAATAAGCATTCGACCAAATGGAATTGTGATGTAACAAGATTCTAGAATTTGTTGAATATTATTTTAGAACATCTGCGAATCGTTTTATTCGGAATGAAAATCGGTGACGAAAATTGCGATTAAGTGATGGGTTTCCTATTTGAAGGAATCATCCTGTTTACATGATGCCAGATGACTTTGGTGTTTCAATAAATATTTCTTTATTTATTTAAATAAGGACTGTAAATATTTTGATTAATTTAATTCGTAAAAAAATATACATGTATATTTTTATTGTTTTATTAAAAATAAACATGTATATTTTATTAGGTCACGTGATATTGGCGCCATGACATCAAGACTTCACGTGATACATTCAAATTGCATTTATTATATAATTATTCAATATTTTAACTGTTAAATAGTTTGAAAATAAAATGTTTTTGTTGATTAATATACTACTGAGCTAAAGTGTGAACTCAATTTTAAAATTAGGCCAACGAGCCTATTGTAATGTACCTACATACTTTAAAATATATATTAAGAAAGCTACTCTACTAAGACTCTGTTCCGAAACTGATGTCTGATGTGATAGATGTCAATCCATTGATATCCATTAATCAGACGGTGCCATATTTGTGTAATCTTTTAGTTCGCGAGGCGTCATCTATAATTGTATTGTACTTCTGTAATACAATATCATTGATGACAGCAAGCCATTATTTAAAAAAAAAGCTATGACAGCATACGTCGTACGCAAATGATTGTTGACTTGGGAGTTTAGCGCGGGAAACGAGAAGAGGAAGTTGGATTTTGTTTCTTCATTTTAGTAATTGGTTTTTTCTAGTAATTTATTGTGATTTTGTGTTGGAATCATCATAATAATGTGTGCTTTTGAAGAAAACAATGAAGACAAAGGAGGAAACAAAGTAAAGCGTGCTCTGATCGCAGATCGCGCCCTCTGATTCGGATCGTTATTCTCGTGCTAAACTTCATTCTTGAGCATTGAAATGCGAACGCCAGCCCCGCATTTCAATGAGTTAGGTTAGGTTAGGCTAGTTTAGTGTTAGTTTTGTAGTTAAGTGTAAATATTGAACTCATTAATAAAGAATTGTCTGTATGGCTCTGTCCGAGGACGTTAAACTTGTATAAAAAAAAAATGTTGACTGACTATTCTGTTCTTGTTATTTGTCAAAAAACTGTGTTGTGGTGGTGGTTGTCACATATTAGTAAGTGTTGAAGTGACAAACGTAGGTGGGTACATACTTTAGTTATTATTTATTTATTCAAAATTCCTTATCTGACTCAAACGATGGGGAAAACCTGCTAATCCATTTAAATATCTGCTCAAGTTTGGCAGGCTAATGAAAGTGGGGATGTGGTGCTAGCAGAGATCGCTGTGTCGTCACTGTTTTCTTGGTGGGTTTATCTGATGATTCATTTCATTATAAACCTAATGATTTAATTAGGTATATCTTTTTTTAAATATTCTTTACCTCGCGCAGTTCCGGGCGCTTGTTGGAGGCGAGTAGTGTGGTAGCTAGTGTTCTTAGTGTTATTGTGAGCACGTACGATGGGTGTTGATTTTTCTGATGAGTTTGACTTCCATGATCACTTCAAGCACTTTGACGACGACGATTTCTTTGAGGTTTGTGCAACCTTGAATTATTTGTCATGTTTAAGAGCATGTTTTTTGTTTATTTTTAAATTAACTGTAACAAGTTTGTGTTGCACAAAAAAGTACATCTTGTTTTGTTTGTAGCAACTAACCATCTTTTGAATTTGCTTGAGTAGATAGTTGTTTGTCCTAGTTGATAATACAGTAGTACAGTAACAAACACCAAATTGTGTCCAAATAAATAAGTCATGAATGTATGTTGCATTGCATTGCAATCAGGTAAAACGGGCTTCTAATGAGAAGGATAAACTAGTGTTCTGTGTGAATAATGATTCAGACAAAAAACTAGTTTAGGTTCTGACTTTGTAGATGTTATGATAATGTTTTTAGGTGGTAGTGATAATAATAATCATTAAATTGATTTATTGCCTACTGAAACAATACTGAGTTTATTGTAATATTTGAGGTAAAGTTGCTGCCTAATATGTATATAGGTATTGTGCATCATTCTTTCTCCACTCAGCTTAAAATGTATTATTAAAATAACTGCTATCCTGGTTACTGTCCAGACAGTTAAAGCATTAACATACCTCACTATGATCAATGTTGGTGTGTTTGTCATTGTGTAAGCCATTTTAAATCAATTTACTTTCCCGTTTCTAATCATTAGGTATGAATTTCAGTATACATATGCTCAGATTAAAGTTTTCAACAACTGTTACACATATTGTTTTAACAAAAAATCAAATAGAAGGAAGTTGTGTGTAATAACTATTATCAAACTGTGTTGTTCCAACATATAACTACTTAGTCTAAACATGTATTTCGGTATAGTTTGACAAACATATCAGTTCAATGGTTTTTGAATATTTTGTCACTCAGTGTTATTTTTAATCGCATAAGATTCAATGAGAAATGAAAAACTAGAGCTCAGACTGGATTTGAAACGACAACAATTGAACTACAGCACTGTTAAAGCTAGCCTTCCAATGCTGCCACAGACTCTCTGCATGTCATCATGGCATGGTCTTCTGCATGGTCTTATGCTATTGTGCATGGTTTTACCAAATGCCCCATCTATATCTATGCAAGCGGTCTGTGTTGAAGATTTTTTGTTAGCTCATAGCCAATTCTATTCTATGTACCACCGTGTGCAATGCATCTTGTTGGTGGACGTCCTACGCTGAGTCTTTGGTCGAAGGGTCTCCAATCTAGAACTTTCATCCATCAGTTCATCGCGCTATGTGCCCTGCCCATTGCCACTTGAGCTTTCTGATTCTCAAGGCTATGTCCGTTACCTTAGTTCTTCTACGTATCTGCTCATTTCTGATTCGATCCCGTCGAGAAACACCCAGCATAGCGCTCTCCATCGCTCGTTGTGTGATTTTGAGCTTCTTTATGAGGCCCATAGTTAAGAGACCATGTTTCGGATCCGTATGTCATCACTGGTAACACACACTGGTTGAAGACTTTCATCTTTCGACACTGAGGTAGATGAGATGAGAAGACACTCTTGCGTAATTTCCCGAACGCTGCCCAGCCGAGTTGGATTCGTCGATTGACCGCTTTCTCGAAGTTGGACTTTTCCAATTGGATCACTTGTCCCAGGTAGACGTACTCGTTGACAACTTCGAGAGTTGAGTTCCCAATGGATACTAGAGTGGGTACAACAAGGGAACTCGACATAATTTTCGTCTTCTCCATGTTCATTTGTCCAAGACCCACTTGTTGGGAGACTCGGTCAAGGTCTTCGAGCATAGTGCCAAGATCGTCCAGCGTCTTTGCCACAAAGACTATATCATCAGCAAATCGGAGGTGTGTAATGTATTCGCCATTAACATTGATGCCGATTCCTTCCCATTCCAGAAGTTTAAAGGCGTCTTGCAAATCCGCTGTAAACAATTTCGGAGATATAACATCTCCCTGTCTCACACCTCTCAGAGCACGTTCCCATAATTTCAATGCGTATTCCCAAGGCGTATTCCCATTTAGGACGACTTGACACGTCAAATTTACTGTCGTCCACGTTTTTAGGGTTCCGTAGCCGAATAGCAAAAAACGGAACCCTTATGGTTTCGTCAAGTCAGTCTGTCTGTCTGTCCGTCCGTATGTCACAGTACAAACACTATGAAAAACAAAGTTATATTTGCTGTCAACAAATATTGTGGTATTTTACTCAGTGAAAGTAAGTGGATTCCCTAATTCAGTTAAAGTTGGCACGGATTCCTCAGTGCGCGAGTCCGACTCGCACTTGGCCGTTTTTTTTAACGTTAGGAAATGCTCTACGCATACTACACCATGGGCGGGGGCCGCTGGGGTCATCTAGGACTAGAGAATACAATCCCGAGCATGTTTTTCAATCCCGGGATTACGGGATTTTTGAACCGTAATCCCGGGATCCCGGGCCTATCCCGGGATTAGACTATGTGGTTTCTAATTGGGCTCAAATTAAAAAAAAACTTGAGTAATTAAAAAACTTTATAATGTCTTTGCACAACAGTCAACACAAATCACAATAATAATAAGAAAATAAAAAAGACAAAACAAAAAAATTATACTTTTGCAAGAAATTAAAAAGACAACATAAATATACTATTTAGTATTTCGAAAATATAATCGCAGAAATATCAAAGCATCCAATGTTTGACTTCCAAGCCTGCTTCGTAGTTTATTGCCAACATAAGCGGCAGCTGAAAACGCTCGCTCAGGTTCAACGCTGGTTGGAGGAATAGACAATAGATACTTGTATGCTGTTTCTAAGTGATATCCACGAACTCCTCCATTTTCGAACAGGCTCATTTCACGTCTAATACTATTTGCCAACCCCAATTCATTTTGTACTTGTACATCAGGATCTGGGGATTTCATACTCTTGTTAATTTCCAGCTGTAACTTTTCCTTTAATGTCAATTGGGGTTGGGAGGTTTCTGGCCTTAGCTCATCATCTATTTGTGATCCTGACCTTTCTTCTTCTTCTGTGTCATCTCGACTATTAAGTCTTTTAACAATACTCTTTATTTGCTTCCTCACTATAGCCTGTGTCGGAACTGGAAATAAGTCATGCAATTCCAAATCCGATAACAACTGATTTTCATCATTCATTCGTGGATTTTGTAAATAATTTAATACACCAGTTAAATTATCACTTCGTCGTTGCTTTATACGTTCCACTAAGGATGTTTTCATTTTTTTGGCAAGTGCTGAGTTTTTGCTAGACAGTTGTTTTATAAGAAATTTCAAAGCGGCATCAGCTGTGCATAAATTAGCATCTCGCCTACAGATTGCTTCTACTGTCAATTTAATTGGGGTCAGCACATCAACAATTTTATTTACCAATTCAAAATCAACATCTTCTAAACGAATTGGATGATTGAGATCTATAAGAGCTTTTTGAATGCATGCTTTTAAAAGATAAAATCGCTCCAGCATTGTTAAAAGACTATTCCATCTGGTTTTACAGTCCAAAAGAAGTGACAGCTCTTTTCCATGTTCAATTTTCACATATTTTTGAAGTACTGTTTCATTTTTAAATGGTGATCTTTTGAAATACACTACAACTTTGCGGATTTTCTTTATCAGCTCATTAATATTTTCATATTGTGTTAACTCTGGTACGTGTTCTGGCGCAAGATCATTTTGTGACATTACGATTAAACCTGATTCTGGACAGTCTAAGTCTTCTAAATCGTGTTCATCATCGCTGTCGTCCATATAATCAACAGTAACAGCTGGTTCATTCAGAGTATCATCTGAGGTAGGGCTATGTTGCAAATAATTATGTTTTTCATAAAGCACATCACAGACCGCCAAATTGATACCATGTGCGAGACACAGTTGATGTTCGGTGCAAACAAGCCGCCCCACCTTTATCATAACATTCGGTCCATCGGTTACAATAGCCACGATGTCAGTTTCCAGGGAAATATCAAATTCACTGAGACGCTCTTTCAATATACGAAGACAATTTTCAGCTGTCATACTTCCGTAAATAGGAACAAGTCCTAAGTTCCAAAATTTTTTATATGAATGAACGTTGACAGCCATGTATCGTTTATTGGAAGTTGAAGTCCACTCGTCGAAAGAAAGACTAAATCTTTCACCTGCACTTTTCAATTGTTTCAATTCTGCAATTACTTGCTTTTTGATTTTTTCACTGTAATTCATAACACGTTTTCGAACAGTGACGGCTGACTTTGGTAAATCCGGGTATTTTGCTAAGAGCAATTTTCTCAAATCATCTGAAGCTATGAATACACTGAATGGAAATCCATCTAATGCAACCATTCTTGCCAAAACATCATCCAGGCTATCGTCGGCACTTTTAGTAAAATAATCATCTAACTTTCGCTTGGTTGGCGGCGGCGGAGCTGTGTTCATATTTTCAGAATCTTGACTTGTTGAAGCTGATATAACCTTGATGTTATGTTTTGATAACAAATGTGTATGTAATCCCTTAGTCGATCCACCCAAAGTCTTGAGAATGGCTGGGCACCGCTTACATTTAGCACTATTCCCATCCTTCGCGACTAAAAAATAACTCCACACTGACGTCGCATCACTGTCTTTTTTATGTTTAACAAAGTCTGCCGCCATTTGAAATACTTAATTTCAGGTAATTTACTTTAAATTTAAATGACGAAACCTTCGTAACCCGTCACTGACAGAATAATAAATGAAAAAAATAAAATCTGATTAGCATATTTATACTTTCATACAGGGAATCCCCGACGGGAAAATACCCGCAACAATACTATGATATGAGATGATCGGGTGATTTCCCTGTTGGTTCGTTGGGGACTTGGGGAATCACCTTAAAAGTAGCATATTTAATACTTTCGTACAGGGAAACCCCGACGGGAAATACCCGCAAAAATATTATGATATTATGAGATGATCGGGTGATTCCCCTGTTAGTTCATTCATTGGGGAATTACCTTAAGAGTATTGTATTGAAGTACTCAGAGTGGGGAAGTCCCTTCTAAGTTTACAACAAACATATTAAGACTGTACCTGTGTGTGTAGTGAATAGTACGTATCGTATGACGGCGTATCTAAAAGTGTTTTTTGTCGTTATGTATTAAATGCTATTAAATAACCTAGGTATTGACTACAGGCAGGCTGAGTCAATTTTCCGACGATCTTTCCTTCGATGTGTAGACTGTAGATTCCAAATAAAACTCTTCTTTTTGAGATCGGTGACCGTGAGAGCGCGTACGATCTGGCCCGCTCACGGCCCTTTATTTAACCAAAAATACATGTCTGACTTATCGACTAATACAGATTAGTTACAAACAAGGACGGACACATAACATCATCTGCGTATTCCTTCTAACGTTTTTGTAACCTACCTACATTAATCGTGATAAAATTCCCATTCGCAACAATCCACTCTATGGGTTTCCTACCTACCCTCAGAAAGCGCGATATGGGGGACAGGAAATTCGAAGGCTTTACCGGCCTCGCTCCACCTGAGCGAGACAGCCTACTAGGGTCTCCCTCGCCCCTGTACCAAACTACCTACATATTTCTTAATATTTCCTAGCTAGTTAATTGTTACCCTACCTGCCTACCTAATTTGCAAATGGGAATTCCTAACTAACAGGTTTCTTATTATTGAAATAAAACGAGCCCTAAGCTAATTACAATGCTTACTCGTTATGGCCCTAACAGAAAATTATATTTATTATCATCAAAAATCCTTACAAATAAATATAACTAAACTTATTACTAAACATGATTGGGTGTCCGTAACAGTCTCCCCCCGGTGAGGCGCTGCGAAGTGCGAACCTCTTCTTATTCCACCGGCAGGACAGCCAATCTCGACGCCGGTCGACGAAACACGCCGCCCTTGGTCCGAATCTCGACGTTCCTCACTGCTCCGTCAGGTCCAGGATGTACTTCTGTGACGACGCCTCGTGGCCACACGTTTCTAGGCAGTGTGTGGTCCACCACGACGACTAGATCACCGGGCTTGATAGCAACCTCGGCGATATCTCGGGCTCCTCTTCTCGGCACCAGGTCCGGTAGGTATTCTTTAAGCCAGCGGCGCCAATACTCGTCGGCTAGCGCTTGCGCCGCCCTCCACGTCTTCCTCGACGCTGGTTCGCACGGCCCGATGATGGGTAGGCCGCGCGGTCCCCCTAGTAGGAAGTGGTTCGGGGTGAGCGCCTCCGGGTCGTCAGCGCTGACCGGCACGTGTGTTAGCGGTCGCGCGTTCATGGTGTGCTCGACCTCCGCCAGTAGAGTTTGCAGTACCTCTTCTCTCGGTGCCTTTTCATGTAGAGTGACTCGTAGAGCGTTCTTGACAGAGCGAATGAGACGCTCCCACGCTCCCCCCTGATGCGGTGCCCCTGGTGCTATGTAGCGCCAGTCGATGCGCTGGGTGAGCGCATAGTCTCGTAGAGCTGGCTCCCATTCTTCATTCGCTGCTCGTAGCTCCTTGTCTGCGCCTTTGAAGTTCGTCGCGTTGTCTGAGTACATTTTCTGTGGCCACCCTCGTCGCGCTCCCATACGCCGCAACGCCATGATAGCCGAGTCAGTCGACAGGCTCGCTACCAACTCTATATGCACGGCTCTCGTAGTGAGGCATGTGAATAACGCTCCCCACCGTTTTTCGTGACGACGGCCCACAGTTATGATCATGGGACCAAAGAAATCTAGACCACAGTTAGAGAATGGTCTGGTGACTACTCGAGCGCGTGGCAAGTCCCCCAGCACAGGTGTAACAGGTCTCGCCTTTCTCTCTTTCTAGGCGCTCTATGTCTTCTCGAAATGAGTCTGCCTGCGCTCGCCTCATCAGCCATCTTTCCGCTCTATCTATGTGTTCTTTGGTCAAAACAGTTGCGCGCTTGCGACATTTATCTATAAATAGAAGCACATACGCCATCGCCCTCACTAAGCGCTCGTAGTTCGAGAAGCGCCCGGCGTCTGGCACGCTCCATTTGTCCTCTGTCGCGACGCTAAATACAGTCTCCTCGCTGCTCTCTGTGCAGCCTGCTTGAGACGGCCATGTATTCTCCGGTTCGTATAGAAACGATGGCCCAGTAAACCATCTGTCTTCATTTGATTTCATCTCTGTGACGACTCTAGTCGCGTCGTCCGCTACGTTGTCTTGCGTCGGCACCCACCGCCACTGATCGGGTCTTGAAAACTCACATATCTCTCTCAAGCGGTGCGCTACGTATGGGGTGTAACGCACTCTATCGTTCCCAATCCAGTGCAGAACGGTCGTAGAGTCTGTCCAATACGTAACTCTATCGGGCTGCCATCTGTGCTCCTCCATTACTGTCGACGCAAGTCTCGTTCCGATAAGACACGCTTGTAACTCCAGACGTGGTATCGTCTGCGTCTTCATCGGGGCTACTCTTGCCTTTGCTGCCGCTAATACCACACGACGTGATCCATCCTCGTACTCTACAAGCCAATAGACTGCTGTCGCGTAAGCATACTCGCTAGCGTCGCAGAACACGTGCAGCTGCTTTCCAGTCACTCCCCCCGTCAAAGTGTAGAGGCGGGGTAGACGCAGACTGCTAAGTGTCTCTACGTTCCGCAGGCTCTGTGTGTCGGCTTCTTGGCTTTCCTCTGCGTAGCCTTTTCTAAACATACTCTCGATCTGGGCTGTGTACTTTGCTTTGAAGTCTTCAGATGCGTCCATCTTCCTTTCTATTGACGTGAGCCTCCGCCTTGCAGCCTCGTAGCTCGGCGGCATAACTGTGTTAACCTTGCGCCACGGCAATCCAACTTCATATCGCTGATTGACACATCTCACTGTTGACTCAAAGGCTTCTAAGGCGCGCACATCGTCAGGGTTCTCGCGTTCCTTTTTCTGAATGCCCAGCGAATCGATGTCGAAGTATGACTTCACCATGTTGTGTAATTCTTCGTCAGGTTGCGTAGACCGAGCTCTCCCATGGTCGTCGACGAACAACACCGTATCTCTCTCCCTTATGACTCGGGACGGCGCTCGACCATGTATCACCCACCCCAGTCTGGTGAGCGATGCTGCTGGCTCGTGGCGTTTGCCTGTCAACAGCTTCCTGCTTACTATCAGATGCCAATTGTCCGCGCCTATGAGGACACGCGGCTTGGCGTTTACATAACACACGTCACTCTCGTTCAGGTTACGCATGTGTCCATACTCTAAACAGCTCCGACCCACCGTTTGAGTATTCAAGCGGAGATTCTTCATTGTTCTCGCTTTCACCAAATGTTTCTCGTTGTTACTGGCGATCATTTGAAGCTCCACCTCTCTGCTCGTGTGTGGTACGCTCTGTGTATTCACACTGCATATGTGTAAGTCTCGAAGCGGGCCTTCTGCACCGACGTATTCCGCCACGTCCTGATCGATCAACGTAACCGTAGACCCTTCGTCAAGTAGAGCGTGTGTGTTTACTCTACCCCGTGGCCCCTCAATGACGATCGGACATACCTTCAACAACACCTTGGATGCCCCCACAGTATGGCTAACTGAGGCTACCACTTCTTGGTTGTGTTGACTTTCGCTGTTTTCACGCTCTGTGTGTAACAGCCTGTGATGACGTCGGTTACAGCCATTCTCATTACACATCGGTGCTTTACATTTGATTCGCCTGTGCTTATTGTTCAAGCATAGAAAGCATATCTTTTCTTCTTTCAACCAATCCCATCTTTGCTTTACTGTCATGGTTTTAAACTTTGTGCACTTCGACACTTCGTGGTCCCCGCCGCAACATAAACACGTCTTATCTTGTGCCGTCGTAGCTTTTTCCTCGGCTGTGGCGTACACACCAGTGTTTCGCTTCTTTGAGTTAGCCTTCTGCTTAGCTTGCACTTCTTTCTTCGCTGCACTGTTGCTAGGTTGCGACACGTATGCGAATCGAATCGCCTTATTCGCTTCCTCCATCAAAAACTGCGATAATGTCACGATCTCTGGCTCCGAGTAGCTTGCGTACCGCGCTGCGTAGTCGCACCATCTTGTTTTCAAGTGTGGGCTCAGCTTATCGACCACCTCTCGGGTCATCATCGGATTTCTGAGGTAGCTTTTATTATCTATGGAGTCCAGTGTATACGCGATGTTCTGTACCTTAATCGCGAACGAATTCAGTTCACTGGCTGTCGTTCCAACTCGCGGCAGGTTCTTGAGGTCGTCCAGTGCCCGATCAATGATCACTTCTGGCCTTCCATAGCATTGTTCTAGCGTTCGCATGATCTTGTCCGGATCGGTGGCACGGTATAACAACGCCGCTACTGCCTCCTTGGCTTCTCCTTTTAGACAATTCCTCAATCTAGCCAGGTTCTCGGATTTACTGTAGTTGCATGATCGCGTTGAATCTTCCATTGCAGCTTTAAATGGTAACCAGTCGTTCGTGTTTCCATTAAAAATCGGTAACTCAATAGCTTGACGTGGGGCCGGTCGCTTCGACATAATCCTCTCCAATGTGTAAGCAAGTCGTTCCGCCCCGTCCGTATACTCTTGGGGTCTCGCTGTACAATCATTGTTTGACTCGACCTGTCGCTGCACATCTTGTTGAATGTTGTTTACATCTTCATTTAATTCTATGCTCGGCGAATTCAAATGTCGGTTTCTATCCACTTCTATATTACGCGCATCTTTTTCTTTGCGTCGCGTAAACAAATGCCTATTTCTTTCATTCCTCTCTTCACGGAGGGTAGGAACGCTACAAGACATCTCGGTTGTGGGTAGTTGCATGTTTACATCTTGACGCCGGGACTGGGCTTGATCCAACCAGTCATCCACCCTCGCTAGGGTCTCACCGGCGGGTAGGCTCTCACGGTCATCTTCATCTGTTGTATCCATTATCGTAGCGATCTCAAATTCTAATCTCTTCTGAATTAGATTCTTTTCAATAGCCGCCAACTGCTCGGCTGCTCTCAACTCGGCTTGCTTTAAACGAGCGGCGACGCTTGACCTATTTGACGACGGCGGCGGCCTTATCCTAGGCGCGTCGGCGTTAGCGTCGTGACGTCTCTCTGCTGCCGTTTCCATTCGTCCGCCTTCTGCGGGTAGTTCAGTCTGTCGTAACGTACTCGCGGTGGCTTGCACAGACGGTGATGCGGGTGGCTCTTCAAAGTTGCGTAGTCTTGAGTCTTCGGCTTCCATTTTCCCAGCTTGGCTGCGCGTAGTCGGCATCTTCTTACTTGCTGCCCCTACTCCTATCAATCCCAAACAGGTACACTACCAAGGGGAGCCTGTCTGGGGATGGATGGTCGCGCAGGATCGGAAGGGAGGTACCGCCCGGCAGAGAGTGTACGCATCCGTGGGGTGCTCAGTTCTGGCTGGAATGTCCAGAACCCTCCGCAGTGCCTACAGTCCGGCCCCCACGCTTACGCACACCGTACCGGCGCCGGTCGGACTTGTTCACAATCGCTGGCGCGATATGTGGCAGCTCGCCCGAAAACTGCACCGCCTGGGAATCGGCGTTAAACCCGAGACAGACACCGTTTGGCACCGTTAGGTGGTGAATGCCCGAGCCACGGAACACCCGTGTAAATGTGATCGTCTCTCCACAGGAGTATAGGCCGATTCGCGGCTCCTGGTTACACTGTGCTTCGGCGTAGATCCCTCGGCGTATGTGCTAACCAAAGCACAAGTCGATGCCGCGTTGCTGATTTCTTCTTATATCCGGATCGCAACGGACCAGACGATCCGGATCGCAAGGACCAGACGATATTGACTACAGGCAGGCTGAGTTAATTTTCCGACGATCTTTCCTTCGATGTGTAGACTGTAGATTCCAAATAAAACTCTTCTTTTTGAGATCGGTGACCGTGAGAGCGCGTACGATCTGGCCCGCTCACGGCCCTTTATTTAACCAAAAATACATGTCTGACTTATCGACTAATACAGATTAGTTACAAACAAGGACGGACACATAACATCATCTGCGTATTCCTTCTAACGTTTTTGTAACCTACCTACATTAATCGTGATAAAATTCCCATTCGCAACAATCCACTCTATGGGTTTCCTACCTACCCTCAGAAAGCGCGATATGGGGGACAGGAAATTCGAAGGCTTTACCGGCCTCGCTCCACCTGAGCGAGACAGCCTACTAGGGTCTCCCTCGCCCCTGTACCAAACTACCTACATATTTCTTAATATTTCCTAGCTAGTTAATTGTTACCCTACCTGCCTACCTAATTTGCAAATGGGAATTCCTAACTAACAGGTTTCTTATTATTGAAATAAAACGAGCCCTAAGCTAATTACAATGCTTACTCGTTATGGCCCTAACAGAAAATTATATTTATTATCATCAAAAATCCTTACAAATAAATATAACTAAACTTATTACTAAACATGATTGGGTGTCCGTAACACTAGGCAAGGTTATCGTCAAGGCGCAACGGACTACGGCATATAAACTAAACTTGTATGTGGCAATCCCGAAAATCCCGAGATTAGCCAAGTGCAGTCCCGGGATTTTCGGGGCCAGAAAACGGTCGGGATCCCGGGATCCCGAGATTCGGGATCCCGGGATTGTATTCTCTATCTAGGACTCCCCTACCTGGGAAAGGGCGGGTACACCTACTAAAACCTTACGGTATCCACCGGTGCCATTAGTGAGGAGAGCTAAAACCTAACCTAACGAAAGATTTTGCCCGAGTTTTCATGTCACAACCAGGGCTTTGAAACCGGTATTTTTTCTGAACCGATTAACGAAAATATAGGTGAAACTTTTTGAAAAAGGTTATGTTCCTTTGAACCGGTTTTTAATCCGGTTTGGAAAAATATGAGTATTTTTTATTAACCGGTTCAACTTTTTGTTCAGGCAGGACTTCCATTCACTGACAAGATTAAGTACCTGGGAATAGTGATTGACCACAAGCTTCTCTTCAACAAACACATTGAGCATGTTATTGAAAAGGCTAAACGAATATACACTAAGCTAACGCTGTTTGTTCGTCCTACCTGGGGCATACACTCTGACAATGTTAAGACCTTGTACCTCCAAGTCATAGAACCTATAATCTGCTACGGAGCGAGCATCTGGGCCCGAGCCGTCAGAAACCAATGCTCTTCACAAAGGCTTCTCTCTCTACAACGCTTGTTCGCCATCAAAATCATTCAAGGATTCAGAACTGTCAGCACAGCCGCCTCCATATCTGTTGCCCATCTTACACCTTTGCCTGCTAAAGTCCTCGCCATTGCAGATATTGAGCGCTCCAAAATGCTGGGAGTATCATCATACCTCCCGGATGACGTCCCCATAGAGACACTGTGCCCCCCTGCTGACCTTTTACATCCATCACTACGCAAAGGTATCGAGTACAAGGAGATATATACTACCACTGATCTTGAACTGATTAACGCCAATAACACATGGAAACTGTATACTGATGGTAGTAAACATGAACAAAAAGTTGGCGCAGCTATTATCATCTTCGATCCAGACGGAACGCAGAGAACGGTCGTTAAGTTAAAGCTGCATAACTGTTGCTCTGTGTTCCAAGCAGAAATGTTTGCTATACAGAAAGCCACTGAACAAATACTGGCCCGAAACCTACCACATTCTATAATTCTGTCGGACAGTAAATCCGGCCTTCAAGAGTTGCAAAACGGCAGTAGCCAGAACAAGATAGCTGTTGCCATTAACAAAAATCTCGTGCAAGCTCAAGCAGCAGGATTGGTCGTCGAGTTTGCATGGGTGAAAGCGCATTCCGGCCTCCCTGGAAATGAACTAGCGGACACGGCGGCCAAAGCTGCCGCCAACTTACATAGAACTCCGGATTTTATGCACACTCCCATTAGCTACATTAAACTTCAAAATCGCCATAAATCTTTGGAAGCTTCAGAAGCGCTCTATTCCAACCCAAATACCTGCATATACACCAAATCTCTCTTTCCAACGTACCAAAATCTCGTCGAATATCTGTCACAAGTCAAGCCTGTTTTTGCAGTTACACAACTATTAACTAATCATGGTTACCACAAGGAATACCTGTACCGCTTCCATATTACTGCAGATGATAAATGCCCATGTGACAACACACAAACTCAAAGTTGGCCGCATCTCCTGCAATCCTGTCCCCGTTTTAGTGCGAAACGATTTACCCACATCACTATATGCAATGACCTGAAAATAAGTCCCTTTAACTTATCCGATATCTGCACTAAAGACTCCACCCTCAATTCTTTCCACCACTTCCTCACGTACATAGTAAATAACCTTAAAGAATTCAATAGAACCTAAACCATCACCCCACAAAAACAGCTATAAAGTATCAAAAAATAAGAAACCAAACTGTGGTAATCGCGGCAGTACACCATTAGCTCCGCGAATACGACAAACCTTAAGTCGATTACAAAAAAAAAAGAAAAAAAGCCACTTAACTTCGTTAAGATCTGCGAGCGGTGAGCGCATTTACGTTTGTTTTCATTGAATAAAACATATTTTGTTTATATATCCTATCAGATACATACTGTGGTAATTGTTCGACATATTTTTGGAAACTTTAATTATATTATAAAACAATAAAATGTCAAAATGATTAATTCTGAAGAATCTGATAATTAGTATAACCTCTTTCGAAGAATATTCGGTCAAATACGAGTCGCGTTGCGATCGTCGCAAGCGGCTAGCTAATGAACCGGTTTATTTAGGTTTACAGCATCACTCTTATTTGGTTCCGCTCAAGAACGGAATTTTACGATAAAACCGATTTAACCGTTATACTACCGGTAAATCTTGAACCGGTTTCAAGTCCTGGTCACAAGTACTTATTCCTCTGACAGCACTGGCACAGCAGGATCAACTCGATGATCAGCATCAAGTCAGTAGAGGAGACGACCCGCCGATATAATGAAGAGACTTGACTGTGGGCACTTTTACACGTTCTAATATAAACCCTACAGCTTCGAGACAATTGTAGTAGGCTTGTGCTGAGAAGAAGCTGCGCAAGAATCTCAGTCACTATTGTCAATACCTCTTTTCAAAAGGTTAACAATGTTTGTGGTGATCATGAAAGTCCATACATTACTATCTTTTAAATAATCATCTATCCCTTTCGTCATAAGGGTTTCTTTAATGACAGTTTTAAATTTATTACCCAGTAAGTTCACAATGTGTTCTGGTAGTTAATTGAAAAAAAAGTATAAATTTCTTCATGAAACAATTTACCTTTCGAAGCCTGATTTGTGCAATAGCAAGCATATCCTTATTCCTATTATTAGTATTATATTTGACTAGCGGTCTTCCGCTACTGCGTCCGCTCGTTTTGAGTTTTGAACTCCCTACCCTCCCGTCGCAGCCTGATGTTTTACAGAATAAATAATACCCAAAACAATAAGATTTTTTAAATCGGTCCAGTTTTCCCGAAGTTCCCGAGTCCGATTCCCGTTGTCCGTTCCCGAGTTCTCCGAAACGGCTTAACCGATTTTCATGAAATTTTGTGAGCATATTGATATAGGTCAGAGAATCGGCCAACATCTTAAAGTCAAAGTCAAAGTCGTCCACCCTTAACATTATTCTTTAATTACGTGGCTGGGCGGAACGTGGCCGGGCAAGACGAGGATGGGGGCCAAAGTTCGCTGGGTCCGCTAGTATTAGTATAGATATAAAAATCCACCTGCATGATGGAAACGCGCACTTATCCATCTGAATTCGAGTACGTTATGCAGTAAGTTCAACAGCGTCTGTCCACAGAAGCACCACCACAAGGCAGAGCCCTGGTTCGGCACCATGGAGCTGGTCATCACGATCACGTCGGTGATCGGCATCATCATCGTGCTGATCCTGCTTTGCCAGTGCTGTCGGAGGAACAAGTACCGCGGGCAAGTCATTAGCCGTAAGTAAACTCTGATATTAATGCTGTATTAATGCTGAGAGGGTGCCTTTTCGACTCATACTCGATGTTAAGTTAAATGTACCTATAATAAGTGTGTGTGTCTGTTTTATTGTTAGGTGTTTACGTGTAAGTGTTTTTGTATTTGTCTGTGAGTCAAATAAATGTATTTTCTTTCTTTCTTTCTTTCTTTCTTTCTGATATAATAGCCCTAGCCGATTTCGACTACGGTGGCCAGTCACAACGATTAGCCGACTGCGCGGGACATATTATAGTGCACAAGTGTGTGCGTAAACACAGGTGCACTCTCTATTCCTTTCACTCTCATAGCCCGATAGGACAGCTATCTGACACGACCGGAGATCAGGCGCAGGACCAACGGTTTTACGTGCTTTTCCAAAGCATGGGGGTGAAACACCGCCAACTTCCAAACTCCGGGCTAGCCTAAGAATTTCTGAACAGAAAAACTCAGTTTTTTTTGGCCCGACCCAGGGATCGAACCCGGGACCTCAGGCGCAGCGGCTTTAAAGTCGCTTTAAACTCTGATATAATTTACTATCGGTCCCCGCGGCGTAGCCGGCGTCAATTTCGTACTTCTCGTAAAATATTTCTACGCAAAATACAATAGGTACATATTTTCATTGTAATTAAGAGGCCAGCAACCATAGCTGTTTAAGCTGCAAGCAATATTTTGGTGCGGAGTTACTTTAAAACTTTGATAGCTTTTAAAATACTTATTGAAATCATGTGATGTAAAGGGCAATTTTGTTCGAAATGAAATGCCCGTAGACCTTTGAAAATAGAACATTATTTCTTATCAAATAAATAAACATTAAAAACTTTGTAGTGAGATTAGTGCGTAAAACAAACAAACCTGTTTTACCCTCAAGTTCGATAAACATTTCTTTATATTAGTGTTTCTTTCGCCGTTATCTAAAATTGAGTTGTTAGTCAGCATGAGAGCCTTTAGAGGCCAAGAACAATTGATGGTACAAATCTCCCTCTTTTGAGGACATTACGGTATAAACACTATGAACTCACTTCACTAACGCCGACTACAGCATAAACACTTACGAATACTAAAAACGAAAACAACATAAAATGACGAACAATACAATGTAGGAATTCCCCATGAAATATAAACGAAAAGGTTTGCCAACTTTCGAGAATAAATTAGAAATGACGACCGGACTAATCAAAGGATTTCCTCGTGAAACGTAAATTAAAGGGGTTGCGAATTTGGGAGATTCCTTTATTTATTATTTAAAAAATAAATATTACGTAACGTGTTGTAAGAAAGACCCCCTCCCACCACTGTAACGCATCGTAACTTTTTACGAAACACCCCTCTCCCCCCAAATTGTGTTACGTAATATGTACTTGAACGCCCTCTAATTCAACGTGTTTATTTTTTAAATTGTTTCAGCCCCCCCTCCCCCTGGCACCGTGAACGCAGCAGCGCCCTATCCGCAACAGCAGTATATTACAACTGGTGAGTTAGACGATTAACAAACAAAAAAATAAAAAACTTGCTCGCTGACGTCACGCTTGATGACGTATTCATAACGTTGGAACTGATTGAAGTTTCATGAGGCGATTCTCTGTCGGCCTGTGGTACTGTTGACGAAATGACAGCACAATTCTATGACAGTTTCATAGCTACGCGTTATTAAGAAAGCCGGCCAAGTGCGAGTCGGACTCGCGCACTGAGGGTTCCGTGCCAACTTAAACTGAATTAGGGAATCCACTTACTTCCACTTACCTAAAATACCACAATATTTCGTTGACAGCAAATATAACTTTGTTTTTATAGTGTTTGTATGAAGAACAAAGTTAAGTTTGCGGTTGTTGAAAATGTGCAATATCTCAAAAACTTCTTGTTCGATCCCGTCGAAACCAATTTTCGTTAAAAGTATTTGTTAAGATCTAAATTATATATTTTTTCAAAATTTACAGTTGCGTAGTTTAGAAGTTAGATGGGGGGACGCCCAGTTTACCATTTTGGAAGCGTCTATCTATGAAACGTTACACTTTAAAAGAATTTTTTTTTAGATATTTGTTTCATGTATTGGAGCCCGCCCCCCCGCAAATATCATTATTTTTTATTTTGTGTATAAGAATCGTAAAGCCGTTACCATGATGCATATTTCTACAAAATTTCAACAGGGCGATGCTTATAGTTACAGAATAAAGTGGCTGTGACACACGGATGGACGGACAGACATACAGACTTGACGAAACTATAAGGGTTCCGTTTTTTGCCATTCGGCTACGGAACCCTAAAAACTTGCTCGCTGACGTCACGCTTGATGACGTATTCATAAGAAACCAGAAAGGGTCTTGGAACTTTAATACCGAAATGACGGCCGCTATTAAAACCTTTAAGAATCGATAGATCACTTTAACGTCATAGCCTACTCGAAATAGCAAAGGTACATTATAAATAATATTATAAAGCTGAAGAGTTTGTTTGTGTCTTTTAACGCGTTAATCTCAGGAACTACTGGGCGGATTTGATAAAATACCTTTGTGTGTGATACCTTATTTATCGATAAAGGCACATAACGCTACGACGAGAGGGGAGGAAGCAAACTCAAAACGCACGGACGTAGTCGCGAAGGAACGCTAGTTAAATAAATAAATAATAAATAAATAAATATCCTTTGGACATTCCCACACATCGCCATCTAGTCCCAAAGTAAGCTACTCAAAGCTTGTGTTATGGGTGCCAGACAACGGATATAATACTTAAATAATTTTTGTTTGTAAATACATACATGATATACATAGGCAACACCCAGACCAATACAAACAGATATGTTCATGCACACAAATGTTTGTATTGTGCGGGGATCGAACCCGCAACCCGCTGCGTAGTAGGCGATTTCTCGACCACTACACCAGACGGGTTGTCTAGTTATAAATATAATGATTATAAAACATACTGTTTGCTCGTTATCTAGCCGTGATTCAATATCGACAGCGATCTATGTTTACCACTTAGATGGAGCGGAGGTGAGAGCCGGGGATATCCAAGATAAGGCTGTTTATGTATCTTGTTTTAGATTAGCAAGATCTATTATTTTTATACGACACGGAACAATAGTAAATGGTCTAAAGGCAAAAGCAAACGATGAAGAAAACCAATTTCATAAAAAAATTAAAAAAGAAATGGTATTTTTAACCGACTTCAAAAAAGGAGGAGGTTATCAATTCGACTGTATGTTTTTTCTTTGTATCTATGTTATCTTAGTCGTTTGTCGACCGATTCGAAACTTTTTTTCGTCTACTTAGAGGTGTACCTTTTAGTTGGTTCCATTTTTGAAGGGGAAACCCTTAAATTTAAAAGGCACGTATAGTGTTTCTTTACTATAATCTTAATGTTGACGTGTTGTTACGTCTGATAGTCATCATCTTGTGGGGCTGAGCTGATGGTGGAACTCCTTAACGCTTAGAAGTTCGGTAATTATAATGGAATAACTTGTAATTGGTAGTTTTTAGCTTCTTAAAGAACAAAGCTATGAGGTGCAACCCTCCCCCCCCCCTTATAATCTCTAAAAATGAAGAAATAAAATTAACTTTAAAAAAAGGTAGACTTTTTAGTGCATTTTGGTTTTGAAGTCGGTTTTTACTTTTTTTAAAGTTAATGAATCTCTCTAAATTCACTGGTGTTCCTTATAAGTTAACATGGTGCATCTGAGCCTAACTGAATAAGTTCCAACACGAAACCAAGTTCCCGACGATTAGTAAAAAAGTGCATAATATTTCTTATCAAGATTTGACGTAGCGAATAGCAATTAATACCTACGTAATGCAGATCACTTAACACTTTTGTTTATCTGATAACTATGTTAGTGCTAAACCGTGCAATATAATTTGATATCATAAGGGGAATTTTCTTTCAAGTGCCTTTTTAGGGTTCCGTAGCCGAATGGCAAAAAACGGACAGACAGACAGACTTGACGAAACTATAAGTTTCGTCTGTCCGTCCGTATGTCACAGCCATTTTATGCTGTAACTACAAGCATCACACTGTTGAAATTTGGTAGAAAGATGTATCCTGTTAACCGCTTTACGATTCTTACATGAAATTAAAACCAAAAATTTTTTGACAAACCTATGCGTGTGGGGTGTCTATAGATAGGTCTTTTAAAATGAAATAGAGGTTTCTTAAACCATTTTCTCTAAAAGTCTAACGTTTGCGAGATATACGCTTCCAGTCCCCCCCCCCTTTAACTTCTAAACTAAGCGAGTGTAACTTTTGGAAAAAATATGTAATGTAGATCTTAACAAATATTTTCAACGAAATTTGGTTCGGACGGGATTGAACCAGTAGTTTTTGAGATATAGCACATTTTCAACAACCGTAACATAATTTGTTTTTCATACAAACACTATGAAGCTTAGTGGAAGTAAGTGGATCCCTATTTCAGTTAAAGTTGTCACGGAACCCGCAGTGGGCGAGTCCGACTCGCACATTAGCCGGTTTTTTTCACATCGATCTCGATGCTCATTAAAATGGGAATTTACCTTAAGTGTGATAACAAATCGGGTAGTTTTATGCAAGAGGATTGTAACAAAAATCTCAAATACTGCTTAATATTTATGAACCCATATTAGGTCCCTTGACTTAACGTATTAGTTGATGTTATGAGCAACAGTTTCTCTTTAAGTTTGAAAGACACCCATTATCGGTATTCATCAAAGCGGAGAAGCGAAGAGCAGTGAGGAGACATAGGTTTTATGACTAAAATTGTATTGTAATAACAGGTTGTCCACTTTCTAGAAAGTCAGACGTTTCTCGTTGATCAAGGATAGTTAGTAAAATTAAGAGACTACCTGGAAAGTCAGCGTTTGTGTCTCTAAATCTGAAAAGTTAATATATAAGGTCACCTCGTTTTAAGTGATAATATTTAAAGGGCTGGTTCAGCACAATAAATGGATCTTTTTTGTAGGAAACGCTTTGGGTTTTTATATGCTAGTTTTTGAGAATATTAAAGATGAAGATAATATTTAATATATAATATTTTTTTCAGTAATTTATTTGTTATTAATTAAGTATGAGATTGAATAAAAAAAACAGCCTAGTGAGAGTCGGACTCGCGCACTGAGGGTTCCGTGCCAACTTTAACTGAATTTGGGAATCCACTTACTTCCACTTAGTTAGACTAGCTATGAAACGTTAGACTTTAAAAGACACACACACACAAAAAAACTATCGCATAACTTTACAAAACAAGAAAAGGCATTGTGTGGAGCTGAGCTGATGGTGGAACTCCAAGACGCTTAGGAGTTCAGTGATTTTAATGACAGAACAGAACAGAACAGAATGCACTAAAAAGTTTTACATAAACTCTTGACCCTTTAAGGGAAAGGATCCATTTTAGGCGAACAATTACTTTTTGAAGTCGGTGCCATCAGTTTTTCCCCCTCAAGTATCAACTTTCACAGCACTGACTCCAAAAAGACATTGAAGTCGGTTTTTACTTATTTTTAAAGTTAATTTTTGTCATATAGCGATACCAGTAGTCCACACCGGGTACCCGGCAGCCCCGTACCCTGCCGCGGCGCCGTACCCCGCGCCCGGGCCGATGCCGATGCCGGCGGCAGCGCCGATGGCCATGCCGGCGGCAGCGCCCTACCCTGGGGGGTACCCGCACCCACAGCCACACACAACTGCGCCCAGTGCGCCCGATGCTCACGGTGAGTTACCTACTTATGGCATTAGTTTACACACCACATTAAATAATATAATAATTAATGTCCTTTGGACATTCGCACACATCGCCATCTAGTCCCAAAGTAAGCTACTCAAAGCTTTTGTTATGGGTGCCAGACAACGGATATAATACTTAAGTATTTTTTTTTGGTAAATACATACATGGTATACATAGAAAACACCCAGATCAATACAAACAGACAAGTTCATGCACAGAAATGTTTGTATTGTGCGGGGATCGAACCCGCAACCTTTAGGCGATTTCTCAACCACTACACCAGACGGGTCGTCAAACAACAACATTCACAAAAACATTAACCTAATAATCTAATCTGAAATGAAATGAAATAACTTTTCTTAACACGAAGTATAGTCATTTTCAAGATATAGATAAAAATAAATTAAATTTAAAACTTATTTATTTCAGTTCAGATATAGCATGCATAGATTGTTAATAACAGTCAGTAAAAATTTGTCTTATAAACTAAGTTAGTAGTGTTAGTGTAGGTACAGATAATATCGATTATTTTATTTTGCCTGTCATTAATTTAATCCAATGGTTTTGAATAGGACAGTCACAGACAGATTAAACAAAAAGAAAACATTTACAAGGAAAAATTGAACATAAAACGAATTGATTAGCAAAATAGGTACATTTGTGTCAAAAAGGTCCGCGCTCAGCATAATCTGTTAAACTATTATAACTAGAAACTTCCCCCACATCGATCAGATGAATTTCTAACGTTGCCACTCAGTGTAGAATTTAACTGATGAAAAAAAAAATAGGTATACTAGTTTCCCACTTTTACAAGGTGCTCGTAGAGGTGCTCGTAGCGCAGTGGTAGCAGCGCTTTGGTAGTGATACCGAAGTGAAGCAACCTACGGCGCGGTCGTGTTTGGATGGGTGACCATTCTGACCATATAAGTGACGTACATCAGCATCTCCGTGCTTCGGAAGGCACGTTAAGCCGTTGGTCCCGGCTAATATCGGTTGATATTAATCGTTTACCCTAATCAGAGGCCTTATGGGCGGCTTGATAACATCTGACTAGTCGCTTGCCTTGTAAACACCCCTCCAGCAACCCGCACTGAGCTTGCGTGGTGGAGTATGGCTCGAACTACCTCGTAGTTAAGGTAAGGCCTTTGCCCAGCAATGTGATGTTACAGGCTAACTTTACTTTTACTTTACTACTTTTGGAAACCTAGCATGGGAGGCTCGACCGATTTTACCTGCCTGTCAAACAACAGATGGCACTCGGTAAACGCTAAGAGAAAATTGATTTTATTGAATTACCAAAATTTTTAAAATGAAATGTAAACAATTTCAAATGTATTTTTAAGGTACAAGTAAAATCAATAAAGATACGAATATTATCTCGGCGCTTACTAAGCGCCATCTAAGGCTGTAGTGCGAGTCGGAGCGAGACATAAACGATCAAACGCATCGAGTGCGTAAACGTGTATTTATATGTATATCATGTATGTTTTTACAAACAAAAAGTATTTAAGTAGGTAATATATCAGTTGTCTGGCACCCATAACACAAGCTTTGAGTAGCTTACTTTGGGACTAGATGGCGATGTGTGGGAATGTCCAAAGGATATTTATTTATTTATATGGGAATATTTTAGTGTACCCGTTGGCCTCTAGACGGCGCTGCTTCATTCCCATAATAAATTCGCGTTAACGCGCTCGATGCGTTTGATCGAGTAAGTCTCGCTCTGACTCGCACTACTGCCACTGATAAATCTCAACAATGAAATGAAAATGTCGAGATTTCGACAGCTGATCTGTTTGCTGAGTGACAGCTGTAAATTTCTGACAGTTAAGTTTAAAAAAAAGAACATGCTGAAGGTCAGCATTTCACTGCTCCACCAAAATCTTTCAATGAAACTTCTTACAGCTTAAGCACCCAGAGTATGCCGATCCTTAAGCCGAAACCTTCAAATCGGCGCTTTATGGACAGCTGAACTGGCATAGACTTGAATTATGCGTTGGTACAATGCTTAGGTATAGTTTGACAGATTAAGCTAGATCGATGTGGGTCTTACAAAGTTGCTGTAAGGATTATTAATTTTATGCTTAAAGTGACAAAGTTACCTTTTGCAAGTTGCAGTCGATCATATTGACATAACTAAATCAAGCTCACATTATCAAATTATTATTGGCACCAAAATAACATGTGTGTGTCACGTTTTGATAACTATAAATTCGAATCATCATTTTCGCTTATTGTTACCTACTTTTTGCATCTGGAAGTAAAGTAATTATACTAAGCATTCAGTAATTATTCTAGATTTTGCTAATCAGTATTATCAAAATCAGTTATAATAGAAGCTTTGTAAATTTTCTTAAATATTTTATGTGCTGGACATTGCCACTATCTAGCTTAAAATATATAGTACAACCCCTGGTAAAAATAACATGTATGTCTAACAATATTTATGTACGTAACTAACTCACTAATTTTGTATATAGTATTCTTTGGGGTGGCACCGCCCGGATGGAACTCTCAAGGTATTATTTGCACCAATCACATACACACTTCATAAAAAGTTTGCAATCACTTTGAAAAATCAGTATCTATTTTGTTACGGTAAATGATATTCATAAAGATGAAATAAGAAACCAAAAATTTGCGCACGGGCGGGACTTGAACCAGCAACCTTTTGGCAAACCGGGCCAAACGCTCTTACCAATTGAGCTACCGTGCTGTTAGTCCGACCCTGCGAAATTTGTGGTTTCTTATGAAAACGTCAATTGCGTGACGCTTAGCGCCATCTAGCCGTCTGTTTATGAAACAGATGGCCCAAGCAGTTATTCTTTACAGAATAAATTCAACTTGGAAATTGATGTCACTGTAAGTGTTAAAAACATTCTAAAGCACGGTAAATGATATTTAAAGTAATATTATTAAACTGAAGAGTTTGTTTGTTTGAACGCACTAATCTCAGGAACCACTGAACCGATTTGAAAAAATATTTTTGTGTTGGATAGCTTATTTATCGAGGAAGGCTTTAGGCTACGAAACATCAAGCTGTGACGGGACGGGATGGGGCGTACTCAAAACGCGCGAACGAACTCGTGGGAGAAGCCGCTAGTCATTACATATAATTGTCGTTGTAGTATTATTACAGAGGTTTTTTAACGAAATTACATAAGAAATGTGTTTTATTTTTATACAGTAACATTTAAAATAAACAGCTTATGCCAGTGATCGCAAACTTTTTTTTGATGTGTGTACAGTCTTATCATTCATGAACGCTTAAATTTTATTTGAAACCTTTTTTTGTTGCATTTAGTTTAAAATCAAACGCATTTTATACATTTCAATGCCCATGTCATTATAGTGCTGAGCAGGCAAGAGCACGTCAAACTGAATGCTGGGGTGTCTTATGCATTTGTTATAAGAGTTATTATTCAACGAACATGTATAGTCCGTTTTTCTTTGCTAGTCTAATAATGTAAACAATCTTTTTATAACTTATTAAAATAATATAAGTAAATAAAAATATTAACTGTTTTATTTAAAACGATCTCAGTATTTAACGATGAATTACGTATGTAAGTTGTGAATATTGTATTTATATTATTTTTAAATTAATCATTTCGTTAAAAAGGCATGTCAAGATTGTTTACCATATTCGACAAGCAGAGAAAAACTGACTATAGCGTAATGTGCTGGCGACTGTATACAACTTATTAATATAAATTGCACTTGTAAAAAGCAACTTTGGCTGTGACAGACGAGGAATCAAACCCCATGTCTTACGCTATCCGGGCGTATGCCTATACCACTCGACCACTCGGCCACTCGGCATACTTAAACGCGTAGGCTGCGTGACGTTTTTGACGTGACGCGAAAGTTGCTTTTTACAAGTGCAATTTATATTATTCAGCTTGTATAGTGTGACAAAACACTATAAAAACAAAAAACGAAATTATGTACACAACGTGTAACTTTAAATGCGCAAAACCTGAAAATAGTTAGATTGGAATAACGAGCAGAATAAATGGAACCAATTTTTAATAGGGGTCACATTTTTTTCAAAAAATCTCTGTATAATGTTGCCCTGTCTATTTATTAATAAGACAAATCATCACGTGCGCAAACGCCCCAAAATACGTAAACAAGCAATGGTTAGTGATTTATGAGTGTAGATAGTAATTCATTTGTTTTATTGTATTTGTGATGTAAGTTTATTAGTTATATTTTTTATTCTTACTTTTATTATGTAACTATCTTTAAAGCATAATATTAATATTAAAGCTATATTTTTGCACACCGTTTCTACCTCATTGATAAACGTTGTTTTGGTTGCCAACCCAATGGTTGTCTGAAAGAGATCGCTTCCAGCGATAAGACCGCCAATATTGTACAAATGATTTGCCTGTAATGTTATTGTTTCTTGTGCCGTTACTTGTGCAATAAAGAATATTTATTATTATTAATAATAATATTGTCAGCGCGGCGCAGCGGCGCGGTCTCTCGATAGAGCGTCGTTCGCAGACAAAGAAATGATCAGAAGTGCCAGTAAAAGTACCTAAAACATGTAAAACTTTAAATTATTTTTAAATATATTTTTTCTTTCAAAAATATGTCAGTTGAATTAAAAATCATTTGGAGTGTCTGAGGTTTTGCGCATTTAACATTGGACGTTGTATACAAGTAGGTTTTGATTGAGCTTGCACAATATGAATCTGTATGAGTTCGTCACCGCGGTGCATGCTGACTCATCGTCGATCGAGTTGAGTGCATTGTTCGTGATTATCTGAATATATCTGTGTCGTATTCATATCGGTCGTTGCAGCGAGCGCAGTCAGCGTTCAAAATATCTATTATGAAATATACAGCGTGTTGTTTTGGTCAGCGACGAGCGACTCAGGGGTGGCTTTACAAACGGTATTGATGCCAAAAAAATATAAAAAAATATGTATTTTGTTTTAATGGAAAAAAATGAATTCGAAAAACACTAATAATTTCGTTCCCATACATACACGTAAAGAATTAATGAATTAAGTTTAAAAAAATAAATATGTTTAAGCAAGAACACTACAAAAAATAACAAAAACTGATAGATGAAGTAATTAAATTAGCAATCCTGCAACTTCAAACGAAAGAAATCTTCGTTGGCCATTGTGTTGAAATTATCGCCCCCCTTTTACTGCATTATTATTAATCTTACTCGTTAAATTATTTCAATTAAATATACGTGTATATGTATGGAAACGCACCGGATTTTATTTCCATGTAGTTTATTTAAATTATTTTATTTGACACTCACAGTGTTTTTAGTAATATTGGTAGGTACCGCTCAAACGAAAATTTTCTTTTCTAAAGTTCATCAATCCCCATACGCTATATATCTAAAAAGGTTTTGATTTTAATTTGTCGGTTTCGAATGAGGAAATGTAATTCCTTTGTCTAATCAAGTTTCGAAATAAGAAATATAATTCTTATATCAAAACTAATTTCGAAAGAAGAAACATTATTCTTATTTAGAAACTAGTTTCGAATCTTGGTTTCGAATGTGGCCGACGGGAAAAAACCCAAAAAATCATTATTTTCCGGTACAGCGATCGAGTCAAAACCACCAACACCCGGTAGCCTCTTCATAGCTTACTAGCAATGGCGTAGTATTTCGTAGATAAGCGCTAGCTACGCGCTAGGGTGCGAGATTTCCTATTCGTTTTGTAATTTTTTTGAATGTTGTGGAAAGGTTTTCTTGTATAAAACTTGCTCACAATTTAAAGAAATATTTTTTTTAGAATAAGCATAACTCATATTTTCATCCCTGAGTTGGATGTCACTGACCAAAACAACACCCTGTATTATCCAAAACGATAATATTTTGATAATACACATTTTGAGCAAAACAATAATTTGAATTTGAAAAAAAAAACTCGATTAGAAGGAAAAACAAATGCGAAAGTGCATATATTGTGTTCAGGTCCTACTCTAAAATGACTGAACTGCTTTTGATGAATTTTAAATAAATTCTTGTAAAGGTTATTGCAACAGCTACTAAATTCGGGGCAGCACTTTTGAATGTCAAAATTTTGATCAAACTTTGCACACATATTTGTTTATTATTATTTTGAATGCTGACTCTACAACTGTTTATTTTACGCTTGCATTCCCCAACATATGAGTATCATACATCGGAACTGATCTTAACGCGAATTTGAGAACGTGCCCAAACTTATAACAATGTTTTGTGCATTCAATCGAACAATAAAATTATGTTCGATCATTAATTCAATTTAATTGCTGGCTGACGCTCGTAAAGCGGAAAACGATTTTGAAGCACACATAAATATACTTCGTTCTATAGTAATGATAAACTGGTGTTTGGATTTTCCCACATCTATTAATATCAAGTGCAAATAATTAAACCTGGCATATGTATTCCAATAACATATTGTCATGTTCATGTCATCATCATCATCATTATCAGCCAAAGGACGTCCACTGCTGATCATAGGCCTCCCCCACGGCTTTCCAAGGCGACCGATCACTCCAGTTTGATCCTGCGATCTTTATAAGGTCGTCTGTCTATCTTTTTGGTGGACGTCCTACGCTGCGTCTTTTGTCGAAGGGTCTCATGTTCATGTATTTGTTAATAAACTAATGTAACTTAGATAAAAACTTTTTTTTCAATTAATTAATATGGTTTTGTGTTAATATCACAAGCATGCATCCAGTTTGATCCTGCGATCTTTACAAGGTCGTCTGTCTATCTTTTTGGTGGACGTCCTACGCTGCGTCTTTGGTCGAAGGGTCTCGTGTTCATGTATTCTATTAACATAAATATAACTTGGATAAAAACTTATTTTTTCAATGAATTAATAAGGTTTTGTGTTTATATCTGCTTAATTTTGTATATCTGTATGTATCATTATTATCTCGTTTCCCCTGTTTTCTAAATCTAAAGCAAATGTGTGTACAATGAGCCATGTTTGTAGTCTGACATCCTTCGTTCAGCTCGCGTGTTGTTTGTTTTATAATTAATTTCATTGTGTATTGTTTGTTTCGTAGCTATTACATAACACATACCAAAATTACCTCATCCTCACGAAATGTCCCACTAAAGTCCGTTTTACTTTGCTAGTAAACTAATGTAAACAATATTTTGATAATTTGTAATATTATATCAGTGAATAAAATAATTCATTTTAGACTGTTTGATTTAAAAAGATCTCTTATGGATATGTAGGGTGTTAGTTTTGTGTTTATTTTATTTTTAAAATTAATCATTTTGTTAAAAAAGAATTTCAAGATTGTTTACAATTTTAGACGAGCAAAGAAAAACAGTCTTTAGACAGTTGAGTTTTGACCTTACGTTTAGTACTTATTTATTTTAAATAGGAATGGCATATAGTTTTCCTTCAATTGTTATTTTCCTTGGAAAACCCTTCCTGATGTATTTTAATGTGAACATCAAAAACATTTTCCTGTTTTATTGCTATTTAAATTGTATTTTAAAAATAATGTTATCATTTCCAGCCCTGCCCCCCTCATACGAGCAAGCAACGAGCGCCGACTTCAAACACTCGACTCCATACAACCCTGGCTACAACTAAGCTAAGTCACAACTCAGCTAAGTCTAAGCGAACGCGTCGAACCGTTGCTACGTCAACGTCATTTTGACGGATCGAAGCTGCGCGGACGTCATTTTGACAGCGATTGTGATTTGATGACGTCACAGGTTATTCGTATAAGCCTATTGAGCGTTGCTGTGGTCTTATATAATCATTTTTTAATTTCCCGGGAAAGAATAAAAAAATATATGTGAATGTTTATGATGAATATTTGAATGTGAAGATTAACTTTGTAATGTTCCTTAATATTGCCAAGTTTGTCTTCTTTTTAAGCTGTGCTGTTTAAAACCGTTTCTTTAAGCCGGCAACGGCACGTCTATATTTTATTATAAGTTTTTGTTGAAAATGTTATTCATCTTCCACTGGCTCATAATTTGTCTAAGACAAAGTCATTTCACTGTAATAATTGAGAGTTAAATGATATTGATCACGAGATTCGAGACATCACTACTTAAACATTTCGTCATTTGACGCATTTCGGTCGTCATTTTCTCTACAAAGCCCTCTAAATATAGCCATCAACTTATCTGACGAATGTCAGCGATCAAATTAACAATGATGAGGTACCTATGTAATTGAAGACGTACAACGCAATATTCATAATGTAAGTAGTTTTTGATATGTGCTATATAAAAGTGAGATTCCATATTAAACGTTCATAAACGCGTATAAGTTTTGCTTGCTAAAACTAAAATGAATTTGTATTTAAACTCTAACATTGTTAGTACACTGATTTACGGCTTTATTTCAATGCAGTATGGTTTAAATTTCTCCGTATTTTTAAACGATTGAACAAGCAAGACTCACGTACGTATTTGGACATTAAATATAAATAAATAAAAATGTATGGAACTGTCTAAACATCTACGTGATAATGTGAGGCTTGGTGCGTGAGCAGTAGAATCGATTCGTGATTTAATGTACTTGATGTATTCTGAATGTGATTTATGTAAGCTTTCCTTTCTTTTATGTAATTTTAAGATTTATTTTTTATATGTTTATTGATATATAAGTAACTAAGGCCCGAGATTTTCAGCGTTAAATAAGGAAAATTCGTCGAATGTAATACAAAACGCCTTTAAGGCGTATTAAAATAATTTTGGCGCAAATAATATTTGAAATCGTCACCTATTTGTCAGCAAACATTTATGTAAATGACTTTTTAATTCGGTCGTTTTATACTTATTCTAATGATATGTGGTATAAATCTTATCTGATGTTAGTAAAATCGACACTAAAAGTCGTTTTGTTTCATATTCGTCGAATATCCCTTAGCTGACGAAGGTAAAATAGGTATACTAAGAGTCAAGTAAGTGAACTTTTCAGTAGACATTTTTTAATTTCCATTTATGTTTCATACTGTATCGAATTGCTCAGAATAAAAAAAGTACATTTCGAGGCTGCGTTTAGAAGTAAAAAAAATACTATAAGTGTTTAGCTTAACTGCAAAAATTTGAATCCCTTATATAGATTACCAAAATGTACCTGTACAACGTACTAAGTAAAACTCTGCAGAAGTTTGAATGTAAGATTTTGTATTTTTTCATAGTGAATCTTAGAGACTTCCTTTCGAATTTTGGTGCACTACAGGGTCCTGTTTTTTTTTGTTGTATTATGAAGTGTATTACACAAATATTTTCCACATTAAATCTACCTTTCTATTGTAAACATTTTTCAATATTAGTCTTGAGTTATGAAAGATAGGTGTTGAATAATTTACGTGACTTTCTAGTCAAAATTTACAACATACTAATGTATTTTGGGACCGAAAAAATATGCATTAGATATATAAACTTAGGGGAATTGCTGAAATAACTTTTTTTTTTGCTATTTTTTTAAGTAAATGATGTTTTGGGTAAAATTTTACTTGCGGATTGATGAGTAATCCGCAACGCGTCGTTTTTTTTACTTACGTATGTGAATCTTTATCTTGTCTACTTTAATTGAATTGTGTCTTTCAAAGCAAGTCATTAATTTATGACTTTTCGCAAGTAAAAAAAATGTACCTTTTTTCTGTTTAGTCAGAATGGTGCTTAGCTTAGCGAAAAAAATGTTTAATGGTATAATAGATAGATAGTTATATTTGAATTTACTAAAAAAAACCTTTAGTCTACGAAAATTACTCAACGTTGTAATATATAAGTATGACTCAATAATGAGATTACTTTAACTCGACAATTAGCTCATTTCATAGATGAAATATTGTCTAAAACTAGATAGTCAAAAATATATACTTAGTTCCGTATTATTGTTCTGAAGTGTAATATTACCGAACAAATTAACTTAACTAAATAAAATACTCTGGTGTCAAATAGCTGTTAATTTTAGCGATATCAACTCAACTAGCTAATTATTTAACAAATTGTCGCCAGTTTTATTATTTTATAGCAACTTTTACCCATATTGTAATCTATGGAAACATGTTGAAATTACAAATGATTGTCTTATAATCTTCTTATGAAATCTATCTCGTTGTAAAATAAATGTTCAAAATATTCGTAATAACTTTACTTATTATGAGCAGCTGGGTTTTATAGCTTACTCTGTTGATTTGATATTTAATTCACAGAAAAGATTTTAAATAAACAGGTACCCAAGACACGACATAATGCATTGTAAAACCAACGCAAGTGGCGCTCGAAAACACTGTTTTTTTGTTTTGTTTTCGTGTATTATTGATTGAGAAGAATTTTTTAATAAAACTTAAAAAAACAACTTTTTTTTTAAAGATTTATAATAGATTCTAGATTTATTAAAACTACGTAAGTTAAAAGGATAATGGATGCAGCAGAAAATCAGAATATTGAATTTGTCTAGGAAAAATGTTGAAAAGTTTGCTTCAGGGTTCGACCGCAGGGCAGTTTAAAACCAGAGCTCATAATAGGTAGCAGTTATTTATTTTCTGTAATTCAGCGTTTATTGAACGATCAATTAACGCTCAAACTAAATTGTCTGTATTGGATAAAAAATGATTTAGGTATAATTTCAAAAAAATACTAATACTTTTTGTAATGTTGGTTAACTATAGAAAAAAAAGTGTTTCGGGATTTTGTATTCAGCATTTATATTGTGTAATTTGTAGTGATTTAAGTGTTATTATGACAATGTGATAATGTAAACCGTTCAGTTCTGCAGTAAGTCGTGAAATTCCTCTGTTGTCCTAACATGTACATACATAATTATTGTGCAAAATATATGTAATCTATCAACCCATGTAAGTAAAGTATTACTTTCCAAAAAATATTTCGATTTTATTTTTATAGCCTTTTGTAAACTTTTAAGAAAATATGTAAGTAAGTTATAAGTTGACTTCAAGGTCATTATATTAATGTTTTTTTACCAAATAAATAAATGAAGAGTCACAGATATTTATTTTTGTTCCCTTAGTAGGTAATACCTTCGTCATTGAGATGTTAAACTGGAAAGCAGCCGATTTTGTAGTTCTGCAAATCAGCTCCTTTTTTTTCTTTTTTTGGTACAAAACAGTCATAACATGGAAATACTTATTCTAAAAAAATGTATATGTACAGACAGACAATGAGTACCCTAAATTACTTTCTATTGAATTAGTTATATAATGTTTTAAACAGATTTAAAACAAAAATGATTGAAGTACGGTAAAGACTAAATTAATTGAGAGACTTTTAGGAGTGTGTAAAAAATAGATCTTCGTAGCTCGCTCGCTACGAACAATTGCTACGGCGTTTCGTTGCACAAAAATCGAGGCTTCCTCGTAGCAAATCTGATTTACGGATTAACAGGCGGAATGTTGATCGAATTCAATCATGTACCGTTACCATGAGTTTACGACGGTTTTACTCACAAGCGACGACGTAAAAAAGTATATGAAAAATTGCACAGCGCCTCTAGCGGTCACTGACAGAACTAAATTTTTCCATACAAAAAGTTACGTCGTCACTAGCGAGTAAACCGACGTCGCTAGCGAGTAAACTTATGGTAACGGTGGTAGTAATTGATGATCGTATTGATGACTGACTTCAAGCTTCAAGTAAAGTCCGATTTTCTTTTCTTGCCGAATATTATATACAATCTTGATCTTCATTTTTAACGAAATGATTCATTGTAAAATAAGATGAACAAAAAACTCGCAACCTACATAGGTAATTTATCCTTAAACACTGAGATCTTTTAAAATTAAATAGTTAATTAATTTTATTGACTGATAATATTCGATAGTTATTAAACTGTTAACAATATTCGACAGGCAAAGAAAAACTGACTTTAGGTGCAGTCTCATTAAACCATTAATAGTACATAGTAAGTGCAAGTGTACGATTATCTTGTTTTAATGAGAATCCAAAATATTCGTAGGTTGGTAGCATAGACTAGTAAGCCGCCTTAAATATCCTTTTCTGGAGGCCGATTCTCGCGGCAATCGAACTATTTTCATGTGGTAATCCGATTGCGAGTTTAAGCGTTTTACCCAAAAAATCTAGTAAAATATCGACACATAAAAAAACTATCGCACGAACAATATCTAAATACAAAGAAATCGTGACCCTGAGAAAAAAAAAAACTATTTTTTCTTTGACAAAGAAAATTCGACCGGTGAACTATTTTCGTATACGAATTATACCAGAACTAAAATCCCTTTTAATCTGCATCTCTTCTAAACTTTATCTGAAAAGAATGTTTAGTCTATTATACAGAATATTGTCTTGGTCAGCGAAATCTGACGCGGGTAGTTGTTTAAACGATACGAACGAGTCAAAACTACCAACACTTGAAGGCTGAAGCAAAATTTTTGACATTCCGCGTCGACAAGTTCAATTTTCTGATTTTCTGTTTCATCAAATATCATTTTTACTAACGTATCTTTGATAATGATAAATCTTAAGATATCAATATATTTTTAAAGTTTCATTGAAAAATTCTTCTCAAAAAATAAATACATGGAAACACCAATTGTGTCTCAGCGTTGTCTACGCGAAATGTCAAAAATTTTGCTTCAGACTACACCCGCAGGTCACCCCTTCGTAGCTTACCAGCTACGGTGTAGCATTTTGAGGGTGCGAGTTTCCCCATTAGTTTTTATTTGATGGTGTGAAAAGGTTTTGTTTTAAAAAACTTACGTTTTTTTTTTAATAAGCAAAACTCATACCATCGTCCCTGAGTTGGATGTAACTGACCAAAACCTCATCCTCTTGTATGCAAATTTATTAAGACGGTTGAAGCAGTGCCAGTTACCCTGAAGGATGTATAGTGTCACAAGTTAAAAAGGTTTGCAGGGCCCTGCCTCAATCTATGTCCTCCGCCGAATACCCCCTTGGTGCCAAGCCGCATGCGCGACGGAACCAGGAGGCGCCGCGCTGACGCCGCCGTAAACGTACGACAGGGTTGCTACAGCCCTGTCATGAAAAGGAGTTTTCAAAGGAAGTACTTTAAGTATTGTACTATAAGTATTGACGACCTCCGTGGTCGATTGGCTAGCACGCTGGTTTCAAGCGTCGCCATCTCTTAGGTTCCGGGTTCGATTCCCGGTCGGGTCAATGTAGAAAACGATCTTTTCTATATTGTCTCGGGTCTGGGTGTTGTGGTACCACCGTTGTGTCTGATTTCCATAACACAAGTGCATTGGCTACTTACTTTAGGATCAGAACAATGTATGTGATTGGTGTCCAATATATTATATTATTTAAGTATGCTTTCCAAAGTCTCTACGGTACTGTACCGGTAGGTACCATGAGTTTACGACGGTTTTACTCGCTAGCGACGACGTAAAAAAAGTCTATGGAAAATTTACCAGCGCCTCTAGCGGTCACTGACAGAACTAAAATTTTCCATACAAAAAGTTACGTCATCGCTAGCGAGTAAACTCATGGTAACTGAACGAACTCACGGACCGAGGAGTTCACTATCCGGATGACAAAAGAAGGATGGTAGTAGTGAGATGGTTTCATGCAGGCATCCCCACCAGAAGGACTGTGTAAGGCAGAGCAAACTTCACATAATTATGAGATCAGGCGCAGGACTAACGCTAAATGTAATATTTTTGATAGAAACCGGTCTCGCTATAAAGTGCGACCTTCTAACCGCTGCGCCACCGAGGCAGTTAATAAAACTTATGATGATAAACTTTATTGCGGAAGGTTTTCCGTAAAGGTTGTATAATATGCTGAATGCTTTAAAATTAATATAAGTTTGGTGGTAGCCCTTCGCGTCTGGCGGGCGGCGGCGCCGGCGCGGCGGCGACACTTGTTGCGCGGCGTCCTGAAGGATCTGCGAGCTCCAGCTAACGACACAGAGTACTATTACCTATAGACCAGGGGCTACAGTTTTATCTCTAGAAACTAGGACGTCAACCAAAACGTACGATGAAAACCGCGTCAATAGATTCCTTGCGCATGTTGTGGTAGAATAGACAACTTTCTTAAATATCGTTAAAATAATATAACGCTGGAAAATAAAAATTAACTTGAAAGTTAATGTTCAACCTGTTAGATTCCCGGGCAATCAGATTCAATCGATTTTTGTCGAGTTCGTTAACGAGTTTTACAGAAAAAAATAATATAAAACACGTTAAAAAAGTAGCGTATGGAAGAAATCGAAATTCTTAATAATCGTGACCCTGATAAAGCAAAAACTGAATTTTCTTCGGAAAAGAAAATTCGATTGGTGTACTCTTGTCAAATGGGTTGAAAATTAGGGGCCTAGCGCTGGTGATAACCAAAATTTATTATACGTATGCAAAATACTTAGGTACATCAATTTTCCATGTGAAAAACATGATTACAGTCCTATAGGGGAGTTAACTAGCTCCTAGTCTACTGACTGTGACACAGTGTATCGTCAGTCAAACACCGCAGGCATCCCCTCGTCTCCTTAAAACGAGACAGTCCGATGTGGTGGCGAGCCATGGGCAAATGATGTGATATCAATATCTTAGGCGTAGCTTTTGTAATTTTATACGTGAATCGAATATCAAGCTGATGGGAACAAGATTATAGGGCGTTTTGAAAATAGTGCAAAATAGTTTTAATTTAATAAATAAATGTGGTGTGAAATTAATAGTTGAAATATCTTTCTAAAATAACGTTGGTGATGTAGTGTGATGAATCATTTTGTTGGAGACATTTTGACTGAACACTTAACGTCCCATATAAGGTAAGAGATTTTAAGAACTTAGTACATATTTTGAAGGGCCAAAAAAGCGTGCAGTACATTCATAGTGTGACACACTTCGTGGCCCTAGCAGAGATTGCTGTTTTGTTAGTTAGTTGACAATATTGTCAGGCACTTTATCCCTCAGCCGTGTGGATGACTAATCTCTTTAACTGATAGTTTCTGATACATATACGGGAAGGATGGGCACGAGTGACTAGACCAGTAAAGGGAAATTCACACTGTTTTATAAACTAGAAGAGGCGGTAGATACAGCCACGCGCATTCACGAGTATACCTACATTATAATTTTCCAATATTGCCAGATCAGGGTAAGGGCCCCGAGCGCTGTTCTTAAAAACGTATCGCAGAAGGGGCTCTCGCAGAGGTTACTTGCTTTGCTACAACTGATAGTTTCCAATATTGCTAGGTCTTCGCAATAACTGTGAGCCCCAATGGTGCGACTGCGCCTGAGAACTGTCGACAGAAACAGAACCCAAGCAGAGTCTGCCTATTCTATTAACACTTTCGTTTTAACAACGTTATAGAACGTCCAAAAATGATCTTCGTGATGAGGCACATAGTCTTACCACGTCCTAAGTTTTTTATTATTTTAAAGCACAACGGCTGGCGACGTCGAATCTCTGTGTAATCTTCAGGTAGCTACGTCATGTCATTGCGCCGCATCGTGTCGAATTTTCAAAGTTCTAGCGCTACAATACATGTTTTTTTGTTACTTGAACATTATTTACACACGCATTGAGAAATACCCACACACTCATGAACAACGTCGTCAAACGTCGATTTCGGTTGTACTGCCAGCCAACGTCTACGGACGTTAGCGACAAGCAATAGGCAATATTTTGTTTGCTATATGACGATACGAGTGTGGACGTCCTCAAACTTTGTATGGAGTTCTTATGCGCCACGGCCCAAAAGATGACTATCGTGGTATGCGTACATAAACGTGTTAATAATAGTTGTCAATATTCGCAGGCCTTCGCAATGGGTGTGGGCCCCAAGGGCGCGCGGCCCCCCAGCCACGTGGCGTACTACGTAGCCCTCGCAGGGATCCTTGGGCTACTGTTCATGCTGCTGGCCTACTTCGCTTGCTTTTGTGTCAAGAGGGTTAAGGGTAAAGGCTGAGTTTTATTATATTTTCCAATCAATTTTATATTTAGTCTTTATTTGATTAAAGTAGACACACAATTGGTAGTTTGTAGATAAGTATTCTAGAACCTTAATTTTTGGTTCAAAGTATTTAGATCAGTCCTAAATTATTGAATGCTTTTTAGTTTTAATTTCATTTGTATTTCCAGTAGACTAAGCTGTAGTGTAGTTAGTGATTGGTTATCTGTTATAGCGTATGAGAGGCAGACTCGACAGTTCCAGGTTTACACGGGCCCGTGAGGTTGAAGGTTGGTATCTAGACAGTGTCAGCAGCATTAAACACACGTGCATGTAGCATAAAATTAATTTTCCTGTCGGAAGAGAAGGACAAGTAAAAGCTGTCAAACGAAACCGATTTAAGATGTCAGTAACTATCTTAAGTAAGTAACATTTGTAGCTTGAAATGAGATTACCTTTCGTTCAGGTGATTAATACCAATCTTCCTAAGTAAAACATATTAGTTAACCGCATGATAAACAGTCGATTTAAAATATCTAGTGTAAAACTAAATAGTTTATTTCTTTATGCAACATATTCGTAGATATGCATTACTTGTGTTATTCTGTATTTACTTTTTACGTAAATTAACTTTTATAGAATAGAATAATCAAACTGAGTACTTTAAATTTGAAGTGCATTGATAAATATAAATCGTATATTAAGGGACTTCGATTTGGACTAATTTATTATATTATTTCGCTGTATTGAACAATAATCAATTACCGATCAAGATTCTATGTTTCAGGAGAACAATTTCTTCAAAATATACACAATTTCACTTATTTTTTTAAAAATCAAATGAAAGAAATTTTCAGCGAAACTTCATGGGCTTACAAACTGACTGACAGCCGCCAAAAAACGGCTCTGCTTCATCGCATCTTGCATCTCTTTTTATCACGCAGTTTGCTGCTAGTTACATCTCGCTCTTGTCGTTAAATTCCAAAGGGATAATAATTTTATGGTATGTAGGCAATGTCCCTAGACATGTCAGGCGAGATCGCTTGACATAAGTTGATCATCGCGCGGATGGTGGATCCTAGTGGATCTGTGCCTGAAGGCTAAGTAGCAACTTATCATATAAGTAGCATTTTGTAATGACGAAGATTTTACTATGTTGTGGTTAATGATACATAGTATGTATAACCGGGAGTAATTTTTGTATATTTGTTAACTTACCCATACATATTTGTTGCTTTAAATTATATCTTTATTATACACCAGTTCTAAAACGATATATTGCTATTCTTTCTCATTTTGAAAATGTGTGTGTATTCCGTTTTCAAGCTAAATACTAAACATTTTTTTATGAATAAACATAGGCATTGGGTTATAGATATTTCCAGATAATAGTGTGAAAATGAGAAATAAAACGTGTGTACGAATGAAGTCCGATAAACCAGATAAAATACTTAAACCGAGAAATGTGCTTTCAGAATTGGTGCAGCAGGACCTCTCCTCTCAGGTGCACATCTCGGCGAGGCCACCGCAGCCCGCGACTACCACATACCCTGTGCAACCAGGTAAGATTTTTTTACTGGATTTAATCACAAAAGTAATTATTGTTTGTCGTTACCACCTACTTCCTAGTGTAAAGTACCAGCGACTCACGTGGCAATCGCAAATTGAACTGTAAGCAAGCAGAACAAGAAAAATGATATGGGCTTTTAAGACACTCAGGCATGTTGCTACCAAGAGATTACTAAATCAGGTTTATGTTTTCTTAGTTCAATCTATTATAACTGACTGCGTATCAGTGTGGTGCGGGGCACTAAAAACTCTTAGATGTTGAAGGAGCTCAGAAAAGTTTACTCAAAGTTATGTATTTTAGGAGCCAAATATTTTCAACTGACTTGCTCTATGACTTAAGGGGCTCCCCGAATTTTTGACGCGCACAAAAGCGCCACTCAATTTAAAATAATTATTATTTCTTAACTACAAAAACAATCAAAAATCTTTGATTGTTTTTGTAGTTAAGGTTCTTTAGTTTAATTAGGACGTTTAAATTATTTAAAAAGTTTACTGTAGTGAGTGTTAGAAAAACTGCTAAATACGGCCGCTTTTGGAAATTTTTCTAACTGTAACTGCAGATAACTCTGTTTTATTGAAATTAAACACTGTATCTAAACCACATAACCAGAGCTACAATCGCATCAATCAGATTTTCGATTGGTCTTTTATTTAACGAGTTATGATTTGTCTACTAAAGTGGCGCTAGTGTGCGCGTTAAAAATCCGGGGAACCCCTTACCAGATTGACTTACTACTAGGAAACGGCATAAAACCTTGTTTTCCATTTAAAAAATTCACTGAAAAACGAAGATAGCACAAGATTATTGAAATTCAATGCTCTCGCACAGATTTTCCTAAAACCAATTTCAGAGCCTATCCTCTCATGTGTACCTACAACCTTGTAAATAAAAAGCTAGAAATATACCCTCTGATCTATCGGGAATGTAAAATTACAGTGACAAACTGGCTCAAATCATTTAACAACAAATAAACCGAAAGCCTACTTAAATATCGACCTCCGTGGTTTAGCGACTAAACACGCTGGTTTCAAGGCGTCGCCGCATCGAAGTCCCGGGTTCGATCCCGGCCGGGTCAATATAGAAATCAAATTTTCAATATTGTTTCGGGTCTGGGTGTTGTGGTACCACTGTTTTGTCTCATTTCCATAACACAAGTGCATTAGCTACTCCTTATTTACATCAGAGCAATATATGTGATTGGTGTCCAATATTAAAAAAAGAAGAAAAAAAAAAACACATCATCACAATATCCACGCACGCACACACACACACACACGTTTTATTTGTTAGTTAAAAAGTACTACGTAACTTGCTTTTGAGAATGGACCTTTTGTTAAGGAAGAGTGACTCTTTCTGCCACAGGTGCCATAGCACATATAAGAAAGAGTCCACCTTTGCAGCCTTATTTGAAAAGATTGTTAAAGAAATAAATATTGTTCATTGTCATATAGTCCCAGGGAATTAATAAGAAACTCTGATTTCGTAAAGCGTAATAAAATATTATGATTCTCGTGACATATCATCTGTTAGACACAATGATGGATCCATTTTCCAAGATTCACAGGGCTATTATTACATATCTCAATATTTAGAAAGCACCTTCTTCAATCTATTCAATGTCATGTCATGTTCAATGTGACCAAAGAATCAGGGAAATTCTGTGGATCCCCTTACCACAGAATTCCGCTAATATCACGTCAATTTTAATTTGAGTTTGACAATGGGAAGCATTTTGCGTTAACACCAGTCATGCCACACATTGATTGCAATAACATCGCTGTCGCCTTCAAGAAATAAAATCACTCAGTTGGCTTATTTCAGAGCCAGGGGGTGAGGAGGCTGATGTCGTTGGCATTTTGCCAGGTCCTGGTGTCGTTGTGACACTTATCAAATTGGCGTGAAAGATTTCACTTATAGATCGTTAAAGGTTCTGTTTCAAAATAGATACGGTCCAAATATAACAATAGGTATTGTCTTGTTATTAGGTGCTAAGAAAAGGTAAGGCTCTGGTGTTAAGAAGGTACCAAAACTAGTTATTAAGAAAGAAAAGATCTTATAATGTTTTAAACTTTTATGGTTATTAACATTTAAAATAGTAGGAATACAGGATAGCTTTTAGTATCTTATAATAGACTCCGTAAAAGGGTAAACCGATATGTCTGTCAATAACAACCTACCCAAGTTCTCTTCAGTTACTCCGTGATCATGGCGCTTGCAACGGTGCTGAAATATCGGATCGGAAGCTCATAAGCAATCTATACTAATCTATACTAATATTATAAAGCTGAAGAGTTTGTTTGTTTGTTTGTTTGTTTGTTTGTTTGTTTGAACGCGCTAATCTCAGAAACTACTGGCCCGATTTGAAAAATCTTTTTTACGTTGAATAGTCCATTTATCGAGGAAGGCTTTAGGCTATATAACATAAACATACGACTAATAAAACCACAGCAGCAATGAAAAATGTTGCGAAAACGGGAGAAAGATATTCCTTTTGAGAGCTTCCGCTGCGTACGCTGCGGAAACCGCTTAAGTTACACAAAAATCATGTATGACAGGATTGTTTAGCATTAAGAGTTCTATAATAAAGTCCGCGACAGCATATGTCTATCTTTTATGGTTGACTTACTACAACCTTTTTTATGTTAATAAATTTGTAAAAAAATAATGCATTATTTTTAGAGGTGTATTATACACACAGGTATTTATTCTTATCAAAACAAATACATTCATCATCAGGAGCATTTCATTGAAAACAAAGTTGCCCTTTATATCATATGATTTCAATAAATATCTTAGGAGCTATCACAGTATTAACATAACTCCGCACCAAATAATGTTCGCAGCTTAAGTACAACGTGCGCTTGAACATGCGCTTGCGCTAATATATTATAAAGCTGAAGAGTTTGTTTGTTTGAACGCGCTTATCTCAGGAACTGCTGGACCGATTTGAAAAAATATTTTTGTGTTGAAAGAGAAAGGCTTTAGGATATAAAACATCACACTGCGACGGGAGGGGAGGGAGCAAACTCAAAACGCGCGGACGAAGTCGCGGGGGACCGCTAGTTAAGGAATATGCTAGAAATCCTGTATCTAACTATTCTAATAGAAGAGGTCGTGTCCCACAACGGCATCATTATCCAGAATAATAGCAAAGCCTAACTTAGCCGTTTACACGAGAAAACTGTCACTATAGTATACACTTACTTACACACCCTCGCACTCACTCACTCACTAACTTCTACTCCCTCACTCTCTCTCACGCACACCCCCTCCCCGCACACACACACACACACACACACACGCACACGCACACGCGCACACACACACACGCACACGCATACGCGCACGCACACACACACACACACACACACACACACACACACACACGGTGGAGTGGAGTGCGTCTTGTGGTCAATAACAGCACCTGTTTGTACACTACACATGTTTTGAGTGAATATATGCATCTTATCTTATCATTTTTATATTGATTATAGCCCATGCAAACCCACATTATACATATATAAATTAAGTTCCGTTCATTATTTTTATTACAATATTTCCAGTGGTCCGTGATACTGCCGCCGCAATGGCGAAGCTTTGCCGGCAGCTGCCTGCGCCTACACCAGTGTACCCCGCGGCTTCGTCCCCCGCGGCGGCCCACGCTCCCCAAGGGCCCCCAACTTTGGCCCACGCACCTCAGGGGCCCCCAAGTCAGGCCCCCGTGCCGCCGGCACCCCCTGCGCCCCCCGCTGCGGCCGCCACTGGCAAGACGCCCGCAGTGATACCAAGGATTGAGATAAACACTGTTGATGCGAGGTAGATATTTAATTAATCAATATTAATGAACAGCTCTGGCACAGCCGTCGCTTTAAAGTGCGACACTCTAACCGCTGCGCCACCGAGGCCAGAGGTCCCGGGTTCGATCCCCGGGTCGGGCCACAACAAAAATATGTACTTGGGTTTTTCTGTTCAGAAAATTCTCAACAGCCCGGAGTTCGGAAGTTGGCGGTGCTTCACCCCCGTGCCTCGGAATGCACGTAAAACCGTTGGTCCTGCGCCTTATCTCCCTCCGGTCGTGTCAGATTGCTGTCCCATCGGGCTATGAGAGTAAAAGGAATAGAGAGTGCACCTGCGTTTGCGCACACACTTGTGCACTATAATATGTCCCGCGCAGTCGGTTAGTCGTTGTGACTGGCCACCGTAGTCGAAGTCGGCTAGGGGGACTATTTTATTTATTTATTAATGAATACGTTTTAGCGTTACTATCAACAACTTATTGCCTTGTATCAAGTGTAAATGTTTGTGAAAAAACTGTTTACATTTTATTACGTAGATAATATTAAAACGTACATGATATGAGGATTTCTGTAAATCGGTAATGAAAGCACTTTTAACCATTCTACCTCAATCAGTCAACTGCCACCTGACATCTTAACAGTTATTTAACTATAAAGGGTGTTCAACAAAGCGCGAGGCAAATTTAAGGGAGTTGTTGTCAATCGAGTTAGGAATACAGGAAAAATATTTAAAAAATAAAGAAAATTATAATAAATACAAGATTTATTTCCTGTATTCAAGATTCGACTCTTGAGTTCCTCTTTGCTTATGGTTCGTCCTTATGTAAAACATATTATAAGAAAGAAAAAGAGTACATAATAAAATGTCCACAGATCCATAAAATTTAATACAGGGGGTAAATAAGTACGAGCCAAATTCAAGGGTGCTGGGTGGTTAATAGTCAAGTCTAGAATACAGTAAAATATTTTAAAAAGCTTGATTTTTTTAAATGTATTCTTTACTCGATTGACTTTATACTTTTTTCACATCCTGTATATGTCATTCGCTCTTGATAATGTATTAAATATTACAATAATTGGTTTCTTCATCTCCTCTGTTATGTCTTATAGTAATAATCAGTCCAACTTACCTAGAGTATTACTATTTTCTAGTATCATTATTCTCACAACGAATAAAGATGCCTAAGCTTTTATAATCGATAGACAGGATCTTAGAGATACCATAATAACTTGATTTTTATCTAAATACGTAGGTAGTATATTTAAATAAATTTTGTGAGATGAATAAATACCTGTACCTAAATTATGATTAATTGATATTAAAACGATTTCAAATTTATAAATATGTAGGTAGAAAAATAAAATCAATGTCCAACATATTTAAATGAGTATTTTTCTCATTTGTTGATGGTATAACTACTGTTATATGAATGTATTAACTGGTTATCGTTAGAACGTGCCTGTCGCTGTCACCGCGCGCAAGGAAATGTGTGCAATACAGCGGTGGAATTGTGTAAAGCAATCGTATTCATTTGACAGTTGAAAACTTACTGTATGGTGTGTCAAACGCTTTGTTCTTTTCCGTTTGACAGATCGTACCGTACGTTTTGAACTTTCAAATGAATACGATTGTCTTACACAATTCCAGCTCTGAACTGTATCGACACGGAGTGGACACACGCGGGTGGATGAGCGGGTAGCGGGAGGAACGTGACATGTTTGACAGGTTCAATCTTACGATATCTGGGTAGTAGATAGTACTTACATTATACATGAGTAAAGGTTGATTCACGCTACACCGTGCCGGCGCCGGACCGGGCGCCGGCCAGGGCACGGTCGAACATTATTGTACGACGTGATTCATGCCTGACCGTGTTCCGCCCGGGCCCAGACGGGGCACGGCGTTGGAATGTCGGAAGGATTTTTTCCTCGCTCCGGCACGGTCCGCCCCGGCACGTTGTAGCATGTCATCCTTTATACCAGCAATACTCATAATGTTATTTATAGGTTAGTGGACGCTGTCTTATTCTAATTTTAAAGAAAAACCAAATCGATATACAGTTTAGTCGTTTGGCACACGCATACAAGAGGTCAAACCATTTTTTTAGCGCAAAGAAAGTTCGTACCAAAAAAATCATTTTTCATCATCAGTTCGTATCAAATATTTTGTATGGGTTATAAAAAAATATCTTCAGAAATATTTTCTTTACCGTATCGTTTGAAAGGTCTTTTTAAGGCGGTTTTGATTCAGAATACAAAGAAATGTAATGGATACTGTGTAGATTGAAGTATGGGCTCCTCCTGATACGAAATGACTGATGTTTTGTGTACATATAGGTAAAATATTATATTACAAATACCTCAAGTAACCTCAAGAAAAAAAATGATAAAAAAACAAATTGTATTTTTTTAAATTTTTTTAAAACTTTAATTAACACAGTTCTATTTCTATACTGTTTAAAGTACTAAAATAAACCTTGTCAATTTGAAGTTTGTTTCGACCACAAAAAACTTTTAGCTCTAGAATGCGTGTGCCAAATGGCTTAACTGTACACCGATTTGCTGTTTTTTTAGCTAGCTAGCACTAGCATCCTAGTCTTGTTATATTTATCGATGTACGTTTAATCCTTGCTATGATTGTGCCAAATAAATTGTATCCTAAAAAGAAAATATATCTTTAGTAATAATATATGTTTTTTTTTGTATACTTTGTTGTTTTCTTTTGCAATGAGTGAACCGTATTACCTACTCAGAAAGAAAAAAAAATTCAATGAACGTTATCTTAATAGCAGGAAAGGCAGGATTATGTATCTTGTATCTGCCGTTTAAATTATACAGGGCCCCCGGGGTATGGGGGCCTCAAAATTGCGTAAATAATAATTAATAGAAAATAAGCAGATAAAAGATAACTTAAAAACTTTGATGGGACACTAGTGGCATAGCAACAATCATAAGCGCCGGCAACATTAACATCAGCATCTACGTTTGTGATTTTCTTGTTTGTTCAAATTGTAATGCTATTGAGGTTTTGAAGGTCAAACTGTATTGGAAAAATAGATTTTCAAAGTGGGCGCTTAACTTAATAAGATAAGGAAACTCTCATGTACGTCGTAACGAGCCGCGCCGTGGCCCGCGAATGAATCTAGCGTAAATAATCTGGATAAATATATTTAAAAAAAATGTATTTCTTTTTTCTTTAATGAGAAATCTTTACCCATGCTATGGGCCCCCAAACAAGTTTTTATACAGGGCCCCACCAAAGCACGCTACGCCCCTGAACAGGGCACTATCATATTGTTTTGGAAAATCGAGATAAAAAAACTCAAAAAGATTTTATTTTCAAAACAGCACTCTGAAGATTATAAAAGTTATCTAACTGAAAGCAATAATTACATGGATCTCTTTATTTTATCAAAAACAAGCGTATAAAACCCACCTGTTTTCTTCTAAAAATGTTTCAATTACTGTGCTGAGTCAGCCCTTTAAATAGTATCACTTAAAATGAGGTGACCTTATGCATATATCGGAAACGTTGCGTCCTAGCGTCTTCCTACAAAATCAAAGCTGATAGGATTTGGAAAAAGAAGGTTTTTAAATCGACCTGCATTTATTTAACATCTTTGGAATAATGAGTAATATTTGAGTTTAATGATCTATTTAGGTGTCCAAACAAGTGTTTTAAATTTCGCAAGTGTCTGTTTGATATTGATATATTTGTCATAATTTTATGTTTTTTCTCGGATATGTCGGAAGCTAATTGATTCTTTTTACGTTTGGTTCGTACGTTTGTTTTTACGTTTTTTTAGCTCCTCAATCAGCATACATATCCATGCCTGATTACAGTTTTCTAGTAGGTACTTTAGGCCCCTGAGCTGAACTGCGGACAGACGAACAGGTGAACATGGCGAAACTATAAGGGTTGCCTGTTGGACTACGGCAACCTAAAATGTTGCTAATAAAGTATAATCCTTTTAATCCCCCCTTAACTTATTGTTGGAGATGTACTCAAAAATACAGGGTGACTTTGTAATCAGTACCAAAATTTCGTGTAAAGACTTCACTGATGAATATGAACAACTTTTACTATGGGGGCAATAGTGAAATCGAGAAAAAAAAATTAGCGCGCGCCGATTGAACTTTTGTATGGAACAGCAGATTTTTTTTTCTCGATTTCACTATTCCCCCCATAGTAAAAGTTGTTCATATTCATAAGTGGAGTCTTTACACATAATTTCGGTACTGATAACAAAGTCACCCTGTATATTTCACCACTTCAGCAGGGAGTTTAGAATTCATATCTATGCCAAATTACAGTTTTCTAGTACCTATGGCACAAAACATGGATAGTCATATTTCGTGCCAAAGGATAAGCTTAACCTCGAACAAACGGACAAACGAGCATGACGATCGTATAAAAGGGTTCCTAGTTTGATTTCAGAACTAAAAGGACAGGTTGCTTGGTTAGTAATCTAAATGTATTTCATTCCAAAACCATTTATTAGTTACAATAATTATTTCAAAACACTGTACATTATAAATATTGTTTATTGGATCGTAAAACAGTTACTTGTACAGGTAGATAGTACATAATGTTTTATTAAGATTTATTCGTGGAAAAATACTGTTTTTGTACAATTTTAACTGCTAAATAGCCCTAAGCTTGTAAGTTGTTAATAATTGATTGTAGTAATTGATTACTTATGTTGAATTGACTAGAATATTGAGGTATAAATACCTAACTTTTTACGATAAGTGCATATCTATGATTACGAAAATCTTCAAAACTAACAGATAGTTTTATGCAATAAGCAGGTTTACTAACAAATACTTATAATTGTTTACTATATGTACTTAGTGAGTATACTCAAGTTAATACCTTTATAAAGAAATACATGCTACCTAAATCTGTACATTTTTAAAATACACGCAAAGCGTTTCATCAACGAAGTTGCACTATCTCAATAATTAGTAAATAACGGGTTATATCATTAAAATATATAAAGTTGACACATTTTGAGGCACAGAATACCATTAAATATTTGCTTATTTTAGAATTTTTCTTAAGTTTTACAACAAATTCTCACTAATTCGTCTTTAAATAAGTAAATAATTGCTTACAGTTAATGTAATTACTAAGTACATTTTGCAGTAATTGGAAACATCAACATTATACCGTCCAGATTTTCGTAATATAATAATAATTAAAAAACATATGCATGCCTAATTAATTAGGTACAAAGGTGAGAAGGACAGCAGCACGTCAAGGTTAACTATGCGTTTAGTGTCTACACAACTTTATTTGTAAAGATAAAAATAAGAAACCAAAAATTTGCGCACGGGCGGGACTTGAACCAGCAACCTTTTGGCAGACCGGGCCAAACGCTCTTACCAATTGAGCTACTGTGCTGTTAGTCCAACCCTGCGAAATTTGTGGTTTCTTATGAAAACGTCAATTGCGTGACGCTTAGCGCCATCTAGCCGTCTGCTTTAGAATGTTTTTAATACTTACAGTGTCATATTTTATATTCATAAAGATGAAAATAAGAAACCAAAAATTTGCGCACGGGCGGGGAAAGGTTGCTGGTTCAAGTCCCGTCCTTATTTTCATCTTTATGAATATAAAATATGACACTGTAAGTGTTAAAAACATTCTAAAGCAACTTTATTTGTATTTTTATCGGTTTCTGAATTTTATTTGATCTATGCTGTTTTTAGGTCGCGTGCCTTCCGCACATTACAAATTTTGACACTTCAACTACTACTACCAAATTATGACATTAAGATTTATACTTTCGTATATTTAGAGTGTTGTTTTGGTCATTGCAGCGACGCCCGACTCTGGAGTGGTTGTACGAACGATACTGATGTCATTTTTATGAATGCAATAAACCCACAAAATCACTTTATTATTGCGCTATAGCGAGCGAGTCAAAACAACCAACGCCAAGTCGTCTCTTCGTTAGCATTTCGTAGTAGGCGCGAGCTACGGGCCAGGGTGTGTTGCCCCATTTGTTTCCTTTTAGGGTTCCGTAGCCGAATGGCAAAAAACGGAACCCTTATAGTTTCGTCAAGTCTGTCTCTCTGTCTGTCTGTCTGTCCGTCCGTATGTCACAGCCCATTTATTCTGTAACTGTAAGCATCACACTGTTGAAATTTGGTAGGGAGATGTATCCTGTTAACCGCTTTACGATTTTTATACAAAAAATAAAAAATAATGATACCTACTTAAGGGGGGGGGGGGGGGGGCTTCCATACATGAAACTAAAACCGAAAAAATTTTTTTTAGTCAAACCTATGCGTGGATAGGTCTTTTAAAATGACACCGAGGTTCCTAACCATTTTCTTTTAAAGTCTAACGTTTCTTAGCTAGACGCTTCCAAAGTGGAAAAATGGGCGCCCCCCCCCCCCATCTAACTTCTAAAATAAGCGAGTGTAGATTGTGAAAAAAATATATAATATAGATCAAAACAAATACTTTCAACGAAAATTGGTTCGGACGGAATCAAAAGAGAAGTTTTTGAGATATAGCACATTTTCAACAACCGCAAACAACTTTGTTCTTCATACAAACACTATGAAAAAAAAAGGTTATATTTGCTGTCAACAAAATATTGTGGTATTTTACTAAGTGGAAGTAAGTGGATTGCCTAATTCAGTTAACGTTGGCACGGAACCCTCAGTGCGCGAGTCCGACTCGCACTTGGCCGGTTTTTTTTAGAATGTTGTGAAGAGGTTTTCTTTTATGAAACTTAAATATATGATTTAAGTATTCTTTTTTGGTCATCCTTGAGTTCGACTTCACTGACCAAAACAATAGACTCGATATTTTTTCAAAATGGTTCATCTCAGTAATACGACTATAATTTTTAATCAGAAAAAAATGTATTAACCTGATGTGCTAGCGACTGTACCTTCAAAATAAATCCTATGTCTATCATTCAATCACGACGGGACAGCTTTGAACCCCATAAATTACTACACACTCCGACAAGCTCTAACATTATTGGGCTTGACTAAAGGGTATAGCTCCGCTGTATGACCACTGATCACCTTCGTTAATAAAGGATATATGACGGGCACTTCGTTTTTAATGGCCGTTCTTTCTCTGACCCCAATCAGCCAGAGTCTGGGGTAATGGCTCTTGTTTAGATAGCCGTCTCTTTCTTCTTTGGTGAGGCTAACAGCTCAATGTCATCGTAGTCAGGTGGTCGCTCCTCACAATTCTCCAGGTCGTAATCCAGATCACTCTCTGGAATAAAAAATATTTTGAAAGAAAACTTTTTTATTTGGTACAAAGCAAATTTTGACTGTCTTCTCATCTAACAATCACCCATCAGACATTGTTTGGTTGGACCTACACGACAAATGTTTCTTTTACTTATCCAAGTAATGTTTTATAATGATATGCCAAAGAAATATTGGAAGCTTTTGATACACAGTATGTGGCCAGTTTTAGGAGCATAAAATTTAATTAATGATTCTACAGAATATACGTAGTTATCTTGACCAAGTTACAGTGATCTAAAATGCTGTTAGAGATACAGAAATATATATAGGTACAGTGCTGCAAGGTAATTTGGAGCGTAATAGTTGAAGTGACCAAAGAGGATGAATCTTTGGTAGAGGTAAAAGGAGAAGAGGTAATGGAAACCAATAGGAAGAATTTTGGGATACCTGTGACACGGCTACCTTATCAAAACTATAGGTGCACAAAAGAAAATGAAGGAGACTTAAAATAAACTGCAGTCGAAAAATCAAATAAAAGTTCTATGAGGAGAAGATTGTAAAAACCAGAAGAATGGTAAGCGTCTTTTTTGGAAAAAGCTCCTAGTTTGGTTGATAGATGATGGCTGTTCTACCTTTTTCTCTAGCTATCTACATACCAGAGAAAGCCCCGGACTCGGGGCGATGCGGTGGCGCCAGTATGTCACCATCACTCGCATGGCGTGCACGTAGGCTCGCTACAGGCCCTGCAGGACCCCCCTGGCGTAATCCCTCGACCGACCCCGTCTCTGCTAGGTAGCATGCACCGCCATCATAGCCTACCGCCTCTGGAAGTCACCATCATAAATTGATGACTACTGCACAGAGCCTGGCCAAGTTTGAGCCAGAATTCTACTAGAAGCATATATTTACTGACTATCATGTGGATGGAAAGAGTGATAATCTGATGAGTATGAATGCCTAAGAGTTGGATGTCGGTGGCCATGGAAGGATGGAATGCGGAAAAGGAGTGCATGGTTCAGTGAAGTTTTATTTATGGAATGAAATAGAAAAAATTACTACGCCTTCTCCACAAATGGATGACGTTGATGATGATGATGATGAATGTGAATAAATATCTGACTTATGCCCTTTTTACGAACCCACTGCTAGGGGGACAAATAGCAAAATTTGTTGCTTAGTTTTCAAAGGTAAAACGAATGATAAGTTATGATAAATTGAAAGTTAAATACCCTAAAATTATGCACCGTGCACCTTAAACTACAACCTGATCGATAAAATGAAGAGAAGTTGCATATATGAGATGTAGTTAGTAACTTATTTTCAAACTACTTGATAACATGATCAAGATGCATGCCAACTTCAACTTACCTACTGAAGGCGGCGGATAAGGCCTTGCAAAGCTCAACCGGGACTCGATGGTATGATGTTCAGCCCCCGACCTGTCAATTCCATCTATATCTTCCACCAGATAGAACTCGTATCTTGACACTTCTCCTTCTTCTAATGGCACCAAACTCTTCCTCGGCAATTCCTTGAGCCGAATAGATTCGTTCAACGATTGTTTTGCTTCTTTAGCTTTGTAAACTGTCCTATTTCTCGCTTCTGCTGCTCTTTCTGACTCGATAAAGTCATCATAGTTAGATGCGGACGCTCTACTTAACACAGAAGATTCCTCATTAGTGTCTCCTATGTAGAAATTACTAGGAGCTGATGAACTTACTTCGGTTGCATCTGTATCTTTGATATCTTCTGCATTAGACTCTTTGCACTTCTTAGAAGACTTGATGTTTGTATGATGCTTTTTACAAGGTTTGGGCGATCTTGTTTCGGGTTTTAGACACTCAACTGAAGATGATTCTTCCTCAGCAAAGGGAGCTTTGTCTAAACTAGGGCTACTTCCAGATCTGCACTCGTTTTCTGGCTTAAGTGGTATGTAAAGTTCTTTGGTGGATCTCTCCCAGTCTCTCCTGTGAATCACTTCGTCTATGACGCTCGGAGCAGAGTGGTATCTAGCCTCCGTGGTAGGGGCTTCATGGTGGGACTTTCGTCTGCTTCTTATTTCTTCGTGGCTTCTGTGCGCAGAGAGGGGTTGCTTGCCTTCTCCTGAAAAATAGTAAGGTATTCTTGTTGATTAAATACTGTTAAAGGAATCTAGATACTTTAGATATTGTATGAACTTACCTGATGTGCTAGGCACGTGTAAGGATACTGCACTGCTGGCCATACGGCGGCTGAAGAATTCTCCTCTAGAGCGATGCCGGGTGCCCGACTCTAGAATGCATAGAATGGTTTAGGTATTATGCTTTTCATTGTACCTTTTTATATTTCATGTTAATGTGATAGAGTAACGATCAGTATATGCTGAAACTCGAATGAAGTGGATTCTATATCGATGGAACAACATTAAACATACATAATGTAGTTGATGTCACAGGAGGGTTTATGGAATGAAGAACATTGAATGGGGTAAATAGGAAATTTTGAATGCCTTTGAGACAGATGACTGAATTAGCACCATGATCCTTTGATAAAATACGAATGTGGGATGACCGTGACCACACCGATGAGTACCTCTTTGAACTATGAAACATACCGATCACAACTGGTTTCCACGGATCGTCAGGAGATGTGTCTGAAAATAGGCAGATGATTGTGAATAAATAAACCTATTTTTGGACTCGAGTTATAGGTGACATACCTAAGGGTTTGAAACGAATAATTTATTAAATTACAGAAATCATTGAAACATTTGATACGAACACAAAAATTAAATCTTTCTCGACCAATTCAGCAACAGAAACTTTGGCACGAACCGTGCTGAGTGGATGCTGAGCGTGCATGTTTTCTCGATTTTTCAGAGGAGGCTACCTCTACCTACCATATTTGCAGATTTTTAATAGCGCGTCTTTCTTCTTCTTTCGATTGTTTATAGTACACGATTTTACATATTCAGTAGCAGAGTATCCTCACTCTTACAAAATAGTCCATCTTAATTTATACTCTAATGAAGCGTTGACCAGAGATGGTGATATCAGGCCAGCAACACAGCTAGCTCAACATGACCAGCACCGCACAAACCTCATAAACGCCAACGCCCCTTGTTTCATCCCATTTAAGTCCTAAGAAAACTATCTGCACTCTTATGAAAGAGACCATCTCCTCTGTCAAAAATCGTGACTCTTACCAGAGTTAAAATCATCAGGCCAGCAGCAGAGACAGCATCTACGTGCCTGGTAGTAAACCTTGCCCACGCTCATCATGGTTTCATCCTACGTTAAGCCCTTAGCAAAGTATCTTTACTATTTTATTTATTTTTTATTTATTCAGGCACACAGGAAAAGTCAAAGTCATGATTTACGGAAAATAAAGTATCCTGGAGTATAGAACTAGTCCATAAAAGTCTTAATATGTGAGCACAATATCTTCCAGATATAATAAAGTGAAAGAGGGTTAGACCTTTAACCTATTACTTATTATTATTATGCATAAGACCATCTTATATATATTCTCAAAAAACGTGTGATTTACCAGAGATAGGGTCATCAGGAGAGCATCATAGCCAGCATCTCCGTGACTGGTAGAAAGCGAACCGCCTTGTCCGCGCCCATCATAAATTTATCCCATGTAAAGCCCTTCGCAAAGTATCTCTACTTTTACGAAAGAGACCATTTCCACTCTCAAGAAACGTGGCACTAACCAGAGTTGGAGTCATCAGGCCAGCAGCAGAGCCAGCACAGCATGAGCAGCGCTGCGCACACCTCCGTGGCTGGTAATAAGCCAATTGCCGCCTTACCCGCGCCCATCGCCTATCCTGAAATGCAAAGGGCAGCTTTCATAATTGTTTGTTTGTACTGCAAAAAAATTAGTTCCAATTAATGAAAATTGTGATTTAATTGAATGTTAATTTACAGTGAATTTTAAGTTAAAGTTCAGCTTTGAATAAGTTTAAAGTTAAGTGATGATTAAGCCATATAAACGTAGTTTACACATTGATGCATTACATTTGGTCCATTTTATCGTTTATTTTGTCAATTATCGTATGTTATTTTTAAAACATTATAGTAATTTTTGATCATTGGAGCCCGTGTCGTAGACAAGGGGAGTAAAGCCTGACTTTATTTTTAGAGGTGTTCTATTCATCTAGCGAGCTGTGTACATTACGCAAAAAACAAGGAAGGATGTTGCACCGTCGAATTGAAACAATTCCTTCGTATTTTATGTACGTTTTAGGGGTCGATTTTACCAAAACGTCAGATAACACTTATCATCCTAAACAAGTATAAAAGGTCCGATTTTAAAATTACGTATACATAAATGATTGTTGTCTAATAGGTGACGTTTTCAAATTAGGCGTACTATTTTATATTCTACGAATATTCTTAATCTGACGTTGGTAAAATCAGGCCTTAAGTATAAAACGACAGATTTTAAAATATCATTTACATGTAAGATTGCTGCCAAAAGGTGATGTTTTAAAAATAAAGCGTAATGTATTTTATTCAACGATTATAGCTTGTCTGACGTTAGTAAAATCAGGCTTTAGTGGATCAATGGGTGTATACCAAACTGGCTGCAGGTTTTTTTTAAAGATTCACCAAAAATAGGTATTTATAAATAATTTAATAAATACTGTTGCCGTCAATAAATATTTAGGGAACCTAGGGCAGACTTTAGTACAACAGGTAAAAAAAAAACACTCACAAACAATTTCGACAATGCGGACTCCCAAGACAGTCACATTGTAAATTAAAATAATAACATACCTTATTTATCCTCAAGGCGTCATCATTCCAATGCTCCTCCAGCTATAAAGATTCACTGAGCGTCACTTTATGTTCTGTCGTCTGTTTTATGAAGTGTGCTCGGTCCGGGAGAGGCGAGCACTGATTGTGGACCAAATCTTCGCGAGAGAGTAAAAGTAAGGTGGGGGACACAACAGGCGGGTTTATTTAGGTATGAGGGTAACTGATTTTAAGCTTCAGGACTTTTAATATCATAAAATAAAACAACCGTTGTAAATGATAGGAATTGGAATTACTGCGTTCTCCTGAGCTAAAAAAAACTTTCGTATCTTATAAAACAAAAGTAAACTGTTTTATCAGTGTTAGCTATACATGTCTGACTGAAATCTGTAAGTGTACCTTCATTCAATAAATCTATACTAATATTATAAAGCTGAAGAGTTTGTTTGTTTGTTTGTTTGTTTGTTTAAACGCGCTTATCTCAGAAACTACTGGCCCGATTTGAAAAATTATTTTTACGTTGAATAGTCCATTTATCGAGGAAGGCTTTAGGCTATATAACATAAAGATACGACTCATAAGACCACAGCAGCAATGAAAAATATTGCGAAAACGGGAGAAAGATATTCCTTTTGAGAGCTTCCGCTGCGTACGCTGCGAAAACCGCTTAAGTTACACAAAAATCGTGTATGACAAGATTGTTTAGCATTAAGAGTTCTATAATAAAGTCCGCAATAGTATAAGTCTATCTTTTATGGTTGACTTACTACAACCTTTTTTATGTTAATAAATTTGTAAAAAAATAATGCATTATTTTTAGAGGTGTATTATACACACAGGTATTTATTCTTATCAAAATAAATAGATTCATCATCACGAGCATTTCATTTAGAACAAAGTTGCTCTTTATATCATTTGATTTCAATAGATATCTTAGGAGCTATCACAGTTTTAACATAACTCCGCACCAAAATAATGTTCGCAGCTTAAGTACGACGTGCGCTTGCGCTAATAATATTATAAAGGTGAAGGGTCTGTTTGTTTGAAAGCGCTTATCTCAGGAACTGCTGGACCGATTTGAAAAAATATTTCGGTTTTGGATAGCTTATTTATCGAGAAAGGCTTTAGGGTATAAAACATCATGCTGCGACGGGAGGGGAGGGAGCAAACTGAAAACGCGCGGACGAAGTCGCGGGGGACCGCTAGTAAATAAATAAAAGCAGGGCAGGCAGATCTATGTCAAGTGTCGTATTTTTTATTAAGGCTCCGTCCTTATCGAAAGGGTAAAAATGGGGCTCTGTTTCTAAGACTTCGCTGTCTGTCCGCCCGCCCGTCTGTCAGTCACCAGGCAAAACATTTTATATTATTTACCAAGACTACTTAGTTTACTTTACCTCAACCGGAGGTAGTTTGAGCCATCCACTATCACGCAAGCTTAATGCGAATCGATGAAGAGGTGTTTTGTATGACAAGCGACTTACTTGGCTGCCAGATGTTATCAATTCCATAAAAGACATCTGACTTATGCTTTTAACGACTAAAATCAACCGATAGTAGCTGGGACCGACGGCTTAACGTGCCATTCGCAGCACGGAGATATTCGTGATGCTTATTATTTTGTGGTTTATTATTTTATCCACAAAATATAAAAATTAATGTTCCAGGTCTTAAAAGCAGACAACATTTTCAAGCTACAAATTTAATACCCGGTTATTGTTCTCATAATGTATTGTTTAAAGCTTAATTAGCAGTCGTTACTTTAAAAGTAACATCCGATTTTATTTTCGTAAATAAAACTTACTTAGACATGAAGAGCAGAAATCGCTTGCACCTCGCTTTTGATTAAAGTGAAATCAGTACTCTGTCATGAATGCAAGCGATTTTTGATGAAAAGTGGTTAGGCACCAGACCTCGAACGTACCTTTACTTAGCCCATTCCGTAGGAATAAGTAAGGAATTCGTGTCATAAAGACAGCCAAAACCCTATTTTTTTCAAATCAAGATATAATAAATAAATAAATATCCTTTGGACATTCTCACACATCGCCATCTAGTCCCAAATTAAGCTACTCAAAGCTTGTGTTATGGGTACCAGACAACGGATATAATACTTAAATACTTTTTGTTTGTAAATTCATACATGATATACATAGAAAACATCCAGACCAATACAAACAGACATGTTCATGCACACAAATGTTTGTATTGTTCGGGGATCGAACCCGCAACCCGCTGCGTAGTAGGCGATTTCTCGACCACTACACCAGACGGGTCGTCTGATATAGTGCAAGCTTTTCGGCCCGCCCGCCCAGTGTGCCCCGCCCTGAGCGGCGCCGGAGTGTCGCGCGGCATCGATCCTCCGCCCTAACTAGACAACACGTTACAAGGACGGACTATGCGCTTATTGAGATAAATGCTTGATTGGGATATTAGCTTATTGTGAAGATTTTACAAAATAAGACGTACAAACTTTCCTCCCCACCCCGTTAAGCTTTTGAAGATACGAGTATTTGTTTACTTGCAAAATACTTATTAGGAAACTTTTTTGCCTTTAGCACTCTGCATCAATGCGGTTAGTGCTAAAGGCTAAATTTTTATTTTAGACCCTTAAGGGACTAAATCACCGAAGTGAGCATTTAAGGTAGGGGAAAGGGGGGCATAGTGGAATACTTAACTTTAATCGAAAAAACAAAAAGGACTAGAGTAGTTCTGACGTCAAATTTTAATCGTAATGGTTCTAGAACTATTGTATTACATATCGGGTTAAATATTTTCAACGAATTCTTAACCATTTTGGCAGTAAATTAACTTTTTTTAGAAGTAGTAATTTTCCGCTTTGCCCTTATCACAAGGGTAAAGTGGAATTGCACATTGGGCAAAGCAAAAAAGGAATTTATTTGGCGTATTTCCCATCAACTTGAGTATTATGCTAATGAAATCAATCAAATCAAGTAAGATAATCAACTAATTTGGTATAAAGGAACTATTTCAAATCAAAGACTTTCCACTTTTCATCATTAGGAGTAGGTGATTTTTATTTAATTCAAAAGGCACATATCTGACATTCACATATAAAATGCATTAGTTCCTATATTTAATACAAACAAAACAACCGCCTTCAATTTCACCACAAAGTTCATGAGCGATGGAGAGTTCCAATTGGGATACCATATTTTTTGGATACCGAACTCGCTCGATCGCTCTTCTCATTTGACCTTCCGTTCATGAGCAGTGGTTTGTTTTTCTTTTGTAGTTATGAAATAAAAGTTGATGTCGCTTTAATATAACGTATTAAATCAACTGTCAACAAAAGTGGAAATCATTCCACTTTGCCCCCTTGTAATTCTTTCCACTTTGCCTTTAAGATAATAATATAGTTTTCAATTCATTACTAAACAAATATTTAATTTTTTTCAATCTACTAAATGTCTGAGTGTAGTAGAATAACCAGATATTAGATTAAAATAATAAATACACCGCCACTACGCACTTTTATCATATATATCCAGCCTCCAAAATCCTTGAATTTCATAAAAAACTCACTCGATACATATCGCGCAGCCAGGTAGCCCGCTAGGTGGTGCTAGCCGGACTGATTTTTGTCAATGACCTTGGTCGGACGTGCGCTAGGCTTGTGCGAGGTGCGGGTGCCGTTGGATGAAAGAGTGTTGGTAAAATCAAATTTTTCGCTTTGCCCCCCTCTTCCTTTATGCCCCTCTCTCCCCTACATATTTAATTATTAGAGAAATTGAGCGAGCTTTTGATGTTAACCATTTTATTTATTTATTTATACTTTATTGCAAAACCGAAATTTGAACAAAAGGTAGACTTAACGCCATAATTATATCGTTTCTAACCATGACTGGCTTGGCAGAAATGATTGTAGGCGGTGCGACAAAGTAACAAAATTGATTTAAAAAAGGAAACGGTCTATGTAAAGAATACATAACCCAGATAAGCCTGAAACTATTTTTGTCATGGAAACCTGCGATTTTTTATAGACGGTTTCATTTAGTCCAAATATATCTAAAAAAAATATTGCAAAAATTATCCGACCTCCGGAAAATCCGGAAAATCATATCCCATATATGGGTCGGTCGGCACAACTAATGCTCATTACTTGCATGCTTTCAGTAATGTATGGAAACATAAATAAAACACTTGTATCGCCACAAATATGTTATTTATATATATTTCATAATAAATCTAATCAACAGTAACGTTTTATGCAGTATGGTAATTCAAAAAACATTCTTTGGGATCATCAGTTTTTTTTTTTTGCAAACTTTGCATTTCAGTATCTTTCCTTTATAATTAATTAGGGGACCTAGTTGATCATATCTTGAATTTTCAAGATGACTTTTAGGTGAAGGATAGGGTCCACGTTTTTCACACCTTTTAAAGTTTCTAAGAGGGCTCTCGTAACAGACCTGCGAAAACCGAGGTGATCAAGTTTTCCACCATCAAAGCGATATAGTTGCCATGAACTCTGCAATGCCATATCAATACTATGACAAAATAAGGGGAAATACCATTTCTTACATAGGTATTTCTACATAGGTCTCTACAGAACCTGCATCCTCTGAAGACCTATGTAGAGACCTATGTATGTAAATCTGTTACGAGATAAATACCGATTCACAAGAGAAAATTCACAATCAGACGAGTTTTCCCAATACATACGACGTCTTGGCAAGCATAATACGTATGCTCCACTATAGAGCAGTATTCCAATGAAACATTTGATTTCATTGGTAGTTACATTTCCTGGTTTATTTTTTTGGGAAGCACATAGATTCGTTTACTCGACAATCAAGTTTCCAACTTCTTCGTCGAATAATTGTTCAAAATAATTAACAGGAGAATATAATTCGTTTTTTGGACCTTCTAGAGGTTGGAAACTAGGAAATTTGTTTGATCTATGCCGATTCCTCCATTGGTGGGTTTTGTTTTGAACAGATGTAGGACAAATTATTGAAGTATCTTGCACTGTGCTGGACGTAGATGACCGTGGCTGCTGAATTGATTCTTCGATGCGAAATCTCTTAGTCAAACTAGCCAAAGGAGTATCATCTTCACTTTCTGATTCAGAACTGATCTGATTACCGAAGTTTGCTTCGGCAGGAGCCCGCAAGATAGAACCAGGTAAGTTGTGTATGGCAATATTGACTTCTTCTCCAGAATCTACATCAGTAACAGCAGCATTTGCATTATCTGGTGGTTCAAATGTTATGTATTCTGGTACCGGTTCATCGCTATTCTCTAACTCGTTCAATATTTCGTGCAATGATAACGGTTTTGATCTGAAATAACAGAAACAAACATGTTGCCTACAAAAAAACAATACCCTGTGGTTGTGCCGACCGAACCATGTATGGGCTCATGGAATTGGTGCCTAAATAAAAGTATCAAGAATGAAACTATTACTATTTTATTTTCCATTATCTATCAATAATCTATCTTAGTTTTTATTCAAACTTTGGTGTTTTATATGTAATAACAATACTGTAATTTATCCTCACCTTTTCGAGGACATGGCTCACACTTTCCAAATCCAATTAGTTTGATCACAAAAAGCAACTAGAAATTAACAAATTAGCTTTAATACTTGTCACCACAGTAAACAAGTAAAGACTAAAGATTCTAAAGATATTTACCAATTGCCAGAAATAATTCAAATAACGAGGGTAGATTTTTTATTTCTCAGTTCCCATGTATGGGTCGGTAGGTTTATCTGGGATAAGAATTAACGTATTTAGGAAACACCTTCAATGAATTGTAATAAACCTGTTCTAGAATGGGAAAGTGTATGTATTTCGTAAAATTTTATAATCGAGACACATATCTTAATTACAATACATACTTGCGTTTTTAATAATTAATAAGTGCAAATTCTGCTCCGAAATTTCAATTTATTGTGTTGATGCTTACGATATTAAATAAACAAATACAAATATTCAAAAGTAATTTCGTATTTTACTATGAGAGATTTTATAATTACCTACACAACCTTTTAGTGATTTAGTGTCGTTTTTCTGTTGCCCTGATTTTGAATCACTCACCCAATATTGACTACCGTTTGCTTTTTGTTGATTCATGTTGATTTACGAATGAAAACCGGATGAAATCCATCTAAGAGTAAGTTAAAAAAAACATAACTCGATTTAATACGTACTAATGTCAATATTTCACTTCATTAACGTTCGTTTTTATTGTGTGATGCGAGTGATTTAAAAATATAATGATGTGGTGTTCCCAAAATGACAGTATGTACCGAAATGTATGAAACATCCAACTTTGACCATACAATAGGTACAAAGTAAGAAGTAAGTTACAATGGAACGAACCGGCACTCAAACTCGTGTGATAGTAGGAGAATAATACTTTTTTATTAGAAACATGCAGTAATATATTTAATTAATAATTAATTAATAAACCGGAATGGCCACACTGGTTTATTGATTATTAAAATGTGTTATTTATGCTCATTATATTATTCCTATACAGGGTGACAGGAAATGCGATACATTCCTTGATAGAAGTTGAAGTAGGGCTTATTTGCAGTCATATAAGTCATATGACACCTTGTACGAAACTTGTTCATTTCTGAGTTATTCAAGATTTAAGTATTTTTTAAAAAACTCCAATTTTTATGTTAAAATGTACCCTTGTAGTGACAAATACAGAATAAAGGTATTTTTTTTGTTGCATTCGTATAGCTGAATAATAAGAATGACATTTGAAAGTAAAATATAAAGTAAAATATGAAGTAGAAATCGTCATTACTTAAGTAAAAGCTAAAAAGCCAAGTGTGTGTCGGACACGCGCACTGAGGGTTCCGTGCCAACTTTAACTGAATTAGGGAAGCCTCACTTAGTAAAATACCTCAATGTTTTGTTGACAGCAAATATAACTTTGTTTTCATAGTGTTTGTATGAAGTACAAAGTTATGTTTGCGGTTGTTGAAAATGTGCTATAATCACAAAAAAAACTCGTTCGATCCCGACCGAACCAATTTTTGTTGATGGTGTTTGTTAAGATCTACATTATATATATTTTTGAAAATTTACGCTCGCTTAGTTTAGAAGTTAGATGGGGGGGGGACGCCCATTTTACCAATTTGGAAGCGTCTAGCTATGAAACGTTAGGCTTTAAAAGAAAATGGTTCTAGAAACCTCTATGTCTATTTGAAAGACCTATCCATAGACCCCACACGCATAGGTTTGACAAAAATATATTTTTTTGGATTTAGTTTTATGTATGGGAGCCCCACTTAAAAGTTTTTTTAAAATATTTTTTGTATAAGAATCGTACAGATTTCAACAGTGTGATGCTTGTAGTTACAGAATAAAATGGCTGTGACATAAGGACGGACAGACAGACAGACAGACAGATAGATAGACAGATAGACTTGACGAAACTATAAGGGTACCGTTTTTTGCCAATCGGCTACGGAACCCTAAAAACCATGTATCATTATGCAAAAAAATATTTTTTTTAGGTAAATAAACGAAGTATTTCTAAAAAAAGGGCATGGCATGTTTCGTACAAATTACAAAATTTTGTTCCTTGATTTATTAGCTATTCAAAAAGTCAAAGGTACAAAAATCATAAAAAAATAATAAGAGGTTGATTTACAACCCTGCCTAATAAAAGAAGTGACCCGTTTTTAGAAATCCTCTTCATTATCTTGCCGCGCACGTGTGCAGTTTTTGTTTGTTTGATGACACCGCCTTGCACTTTACACTGCTATAACAATAGGGTTTATTGATATGAAGGATTTGCTCGTAGAAATTTTAGTTATCTGTATCAGTTAGTTACAACTATCTTCTGAGTACAGGCCTACCGTTGCTTTCTATGCGCTGGGTGCGGTTGGAGGTCGAGGGTTCAGCGGGAGGTGGATCAATGGCCAAGGTGATAGGGCCCCTGATCCTGAACTGGACCTTTTTAAAGCCAATGTTTGCCTTTAGGTCCGCCATCTTGAGGGCCTCAAACGAGTGGTCGTCCAGGGATACGGTCAAAATATGACCTCCCTTTTCGACCTTTGTATTGAGGATCTTCCAGTGTTCGGTTTTCAGACCCTCATTCTGAGCACCGAAAAGTTCTAAGCCCCGCTTTGCGCAAGCGGCCTCAGAGTTTGTTATGAATACAATCCCCACATTAGGTTTCCGGATGTCAGATTCGGTCATGAGAATGAGTGTCACCTCCGACCACGGGCTGAGTGGGGGGGGGGGGGGGGGGTATTTTTCTCTCTAGCTATGCTTTATTAGACCGTTCTTTCTCACATGTTTTACTTATTTATTTGTATTTATTTTTATATAATTATTTTTATTATACAGATATACTTCTATTCCACTTTTTCAGCTCTTCATTTTCATTTTCTTTTCTTTTTATGCACAAAATACCCCTTCCTATAAAACTCATAATTTCTTTATCCAAAGGTTGTCTGGAAGAGATCGCTTATAGCGATAAGACCACCTAAATTGTACATTTCCCTAAAACGAATTTGTAAATCAATTTATGTAATGTGCAATAAAGAGTTATCTATCTATGTTATGAGAAGCCAGCCTGGCTTGAAGGAGCAGCCTTTAAAATTAGGCCCTTCACCCCTACCGGATTGAGCGATGCTTTGCAGGATGGTATTGCGCAGCGACTCCAGTTGTGTGTCGGTCATCAAGGACTTGGAGTCTTTTATGGCAACCCGGATTGAGCGCACGGCCTCGCTGTAGGCTACGGAGGTTGGGGTGTCTAAGTCTTCACTCACTTTTGGGGCTTTGGTGATGTGTCGCTTTGGTGATTCTTTCTCTGAGCGAACCCGTTTGACCAGTTTGCGCGCAGATTTAGATTGTGAGGATTTAAACTTATACCCCATCTGCTTCAGCTCAGCGAAGCTCTTTAACACTAGTGTTGAAGCCATACTCGGCCGGCTCAACTCCCAGCTGTCTCAGAGTCACGAAGCGCTTTTTGGCAGCACTTGACAGTTTCCTATCACTACGTTTGAAGGCGGTGGATTCATCAGTCAGGGAGGGTGAGCCGCAAGCAGCCCTTTCCGCTGTGCTGATGGAGTCCTCTGTCTCCATGGAGAGTTGCTCCGATATTTGGGCAGGTTGCTCTGCGCCTTCTATCAGAGGCTTAAGTTCCTGGTATAGGTCTTCCAAGTTACCATCGTCTTTGTCTTTTAAATCTTTATTCATGTTGGTCCCACGAGTAGCTAGGGAAAGTAGGTCCACTCCGGCAGAGCCCCGCATGCCGCAGTAAGGCTAGATACACCTCGAGGTCGCCTGGTATCGAGGGCCCACCGTTAACGACTGAGCTCCCCCTCAGCCACGCATCTCTCGGCACGGTACGGATAACACCTTAGATTGGGGATGGTATCGAGTCTTTAGCCGCCAGATACCACGTCATTGAGATCCCAGAGTGAAATTTCAATGCCGCACTACCTAGCGTTGCCCAGGGTGAACCGCGACAGGCGCTACTGCCTCCCCTCTGACGAGTCAGAGTGGATTTAATAACAGCCTAATCGTCACGTGTGGAGATAACTCGAACCTAGGTAAGTGAGTATTTTTTTATTTATTTAAGCTTTATTGCATTGTAAAATGTACAATTGGCGGACTTAATGCCTAATGGCATTCTCTACCAGTCCACCACCTGGTAATGCAGAGAGTTTAATCAGTGGCGGAGCGGAATATTACTAATAAGTGAGAGGAGTGGTACAAAAAAAGAAGTAAAATGCACTAACATAAACATACATACTAATATTACACAAATATTTAATAGGATACATAAGCAAAAGACTAATAAACATACATAGAATACATACAAATACAAAAATATGAATGATAAAAGTGTTGATATTGATGACATTCAAAAATCACAAATAAAAGAAAATGGTTTTTAATTCTGAAGAGAGCCAAGGTTAAGATAGTGGGTGCGGAGAGACTTTTTAAAAGTGAATTTGTTGGAGGACATTCTGATTTCAGTGGGGAGAGAATGGGTGAGAATGTGAGAATGAGTATGTCTTACAGGACATCTAAAATTATTCTACTTATACATACGAGTGTCAGCGAGGGTGGTAATAGAAAATCGTGAATGTAGGTAACGAGGGTTTCAAGCTCGCCCAAGCTAAAGATATTATTGTTCCAGAATATCTTATATTTTTTTCTTAGATGCATGCAACACTGTATTCGTATAATTCCATTCGTTTCAGTTAATATGTAAGTACATGTCTTATTCATGACTGAAACTTACTGCCCGCCTCTTATCCGGATGACTACGTGATAATATACTAATCAAGATCATATTTTAAGGTGAAAATATCAAATGCTATACAAACCTTTTACTTAGGCACCATATTAATAACTTACACAACAAAAAAGATTCATCCTTTAATTATAATATTTATGTAATTATTTAATAATAGATGTATCGTAAATTCAATAATCTTGTAATACTTAGCAAATAATACTTTATTAATAAAAACAAGAAAAATAAAACTAAGACATGCAACATAAAAAATAACTTAAAATCTATCTTGTAATTACATACAAACAAAGCAGTGACAAGTTATTTTTAGGGTACCGTAGCCGAATAGCAAAAAACGGAACCTTTATAGTTTCGTACCCTACCCTTATAGGAACAGTAATTTGGGTTTGAGAGAGAGAGATTTACTCGTATTACAACTAGCAAAACATTTTAAAGGTCAAACGGCGTTAATTAAAAAGGTCAATTAGTACGAAAGGAATTTTTTGATTGTCTGATAGCTTAGGTAGTCTGATAGGCATCGTACACTGTTTGACAAAATTCATAGAGCATTCGGCGCATGCGCTAATTACATCGTTTTTACATGAAGCGATGTGGCTCACGAGAAGCAACAGAGCATTTTTTACGGTATGATTTTTACGAACGCGTTGGGCGCCAAAATATGAATTGAAATGAAATAAAATATAATGAAATATTTATTTGCTTAAAACATGGTCAAGATATAGGTGGTACAAATTTAAAGCTCCGCATGTTTTGTCTGGTCTGACATGCAAATATTAATGTATTAGAATTAAAATCTATGATATAATGTTTAGGTGGGTTAAGATTCAAATTAATAACAATAATAAAGTAAATTAAATATAAAATGTCAGCTACTTATATAATTACTAATTCACAAATATACATATAAATACATATAATATTATAAGGTCACTGGCTGACTGAAGTAGCTATTCTAAGTGGATTTCAAGTCAATTCCCTAAAAGTTTTAAGGTTTATTAAGATAAGTAAGCTCAACTATATGACGATAAGTTATCCTTTTGGTTTTGTACAAAAGTTGGAAAAGAGTAAAGTTCAAACTCCCAATTGTCGCTTTGTTTTTTCAACGACTTCAAAAAAGGGGGTTCTCAGTTCGACCTGTATGTTTGTATGTTTGTCCGCGAATTTTTCGTGATTGGCTTTTGATGCGGTTTTCATAAAAATATTTGTCAATGTAACTATTTAAGTTCAATCAAGTACATTGTAACTTCAACAATGACTCAAAATGACGAAAAATTTCAAATTAGTTTGTTTCTCCTATAAACTTTATTTTAGTCCTTTTAGTGTTTGTTTTTGAAAGCGGTTCAATTTTTATGTTTTTTTTATTATAATTATTTATGAGGTGGTTTAAAGACTGACTGGTCCGAAGTAAATCGTCAATCATCTTCCATAGCATAATGATTCTGGGGAAATAATAGTACTGCCATCGAATTGACGAAACAGCTACCTTATAATGTCTAAAAATCGTTCCGTATAAACATCAGCGAGTCACACCCACCGGCGCGCGCAGACACACTCGTTAGTATGGGCTTAGCTACCGTGCCTAGTACTACGTTAGCAACCGCGATGGATATTCCGCGATGTCTTCGCTCCGTATTGATTGTGCGTTAAGTGTGTGATACAGTTTGGTGAATCAAGGAAGAATATATTAATGTGAGTATTTGTGAATTGATATAGTTCTTGCTATCCATCAATCGAGAGGCTTGAGTTGGTACACAAAGTTTTCGGTGAGTCTAAATGTTCTGCCGTACACCTAGTACTGTTATTATTACCAATATTGTTCATTGCTAGTTTAAGCCGAAAGAAAACCCATTTTATATAAATAAATTAATGCAATATTATGAATGTAGTATTTGGTATATGCATAAATACAAGCAAATCTCGATATAGGTATATCTTTATCAATATATATAATTCTTCTGTGAGTGTCTATGTCATTGAACTTCTCTCAAACGACTGGACCGATTTTGATGAAATTTTTTGTGTGTGTTCAAGGGGATCTGGGAATGCTTTAGATTCACATTTTTTTTTAATTTTCAAATTAAAGACGTGTAGACAGTAAGTAGTACTATAATAAAATAGTAGTTAGGTTTAGGTAAACCCTCTTTTTTTTGTAAAAGTTTTCATGTATAGGACATAAAAACTGTTCGCATTATGTCTTCTTGGCACATATTGTAAAAGTAAGCATTGGTAACTTTTAAATGCTAGTGTATAAGCTAATTAATTATCTATTTAGATGTACTATAAGAAAGCTGTTTGTTTCCTTAATAAAGATAAAATAAAACAAATAAAATAAGTAAATGAGTGTGCTCACGGAACTCTACAGTTTAATACCATATTCTGAGTATTTGTTAAGGAAATTTTTATATTCATCAAAATATTATTACAATATTGTTGTCCTATCGTAAACGAGGAAAACTAGAAATAATGTTATTTTAGGGTACCTAACTATGTAGCTACTCGTACCTACACAGGGTTGAGGAAAATATTGTGTTTCATTGTTATTCAACAGTTTTAATAATAGAAATATCATTAATTTGTGACGTCAATGTGTTAATTAAAATAAATAAAACAGTTCAAGCAAAACAAAACAGGAGAGCGAGGAACATTATCAAATTAATAATTATTATAGATCTAATATCATCATTGTTAGGGATTAAGCTTTCACAGGCATTTTCTAATTTATTATTATTATTTTTAAGTCATCGTAAAACAATACAATGTTAAAGCTGTGCTAAATGTTTACTTTATTTTATTAACACAAGGGGTAGCAGAAACAGACAACATAGCAACACAAACAAAACAACCGATCTCTAGGTAAGAAATCGATTGCTATTATCCAAATGATATGAAATTTTGTATCAGTATAAATAACTCAGTGTTGATAAGCTTGGTACTAAGAATATTACAAAGAATTGTAAAGTCTTCAAAATAATAGAAGTTACCGACCGCTGAATGCGTATTCATGGGTAATAACTAGTCAATTTATCATATAAAATTATCACAGATAGTTTAAGTACGGACAACAGCACGTCAAGGTAAACACTGCGGTATCTTATGTAGTTGTAATAAGGGCTAGTTTGCAACAAAAGTGGGTAACCTGATGTGCTGTCGACTGTACTTATAGGAGTAAAAATGTTAACGGAAGTTAAATCAATACCATCGCAATTGACTGATATATAAAATTTAATATGAAAGCAGTGAGTTGTTAGCTATGTCATGCAAAAAATGTGTCGCAAATCCGACGACGTATTCCTTGAAATTTTAATGTCGAATATGAAACCATTTATGACTTGATGATAAGTGGCGTCAATTCATAGAGCTGGTGGTGTTAGTAATAATAATAGTTCTATGATCTGAAGACACATCAATAAGTTTTAGAAAGCTTATTTTCTAGAAACTGAAACTCACTCTTTCCTCACAATTTCTTAAGGTTTCTTAGTAACAGTCGTGAATTGCGCCGATCGATCGTAGGCCTTTTTAACGAGGCGCGAGGGTGACTGCAGTAAGAAGAAATGGAGCAATTACCGATTTTACGGGTAGGTCTGGTACTTTTTAAAATATTTGGTAGCTACACTCTTATTTTTAACAATATGTATGATGTCCTCATTTAGCAAAATATCTTATTTTTACACAAATCACATACATTGCTCTGATCCCACAGTCAGTAGTTAATGCACTTGTGTTATAGAAATCAGACACAACGGTGGTACCACAACACCCAGACCCGAGACATTATAGAAACTTAATTTTTATGTTGACCCGACCGAGAATCTAACCCGGGACCTCGGAGCGGCAACGCATTGAAACCCAGCGTGCTTAGCCACTACACCACGGAGGTCGTCATTATTTACAATAGCTACAAAGTGTGCTTGACGTAGACCTAGGGCTTCATCAACTAACTACTCATTCGTAACTTTTAGGTCTATTTATTTAATGGTCCCTACCCTAGGTGGGTAAGCCTTGTCATGGAAAATACATAGGTATATCTAATTGACAACATTTCAAAATTGATTTATAGTGAAAGAACTTCAGAAATGAAGGCACCCGTCCTATTTTCCTTTTCAAATTGTTCAAAAACTAAACTGACAAGCGTTTTCGTGTACTTTTCAGTACTTTTCATTTATTTAACTTTAAAAATAAAGCGCAAAAAATACGTTTAATGTTTAGAATCTAATGCAAATTCTCTAAATGGTTTTTGCATCGCGAAGTTTGCAGTAGGTATCATAAAATGTGAATGAACTCATTTTATTTACTTCAGCTTTCTCAAATAAAAAGCAGCTAAAACGAAAAAGGTCGCCGGTACAAGCAAAAACATAGTATACAAACATAGCTAATTGCCCTGACATAATAATCCACGGAGCGTGAACGCTTTACGTAATACGCAGCGCACGCCGGCTTGCAAAACGTATGCCAAGTTATACGCAGAGGCGGGAAGAGAGTAATTTAGTATGCAATGTCATACCATTTATTTACTATTATTTTATAAATGATAATAAAATAAAATACAATGTATATTTAATTTCAGACACATTTCCATAAGTGTTAGTAACACTTTCTCTTAAAAACTATGTTAGTAATTAGTGATTATAATTAGTTTTAGTGTCTTTGGCGAGTTGTACCCTGGGTCCAGTGTCGCTATAATAATACAGGAAGCTCATTTTGTATCCGTTCCCAAAATATACACACTGCGACAAAACTGGGAAGGATATAGGCAGATGTGGTGCCTTAGTTCACAAACACATCAAAGGAAGTTCATTATTTGAAACTTATTACAGAGCAATAAATCAAATATTGGGAGCTATCCTGTATTTTTTTAACACAACGCCAAGCTCATGACATTTCTGTATATAAGAAACCAATACATCGGATATAAAAGATACAAACAAGCAGGTATTTCAATACTTACCGCAGTATCAGGCAGCTTATTGGCTTAAATACAAAAATCAAAAATAATGAAAGTAACAACATTGTCTAAGTAAAAAAAGAGTAAGCGAAGAATAGCAAGGAAGTACCTATAAGGGGATAAGAAAGAGACATAGAAAATAATATTACGTACTCGTAGCAAGATAGGTACTTACTTCTTACACACATACATTACCAGACATGTCAGTCTGGAAGAATGGGACCAACCAAACACGACGTTTGTAAATTAACTTTGATTTGATATTTAAGACGTTAATTCGTATTATTTTTATAATGTTCTGCCTTGTGTATGTACACTTGTAGCAGCAAATCGCGATTGCTTATAATCATTCTATCACTGAAGCAAGTGACCTGTGTTCCGAATAATTAGGGCTACCTGTTCCTAACATTAAAACAACCAGCGATGCTTCATTAATTACCCACTTGCCGAGTTATTTGTATTATGTTCACATAATTTCATAACTACAGAAGGAGGCACTTTGTATTATTACATACTAAGTAGGTACCTTCTTAAATTTTATCGATTTTATGTGTGTAGTAAATTATTATAGGGTCCTTATTACTATGACGTATCTTAACGACATTCCTGCCTGACCGTCAACACACAGAAAAACATGTTACCACTCATGACAAACAAAACTACCTTCCTCGGTCCGAAGAGAGGATCGTTGAAGGTAATATTATATTAATAAAAAAAAAACTGTGAAAGCACTCCGGGAGTGCCGGCAGAAGTGAAAACTTGAATATCAACGTTGTGCATTTTTGATTTTTTGGAATAGTTATTATCAATATAAAAGTACTATCATTTTTGTGATAGAATACAATAATAATAATAATAATATATTTTTATAGAATACAATATTTATTTATTGCGCTATCGTACACAAACATTACAATTTATATTATATTACATTACATTAAAAAGTTTACCTCTCAGAAAAATCAACTTACATCCATAATTTCGCCAACCGTCTTACGGTTTTTCGATCAGGTCACGTGTCCTGACGCGAGTTTCACATTTTACCCCCATCCCACAAAAGTGCTCAACGCCGCTAAAGAAGTTTTCACTTCAATAAATAAATATTGTTTATTGCATAAGTAAGGAGACAAGAAACAAAAACACTACAAACGAGTCCTACGTAGGTACAATATGTGCGAGTTGAGTTGAAGAAACAAAGTTTATTAGAGTGGTAGATAGCGGTATGCAAAAGATGGCTAATACCAATGAAAGTTCGTTTCTTTTTATTGAAATAATTCATTTTAGAATATGATAAACATAAAACTCACCAACTCCATAGTAATTCATTGTTTAGCACTGAGATTTTTTTAAATCAAAACGTAAATGAATTTTATTCATTGATATTATTTTAAAAGTTATAAAAAGATTGTTTACATTATTCGATTACCAAACAAAAACGGATTGTATAATATTACACTTTAGGATAGATACATTTAAACAAATTAATATTAAAATAAATTAAAAAATGTTATTTATACACATAATATGAAAAATGCAATAAAACAAATGAATAAATACATATAATGTACGTACATAATACAATAATCCATGAAAGAAAATCCCGACAAATCATCAAAGCTAAAGCAAGTGCGTTTTGACACTAGCTTCAAACACAGGAAGAGACTGGGATTATCGTGTATGCAATACGTTATGATCAATATCCGTAAATTATAAATACTAACTATTTTTTTTAGGTAGGTGATATTGTAAAGAATTTAGGTCGCTGCCAACTTACAACTTGGCTGGCTTCGTCTTATCGGCGAAAAAGGAAATGAATCATACATACGACTTGGTAGGTAGGACCATGTGTAGGTAGGGAGGAAAACATAACAACTAGTAGATTGTTATACAAGGGGAGAAGAAAGGGATTCATTTCACTGGAGATGTGTCGGGCGCCAATAGTTTGAGACTGAAATGGGTGCTTTCAGTCGATCTAAACATACTATTATTCATTTCGACTGTGAGGAAAATAATACACTATCACTAAATACAACCGCAACTATAACTTTGTATTTCATGCAAAAACTATGAAAAAACAATGTTATTTTCCTTATAGACAAAATACTGTGGTATTTTTGCTAAGTGGAAGTAAGTGGAGCCCTAATTCGAGTGGGTACTGTTGGGACAAAACCCTCAGTGCACGAGTCCGACTCGCGTTATGCCGGATTTAATTCATAAACGAAGATTATGTAATAGTACCTACTAAGTACCTACCTACATTTTTTGCGAATATCCTTTTATTTGTATTTATCATTTCAATTTTGAAATTGTAATCATAATAGTAACTTGGGAAACTAAATGAATAACTTATTGCCTGTGGAGATCGCTACATCAATGAAATAAAAATGAAAATCGTTTATTTGCTGAAAGATGGTGTTTTCTTCCTTATCTTACGAACACCAGGCTACGATTATGACGGGGGCGTCTTCCTTACAATAGTTACATATATATAAACATCTATAACTTAGGTAATGTTCGTGCTCATCACATAAACATTTGGCCCTTGCGAGATTCGTACCCGCGACGGCCGATATAATAGTCAGGAGCACTCTACACCAAACGCGTAGTCACAACTTCATGATTTTATTTTATTCACTACCCTTATATTAAAACGTTGACCTAAACCAAACCCGACTTAATCAAATCTTTGAGTACCTACCCACTTTCCAATGCCTAGCTTACTAACTTATTAGTCTTGTTCTTATTCGGACACTGAACATAGCGCTCTTAGCAAGTACAATCGTTCAAAGGAACTAGTTCGGTCTTATCTTATAGAATTTTAACTGTAGCCTCTCAGTATATTTATGAAAATGTAATGTATGTCCGCAAAAAAATACATTCATTTGCTTCCAAAGGTTGGTAATTCTTTCATAGGGAAATGTATTAAATTTTGCAATAAACTACCAGGACACATAGTATTAACTTACCGGTCAATAAATTTGAAAACTGTCATTAAAGAAACCCTAATGACGAAAGGGTATTATAAAGTAGATGATTATTTAAAAGATAATAATGTATGGCCTTGCATGAATACTACAAACATTGTAAACCTTTTAAAAAAAGAGTCATTGACAATAGTGACTAAGTTTGTTGCGCAGCTTCTTCTCAGCATTAGCCCAAAATTGTCCCGAAGCTGTGATAGGGGTTTATATTGGGATGAGTTAAAGTGTCCTCAATGGGCCTGTTTGCATAAATAAATGACTTTTATGACTTTTTATGACTTTTATGAAAGACCAGAAGAGAATAAATAGTTCGCCAGCCTATTCGGCGGAAATAGTTCGGCTTCGCGCCGCCAGCAATTTCTCTGTATAGACCTATGGTTGACTGGTAGAGAATGCTTTTAGCATTAAGTTCGCCATATGTACCTTTTGTTTGTGCATGAGGTGTTTTAAATAAATAAATAGTTCGTTCTCGGTCACAACAATGAAGTAGTTCCTACTAGTACATAGTACATGTACAACACAAGCCTATAACTTATTCTCTCCATTCCAGATGCAGCCGACTCCAAGAACAGGCGCCTGGTCAGCCTGGGCAGGCTGGGCGGCCGTACCCCGCGACCTGCTGGACAGACGGCGCGTGCGCCTCACGGTGCACGAGCTAGCAGACGCGCGGGAGCTGGCAGACCTTCGGCGTGACTGGGCACGACTGCCACCGCACCAGATCGCGCTTTACTCGCCTAAGCAGATCCGACACCTGATCAGGTACTTGCTGTTTAGCTGGCAATGTGCTTGAGGTATTCTACTTGTGGCGACATCTAACCTGAACAACTGTAAGATTTAGTTCCGTTTAAGATAGCTAGATGGCGCTGTTAGAAGCAACTGTGTTGCTAAATCGCGATATTTAAAATTGAGATTTGATTAACTGTGTGTCAAAGATGAGGTAAATTTAAGTAGGACATTTGATTAGGTACGTATTTCTATCATCATCTGTTTAATCTTCCTTCCACACTGGAGCCACCAAGATCGTAGTAAGTATCGGGTTAAGGTTGCCGCTGCAAATCGCGCCGTAGGTATACGTCTTTGCTAATCCGACCCGACCTGATACCTTCCCCGTGCCGATCCGACCTGATTAGGCACGGGGAAAGTTTCTGGTGCCTAACCATTTTTCAACGAAATACGCATTATACAAATACAGACGCTATTTTTAACTCCCGACGCAAAAGGAGAGGGATGTTATAAAATAAATTTGACTGTATGTGTATCTGTCTGTGGTATCATAGCTCCCAAACGGATGAAACCAATAAACGAATGAAGTAAACAAGTGGCGTGGGCGGGCCACCTTCCACGAAGAACTGATGACCGTTGTGGCAGAAAAGTTCTAGATTGGAGACCCTTCAACCAAAGACGCGGCGTAGGACGTCCACCGACGAGATGGACAGACGACCTTGTAAAGATCGCAGGATCACACTGGAGGCAGACTGCTTGTGTTCGATGTAGAAAACCATGGGGGAGGCCTATGTTCAGCAATGGACGTCTGATAATGATGATGAGGAACAATAATTTATTCAATGTGACCTCCTTAAATATACATATGATTATTATTAATAACAAAATACCCTTCTTTTCAGGTTGGAGAGAGAAAGGTGGCGTGCCGATGCTCGGCCAGACACAGAAGCGCGATGGCGGGTACATGACTTTTTACAGGTACCAAATATTTTCAAAGAAACAAAAAAACAAAATCTTCAGCTTTATGGGATTGGGCTGACTGACTGATTTTTAAATTACGGGGCTGGGCGGAAATGGGCCGGGGCGGGACGGGGCTGTGGGCGGAACAAAGTTCGCTGGGTCCGCTAGTATTGTATAGATGACCCAATGCCATAAGGCCTGTTTTTCCGTTAGATAAGAAATATTCGTCGTACTAAATATACATATAAAAGACTAAAAAAAACTTTTTTTAATCCCTATCGGAAATACTTACTTGTTATATTTCGAAAACTGAAGATTGACTATTGCCTTGTCAGTATTAAAATTAGATACACATTATTTATAAAAGCGTTTATCGAGAGACATTTAGTGTTTGACAGTTAAAACTGGTTCAGAATACAGCACCGGGCCTAAATTTTTCTTTTCCCCAGAACGTGCGACTAGAACGCCCACTCGAAAGCGAGCTACCCTCCCGCGGAGTGTCGGGCCCCGCGCGCGCGCCGCGCCCCGCCGGCTGGGAGTCTGCGGCGCGCGTGTGGGCGGCCGGCGCGGTGCTGCTCGCGGTGCTGCTGCTGCTGGTGCGGGCGCTGGAGCGGTGTCTGCAGCATAGACTGTTCAAGGGTAAGGATTTGACTACAGCGCCACCTCAGCCTATTGGATATTTATTTATTTATTAGCTAATATTTATATATTTATTAGCTATTATTTATTTATTTATTAGCTAATAAATAAATAAATATCCTTTGGACATTCCCACACATCGCCATCTAGTCACAAAGTAAGCTACTCAAAGCTTGTGTTATGGGAAGCCTCTTTTTTTGTTTTTGTATTATATATAAAATGAAAATATAAATAGCAGAACGCTTGTACAGTACCGTTACCATGAGTTAACTCGATAGCGACGACAGTTTTTCTCGCTAGCGACGACGTAACTTTTTGTTTGGAACATTTTAGTTCTGTCAGTGACCGCTAGAGGCGCTGTGCAATTTTCTATAGACTTTTTACGTCGTCGCTAGCGAGTAATATAATAATAATATATCCTTTAATAATATCCTTTAGACATTCTCACACATCGCCATCTAGCCCCAAAGTAAGCTACTCAAAGCTTGTGTTATGGGTACCAGACAACAGATATAACACTTAAATAGTTTTTTTTTGTAAATACATACATAATATACATAGAAAACACCTAGACCGATACAAACACACATGTTCATGCACACAAATGTTTGTATTGTGCGGGGATCGAACCCGCAACCCGCTGCGTAGTAGGCGATTTCTCGACCACAACACCAGACGGGTCGTCAAACAAAAGACAGATCTTTTAAAAATCATTTCATTGTCTCTCTTCTTTCAGGTCGAAGACGGTCATCTGAAGAGTGGCCCACGCCAAATGTACTTGCCACAAGCCGTAAGTACCTACTTTTGATTATTCGAACAAGTAAATACATATTATTACCGTGTTGAATTGTTTTAAATAATGCTTTAAATGTCCGCTAAGCGACGCCGGCGCAGGCACCTAACCACACGACTTAAGTTAACTGCTTTTAGTATTAGTTCAAAACGCTTTTGGCACAGCAAATGGATGGATGTCGGCAAAGTAACGCCGGATTCTATTCATTATCTAATAATATACTTACGTACTCGATTACGTATAATTGTTTTAAAATAAATAGTGTTTTTGTGTACACATTGCACCACTGTAATAGGTATTTCAAAATGTTTTTAATTTTAATACAGTTATTTGTTATGCGTATCAATAAATCAACGAAATAAAATTGATAATTATTTTCAGATCGATTTGGCAACGACCTCGGCTCAATTCCACGGCTAGATGACTCCGACTCTTTCCCATCAGAGAGCAGAGAATCTTCAGGCAATGACTTACCTCCACCGTACTCTGAATGTGCCAACAGCGAAGAAGCCATCGCCAGTTTGGACGTGGATAAACCATTTGGCATGGAAGAACCACCTCCTCCATATTCCGCATGTTATTTCTCTAATCCCAAAGATGGTATACCCACAGTCCATTTCTATAGTAGAAGAGGTGAACAGGTTGGACAGTCAAGTACAGAAACTCAAGAACTAATTGAAACTAATGTAAGAAATGAGGATGATAAGTTAGTTGATTGTGAAAGTGATGTGGTACAAAACAATGAAGCCGCAGTGAGCTGTGATAATAATGCTACTCCGGAACCAAATGGTGAATTAACAGAAGAAGTAAGGATAAAACAAGGACAGGAAAATACTGAGCATGTTGTGGAGATGGACGAAAATGAAGTTGTGTCTCGAGAGAGGGCCGTTGCCGTGTAAGGAAAACGTACCTACTTAGAGTGATATCAAGGTTATTAAATAGCGTCGAAACGCTAAAGACGGGAAAGATTGCGATTCAAGTGAATGAATATAACCATAACCATCAAAAATGGTGAAGCATTGAAGAATAAGTCCCAATCATGCTCTGTGAATGCAAGCAGCGAGAAAACTTTAGTATACTTATTTATTTTTTAAAAATTTTCTCGTAATTTAGCTTTAAATTAGTGACGATTAATCTCTCAACTCAATGTAACGAAACAATTTAGTGATCCATGCAATACTATGTAGACATTATATTGCTTATTGAAACCGTGATAGATTTAGATACACTTTTGTAATTTTGTAGATATTTGCAAACATTTTTCGACACCTGATAATGTAGTGACGTTAGAACCGCCTGTAACAAATAGTGAGTGCCACATTAAGTACCTAAAGTAAAAAATACAAACAATGGTAGTATTATCAAAGGCAATAAATTGATATCACAAGCCTCAAGAAATTATATCACACTTATTACCTTTTTTCAAATAACACCAGATACTGTAATATTTTTAATAATAAAAAATATTATAAATAATAACTGGTTTATGAATTTTTCATAATAGACGTCGGATTCTGATTACCTTGGATATTAGGTATAATAATAGGAAGGAAAAAAAAACGATAACCTAAACGTGTTTTAGTGAACTCTTGAATATTAAATAAATATATCACAAGATTACTTACTTAAAATATTTATTATAAATAATAAATTACAGATTCGACCTTACAAAATATAAATGCACATTGTTGAGCTACTGCTATACAATATTGTACGAATAAAAGAAATAAAGAAAAGAGTTTCAGGCGATGGTAATGACAAAAGCTCAAATTATCATCGCATTCCTCTTAATAAATAAAATAAAGAGATCTCATCGCCTCCTTAGCATTTTAATATAATGTTTTGGTTTAAATACCTACTTATTTATATTATATTTCGTATAATAATACCTACAGTCTTAAAACTCACAACGTTGGTCATAAGCACCATTTTGCATATCTTAAACTATATTGTAATACATTTTCTTATAGATTAGACGCATTTCTTGAACACTAGCAGATTATAGTTGTGTTATTATTTGACATGGATGAAGTAATTTTACATATTGTATAAAAAAAAATGTAAAAGTTGCCACCATTCCGTTAACTAATAAAGGAAAACATTGAATTCGCATATTAAGTATTTACCCGTTACCAAATAATAATGATAAATATTATGTGTCGTTTACTTATATGATATCATAGTAAAGTCTTAATAGAAGAAGAAAATATTAATTTCCTTCAATTCAGTTTCTTTAACTGTAACAATTTTAAAATTCGAGTTAATGATAAAAATATGATAATAACGCATTAGCTAATTATTATTGGTCCATTTTTTTTTAAAAGCAATGAAAACTTTTTTAATAGAAGACTCATGTAAAAAAGCTTCGAATGAGTTGCAGGAACAGAACTGAACAGAACAGAACAGAACAGAACTTATAGTTCCGTGGATAACGTGTGTTAGGTAAAAAATATAAATAAATTCTGTGGGCAAGTCAGTCAATGAAGTCCTAATTCTCGAGCTATACAAAGGTTATGATAGGTTATGTCTGTGATGTGAGCCATTTGCTATTAATAAATCAGCTCTGAATGTGAGTCAGAGGTACCATCTAGCTGATGCCATAAAATGAGCAGCAAGGTGTGTGACGCATTTCCTAGTAGCAAATTAGTTTTGATTAAGACTACAGAAGCCCTTTAGCTACTAGAGATAAAATAAGTCGTAAGTTCTGTGCCATTTTCTATTAGCAAATCCTAGTAGCCATTGGTCCTCGGGGTATGTAGATCGGTGATGTTGAGCGAGAGGTCAGCTTACAGCTCGTTGTTGTGTCTGCGGCGCACGTAGCGCGCGAAGTAGTCGGGGCGCCAGCACTTGCACGAGCCGGGGACGAGGAACCAGTCGTAGTAAAGCCTTACCTGTGGAAGAAGTGAATAACACTTTACAGGGTTATATCATCCTCATTGTGACTACAAAAAATAATGAAATAAAATTACGTCGTCTCATTGTAGTTTTGCACAAAACCTTTATATACGTTTTTGCTTCCCCTGAAAGAGGTTTTGATAAAACACTGTTACAAATACCAATCTTGGATGTGAACAATCCTAATTATTGAAAGAAACTAAGTCTGTCAGTCTCCTTTCGGACACATTTCATCATAACATGGTACACATCTTCTAAACGTTGCATTCTTATTGCATTCGCTACACAAAGGTGACAGTATTTATTCATAAGGAATCCATAGTTATTTTGTAAAGGAAGTACTAAAGTTGTTGTCACCCCTTGGCGTAATCAATGTCATCTTACATGGTTTCTTTGCTTCACCAGAAGTTGCAACAATAAGCTTGACAGACATCTTTCAAATGTTAATTCTTCATTTGTATCATTCCACTCACGTACGCACGTAGATCAAATAAAGACTGATTAATTAATATCACTCCGATCAAATAAGACTATAGTTATCTTACTAATAATAAGAGAGGATTCGACCAAACATAGGCGTACACGTGCGTTACTATCCAAAGGATAATTTTATTCCTCGATTTTATACCTGAGTTACTCAAAGACGCTTTTCCAGGTTAAATCGTTCTTAGTATAAGGTAGCTATTGTTACTTTATTTCTTTCCACGAAGTACTCGTAACTAAACTCGCATAACGGCACGAATGATTGATACTATCCTGCAAATCTGCACCAAAGCAGTATGATGAGAAATTCAAAATCCTGTCAACTAAATATTGTCGTATTATAGCGTGGAAAAGTAAGGAGCTGTTAAAAGTTCGAAATTTTCTTAGATTTCTGCTTAGCCCAAAGGTACCGCTGGTAGATGATGACGTTAAGTCCATCTTTTGTACATTTTTTGTGTGTGATATAAAGTATAAATAGATTAATAAATAAGCTTTTATTCCACGCGACATGGAACAGTAGTTGGTAAAATGAAAGATTGATTTACTCTGAGAAGTTTAACCTTTATGCTCGTTTAGTCGAATCCAATTATTTGAGATGGTTACAATTTAGCGAAACTCTAGGGTTGAGGCCCACGACCCGCAATGTTCGTACGAAAGCGATATAATGGGGAATCGGGCATACCCTAATCATTTCTTTGCGTCTAGAAAAGAATGTTAAGAGTATTTCAAGAATGATATGGATATAGGAGTATTAAATACTCGTTTCCTCTGAGGCTAAAAATCATTCATGCGCTAAGGAGTTAGCGCTGCGCACACGCGCTTATCGATAACTGTGAAATATAGCAGTGCGTAACAGTGCAATATTGCCCTCTGTTTCATAAACAGACGGTTAGATGGCGCTAAGCGTCACGCAATGACGTATCCATAAGAGACCACAAATTTCGCAAGATCGGACTGACAGCACGGTAACTCAATTGGTAAGAGCGTTTGGCCCAGTCAGCGAAAAGGTTGCTGGTTCAAGTCCCGCCCGGCGCAAATTTTTGGTTACTTATTTCATCTTTATGAGTGAAATATTACCTACGCCACCCCATTACTTCTGTGAGTGATAGAGAGATAGGAATGCCCTGTCGCAGTTCCATGTTTGATTGCCACAGAAGAAGCGAGTTTTTAATAATACTATAGTTACCAGAAAGGCAGTAAAATATAAGGTTGATGAAGTAATTGTACCTGGAAGCAGCCGAATTTGTCGTGCCCGTCGCAGTGCGGCGGTTTGTCTGTGCTGGGCTCTGCGTCGGGCGACTGGCCAGCGCGCTTCTGTAAGTACTGCTGGTAGTCCTGGAATAGAAGATTACTTGTTTATGGTCCTTCGAGCTGGATTATAGCATCACAGAATCTTATTTTTCATTGCTTACGCTATCCATGTATGCGAGGTCAGGGCTGTTTAGAACAACTAACATCAAATGCTACCCAGCCCTAAGCTATTATAAATTTTATTTTATTTTATTTCTTTATAGTGGTATTAGGTTAAGAATGTATAGAAAATGTTTCTGAAAATAAATGATTTTAATTCAAACCAACAGTCATAACTGTACTTAATATGTCTTTAAACATAGGTCAGTACTACAACTACGTACTTTATTAATATTCATCTGTTCTGAGGAAGGAAAAGAGTAATTAAAAACTCAGCACCTAACTGAACTAAGGTCTCAGTTTTACTTTGATATCTTGTCGTTAACTGATTGCTTCATACAAGTAACATCTATGGTGACTATTTAGTGGTGAAAAGATCGGATTTGGTGGCTATCGCATTCTCTATCAGTCAACAGCTAGAGAATGCGGAGAGTGCAATCAGTGACAGAAGTAATATCTAAAGTCCTATAAAAGTTGAAAATAATATTATCAGTAAGCTTAAGTGGCAATGGGCAGGGCACATAGCGTGAAGAACTGATGGCCGTTGGGGCAGGAAAGTTCTAGATTGGAGACCCTTCGACCAAAGACGCAGCGTGGGACGTCCACCAACAAGATGGACAGACAACCTTATAAAGATTGCAGGATCAAACTGGATGCAGACCGCTAGTAATCGGTCGCTGTGGAAAGCCGTGGGGGAGGCCTATGTTCAGCAGTGGACGTCCTTTGGCTGATAATGATGATGATGATATAAAAGTTGAAAAGTAGTTGCATTTGCCCAGCTAGATGCTATTATTTAATCATTTTTTTCAGGCAGCAAAGGCAAAAGATACCTTAAAGTCTAATGTACACATAAAACAACATTAAAATATCAAGAAATGAACTAATTTTCCTATAGGATCTCAGACCTGGAAGTCGGTCCCGTGCTGCGCAAGTGGGTAGTGCATCTCAGCGACCAGCAGAGACACCCAGCGCGGGGAACTCAGGCACCCGCCCTCTAAGTAGTGACAACGGGACTGCATGCATCTGGTGAAAAATAAACAACAATGAAAAGTCATTAAAAATAGCTTGTTATTTTCATTATTTTGTCCAGGAATTATGATAAAAACCTGTATATTTGATTTACAAATCCATAGCAAAAAAATCGTTACAACACACATGTGTGTAAACACACACACACACACACACACACACACACACACACACACACACACACACACACACACACACACACACACACACACACACACACACAGGAGGAAATATTAAATTGTTTTGAGGGTTCCGTATCCAAGGGTAAGAACGGGACCTTATTAGCCTAGTATCTACTAAGACTGCGCTGACTGTCCGTCTGTTCGTACGTCTGTCACCACCAGGTTTTATCTATTTTTTCATTATTTTATTATAAGGATTACAAACAAAATATGTGTTCTTTATTACCTTAAAATCTATACTAATATTATAAAGCTGAAGAGTTTGTTTGTTTGAACGCGCTAATCTCAGAAACTACTGGCCCGATTTGAAAAATTATTTTTATGTTAGATGGTCCATTTATCGAGGAAGGCTTTAAACTATAAAACATAAAGATACGACTCACAAGACCACAGCAGCAATTAAAAATGTTGCGAAAACGGGAGAAAGATATTCCTTCTGAGAGCTTCCGCTGCGTACGCTGCGGAAACCGCTAAAGTTACACAAAAATCATGTATGACAAGATTGTTCAGCATTAAGAGTTCTATATTAAAGTGCGCGACAGCATATGTCTATCTTTTATGGTTGACTTACTACAACCTTTTTTATGTCAATAAATTTGTAAAAAAATAATGCATCGTTTTTAGAGGTGTATTATACACACAGGTATTTATTCTTATCAAAATAAATACATTCCTCATCACGAGCATTTCATTTAGAACAAAGTTGCCCGTTATATCATTTGATTCCTATAAATATCTTAGGAGCTATCACAGTTTTAACATAACTCCGCACCAAAATAATGTTTGCAGCTTAAGTATAACGTGCGCTTGCGCTAATTATATTATAAAGCTGAAGAGTTTGTTGGTTTGAACGCGCTTATCTCAGGAACTACTGAACCTATTTAAAAAATATATCTGTGTTAGATAGCTTATTTATTGAGAAAGGCTTTAGGATATAAAACATCATGCTGCGACGGGAGGGGAGGGAGCAAACTCAAAACGCGCGGACGAAGTCGCGGGGGACCGCTAGTTAACTTATATACGTAATCCACGTGTAGGTGTATCTATTTAAATTATTTCAAGTGCAAGGAATATTATTTATCTCAAAATCTTATGTTGCCGCTATAATAACAAATGCTAAAAATAAAAAATATTACGGGAGGCCCCTATACAAAAAACGGTTTTTTTTTTGCCTATACCAAGTCAACACGAAATCCTTCGTGCGCGATTCCGACTCGCATTTGGCCGATTTTTGGCATCAATAAACCAAAACAACAGTTAACACAGCTAAAAGGTCTTAGTGTATTCTGCTCAAACTACTTAACGTACCTGGTGACCTCAACGGTCTGCGTGAAGTATCCCTCGTAGGGTATCTGCACCACGTAGCGCCACACTCCTTGGTAGTTACGCGCGAATACCGGCGTCGCGTACTCCACGCGAGCTGGGCAGGGCGTTGGGGGACCCTGGGAAGAGCAGGTAAGGCCAAAAGTTATTCAAAGTTGGGAACATTGTGGTGTATCCACACCACCCGGCGGCATGTGCCAGTGGCGGCGCGGCGACATTTTCCATAGTAACTAATAAAATAGACATGTATGCCCACCGAAAAAGCCGACGGGCGGTGTGGTGGGTACACCATTAGGGCTAGCTAACTAACGTGGCAATTAAAGTGGTTAAAAATAAATTATTAAACACTTTAATTGCCACGTTAGTCTTCCTTTGGATAAAAAGATAACAGTTATTTCATCCATTGCTCTACAAATCGTTAAGTGCTTGTGAAAATACGTTAAAACCATATATCTAAAATGAGTAAAACCGAGTTGAACCTCGTATCTGTGGTGTGCAGCGTGCGCTGGGGCCCCTCTATGCGGTGTGCCGGGGTCTTCACGGCGCTCCAAAGGAGCACTTGACTCGCTATCACCATTTATCGCGCGGTAAAGCATGCAGAACCTGCAAAAAACAATAAAATTAAACATTCCAATAACTGAAGGCTAATTGCCACACTACCCCCATCAAACATTGTGATGTGGATAAGAAAGCGATGAATGAAGGAACAGAATGGCCATGAAAAAATGCCGTTATTTTGACAGCCAGCCAGCTGACTGCTGACACCCGTCACACGTGACATTTTCACTTGATGTTTCTTTCGTTTTCGCTTATAAGTTAATTTTCGTCGTTCATGTAAATTTAAATAAATGTTTCTGATTTGTTCAATTAAAAAATGTCATCAGCTTTAGTGCGCCAGGCTTTGGAATTTGTTGACCCGGAAGGTAGGCTCCAATCCTTTTATACCAGTGACTTGTCGTCTTGTTGATTTCTCGGAATGTCGTGTGTTGATTTGTGGTGTTATTGTTATAGAGAGTGTGGGTAAGCGGGTTAGGCGGCGTTCAGGACAGTCGCGACGCGCCGGGGCAGCGGGTCAAGGTACGGTCTTATGTCACCCAGTGTTCTAGCGGCTTCCTAGTACGATATTTGATAGTACTCGTTTGAGGTTATCTCCTGTGTTTCATTACTAGTTTACGTGTTACAATGGCCTTTACTGTTCTCTTGTGAGTAGAAGCTGCTTTATCCTTTTTTTGGAGTGCTCCATGGAGAATCCAGGTCAAACTAGTAATTTTCGATTCATTGATTAAAGTTGCTAGTAAAAAACTGCTTGACATATTAAATTAATTTTTCTTAATGTATTCATTCATGTATTTCTCTAAGAAGTATGTGATTAAATATCTTGAAAAATTAGGTAAAAATGTTATCATTTACAGACTTAAACCCATACAAGCGTAACAAGAAACCAATTCTGAAAGAGACCAAAAGCAGCAGTGAAATAGCTGAAGAAAACATCAAGAAACTGCTGGCACTATCCACACCCGCCATTGATAAGAAAACTGGGGAGAAGGTAAGTGTAACTTAATTTCAAACATCATCTAAATTGAACAGAACACTATTTTACAGAGTCTACTTGTGACCACGGTAAAATATATATAGTTCTTATCAACATAGGTTTTTACAGCATCTTGTTATGCTATAAAAATAAATTTAACATTTTTATAACATGTAGGTATTACCTACTTGACTTTAATCTGAAATCACTCAATGTTGTAAATATTATACAGCTCACATTCAATTTTCAGCTTTACTCCTAAAGTATTATGTCCAACTTACATTGCTTCCAAAAGGCTCCAATAAAAAGTTGATTTGAAATATTGCTTGACATCATTGTACAGTAACAAATATGGGCTGAACCCTTACTTTATACCATTCAAACTTAAAGGTACCTCATTTTATAGTGGCCAGTTAGACTTGTTAGTATTGAGTTGTTTAATATGCTAGTTCAGTTGAATATCATAATAATAGAAAGAATTTAGACTTAAAACAGCTAATATGCCTGCAAACATTAAACTACTAATACTAGTGTATGAGATAGACACCACAAACAAATCTTGTGCGCTATAAATAGAAGCCACTTGTCAATTACTCATACAAATGGTTTCATATTTCGATATACAAATTTTAAAGATATGTCATAATCTTGTTGTTGTGTTTGTGAAAATTTTTTTCTCGGCATAGCTTTTCTATACATAGTAATAACAACTTACTTCCTGCAAAAAGGTTTACATAAGACATTGTTGATTTATCCCCTTCTATTGAACCGCAATGAAATTAATTGTTATTCTATATCTTAATTAACGCATAAACACCGAAGCGGTCGCATAACAATAGAATATCCATTGTGTTTTGTTTACATATGCTTGAGGGATTAAATGTGATTGCATTTAATAATTGTCTAACTTCATTATCTCAGGTTCAATTAATGGCAAGGAAATTAAAATGTTTGATGTAACTTTTGTGATAAAAGTATTCGGTAGGTACCTGTAATGCATAGTGATATTGTATGGTTTATAATAGTCATACTCTTATTGTTAACTCCATGAGAATGTCCAATACAGGTAGCAGTAATACCCTATGACGTCAAAGATGACACAAAATTTCAATTTTTGTTGGTATTTTGCGAATTGAGTGATTACTGATGAGCATTTTGTGGCACCAGCCAGATTAGATAATACTTTATTATGTTTGCATACTTGTAGACAGAAATGAGCTAGTGTCACATTGACCTAAATTAGGTACATATATGATGCAAAATATGCTTGTGTTCAAACCACACAGTTTTTTAGGTTTATTTAATGAGCAAAACTATTTACATAGCTCTTCATCTTCATTGGCAGAGGAGTTACTTTGTTTTCTTTAAGTGGCATTGACTTGCCAAATTAGACATGGTTATTGTAGAAAAAACATAAACAGGCAGAATTTGAGTTCATAAAAATATTAACATTCCCATTTAACCATTCTATTTAATCTAGATTTTTAAAAGCTATGCCGTAATGTTTTAACCTGATGACTCTGTAGTGTAGTGGCTAAGCACGCTCGGTCTCAAGGCGTTGCCGCTCCGAGGTCCCGGGTTCGATTCTCGGTCGGGTCAATGTAGAAATCATAACTTTCTAAATTGTCTCGGCTCTGGGTGTTGTGTTACCACCATTATTGCTGATTTCCATAACACAAGTTCATAAGCTACTTACTTTGGGATCAGTGAAATATATGTAATCAGTGTCCAACTTTTGATAATTCTGTCCCATGCTTTAGAATGTTTTTAACACTCACAGTGTCATATTTTATATTGATAAAGATGAAATAAGAAACCAAAAATTTTTGCGCACGGGCCGGACTTGAACCAGCAACCTTTTGGCCCGGTCAGCCAAAAGGCCAGCACTTTCTGGCTAACGGTTAGTTTTTGGTTCCTTATTTCATCTTTATGAATATCAAATATGACACTGTGAGTGTAAAAACATTCTAAACCATTACATAGCGAAGCGTCATCAATTCCTAAGTTGAATTTATTCTGTAACAATGATATTGTATTAAGAACTAGATCACCGGTGAGAGGCTAAAAGATGGCTCAGGTAAACAACACCTCACTTTAAAATGGGGTCATAATTTTGACGTAGTCTGTTTTTGATGGCGTCAGTGCCTTAATGCCTCAGTGCGCCTTTAAAACTGCAGAACCACCTAACTAAATAATAAAAAACAGTCCGAATGTCATATTTTCATTAAGTAAATTGTATTTAATGATGCCTATCATTCATGATTGAAGTATTTTCAATAAAATTAGTGAGTTTTGTTTCTTAGCCAACCCACGGACTAACATGGTCGATATTCTAAGACAGTGCTATACATGGAGTAGTTTGGTACTATATTTTTAATAATAATTTAACGACCGTCACACGTTGTGGTGGTTTACGTTCCGGACTACAAAGATAAGCAGTCGCGGGTTCGAATCCCGCCCGCACGACCCTAACAAATATGTCAAAGGAAATGTATGTTATTATGTCTGTTAAGGTGCGCTTACACGGGCAACTAAAATTGCTCAATTTTAGTCAATACTCGTCAACTATGACGTCATGACTACATCAAGCAATTTACGGCAACGGCAACAAACATCAATTCTGCGCAATACAATATTGAGCGCTATGGCGCAACTTCATCAAGTAGGCAATACTGTCCTACACGAGCATTTCAGTGGCGCAACTTCATCAAGGCAATACTGTCCTACACGAGCATTTCAGTATTCGCTCGCCATGGACGACAATGTTTTTGCTGCGGCGGCTTGTAGCGCTTTTTTATTATTCATCAAAAACAAAAAAGAAAGAAAAAAAATAGGCGTATCTGGGTGCGATCGTTTTTGGCAAAAAGACCGCAATTTTCATTGTGTAAAGAATTAGATGATATATTATTCAAAAACTTTACTGAATGAACTTTACGCTATCCTACTTCCACCCGACCTCTCGCTCTCCCCGCGGAAGCAAGACGGCAAGCCGCAAAACAAACAAGTACGAACGAGATGCATACAAAAATTGCCTAGAATTTCCAAGCCCATTGGATATTCGTCAATTCGTATCTGCGACATTGAGCAATATGAAATATCTGGAGCAATTAGAAGCAATATTGCCGAAATAATTGCCGCAATTTATGTATTTTGCTCCATATTGCTCCACATTGCTCCACTAATTGCTCCAGATCGGTCCATTCGTGTCGCCGAGCAATTATTGCCCTCGTGTAAGCGCACCTTTATAAATAACACCTTCATTTTTTTTTAAAGTAACAGCGTAGACGCTCACGGATCAAAAGGTCACCGGCACTCGCGTTAACAAAAGACTGTTGATAAACACATATGTGAGGGGTGATCCTCACGATTGTAGAAAAAAATATGTACGCTCACTATTAGCGTGTTATTTGAAGAAATCATTCTGTTTACATGATGCCAGATGACTATATGGTGTATTAATAAGTATTTATTTAATATTTAGATTAGTTACTTAGTTAATAGTTAGATTTTTGCATCGATGCTAACGCGCGTTAGCATCGACACAGTCGCGATGCAGAAGCTGGATAGTGTCAAATTATGTACTGAATTTTGACGACTGAATCGATACTAACGCGCGGCTACATCGTAAAATTCGCAGCGATGCTAAAATTCGCAATGTGTAAGGGGTCTTATTTTTTTTTAAACTGTCTCCTTAGAAAATAAACGTTTGATTTCATTGGAGTAAAAAGAATGATTTGCTTTTTTTAGCGTGGATTGAAGGCTGTTATTTAATTTTTCAGATTGTAGAGCGGGCACTCAAGGGCAAGCCGTTAGCTGAAAAGCTAAAAGGCAAGACAGACGACGGAAAGTCGATTCTCTTCCCCGAAGAGTCATTCCAAGACTTCGAAGAAGAATTGTTCTGCAGTTAATCCTGGATTTATCAAAAGTGTATTTTATATCCAGGAATACATTTGATACTTTCCAAAATACCTTGAGTGACTTTTGAAGGCTTTTCTGACTGAAATTGACTTTAAAGTGAGAGGGTTAAGTAAAGTGTGTGCAGTGAAAAGTATATTTTAAAGCAGATTGCGAAGTGACATTTAGTTTAATGTGTCTATGGATGTGTCGGACGCGGCGGTGGGGAAACTGATCCTGGTGACGACTACCACAGTTTTTGGACTTATCGTATTTTGGGTCAACACATACCCTTTTATTGACGAAGGTGAGATATGTTTGCAAAAAAAATATTTTATTTTGAACTAGAAAATCATTTTGTTTCAATGAGCAGTTTTTTCCGATCAATTTATAGTTCTCATTAGATCGCGTTAAGATAGCTTTAGAAACTTTTAGTTTTTCCCGTTGGCGAAAGACCAATAAAATAAATAAATAAAGACAAATAATCAAAGAAAAAAGTATCTTAAGTAAAAAACAATCTTAATTCGTTAATGAACTCTAGAATTATTAAGATACTTATTTTAATCATTATAAACTACTTAATTACTAAAGATACACATTTATATTGTTTTACTGTTTATAATCGACGTTGGCGAAAAGCAATTTTCCTCTGCTGTAATACAGAACCTAAATGTCAAATAAAGTTAAAATAGCTATCCCTTAAAGTGACGCTAGCGCCATCTATCGATAATATTAACGTGTAATGACAAGAAAACTGCTCATTATAATTGTGTGCGGCTTATAGAGAGAGCAGATAACTCTTTATCACTTCATAAAGGAAAAACTAACAAAGATAAAGACAATGATCACATAGACACATCAATGTTTATTGCAGCGGTTGACATCGCTCAACAGTACTGTACCAAAGTTGAACTTAACGCCATTTAACCGGTTTTTTTTTAACTTTTAAAAGCGGTAACGATCAGAATTTTGCTGATATTAAGAGCCTATGGTTGGTGTCCCACTGCTAGGCAAAGGTCTCTCTACCCTTGTTCCACTCTATAGTGTTGCTTTAGCTTTCTTTCGTTAGGTTTGCTAAATAAGCTTTGTTATCCTTTTTCTATTCCAGATCTGAGCATCTACGGCCTGATCCCGAACCCACAGTGGTTGTTACTGGGCTGTGCTCTCTGGGGACTTTGTTTCGTTGGAGGGCTTATGGGCTTCACACTTTACCACATACACCCATACCTTTGAACTGGTCGTTGAGAAATACTCTGCAAACATCTGCAACTCACTTTGGGTTGAGAAATAACTTAAGCTAGAAAGAAGATACACATAAGACACTTATACATTCTAACTTGATTGAAACATCTACACTTCCTACATTTTGAATAACTAAAAACAGTTACACATTTGAACTTTTCTGAACTTATTGGAATTACTTAAAATAATCATTTTTAAAACATTCTTAAGTAAACTCTATAAGAGACTTTCTAACGTATAGGTAACACTAAAATAGGCATTCTTTATTTTCACTCCTTAAATCTACAAAAACGAGTATTTTACTAAATACACTAAGATCACTAACAACTAAATTAAGAGTAGAGAAACACCTCTCATTAAATGGACAATTAAGACAAAAACTTTGTGCCGGTTTTAAAAATACCTTTGATTCCACACTTTCTCTAAACAAAATCAATAATAACTTTTACTCAAACACTTTGAAGTTAAACACAATGGCTGAAAACGTTCATGCAAAGAAAAATGAGTGGATCGTAATCGGAGTGTCAGGAGTTACTTGCGGAGGGAAGACCACTTTAGCGAACAGACTGAAAGACATTCTAAGACCAGTCCACATATTTCACCAAGACAAATACTTTTACCCGGATGACAGTCCAAAGCATGTCAAATGCGATGGCTTGGAACATAATAACTATGATATTTTGTCATCATTGGATATGGAGAAAATGTATGGGGATGTGCTTAAAACGATAAACGGGGAGGATATGTCACATCAGTCGAATCATAATGAGGAGAGGCGAGAGGGACAGATAGAGGCGAAAAATAAAAAGTTCTTGATCATTGAAGGGTTCACTGTTCTGAATTACAAACCGCTGCTGGATCTTTGCGATTTGAAGTGAGTACATTTCCTAATAAAAGAAGTGTGCATAGATTATGATAGCTCCCAATTGCTTGATTTTTAACAAACTAACGTCGGTTTGTTTATCTTGCCGTTATTTTTCCGGTTCCGTAGTCAAATGGCAAAAAAACGAAATCTTTATAGTTTCGTCAAGTCACTTTATTTGTCTGCCTGTCCGTCCGTATGTCACAGCCACTTAATTCTTAAACTACAAATTTAATATGGACACCCCTTACATAACTGGAACAAAAAAAACTCAAAACCCTCAATACATGGTTTGGAGTGTCTATAGATTTAATATTTTTATCTTTTAGTCATGAAAGCTAGGTGTTATTACATGATATAAGTGTAATAATACATATATAGATATTTTACAATATAATTAACTTTAAAAAACCGACTTCAAACCAAAAGTCAAGTCAATATAGAAATCAAAATTTTCTATCTGGGTGGTGTTCCCAGAGCCATCTGGGTGTCGTGGTACCATGCACCGTTGTGTCTAATTTAATAACACAAGTGCATTGGCTACTTACTTTGGGATCAGAGTAATGTATGTGATTGGTGTCCAATATTTATTTATTATATTTTATTGAAAAATGAATAAATGCACTAAAAAGTCTTAAATAAACTTTTGACCCTTTAAAGGAAAGGAATCCATTTTAGGCGAACAATTTCTTTTTTAAAGACAAATTGGTAGGCGAAAAAAAATCAAATCTGTCAACAAATGACTGTGATATGAGGTAACACAGCCATAAAAAAACATACAGTCGAAATGATAACCTTCTTTTTTAAGTCTGTTAATGACGAAGAGGTTCTTTAACCACAATTTTTCAAAATTCGAACATCTAAAAGATGTCACAGCCACTTTATTCTGCAACTATAAGCAACACACTGTTGGAATTTGGTAGAAAGATGTATCCTGTTAACCGCTTTACGATTCTTATACACAAAATAAAAAATAATGATGTTTCATAACTAGACGCTTCCAATGCGGTAAAATGGGCATCCCCCCCCCCCATCTTACTTCTAAACTAAGCGAGTGTAATTTAAAAATAATGAGGTAGATCTTAACAAATACTTTCAACGAAAATTGGTTTGGACAGGATCGAACGAGAAGTTTTTGAGATGTACCACATTTTCAACAACACATATCTTTGTTCTTCTTCACACAAACATTATGAAAAACAAAGTTATATTTGCTGTCAGCAAAATATTGTGGTATTTTACTAAGTAGAAGTAAGTGGATTCCATAATTCAGTTAAAGTTGGCACGGAACCCTCAGTGCGCGAGTCCGACTCGCAATTGGCCGGTTTCTCAAAAACTCTGTAAATGACAAATAACATCTTAGTCTACCCGTGACCACGGACGCTGTAAAGTGTTCGAAACGTCGGGATAAAATTAATAAACTCGCGAAAAGTTAATCCGTAAAATAGTTGTTTTATTTCGATATTCGCGTAAACTTCAGAAACAAGTCTTTCTTATTTATTTTTTTACCGTTTGTCACAGATACTACTTCATCCTTGAATACGGCGAGTGCGTGACGCGTCGCTGCTACCGGCTGTACGACCCGCCGGACGTGGCGGGCTATTTCGAGACCTGCGTGTGGCCCGAGCACATAAAATATAGGGCTGAGGTCGGTACCAACATGTTTAATCTATCTAATATATAAAATTCTCGTGTCACAGATTTCGTTGCCATACTCCTCCGAAACGGCTTGACCGATTTTGATGAAATTTTTTGTGCTTATCCGGTATCTATGAGAATCGGCCAACATATATTTTTCATCCCCCTAAATGTTAGGGGTAGTCCATCCCTAAAAAATTTTATTTATTTTTTAGACAAAAATTTTAATTTCTATTTTTTATGATACAACATACAAAAATACATACAATCTTCAATTTTCACCCTTCTACGATCAACCCTTATTTTTTAATAGCCATTTTAGTAATTTAAGGGCAAAACAAAATTCGCTGGGAATGCTTAACTTTCAAAAATTACGGGACTCGGCGGGACGGGGCTGGAGCGGGACGGGGCTGGGGGCGAAGCAAAGTTCGCTGCGTCCGCTAGTACTTCTATAATATCTAATAATATAATAAATAATAGCAGTCCCCCTAGCCGATTTCGACTACGGTGGCCAGTCACAACAACTAACGGACTGTGCGGGACATATTATAGTGCACAAGTGTGTGCGCAAACACAGGTGCACTCTCTAATCCTTTCACTCTCATAGCTCGATGGGACAGCAATCTGACACGTCCGGAGAGAGATCAGGCTCAGGGCCAACGGCTTTACGAGCTTCTCCGAGCCACGGGGGTGGAACACCGCCAACGTCCAAACTCCGGGCTACCCTAATAATTTCTGAACAGAAAAACTCAGGTATATATTTTTGGCCCGACCCGGGGATCGAACCCGGGGCCTCTGGCGCAACCGTCGCTTTAAAGTGCGACCCTCTTACCGCTGCGCCACCGAGGCAGTCTATAATATCTATACTAATACTAGCGGACCCAGCGAACTTTGCTGCGCCCCAAGCACCGTCCCGCCCCGGCCCCGTCTCGCCCAGCTTTAAAGTTAAGAAAAACACTTATAATTGAGCAGTTATCAGAAGAAAAAATTTTGGGGTTGTATGTATTATTTAATGCCACATTATAAAAAAATAAAAACAAAAAATTTCGTCCAAAAAAAAAGTATGAAAAATAGATAGTAGCCGAGTAAGAATCGGTAAAGCCGTTTCGGTGAAGTACGGGAACGAACATTGTGACACGAGAATTTTATATATAAGATTATAAATGCGAAAGTAACTCTGTCAGTCTGTCTGTTACTCAATCACGTCTAAACTACTGAACCAATTTGCATGAAATTTGGTGTGGAGATATTTTGATACTCGAGAAAGGACATAGGCTACTTTTTACCGCGGGAAAATGACGCATTCCCATGGGAAAATTCAGGTGGGCCGATCGCTTTTACGCCTAAACTACTGAACAGATTTTAATGAAGGAGATAGTTTGAGACTTAAGAAAGGACATGAGTTACTTTTAAACGGGAAAACAATGCATTCCCATGGGACAAAATACTTTCCGTGGAATCTGATCGCTTTCACTCCTACATTACCAAATATTTGAATTAGATTTGGATAAAATTGTTATTACGGGAAAACATCGCATTCCCAACCCTTATGAAATTCATATGTGGCGTGCTCACGAGTCTCAAACCCACAAAATCTTTACGTTCTGGACAAGGAAGTAAAAACAAAAAACTTCGTGTATAAAAATGTATTGCAGTAACCTATCTTCTTCAATAAATGTAAAGCAGTAACCTATGACAATCACACTTATTATGGCCTCATCCCATCTCGGCATAATTCAAACATACGTACAAAAAATACAGCTCAGGTTTTTATCAAACTACTATCCAAAAAAACTACCTAATGCGGACGAAGTCGCGGGTAAAAGCTAGTAATAGCAATAAATATTGTACATTGCTCTGATCACAAAGTAAGTAGCTGATGCACTTGTGTTATAGAAATCAGACACAAATGTTTGTATCATTTTTGTGGCAGCTAGTGGTGACTGAGTTTGTTCCGGCGTTTCTTCTCAGCACTTGCCAAATTGTCTGTGTTTTGACTCGAAGCGCTAGTGGGGCCCAAAAGATAAGGAGACATGTTCTAGCCCCATATGGGCCAGAATTGATTGATATTAAACTAATTATTGACGTTCATAAGTGGCATTTTGTGTTCTAAATTGAATAAAATTCTTTTTGACTTTGACTTTTGATTGGAATAACGAGCAAAATCAATTAGATCACTTTTAATATAGGTCACATTTTTGTCACTAAAAATCTTCCTTCAAATATTGTCTTGTCTATTTATTAATAAGACAAGTCATCACGTGCTTAAACCCGACAAAATACGTAAAGCAAAGGTTAGTTCTTTATAAGCGTAGATAGTAATAATAATAATGTCAGCGCGGCGCAGCGGTCCAGTGTTAGAACTACCTACCGACTCCTCTCTCAATAGAGCGTCGTCCACAGAGCAAGAAATGATCAGAAGTGTCAGTAAAACTAAAACACATAAAACCTATTTATTTCAGAATTAGGTTAATTGCATTAAAAATCTTTTAGGGTGTCTGAAGTTTTGCACATTTAACATTACACGTTGTAGAAAATTATGATTTCTATATTGACCCGACTGAGAATCGAAACCGGGACCTCAGAGCGGCAATGCCTTGAAACCCAGCGCGCTTAGCCACTACACCACGGAGGTCGTCACGTTGATGACACGTACGGTGTAGGTGTCAGCGCTTCTGACTACAAAGCCGGAGGTCGCGGGTGGGAATCCCGCAGGGGCTAATGTTTGTGTGATGAACACGAATATTTGCAACTAAATCATGGATGTGTATATGTGTTTAGGTGTCTATGGAAGACGCTCCCGTCATAATTGTTGTTTGGTATTCTTAGGAAGAAAATTCTTTAGTTCGAAACGAAGACAATAAGATATTTGTGTTTGTTTGATAGTTATCTGTGACTTACAATTTCATTCACAACTGAAAGAGACTGTCAACATTAGCATCTATTTGTCTCGGTTTTAGTGCCATATGATTTACTCTCTCAAATCTCAGAACTTCTGGACCGTTATGAATTTTTTTTGTGTTCGATAGCTTATTTATAGAGAAAGGTTTTGGGATATAAAACATCACATTGCGATGAGAGGGGGGAACAAACTCAAAATGCGCGGACGAAGTCGCGGGGGTCCGCTAGTATTTCATATCTCTGTTCGATATAAAGTCTAAACCATCTGACTTAGTTCTAAATGAAGTATTTTTCTTTCTTTCTTTCAGCAAAAGGCTAGTGTTAGTCAATAAATTCTATTGCGTACTAGCGTGTCGTATTTTTTATTCAATTATTAACTTTTTTTCAGTATTTTTTTGACGTTTTTTTTATTGTTTTTTTTTCAGATCGAAAAAGACAAAAGTATAGTCCTGCTGGACGGTACGCGCCAGGATTCGCTGGAAATAGTCGTTTCTGATGTAAAAAAACTAGGTGGCGTAGAAATTTTGTAGTTTTTTTAATAATATGGAGACCGTGCGTCGACGGCAGCGCCACGAACTATTGGCGGACATTGAAATGACAAATGGCTGGCTGTCATTACGAAAAGTTATTAAACCAAAGTTATTTCAATGGAATACAAGGTCAAATCATTTTAAGTGATAAAATTTTAACTGTGTCTTTGTAAACATAATAAAACCACGATTCTATCATTATTTTTTTGGAAAATTAAGATTTATTTATTTTTAATTATCTCTAACAAAGATGTTTTTATAACAGCCCTTGGAAAATTTTAAAGTTATCTACGTCATCGGCATCGCCTCTCTCAATTCAATGCCTTATCCTTATATTTCTCTAATCTAAACCTTAGGAATTGATAAAAAATAAAAATCTGAAAAAAAAAAATTACCTTAATCTCTTATTTTCTCAAAAACTAATGTATAAAAACCAAAACTGCTGTATTCAAAAAAGTATTCATTTATCGTGTTGTATCGGCCCTTTAAATATTATCACTTAAAAGCAGGTGACCTTATATTGTATAATCCATTTATTCTCTTCAATATTGTTAATCTATAGTGTCGACTTTCGGCTACGTTATTTTTTTTCTACTAAAATTGCTAGAAAAATGGTGACAGAAGTCCACCAACGTTGTTATTTTTGTTCACTGTGAGCGCTGTCATTGATTCGAGTTTCCACATCACCTACTTCGCACGCAGTTAGGAACTATTTGAATATTGCTTGTTTCGTGACTAATTGACGATTGTTAGGCTACGTTTCACAATGTCTAAGGAACCACTTTTAGAACGTCATTTCGTATGAATTATCTAGCAGATAGGATTTGGAACTTACTTGGACACACTTGAAACAGGCCTTGACTGGTTACAGTGAATTTTCGAATAAGGAATTTGCTTACGGACCATGGTTTGCAAACTTGAAGGCTATTCGTCACATTTTTAACAACGAATGATCTTTGGAAGCACGAATTTTTTGTACAGTTAAAAATAATAATAATATGGGCACACCAATTCATATTAAAAATCAAAAATATGTTTATGATTTCAACTACATTTTTAAAAGCAATGTGTTAATGTAAATGTCAATAAATGTTTGGTATGTATGTATCAAAAAATATATTTTGTATACACATTTTCTTTTAGCTATAAAGTGGTAGGTATTTGCCGGGTATAAAAATTAATGAATTTAAAGAAATAATGAGAAAATGGCGCTGCTTTATTAAATAACAGCCAGTGTTTCCTAGGTAAAGTTATGGGATAAATAAATCAATAATCGTTGACTAAGTTAAATTAATTATTGTTAAAATATACTCTGTTGTTAAATGCGAAAAGTGAATTATGTAAGTAATTATGCCACGACATTGCATTTATGATCGTTGTATTAACTCGATGAATGTTTTAGTTTAATGTTGTTTTTACAACTGAAACACTGAGCTTTGTATGTTAGACGCCATTTTATATTCTGATTATTATATACGCTGGTTGTGTATTGTAATTGTGAAGGTCTGGGTCCACTACACCGTACCATACGATGACCGTGCTAGGAGCGTATCAGAAACAAAAAGCAATACGATTCTTATTTATTTTATTTATTTTGGGAAACAGTTATTTATATAACACTTAAAGATAACACAATGTGTTGAACAAAACATGAACTAATGTGTTCATTAAAATTACAGTCGTCTTTCACCTAGGTATAGCTCAATTATAATATTGTTATGTCGTGCATAGTTTTATTTAGGTCACTAGACCGACCATTTTCTTACTGTGTGAAAATTTCTAATTGCATTATTTTGGTTGTTTGATTATTACTGTGTCTTTAAAAAATAACGTGTGAGAGGACGTCGGAGACTGCCGCGGTAAAGCTATTGCATAGCATTTTTTATCAACTTATGCAATTATAATTATTTATTTATTTTATTTATACAACCAATGGCACCTAAAGGCGGGTTGCGGAACTAAAAAGACAAGCGTGATATTTCAAAAAGTCGTTAAAAGTTCTGCTATTCATCGATAGATGGAAAAACTAATAAGTATCACCGCTGTGCCGGTCGGAGTGTGGGGTGTTAGGTTATTTTCGTTACGGAATTTCTGGATTCGGTCTCCACATTCAAAGGCCCGCGATAGAAGCTATGCAATAGCTTAAAAACACTAAAACCAATTCAGTTGAACTAGACTACGCTCTTCTTAGCCCACTGAACGAATCTTCAGCGTTCTGTCTCTTACCGTTATATGGAGCGAGAGCGAGAGCGTATTTTGACGGTGCTGAGACGCTCCGTGCATGGAACGCGACGGTGCTGGTCAGTGACGGAACGGTCTTGTGGGAAGGGGTCATAGTTTTTTTTTTCTGACACGTTTCTAGCACGGGCATGTGTATGTTACGGTGTAGTAGACAGAAACCTTTAGGGTGTAGTGTAGTTGTATCAAAGTGTATAGTTTTGATAAATACTAAAGAAGTATGCCGTGTCACACCACAAATGTTAAATTACTTTTCAGTACAAATAAATTATATTGCTATTAAAATTATGTGTTTGGTACTTAATTCAAATCAACGATCAAGTAACTCACTTCACATTAAAAAAAAAAACATAAAAATTAACCGCCTTAAAAAACTCTAAAATAACGCTAATAAATAGGAGAAATAAATTTATTTGAAGTCGGTGCTTGATGTCCGAACGTAGACTGCTTCAGCTGCTCTCCGTTAAGTTTCACATCAAGCCGGTAAAATTTTTATGATAATTTTTTGATGTTTTTAGTTACTTGTTGTTTAAGACACAGCGTACTTTATTGAACTAAAATAGTTTATAAAACCCTTGCCTTCGTGTGTGACAAATACATACTTAAGTGAAAACCGCATTATAAATCGGTCCAGCCAATAGTGCGAAGTTCGCGGACAAACATACAGGCCGAACTGAGAACCATCTTTTTTTTGTAGTACGTTAAAAATAATTTGTCAAGCTGCCTTTGTGAAAGTGGAAAAGCCTGCGTAAAGGGGCGAGTATCTCGACTCAGTTCCTAACGCGCTAGTTAGTAGTAGTAATGTGTGCTAAAAATTTTGTATCTGAACCACTGATTTCGGCGAACGCATTTTTTTGGAGAAAGATCTTAAGCAAAATAGTCTTCTTGCAAAATGCCAGCATCAACGAACCCATAGTTTTTTCACAAAAAAAATATGAAATTTCGATATTTGTATGGTATCCGGCTGCAGTGGTTATTTTTACGTCAAATCACCTTTCAGCTGGACTGGGCTTATACTGCTTTCTTTATTTCCGTCCACATAGGAAAAGGGGATCAAAGGGGACCCCCCATATAAAGACGGAGCTCTGCCCCAGTAGTATTGCGTTTACGCGTATTAAACTTATCAACTGGGGCCTTATTTACTAAATTTTCAAAGTTATAACCTAAACCAATTCGTTTTTGGGTAATATACGTGGTGAACGTACTAAATTGCTGTAAATCAGCGTCTTGGTATGCGTTCCGCTGCCACGACTTATGCTGAGCCTTTTCGACTCAAATAGTCCTGTTTTTTAACCGACTTCAAAAAAGGAGGAGGTTATCAATTCGACTGTATGATTTTTTTTTATCATAATTTTTTTTTGTATGTATGTTACCTCATATCTCAGTCGTTTGTCAACCGAATCGAAAATTTTTTTCGCCTACTTAGAGGGTGTACCTTCTAGTTGGTCCCATTTTTTCCATTTTGGGATCTGATGATGGGATCTTGGTGTAATCGAGGGAAACCCTTAAATTTTAAAGGCACGTATAGTGTTTCTTTACTAAAATCTTAATTTTGACGTGTTGTTACGTATGATAGTCAACATCTTGTGGGGCTGAGCTGATGGTGGAACTCCTTAACGCTTAGGAGTTCAGTAATTATAATGACGGAACTTATGATAGGTAATTTGTAGCTTCTTAAATAATAGAATCATAAGGTGCAACTTTCCCCCCCCCCCCCCCCTCTTATGTAGGTAATCACTAAAAATGAAGAAATAAAATAAACTTTAAAAAAAAGTAAAAACCGACTTCAAAACCAAAATGCACTAAAAAGTCTTAAATAAACTCTTCACCATTGAAAGGAAAGTAATCCGTTTTAGGCAAACAATTTCTTTTTGGAGTCGGTGCCATCACTTTGACCATCAAGCAATCACAGCACCGACTCCAAAAAGAAATTGTTTGCCTAAAACGGATTACTTTCCTTTCAATGGTGAAGAGTTTATTTAAGACTTTTTAGTGCAATTTGGTTTTGAAGTCGGTTTTTTTTGCATGTTTTTTTCTCTCTCAATGTTTTCAGTCGAATAAAGTGTTTTCTTTCTTTTCAAATTTTATCCTAGTGTGTACACACCATAAAATTAATATTCCTATCGGAATAGAAGGACAAGTAAAAGCTGTCAAACGAAACCGATTTAAGATGTCAGTAACTTAAAGAAGTAAGTAACATTTGTAGTTTTAAATGAGATAACCTTTCGATCAGGTGATTTATAACAATGTTCCTTAGTTAAATATAAGTAGTAGTTTACTGCATGATAAACAGTCGACACAAAATATTGGACATGCAACTCTAGTGTAAAACTAAATGTTATTTTCATATACAAAATATTGTTCGATATATATTCCCTGTGTTATTCTGTCTTTATTTTTTACGTAAATTAGCGTTTGTAGAATAGAATAATCAAACTGTGAACTTTAAATTTGAAGCGCATTGGTAAATATAAGTCGTACTTATATTAAGAGGCTTCGATTTGGACTAATCTACTTGTTAAATGATTATTTGTTGAGGTTATGCCGCTGTAATGCATAATAATCAATCACTGATCAAGTCACCATGTTTCAGACGCATTATTTCTTCAAAATATACACAATTTCACTTTTAAATATAAAAAATCAAATGCACGAAATTTTCAGCGAGCTTCTGCTGTCAACTGTTTGACATCTGACAAAAATGGTTCTGCTACCCATCTCTTTTTATCACACAGTTTGCTGCTAGTGACATCTCGCTTTTGTCGTTCTATTCCAAAGAGATAATAATTTTATGGTAGGTACACACTAATGAAGACTCAGTTGTCAACGCGCTGTCTAGCATAAAGATAAATTAAATAAATAAATATCCTTTGGACATTCCCACACGTCGCCATCTAGTCCCAAAGTAAGCTACTCAAAGCTTGTGTTAGGGGTGCCAGACAACGGATATAATCCTTAAATACTTTTTGTTTGTAAAAACATACATGATCTACAAAGAAAACACCCAGACCAATACAAACAGACATGTTCATGCACACAAATGTTTGTATTGTGCGGGGATCGAACCCGCAACCCGCTGCGTAGTAGACGATTTCTCGACCACTACACCAGACGGGTCGTCAATCAAAGATAATATAGTGTGTGGTGAATGTTTTGTAAATAGACCGCAGATTTCAGCGACCGCATTTTTTTTTTGGAAAAAGTTAAGCAAAATAGTCTTGCTGCAAAATGTCAGCATCAACGAACGGTTCGTTGATGCTGACATTTTGCAGCAAGACTACGAACCCATAGATTTTTTTTAGATTTTTCACAAAAAAAATAGTTTCGATATTTGTATGGGCTTCGACTGCAAAGAGGTTACTTTTATATCAATTTACCTTTCACCTGGACTGGACTTATACTGCTTTCTTTATTTCCTCCAAATAAGGGAGAGGGGAGCAAAGAGGGCCCCTCATAAAGATGAAATAAGAAACCAAAAACTTGCGCACGGGCGGGACTCGAACCAGCAACCTCTTGGCTGACCAGGCCAAACGCTCTTACCAATTGAGCTACCGTGCTGTCAGTCTGACCTTGCGAAATTTGTCGTTTCTTATGAATACGTCATTGCGTGACGCTTGGTTTCTTATTTCATCTTTATGAATATAAAGATGAAATAAGTGAGTGTTAAAAACATTCTAAACCAAGGGCCCCTCATATAAAGACGGAGCTCTGCCCCAGTGGTTTTGTGTTTGCGCGTATTAAACTTATCAACTGGGGCCTATTTTACTATATTTTCAAAGGTCTCAACTAAACCTTAGTTTTTGGGTAATATACGTGGTCAACGTACAAAAATGTATCCTAGTGTGTACTCACACGCCCCCTCCGTCGCAGAACTTGCGGCTCTCCCGCGGCGCCTCGCGGTGTTCCACTCTTAACTCGCTGGAGGGCACCGCGTCCGTGTCCCGAGCCTCGGCGGACGATTCCTGGAGGGACCGCTTGTTGCGCTCTTCCAGCCTGTAGGGATACACACATATTTAATCATTAAAACTAAAAAGCACGCTTTTTCATAGCCTATACATAAAGGACATAGCCTTGAGAATCAGTAAGCTCAAGTGGCAGTGGGCAGGGCACATAGCGCGAAGAACTGATGGCCGTTGGGGCAGGAAAGTTCTTGATTGGAGACCCTTCGACCAAAGACGCAGCGTAGGACGTCCACCAACAAGATGGACAAACGACCTTAAAAAGATCACAGGATCTTACTGGATGCAGACCGCTTGTGATCGGTCGCTGTGGAAAGCCGTGGGAGAGGCCTATGTTCAGCAGTGGACGTCCTTCGGCTGAGAATGATGATGGTGACAATGATTCAGAAAACCCTTTCGTTTAATACCCATATCATGAGGGTGCATTTCAAATAGCCAATCCGCCATTTTGGATGTCCGCTATGTTGGATTTAAGTCACGTGACAATTTTTTTTCGTATTCCTGACTGAGCAAACCATTTTTCAAACAGCCTGCCATATTGGTTTTGTAATGACGTTTCTTAAAATTTTACGTCGAAAAATAACTGAGTTATTCGAATATAAAATCGAAGAACAAAATTATTCTTCGTATAGTTACGCGCATGTCATTCAATGTTTGATCGTATCCGCACGCGCGCACACACACACACACACACACACACACACACACAACTGCTTTTTAAGAAAGTCATGTATTTTTTGTTTTTTTTTAGTGTTGATCTCTAAAAAACGGCCACTTAATGGCCCTACATTATGTTTATAGTTTTAAATTAAAAGTATATCTCTTAATAACAATTTATAAAAATACAACTTATTTTTGTTAAAAATTACTAGCGACTCAGAATAAAACGTAACTGTAGTTACGGAAGAACGAAGTCACCTATCACAGGCATATTTTGCTAAAAGGTGACCTCGATCACTTTTAATACTGTATTTTTTTGGTGAAGAATACATTTAATTATTTATTCTTTATTAGTCGTACTTTCATTCATTCATTTATTTATTGTAAATACATAGTAGAGTATCAATTTACATAATCAATATCATACATATGCACACCCTGTAGGCTTGGTGTAGAGTCAAGAGCGAACTCATACTAATTAAAAAAGATAATAAATAATAATTAAATTTTTGTTTTTACAGTGTTTTGTCACTATACAAACTTAATAATATAAATAGCAAATTGCACTTGTAAAAAGCAACTTTGACTGTGTGACAGACGAGGAATCGAACCCCGTGTCTTACGTAATCCGGGCATTCCGCAATAGGCATACGCACGGATTGCGTAAGACACGGGGTTCGATTCCTCGTCTGTCACACAGCCAAAGTTGCTTTTTACAAGTGCAATTTGCTATATATAGATAATAAGTAAGTTAAACTCACCTATTGTTCTGAACCTCGAACTGTTGCTGAGGGTTCGGAAGAGCATGAGGAAGATGCGCCACACGAGGCAGAGAGTCGTCGTTCCGGAGAGCGGGCAGCGCGCGGGAGAGAAAACGGAGTGTGTGGTTGCGGATCAGCTCACTGAGAATGAGTAAAAATACTTAGGGCTGATTGTTCAAAAGTCAGATAAGAAATATTCGTCGAACAAAATACAATATGGCTAATTTGGAAACGTCACATAATTGACAGCAATCATAGGTACCTGTCACTTTTTTAAATCTGTCGCTTTATAATTTAACAGTCTAATGTGTTATTGGCGGAATTCTATGGCGAGGCGCTCAGCCGATGACCCCTGATCTGTCGGCCATTAATAAAAGAAGAAGAAGAAGAAGTTTTATCTGACCATTGAAAAATCGGCCCTTAGCTGTGTAATGATAATAATTTCTCTTGTGAGTTTTGAATACGGTAACAATGCAATGTCTTAAAGGGCTGATTTTTCAATATTCAGATAAGAAAATATATTCCTTGAACAAAATATGTACAATACGGAAAATTTTAAAACGTCGCCTAATTGTCAGCAATCATACGTGAGTGACATTGTTTTAAATCAGTCGCTTTATAATTTATCAGTCTGATAAGTTTTATCTGAGCATTGAAAAATCGGCCCTAAAAATAATAATATAACTCGTGCTTTTTTAGAATGTTTTTAACACTTACAGTGTCATATTTTATATTCATAAAGATGAAATAAGAAACCAAAAATTTGCGCACGGGCGGGACTTGAACCAGCAACCTTTTGGCAAACCGGGCCAAAAGCTCTTAACAGCACGGTAGCTCAATTGGTAAGAGCTTTTGGCCCGGTTTGCCAAAAGGTTGCTGGTTCAAGTCCCGCCCGTGCGCAAATTTTTGGTTTCTTATTTCATCTTTATGAATAATATAACTCTTTATTGCACAATACAAAGTAAATTACAGTTTATAAGCTTAAAGTAGGTAAATGTGCAACTACGACGGTCTTATCGCTATAAGCGATCTCTTCTAGACAACCCTTATGTAATGCTAATGAAGGATTTGTCGGTGATATAGTGAAAAAACCCTGCGGTCGAAGGCTGAAGCATAATTGTTGACAATAGACACTTTAAATTTTCTGTTTTTCTTATTTTTTTTAACTTAATTCAAAGATTCTCAATCAATAAATACACGAAAACACCAATTTGTCTCAGCGTTTTTCGAGTGCCACCTGGTGATTTTACAGGGAACTATATCGATACTTTTTTTAAGGGTTTGCATAGTGTTTTCACATGGTATTCATCCACTGCCTATTAGGTTATGGTTAGTGAAGTGTTGTTAATATTTGATTACAAGTCGCAGCTATCAATTATCTTAAATAGCATTGCGCATTTCTTCTCATTTCTACACGAGGAAACAAATAATTACTCTACATAGTTGCCTTGACACACAGGCACAACATACCTACTTATTTTCCTTGTGTCTGCTAATTTGTAAAGGGTATAATATCGTGTACATCCGGGCGTCTGAGCCAGGCTTCTAGAGGAACTAGCATATCTAGGCTGATAACGAATCGTAAGTGACGCTGATATATCCAGGTTCTACATCTATCTACTTACAACGGGTAAGGCTCTCCCTCGGGATTCTGGCCCATAGGGTTCCTGGGTATGTCCCCCCGGTTCAGATCGCCGCACAGGTTGTGGGCGGTGACGTGCGGCTTCGCGTCGCCAGCCTCCGGGCAGTCGGTGTCGACCTTGCGGTATGGCGGTGGTCGGACTCTGGAACAAGTTCGTTTGTGTTTGCCCTTGGATTTACAATGATTAATAGATAGCTCGAGAGGAAGGTAACGTGTCGTACGTTAAAATACGTGGCTGTCATATTCTATTCAAAAGACTGGTGGTAGTATTTATTTATATTTTAAAACTTCATACACAAAACATTAAATTGTGCATATAGCGGACTTAATGCTAAAAGCATTCTCTAGAGAAAAATATATGTACAGGCGGTGCAAATAAAGTTATAGAGGCGAGTAGAGAGAAGAGAATAGCGATAAAGATAACTATAATACGATGATAAACATACATACTACCTATTATTTATATAAGATAATATAAAAATAAATAAATATGTATTTATCATAGAAACATACACATCATTTAAGGTAGGCTCTCGAAGGTAAATTTTGAGGGAGATGTTTGAACACTTTTTGGAAGCCCATTCCAAATTTGAATGGCTAGTATAAAGTAGTCCCATGTTTCTTATTTGTTTAACTGCAAAAATAACATCACACTCGTAATATATTTATATTGTAACATGAAAAATTACTCCCATGACGATATTATCAACAGGATGTAAAAACTGTTTCATATGTTTCATGTCGGTCGAGACTCGAGAGTCGAAAGATATGATGAAAAGTTTAGGAAATTAACTCTTAAAATCGGAGGTCATGACGTTTGATGACTCACAAACAAAATCATAGTGGGAGTTGCCAGGTTGGGCAAGCAGGTTATTATAACTATAAACCTGAAATTTTATTGATAATCGTCACAATGTTGTTAACGTATTTGTTTACCGTTCTAATATTAAGAACAGTTCTCATAAGATTTTATACATATACAGAAGCAGAAGAAATTGCTAAAAAAACTCGTATAAAACGGTGGTAAGACCGGCTATGACATACGGTGCAGAATGCTGAACACTAAAGAACACCCTTTATAATAATAAATAAATATCCTTTGGACATTCCCACACATCGCCATCTAGTCCCAAAGTAAGCTACTCAAAGCTTGTGTTATGGGTGCCAGACAACGGATATAATACTTAAATACTTTTTGTTTGTAAATACATACATGATATACATAGAAAACACCCAGACCAATACAAACAGACATGTTCATGCACACAAATGTTTGTATTGTGCGGGGATCGAACCCGCACCCGCTGCATAGTAGGCGATTTCTCGACCACTACACCAGACGGGACCCATGAAAACCAGCTACACACAAACGAAATGAAGATACTGAGATGGGCAGAGGGGGTAACCCGGTTAGATAGAATCCGAAACAAAGTAGGGGCTACTACTACTATCGTAGACAAAGTTGGAGACAGTCGCTTGCCAAGACCACCCGGCTAGGAAAGCCGTAATTATTCCGAGCCAGCCAGAGGACGAAGCAGACCACCGGCCACCTGGTTAGCAAATATGCTGAGAGATCTGAAGGAAGCAAAACCTACCTAACCTAGAGCTCTCAAGTGCAGATGTACTAGGAAACCCGACCCCAGATGAACTGGGAATAAATTCTGTAAGGTATGAGCTACAGTAAAGTAACTCACTTATTGCATCACAAACACTTGGGCTTTAGAGTGTCCACCATGTAAGTGGTTACAGCAGAGAGAAATGCAGAGAAAGTGAACATTAAGAAGACAATTAGCAACAAACAAATACCGCATATTACTTCCCGTTTGCTTTCTCAAATCACTTATACAAGAACACTTTTGTCTCATACGAAATGATTAATGAATTACCACTTTAGAGTTGTGGAACTGTTTGGTCCTTGTTACGCGTTGATGTCTTTTACTTGATTGCGTGAGAAAATAATTTTGAGGGCGTCGCATTAGGCAGTTTTAAAACCTTCTGTATACACATATACTTACTAGTTAGAGTATCTGTTTATAAAAGGGGTTCAAGTCATCGATCTGGAGCTCTATTTTTGAATCAATTTTCGTTCGAAAACGGGTTTTTGTCTATGATTTTTAATTCATCTTCGAACGAAAATCACTCGCCATCTTGACGCGAATGATTTAAAAAATCTGACGGCTGACGAAGTGTCGGCTATAAATATTTTACTCATACTCGTAGTTAAATTACAATATAAAGTACGATTTGTTCAAATAACCATGTTATGGAACTCTGTTATTGACTTAGTGATTTATTTATTGTACCTATATGTGTTAAGCAAATTGAAAAAGAGCTGTAGAGTTTCTTAATAAATAAAAAATATATTATCTGGGATAAAAATAAAATAAAATAAGAAATCTATAAACTTGTATAAATACTGCATTAATTTTTCATCATATCAGCCTTTTAAAGCACTGATGTTAATCAATTTACAATTCAAAAACCGTTTTTAGAGCCATAAATAATCCGAGAAACAAGTACTCCTAACGTAAAAAAATATCGAAGATGGAAGACTAAACCGTTGCTCTAAATTACCTGGGAGGCGTCGCATTAGGCGACTCGACAAACGCGTAGTATCCCTCCGGTGCATCTTCCTCTTCTGGAGCTGGGTCCTCCGCCCGGGGCTCCACGGGGGCTGCGGGGGCGTCGGGGCCTGCGGGCGACGGCGCTGACGTCGGCTCCGGTAAAACTGCTGGCGAAAGCAGTGATAGCATGCCCTGGAAACAAAAGCAGGTCTCACTCAAACCATTTTTTACCCAAATCAAAAAGGAAGAGGTTGTCAATTCGACTGTATGATGTTTTTTTTGTATATATGTCACCTCATATCTCAGTCATTTATACCGATTCGAAAATTTTCTTTGTCTATCTAGAGGTTACAAATTCTAGTCGGGATCTGATGATAGGATCTTGTTGCAATCGAGCGAAACTCTCAAATCTTCAAGTCACGTATAGTGATTTTGTACAAGTATCTTAACGATGACATATTTTTACGACTGATAGGCACCATCGTATGGAACTGAGCTGACGTTGGAACTCTTAGAACATCAGTGATTGTAATCCACTGATCACAAAACATACGTTAGGAACTGTGTAGCTTATTAAAGAACAAGTCAAAAGGTGCAACTTCACAACGGGGGCTCCACTAAAAATTATCATTATATATATATATATATAATAGTGTATTAAACTGCACATAATTAGGTATTATACACTCGTGTGAAACTCACACTCGTGTATAATACCTCTCATTATGTACCAGTTTCATAAACTACTATTATAGATTCACGAGTTTAAGTTAGACTTTATAGTGCATTTTTTTTTGAATTCGATTTTTACTTTGTTGTAAGATTCATTTTTTTTTATTAACAGCTGTTGGCGGATTAAGTCTGACCATTAAAAGGCCATTAACTGTTTAAAGTGTGCAAATTATAGTGTTTAGGAAACAGTGCGTCTGCTGGCCAAACTTTTAATGGTACGAGTAAGTGCCTAATTTCTATGATTATGGTGATGATCCCGTTTATTGAGGTGAGGCTAAGATACCTACGTATTCGTGCCGTACATAATAGTGCCGTGATCTTACTAGTCTAGTTTAGAACTTGTGTGGGCTGCTTGCTATCGAATCGACCAAGATCTGAATCGGTTTTCATACTTTAATAAGGTGCTTGTAGATAGAACCAGATTGGGACCATTTTCTAATAAAACGTTTCAAATATCAACCATTTCACCAGTAAACTAAGCAGGTGGGTAGGTTTAAAAAAAACAGTGCTAGAGAAGTATTAATGAATTTGCCAACCATTGAACAAGCTTCACTAATAATGAAATATTTTATGGCATGCGTAATGACGTAATGACCATCCGTTGTGATTTTTAATCTATATGTTAGTGAGAGTTAGATTTGCGCACTAAGGGTTCCGTATTTAATATGTATTTAAGCACTTTACTTGCCCTAACAATGTCTTGTAAAATAAATAATAAATATCCTTTGGACATTCCCACACATCGCCATCTAGTCCCAAAGTAAGCTACTCAAAGCTTGTGTTATGGGTGCCAGACGACGGATATAATAATCAAATACTTTTTGTTTGTAAATACATACATGATATACATAGAAATCACCCAGACCAATACAAACAGACATGTACATGCACACAAATGTTTGTATTGTGCGGGGATCGAACCCGCAACCCGCTGCGTAGTAGGCGATTTCTCGACCACTACACCAGACGGGTCGTAAAACTTGATTCAGATTACCTTATAAGGTTTTCATTTTCTCAAAATAACAAAATATCCGGAATTATGAGTCAAATCAGGTTAAAATATTTTATGATAGCGCAGACTCACAATTAAGTGTTTTTTTTACAGTTAAAAGAGACAATCAAAATCAATACATATTTTGGCTAGTTTCTATTTTATGTCTTAACGCGTTTATTAGCTAATCATTTTTGTAGCGAATATGTATATGAAAATTATTTTGCTTAAAGTTAATCCTTCAAGCGTATGTGAACGAGACACAATGCAAATTCTATTGTTATGCGGTTGCCTGCAACCGCTCGGGTGTTGAAGCATTCAATGGACTACAACCCTGTATTTTGTTAACTTATCACTGCCGTTATAGTTTCCCTTTTAAATCTATACTAATATTATAAAGCTGAAGAGTTAGTTTGTTTGTTTGTTTGTTTGAACGCGCTAATCTCAGAAACTACTGGCCCGATTTGAAAAATTATTTTTACGTTGGATAGTCCATTTATCAAGGAAGGCTTTAGGCTATATAACATAAAGATACGACTCATAAGACCACAGCAGCGATGAAAAATGTTGCGAAAACGGGAGAAAGATATTCCTTCTGAGAGCTTCCGCTGCGTACGCTGCGGAAACCGCTTAAGTTACACAAAAATCATGTATGACAGGATTGTTCAGCATTAAAAGTTCTATAATAAAGTCTGCGACAGCATATGTCTATCTTTTATGGTTGACTTACTACAACCTTTTTTTGTTAATAAATTTGAAAAAAATAATGCATTATTTTTAGAGGTGTATTATACACACATGTATTTATTCTTATTAAAATAAATACATTCATCATCACGACCATTTCATTTAGAACAAAGTTGCTCTTTACATCATTTGATTCCAATAAATATCCTAGGAGCTATCACAGTTTTAAAATAACTCCGTACCAAAATAATGTTCGCAGCTTAAGTACAACGTGCGCTTGCGCTAATTGCTATGGTTACTGGCTTCTTAGTTACAAATAAAACTGCGTATGTTTTGCATTAAAATATTTTACTTTTTTTTCGATCATTATTTTCGAGGGTGTTTTATACACACGGGTATTGATTCTTATATATACTTATATTATAAAGCTAAAGAGTTTTTTTTGTTTGAACGCGCTAATCTCAGGAACTATTGGACCGATTTGAAAACATATTTTTGTGTTGGATAGCTTATTTATCAACGAAGGCGTTAGGCCATAAAAAAATACGCTGCGACGGGACGGGAGGGGGGAAACTCAAAACGCGCGGACGAAGTCGCGGGGACCGCTAGTTCATCATATATGCCATTACTGTAAACATTTGCACGTATCCAAACCTACTATCAAACCTACTATCGTTTAGTTGGGAGAGTAGGACTCTAATAAAAATTTGACCTTTTAGCTGAATGTTAAGGGAATAGGCCACTTTAAGGAAAAAAGTAGTAGCATACTCATAATCATTTTAAAACACCTATTCAACCGTACCTCACCCGATAGGTTTGCAGCGAGAAAAAAAACATCCCTAAAGTTATGCGTTACTTGTGTGAAAGGTACTGCAGAAAAACCGGCCAAGTGCGAGTCGGACTCCCGCACTGAGGGTTCCGTGCCAACTTTTACTGAATTAGGGAATCCACTTACTTCCACTTAGTAAAATACCACAATATTTTGTTGGCAGCAAACATAACTTTATTTTTCACAGTGTTTGTATGAGGAACACAGTTAAGTTTGCGGTTGTTGAAAATGTGCTATATCTCAAAAACTTCTCGTTTAATCCCGTCCAAACCAATTTCGTTGAAAGTATTTGTTAAGATCTACCTTTTTTTTAAAAAAAAATACACTCAGTTAGTTTAGAAGTTAGATGGGGGGGACACCCAATTTAGCACTTTGGAAGCGTCTAGCTTTCAAACGTTAGACTTGAAAGGAAAATGGTTGTAGGAACCTCTATTTCATTTTAGAAGACCTATCCATAGACACCCCACACGTATAGGTTTGACTGAAAAAAAAAGGTTTAGTTTCATGAATGGGAGCCCCCCCTTAAATATCATATTTTTTTAATTTTGTATAAGTATCGTAAAGCGGTTAACAAGATACTTATTCATACTAAATTTCAACAGTGTGATGCTTATGGTTACAGAATAAAGTGGCTGTGACATACGGACGGACAGACAGACAGACAGACAGACTTGACGAAACTATATGGGTTCCCGTACCCGAATGGCAAAAAACGGAACCTAAAAAGGTCTCTGCGTTGAACTGTGGTGAGACGGATGGCGAAACTACAAGGGTTAATAATAATAATAATAAAAATACTTTATTGCACACCATAAACATAATTACACAGGATAGTATCTTTGATATTCGCTGTAAGTACAATTTAGGCGGTCTTATTGCTTGAAGCAATTTCTTCCAGACAACCTTCAGGTAAGGAAAAGCATGAAGAAAGGGTTCCTTGTAAGATTACGAAATCCTAAAATGCAGTTTTACACAATTTTCTGAAATAGGTTTTTATTATTTATTTTCATATCATAATTTTATATATTTAAATAGTTTTCTTATCGCATTCCCGCAGTCATGAGAATGAAATTTAGGTTTTTTTGTTAGATGCCCAGTATGTATAATTTTCCATAGTCCACAAACGCCTATACGGAGCGAAGTGGTACGGCGAGGGAGCGTGACGCACCGTTAGCGGCCTGCATTCCGGCGCGCGCGCAGCTCACGTATGGGAGTCACACGGGCCGAGCAACGAGACCGATACCGTTCCCTGCCTTGATACAGAAATCGTTTAGTAAAAGTAATCTTAGACCTATACCTTAGTTTAAAGCACAACTAATGTATTTCTTTTACATTTTGCATAGACTACTTAAATTTTCTGATTTTCTGCTGCATCAAATAATAAACGTATGTAGCTTTATCTTAAAAAAAATCGTAAAAAATATATTTAATTGGTAATGATTAATTCATAATCAATAAATTCACAAAAACACCAACGTGTTTTAAGCGCCACCTCTCGATAGGCAAAATATGTCGAGACTTCCAACAGGGATCAACAAAACGTCACAGGACCTTGTATTTTGACGTTCAGTATACGAATAAACACCACCAATCGTGCAGTTTTTCCCTTTATGACGGTCATGATTTCTATGTATTTCGATTTCTTCCATGTGGTCGTTTTTTACGTGGATATATCACTCGATTTCTTTGGCTAAACCGTGAAACTCTTAATCGAATCACTAACGAAAACAGTTCGATTGACGCGAGATTCACCAGTCATTCATGCCATCTATACTTAATATTATATAGCTGAAGAGTGTGTTTGTTTTACACAATATAACCTATAGATGAGTAGCAATGAAAAATATTGCAAAAAGAAAATATTCCTTTTGAGAGCTTCTGCTGCGTTACGCAGCGTAAACCGTTCTAAGATACACAAAACTCATTAATGATGGGATTGTTCCGTTCTTTCAAAGTTCAATAATAAATTCCGCGACAGCATATACCTATCTGATATGGTTCATTCACTACAAACTTTTTATAAGTTCATAAATTTAATAATATAAAATATACTATTTTCATATGTGTTTTGATGCACAAGGCAATTCATCATCACGAGCATTTCATTTAATCAAAATTTCCCTTTACTTCATTTGATTTCAATAAATAACTTAGAAGCTTTTACAGTTTAAAATAACTCCGCACCAAATTAATATTCGCAGCTAAAGAAAAACACTCGCTTGCGCTAACCGCTAAGGATCTCTTACTTAGTTACAATGAAAATATGTGTTTAGCGTTGAAACATTTTACGAGAAATCCGATTCTTACACGAGCGTCGCTGCGAGGGACCGCTAGTTTTCAAATAATCTATCGATATCAGACACCATGGGAAAAAATACGTTGGAAAAGCAAACTATGGCATGCGGCTCTAAAATAAAAACATTGTTCCGGCAATCTCATGTATCATCATGCTATATCTTCACACCTAACGGGCAAGTGGCATGACCGCTCTGTAACAATGCCCGGCTAGTGCAGAGCAACTTTCATCACTTTCCTTGTCATTCATGGTTAAGGCGCTACCCGGATTTTTACCGCGCACACTAGCGCCACTTTACTAGAAAAATCATAACTCCTTAAATAAAAGACCAATCAAAAATCTGGTAGATACGATTGTAGCTCTGATTATGTGGTTTAGATACAATGTTTAAGTTCAATAAAACAGAGTTATCTGCAGTTACAGTAAGAAAAATTGCTAAAAGTGGCCATATTTAGCAGTTTTTCTAACTCTAACTACAGTAAACTACTTTAGACACAATTAAAACGTACTAAATAAACTATAGAACCTGTACTACAATCGTATCTACCAGATTTTTGATTGGTCTTTTATTTAACGAGTTCTGATTTTTCTACTAAAGTGGCGCTAGTGTGCGCGTTGAAAATCCAGGTAGCCCCTTAAATGAGACGGATGTACGCAAGAGTTCATCAGGTACTCATTTTGTTATGATGGGTTAAGTAAGGTGGTAGGTAGAGAGAGACTTTTGGCATGCAAACAAGACTTTTAAAACTAAGTTTGGTTTGGTTTGCAAGTCATTTTTACGGCCATTGAAGAGTCCTAGCTAAAAAAGGTCCAATCTGGGAATCGCATTACAGACTGTCTTTCTGCAATGCAATTGTAATTTAGACTGTACTGAAAATGTAACAACTTGATATAATTAATTAAAATTCGATGCACATTCCTTAACACAATATAAGTACCTAGTTTAATTATTAATCGTTTTGAATTCTGGTCTCGCTATTTACTATACTAATTAATTAACTTTTATACTTAGGTAGTAAAGATATACTCATTACATTATATTTACTTTGTGATGAGAACAATTAATTAAAGTTATCATTCAAATATGTTTTATTACGTTATTCTTTTTTTTTTATTTGCAATAAATAGGGTTGGTAAAATGTTATTGTTATACAGTTTATGCGGCTTACAGACCTATTTAGCCATTAAGGACAGCAATTATAGTACATTATGATACAAGTGTGCTAAGTTGACCATTATATACAAGGCGATATTGTGTGCGCACGAGCGAAAGCGAGTGCGCCATAAAAAAGCCGCGTATATAATGGTCACAGGCACACGCGTATCATACGACGTTTTTCAACACACTTGCGAGGAAAAAACAAGACTCTTCATTTACTCAGTTTTTAATTATTAAAACATTTAGTAAAAATACATTTCACTCGATTTTGATGGCAAAGACTTTCGCACGTGTTTTTTGCCTCGTTACGTATGTCCGGCGGAGTAAATAATAGGTTTTCTTCATTTTCTTCACTTGAAGTAGGCATTTTCATTAATATTAAACTTCTTAAATAATGCAAACTTCGTCACAGCCGACAATTATTATTTACGAAAAATGGCGCATTGTTTTTTTTTCTTGCCGCGATACCGATGCTCGCGCAAGGCTTAGGCGCGAACTAGATCGGCCAAAAGCCAAGATTAAAAATGTAATAATTCATGTTTAAAACACAAATCACAGAAAATGTTAAATGAGTTTAAGTTATTTTTAGTAATAAATCTGGATTTACCATTTTTTGAAATAAATATGTAGATATGTATGTTATTTTTCGCATAAAAACTGTTTGTTGCTAAAATAAAAGTATTGTATAACCCGACTAAATTATATCGCTTCTGCTTCTTACTTACGACTTGGTACTAGGGTACAAACCTAAATTGGTCGGGTTAATAAACTAAAGGCACTAGTGCAATAATATAATGAAAAAGCACGCGTGTTTAATATCTATGATTATGAGCCAAAAATCGGTGGAATAAAGACGTCGTTATGAGCAAGTGTGTTGAAAAATATATTACAAAATAATAAGTTACAAATGCTTTTAATAGATTTAAACATGCCAACAGGATAATAAAGATTACAATTGCGATTCATCATTCAGCGATTCACAATAAATTATAGTCATTCTGGAATTCCTTCACACTATTATAGCATTTCTTTAACAGCCAGACTCGTAAACTTTTGATCATCAGTTTTGATGGTCCGACTTTGAATTGCTTTGGGATTTTATTGAACAATTTGACACGCATGCAGTAGCAACTTTTCTGGCACAAAGCAGTTTTTTGATGTCGGTCTAAGACAAGTCTATCACCATCCCTTGTGTTCCGAGGATAAACTTCGGCTGCCGTTTTGAATAATTCCGGATGTTGCCTTCAATCTTAAATACTTCTAAGATGTACATACTCGGACAGTTAGTATTCCTAGCTAAATAAAAAAGGGCTTACACGTTTCAAATGGACCCTTGCCGAAAAGAGCCCTTATGCACTTTTTTGTGCGATAAACACCCGATTTACATCCTTGCTGTTGCCCCACAGAAGGAGACGAAAACTGATGTTACTGGCGACATATCCATAGTAAATAGAGTGTGCGGTGTGTATGTAAAGAACACCGTATAAGGTATGTAAAGGCGAATGTTTTTTCTATCAGTCGGCATGTTTCCTGTTCTCTTTCCTTAGTGCAATTAGACCGTTTACCGCCATGATACGCCCATCAACTCGTTAACTCGCGGTAACTGTTACTTCCAGTCGATTTGCGCACCTGCGTCAAAGTGATACGTGTACAAGCGAGTAGTAGCAGAAGAATCAGTCCCAACAATTATGATTGTGTATATTAATTGATTGGACAAATGGAACACGAACATTCTCTTCAAGATACTCTTGAAAGCATTATAAAACCTAAATCCCAAAGGAAACAGTAAAATTGTCTGTTAAAAAAAACCGGCCAAGTGCGAGTCGGACTCGCGCACTGAGGGTTCCGTGCCAACTTCAACTGAATTAGGGAATCCATTTACTTCTACTTAGTAAAATATCACAATATTTTGTTGACTACAAATATAACTTTGTTTTTCATAGTGTTTGTATGAAGTACAAAGTTATGTTTGCGGTTGTTGAAAATGTGCTATATCTCAAAAACTACTTGTTCGATCCTGTCCGAACCAATTTTCGTTGAAAGTATTTATTAAGATCTACATCACATATTTTTTTCAAAATTTACACTTGCTTGGTTTAGAAATTAGATGGGGGGGGACGCCCATTTTGCCACTTTGGAAGCGTCTAGCTATGAAACGTAAGACTTTAAAAGAAAATGGTTCAAGGAACCTCTATGTCATTTTAAAAGACCTATCTATAGACACCCCACACGCGTAGGTTTGACAAAAAATTTTTTTTTTGGTTTTAGTTTCATGTATGAGAGCCCCCCCTTAACTGTCATTATTTTTTATTTTTTGTATGGGAATCGGTAAGCGGTTAACAAGATACATCTTCCTACCAAATTTCATTTGTGTAATGCTTATAATTACAGAATAAAAAGGGTGTGACATACGGACGGACAGACAGACAGACAGACAGACAGACAGACAGACAGACAGACAGACAGACAGACAGACAGACTTGACGAAACTATAAGGGTTCCGTTTTTGCCATTCGGCTACGGAACCCTAAAAATGATGTTTTTATTTCAATAAAAGGTGTCAAAAGAAAAATATATTTTTACTGTAATTAATGTGATGGGTTAGCATGTTTCTTGTGACAAATGGAGTAAATTTTAGAAGTAATTTTGGTCAATTTTAACTTTAATTTTGACTTGGCATCAAACGTTTAAAAACCCACTCTCAAATAAGTATGTTAAAGCAAAGGTTAAATAGTAAAACTAGAATTTATGCTTTAGGTCATGATGACCGCAAATGAGGTACGAATGCAGCCATCTTGACGTAGTTCTTATCGCGAACCCCCTGTTGTCGAATGGCGAACCCCTCGCGCACCTGGGCCCTTATTTTTGAATCACTCGCGTCAAGATGGCGTGTGATATTCATTGATTAATGTCCGATTTTCCAATGAAAATTAGTATAATTCCACTCAGGACTGATTCATCTTCATCACTCAGGACTGATTCATCTTAACGCGAGTGATTCAAAATAGGGGCCCAGGGGCCCTATTTTTGAATCACTCGCTTCGAAATGGCGAGTGATTTTCGTTCGACAACGAGTTTTTTTCTATGACTTTTAATTCATCTTCGAAGTTCGAACGAAAATCACTCGCCATCTTGAAGCGAGTGATTCAAAAATAAAACTCCTGGTCGAAAACCTTGTCTAGAGCGAAGTTCATAAGCGTTTGTAAAAAAACAAGGAAATACGAATTACGAAGTTACGATACACAAGACAGCGTAACTTTATAATGTTTGACGTTTTTAAATGTTCATAAGGTATTGTTGGTTTGGCGTAATCTCGGCAAGGAACACCCATTTTATGAGCTAAAGGCTGCCCGTGATACATGCATCACAGCCTGGTATGGGGACCTTATTTGTATTTGTATTGATCTTTTACATACTTATATCCTGGTTTCTTTGAGTCTTAATAAGCAATCTGACTAGAATAGAAGGCTACTGAAATATAATTTTGGTGTGTCGACTTCAAATCACAGGTATCATTCGAAGTTTGGGTAATTTGTAGCCGAATTATAGCAATTTTCGTCTGACATGGAAAGAAATTGGGACATGTGTTTTCACTTGACGATGTCTTTTTATCCTCTGGCTATGTAACTGTTACCAAAATTGGTTACGTTATTTTATTTTTCAATCAACAAATATTAGTAGAATAGAACTATATTTTTTTTAATCACCTATTGTATATTGAAATTAATAATGATGAAAATTATGCTGAAAACCACACATTATAACAAAAAAAATCCATTAAGTTTATTATTTACTAAATATAATTAGTAAAACCCAACGTTCACTGCCATCATTAATAGATACCTCTAGAATCATTTCAGCATAAGTATACAGATGTTAAGTTTAATACTGTGCAAAAATTAGCAAACGTTAATATTTTAAACATTCTTTAAACAAATAAGGTGCTGGTAGCGCAGTGGTAGCAGCGCTTTGGTAGTGATACCGAAGCGAACCTACGGCGCGGTCGTGTTTGGATGGGTGACCATTCCGACCATATAAGTGACGTACATCACGAGCATCTCCGTGCTTCGGAAGGCACGTTAAGACGTTGGTCCCGGCTAATATCGGTTGATATATACCTCATAGTTGAGGTAAGGCCTTTGCCCAGCTGTGGATGTTACAGGCTTACTTTACTTTACTTTACTTTACTATTATTTAAACTGCCAATGTAATAAGCTGGGCATCAGACGGGATGCTTTTTTGTTCTCAGAGTACACTTAATGCAGTGAATGAATGAATGAATGAAGCTTGATTTCGGACAATAACATCCATATTATAGAACAAACAATAGAAAATACAAAATTACGATTGATCAATAATTAAAAAGTAATCATTAATTGAAATACGTTGGTGTCTTAATTCTAAGGTTGACATTTTTTTCTCTCATATAATGGAGCAGCCATATTTTTGGGCAATTGTATTTAAAATACTGTTGACACTCCCCCGTAATCTGCGCAAGCATAAAGCTGCCTTAGTTCTGACCTCAGCTAAGCTAGATATTATAGTTAGTTCAATGCACCTTGATCCTATTTTCACAAGTCACCATAGACCTTGCGTGTTCAGTGACAAGAAAAACAGTTCGTGTAAGACGCGACGACAGTCATGGGAACTGAACTATAACAGGATATTTGAAAGCCTGTCACGTCACTCATAATGCAACGGCCCAGTTTAAAAATGACGATCAAACGTTTGTTAGACATACTGTGTAGGATAGCATTGCTCAATGTTAGAAGTGTACAAAGTTATACTCGTAAATGCGATTTTGCAGACGCAGTAATAACAACCATTATTAATAACATAAATTGCACTTGTAAAACGGCAACTGTGTCAGAAAAGGAATCGAACCCTGTATCTTAAGCTATCTGGGCGCATGCCTTTACCACTCGGCCACCGAGGCACATTGACAAGCCTGTTGAATTTTGCAAGTTCTGAATTGAACGCATAGGCTGCGTGGAATTAGTTCTTCTTAACCGATTGTTAAATATTTGTAAAAAAAAATCGTATGTTGAGAGAGCAATCAAATCAAACAAATCAAAGCAAAGTCACGCAGTACGCAGTACACTACGCGTTAAATAAAGCACTTGCAATTCAACAAGCTTGCGAATGTGTCGGTGGCCGAGTAGTATAGACATGCGCCCGGATAGCGTAAAACACAGGGTTCGATTCCTTGTCCGACACAGTTGCCTTTTTACAAGTGCAATTTATGTTTATAAGTTTCTATAGTTACGAAACAACACTCTAGAAACAACAACCATGTTTTTAGAGGATGTTTATACAAAACAAATCAATATCGCAAATGTAAGAGCTTCTCGAACAAGTAGGTAGCAATTAAATAAACTGTTATTTTTTCTGGCGCAGGTAATAAAACGAATAGTTTATTGACTTCTGCCGATCCTCGCGACTTCACTCAATTATTTTTCCATCTTGTCCCCGATAGTAAAATTAAGTGATTAAAGCTTACGGTGCCTGTTTAAATATCTACCAATAATCTTCGCAAGTTTATTAACATAAATGTCAAAACAAAAATGAGAAGCATTTACTACGACGCATCCCGCAACCAGTTTCGAAATATTGCCAAGAGTTGAGATGGTACAACCCAAATAGGTATTACGGTAGTTGAGTACCAACCACCGGGACGATTTCAATGAGAAACTATTAAAATTAGAGTCACATATCACCGAGGCATAAGGCTCACTTTTCAATAAACATAGCCTTGGAAAAACTGAGATGTAATGTGGACATTTCACAAAACTCGGGCCAATTTTCTTATGACGACACTTTGTCAGCCTAAGAGGAAAATTTTCGTGAAAGTATACGAATGATTCGTGATATGTTAACTTTTCCCAATAATGAAGGTATTCCATGTCTGATAAATCACATCGTTGCGTCTCCCTGTCCCCTCCCTGTGTTAATATTGTTGGATTTCAAGTCTTAATTTGTTATAACGATAAATAATACAGCAATGGCGACTCTATTCGTAAACAAAAATTAAGATAGATAGATAACTCTTTATTGCACATAACATACATTGATTCCCAATTTTTTTTTTTAAGTTAATGTACAACTTAGGCGGTCTTATCGCTATATGCGATCTCTTCCAGACAACCTTTGGGTATAGAAATTATGTTATAGGAAGGGGTATTGGGTGTATAAAACAACATGAAGAGCTGAATAAGTGAAATAGATGTTTAAACAAATTTAATCAAAAACTTAACGAATTAACGTACGTTTCGTTAAAAAATAAAAGTAGATGAACTTTTACAGAAAATGTTAAAACTGACTCCAAAAACGTAAGTGCATTTTAGTGCACAGTCTTAGGTACCTAAAAAATGAACCTTTACAAAAAAGTAAAAACCGACCTGAAATCTTAAATGCATTAAAAAGTCATTTCTTTTATTTTATTTCATCTCATTTATTTTACTCTTGACTCTGTAAAAGAAGGGAATCCATTTTAGGCGAACAATGTAGGTAGTTTTGGAATCGGTGCCACGAATCTGGGTCCTCGATGTATGTTGTTTAGATGGCCAATGCAAGAAAAATTGATTTTCCTGAGCTTTACTTATGAAAAAACCCCGGTTTCTAAACATCATAACACCAGCAGGGGCAATGATCGACCATTTCGACAAACAACCAAATTAGCATAGCACGTGTTGTCATTATTTTTACTTTCAATATTCGACACTGTATATCAGAACAGCTTTTATCGCACTCATGCTAAGTATAGTATAGCGTGGTATAGTAGATCACCGTTACGTTACGAGAAACAGAGCGTGCTAGCTGATTTGAAGTTATTCGTGTGCAAAACAACTGTCTATCATACATAAAGATGTAAAAAAGATTGTAGAAATTGTAGTATCAATCTTAAGTGAACGATTGGGTAGGTAGTGTGTGTTTTATTCCACATTATGTTATCTTAAGATCTTTATTTCAACGTCATTAAGGTATAATTAGTTAATATTCTTATAAGATGAAGTAAGGAACCAAAAATTGCGCACGGGCGGGTCTCGAACCTGCATTTTCTGGCTAACCGGGCCAACACTCTTTCCAATTGAGTTACCGTGCTGTCGGTCCAACCGCGCGAAACTTCAGTCTCTTATGGATACGTCATTACGCGTCACGTCAGCACTATCTACCCGTCTGTTTTGCAACAGAGGGCCAAGTAGTTATTCATTTCAGAATATATTCACCTATGAATTTGATTACGCTCCGCTATTTAATGGTTAAGAATTAATTCTAGTTGTGTCGCCAAATTGGGAAACCAACATGAAAAATTAAAAGTAATATTTCACTCACTCACGTAATGCTATTCAACGGTAATCTGCGGAGTGGATTTTACGAAACCACAATCCGTTCAAAGCAGAGCTGCATAACTGTCAAAGCAAAATCGCAACGCACCCTGGAATGGTAAAGCATGATCGAAATACCCCATTTTGCAATGAGGTGAACTTCTCATGATGATAACTCTGCTTAAGTATAGGTACTCATAACAAAGATGAAGATGGAGTGTATAGTTATAGTCAGTTATAGACATAGTTCTGGGCCTAGTTAGTAAGTAGTCCAACCTCTTACCGCTGCATTGATACTAGCCTCCTTTAGATTAGATATTCGTTACACTCCGCCTTCAACTGGCTTTCGCACTCAGGATAAAACAAAGAACTTTGAAAGTTTAAAAGTATTTAACGTAACTAAACCAAATGGAAGTAGGCTTTTACTGAATGCAGGCAAACACTCTTGAGATACTATTTTACTCATAGCTTAATGAACTAACGTATCTACCTATTTATAGTAACTACATAGCTTTCCCCGCGACTTCGTCCCGATCTTTTTGAGTTTGCATACCTCCTGCCCGTCGCAGCGTTGTTTTATAAAGTTTCTTCGATAAATCAACTACCCAACACAAAAAGATTTTTTCAGATCGGTCCAGTAGTTCCTGAGATTAGCGCATTCAAACAAATTCTTCCGCTTTATCATATTAGTACAGATTTATTAATCCGTAGCTATCGGTACGCGCTTTAAAGATTAGTTGAAAAGCACAGGATAATCAGTTATTTGTGGACTAGCAGTCATTTAAACTTAAATAAGTAAATGTGAATAACTCTGACTCTATGTAAATCAATGAGAAATTAGGATTGCTGGGTATTTCAATGCGCACACAAGTTTTTGGGATTTTACTACCATAAATTTCTGTCAAATTGCTCACATGCTTAAAGGTCAAGCTAGAATTAAAGAAATTAATAGGTAAGTCTAGACTCCTAGATAGTTGAATTTATGTCTGCTTTAAACTGTCGTTTGAGAATTAATAGCATCTACATATAAAAGATACTTAACTTGTCACTTGATAAATATCTTCAACATTATAATATGAAATATCCTTATTAGGTATTAAATGTAAATTATAACTATTTCTATCAAGTTATTATATTAGTTAAGGTTCACTACGGAACCTTTTTTCATCCGCAATCCGCAATTTCATTAGAATATATCTGGTTAAATCAAGTGCAATGCTACAATTAAAAACCGGCCAAGTGCGAGTCGGACTCGCGCACTGAGGGTTCCGTGCCAACTTTAACTGAATTAGGCAATTAACTTAGCTGAAATACCACAATATTTTGTTGACAGCAAATATAACTTTGTTTTTCATAGTGTTTGTATGAAGAACAAAGTTATGTTTGCGGTTGTTGAAAATAAGCTATCTCAAAAACTTCAAGTTCGATCTCGTTCAAACAAATTTTTGTTGAAAGTATTTGTTAAAATCTACATTTTGTATTTTTTTTTCAAAATTTACACTCGCTTAGTTTAGAAGTTAGATAGGGAGACGCCCATTTTACCACTTTAGAAGCGTCCATCTCTCAAACGTTAGCCTTTAAAAGAAAATGGTTTTAGAAACCTAATTGTCATTTTAAAAGACCTATCCATAGGCACCCCACACGCATAGGATTGAATTTAAAAAACAACGGTTTTAATTTTTATTTTTAAAGCCCTAAATATTATTATTATTATTTTTTGTATAAGAATCGTAAAGCGGTTAACCGGATACACCTTCCTAGCAAAGGATATTGACCAAAACCGGGCCCAGATTGCGTCTTTGTAGTTTATATTTCAAAAATCTTGTTTTGAATTATAATTGCACTGGTATTTTTGAAATAATCTAATGAATAGGGGTTTAAAAGTAACACTTAAATAGTTGCAATTTGCCACTTGAATTGATAACAAGTTTATGCAAATTATGGCATTTCCGGTATACTTTTCCGAAATGAGGCAAAATCAAAATAGTGTTTAGTGTAGTGTGTAAAAGTGATAGTATTCTTCTGAAAACGGAACTAAGCACTCGGAACGCTATCCCGATATGTCATTGTCATTTATGTGTCAGTCAAGCAAAGCATTATGTTGGCGGAACGAAGTGTCAAAAACATTAAGTTCGGATGCCATCAGTGTTTCTTAGATCCAACGCCATAATTGATAATTTCTCCGTTGACTAATATAAAAGTAAACTACGTGTTGCCAAGAAACATTAAGACTGAGACAGGACTCTTTGTGTGTGATCCTCAGTGTTATTTAAATGTCTTCACAAATCCGTGGCGTCATGACACGACGGTGTATAAACTGTTCGTTCGTAGTCCCACGCCAACAACGAACGCATTCATTGGACGAGCTCTCCAATGCAATGCTAAATATTTTAAGGTCATGGATTGCACCGGCTTCAGTAAGTATTGAATTACTTTAGTAAAATATAATAATTACCTTCTCAATGTATCCAAAGTAAAATACCTATATTTTTTTAATAAAACCTATGGTTTTTTGTCACAGGTAATGGATGGTATCATATGCCTTGAATGTTTTTCATTAATTCAAGCTAATGAAACTCTTGAAGAAATACCTTCACCCCAATATGGACACCAGCAAGTTTGTTTTGGCTGTGGTTCTTCAATATTAAGATCTCGCTCATACAGAGTATCACCTGATTGTCAAGAAAGAGCTATTATCATTGGATGGGTTCCAATCCACCAGGTACTTTTAATATATTTATTGCAGACTTAGGCCCTGTTTCACAATGTACAGATAAGTTCTGCATTAGTTCTGTAAAAGCTATATTCTACTTATACAAAGAATAAACACTATTTTTGTGTTTTGCCACTGACAAATAGCCCTATATGACACATTATTTCATACACTAGTATCCTCTATATATATTTATCTGTTATATAGCTTTAAGACACTATCCATACATTGTTAAACAGGCGTTTAGTAATGTAAAATAAAATTGTTTTGGTAAGGCTTATAAAATATTTTTTAAACGAACTGATGCTATATCTACGTGAGCAGTCTTTGGATGGACTATACACTATATATTGGAGGATTTGCTATAATGTTAATGTAGATTTTGTATTGATTATTTTATCTGTATTTTAATTGGTCCTGTGTATGGCCAATGTATGTGATGTTGTCAATATTTATTTATTAATTTATTAAACAAATATATATTTTGTCAACTTAAACATAACATTATATTGCAGGTTGCAAGATTGGAAAGAGTTTGTGCTGCCTGTTGGCGTTCAGCTAATAGAGAAGTACAAAGACATCGACGCCATGATGCAAATCGACCAGTGCTACAGGAAATTCAACAATCAACTGATGAGCCTGGACCTGAAATTCCTACACCACCACCACTTCCACCGCACTCATATGCACAGCCTTTTGCATCACCACAGCCAAAGATCACTTCAGCAATATATAGACATGTTGCAGGTACATCAAGACATTGCATGTTTTTGGAGTGTCAACAACCAGAACGCTTACTGGTGCCAAAAACAATAAGAGAAATGTTGTTAATACACCGCAAGATTTATGTGCCAAGCTGTGCTAGGATATGTCGTCACCATCTTGATAATGGATGTTGGCACGACTTGACAGCAAATCAGCGTGATTTTACAGGATCACAATTTGATGCCATTATGCGTTTAGCAGCCAGGGCACATAGCTATCACTTGGATTTTGAAAATATATCTGCGATGGCTCCTCATTTGTGCCACTATTGGCTAGGAATGAATGCCCAGCAGTTTGAAGAATTGTTAGCTTGTACTCCAAGCTTATCACAAGAGCTTAAAAACCCTAGACTGGCTTTATGTATTTTTATTGTGAAATTGAGAACCGGAGAGAGCAATGAAAGACTTTCATCATTGTTTCAAGTGCCTCGCACAACTTTAGAAAGAAAAATGAAAATAGCCAGAATTTGTTTGGTGACAGACTTTGTGCCAATGTATTTGGGCTTTAATCATTTAACTGCTGAGCAAGTGGCATGCAGAAACAGGGTTATTCCCGAAGGATTATTTGGAGACGCTATATTGCCCAATGATGTCAAACCAGCAATTGTTATGTGTAATGCAACATACATTTTTATTCAAAATAGCAGTAATTACCATTTTCAGAAAGAGACCTATAGTTTACAAAAGTTGGATAACCTTGTCAAACCGTTTTTAATAGTTTGTTGCGATGGTTACATCATTGATTGCTTAGGGCCCTATAAGGCAACCACAAATGATGCTACCATAACGAGGAATGATTTAAATAATGATGAAGGAAAACTGCGCACTTTTTTTCGTCAGGGTGATGTATTTATTTTAGACCGGGGATTTCGAGACGTAATTGGATATCTTGAAGAACTTGGCTACAAAGCCTACATGCCTGAATCACTTTTAGAGGGTGAACACCAACTAACTACATATCAGGCTAATAAGTCTAGGTGTGTGACAATGTGTCGCTGGGTTGTTGAGATTGTCAATGGGAGAATTAAACGTGATTTTAGGTTATTTAGACATGTTTTTAATAATAGAGCTGCAACTCATTTGAAAGAAGATTTAAACATTGCCTGTGCTCTGTTAAATAAATTCCACCCAGTGATAGAAGATATCCCAGAAGCTCGAGAATATGTTGCTATTGCTCAAAACCGACTTCATATGACTAATTATTTAGCCGAGTTTGTTGAACGCGAAAACTTGAATAGAAGGCGTGCACAGTTTTCTGCAATTGATGGTGATCATTTACACTTAAATGATTTCCCAAGATTAAGCACCAATGATTTAAAACGGTTTGCACTTGGGAGCTACCAATTGAAACAGGCCAGGTCTTATTTTGGGGAACATATTCGTTCTACGGGGTTATATATTGTGGAAATTAATACTGAAATTGACGAAGATGTACCCCTAATATTGGGATTAAATAATTATTTAATCAGGGGACGTATTAAGTCCAGGCACGTTAGTGCAAGAACATATTTTACATATGTATTGATAAGCAGAGACCCTACCGTAGCTAACACCTTAGACGCATTGGTTGGATATTGCTGCAATTGCTTAGTTGGCAAAAGAACAATAGGATGTTGCGCACACATAATGACAGTGGTTTGGTACCTGAGTTGGGGTCGCTTTAATGACATCACGGCTCCTGCTCCATTTTTAGATCATTTTTTCGATGAGGATATATAATGTTATTAAAAAGTAAGAATATAAGACATACCTACATAAATAAATTCTTTATGAAAAACTAGGTATTCGTTTTACTCCTTCTGTAATAAGTATAAGTACTTTGTAAACTATAGCTTGATTTTTGTGTCACTTGGATGGAGGCCTACATTGATCATACTTAGCATAAGACTGTAAGTCCAACTTAAGAAATGTTTAAATCATAACATCTGTTACAAGAATCAAGCTTTTACAGAGTATTTATCCAGTATAAAATGTAAATTATGTTCTAAACATCATTGACGATCGTCTGGTGTAGTGGTTCACGCTCTGGATTACAATGCCAGGGCCCCGATTCACGTAATTTTCAACAATCGCACGTCAACGACTTGATAAATAACTAATCCTACAGCCGTTTTTGTTAAATCTGAATACGCGCAAACATATATTTGCCTTGCCTTGGCCCAGGTGGTTGTGAGTTCGAATCCCGTAAGAGACAAATGGACGACAAAGGGGAGGCTTACAATGATGATGATGAAGAGGCAAATGTTTGTGTGATGAGCACAACTATGTGAACCCAAGTTATTCGCAATAGTACCTACCTACAAGATTTGCATAACTTGAGACAAGGTAGGTTAATTGTTATGATTTTATTTTCTGTAAGTTATTCTCATCAATCCTTCTCGCTTGTCTTCATCAGCTCTTATACCTGGTTAACATTTGGTATGCCTATAAACGATAGCTTGCTATAAAAACTAGGTGAGGTGCATTAACTCTGCAATCACAAAACATAACCTCAAAATGCCTAATCTGACATTGAATTCCTCGTAAACCCCTGATTATTTTTCAAAAATATTTTTTGTGTGTATTCTTTCAAATATTTATATATTTTAGCCGAACATTTTGTAAAGACGCATGCTGACGCAAAGTGGGCCGAGTTTCTATAGAGTTTTGGTCAATGTCCTTTTCACAGTGTGATGCTTACAGGTACAGAATAAGTGGCTGTGGCATACGGACGGACAGACAGACAGACAGACTTCTCTTGTCACTAGTCTTTTGCCATTCGGCTACGGAACCCTAAAAACGGGATATTCCCAGATGGAGTTAATACCTTCAAGGATGGTGTTAGCCTAGATTCATGTAAACTACGCAATAATTTCTAATAAACTAGCTAACGACTTTCCTGCTATAATTTGAATAATTGGTAAAATGAAACTTTAAGCTTGTGATACAGAAATCATCATTTTAAATACTGGAGCATTAAACTGGCGTCTATTGGTTTCTTCTTTGACTAAACTTTACTAGGTGGGAGTGGGACCATTATTGTGCTAACTTTCGTCACTAATAAACAAACTGAGAAGCTAAAGTTGGACTATATCATTTACTAGCGGTCCTCCGTGGCGTCGCCCGCGCAATGTTTGGATTTCCCATAAACTACTTAACGCAAAACTCATTTCAAGCAAAGCCAGGAACTAACGCGTGTTGTACTTAACCTGCGAGCAATTATTTGGTGCGAATTTCCTTTTTGTTTATAATTCAGATAATATAAAGGGCAATTTAAAAAAAGAAATCAAATGATATAAAGGGCAATTTTGTTCGAAATGAAATGCTCGTGAAGATGATAAGTTTATTTTGATAAGAATAAATACCCCTGTGCATCAAAAAATCTTTGAAAATAGTACATTATTTTTTATTAAATTTATAAACTTTAAAAAGTTTGTAGTGAGTAAACCATATCAGATATACATGTGTATTTATGTATTAAAGGTGGGTACACTTGCAGAATGCAGTCAGACATGCATAGTTTAAAATGATGAAATAGTCAAAGATTAGACGGCAATCTAAAATTTGTGTACACAACATGATTTTGAAACAAACAGTTACCAGTGAGCGAGGGTAACATCAAAGGTAAAGACACAAAATATATAGATATTACTCTACTTATTTCGTACTGTGTGACGCAAAAAATACCTGCGCCCCCAATATTTTTGAGATTTGTTAGTCTATAATATATATACGAACATAAGAACGAGACAAGATAAAAGCGTCATTACATACCAAAAATAGTCAGGGAAGCGATAAAAATGACTAAATATAAAAACAGACATTGATAGCCCTAAGCGTCCCACTTGACCCAACCTGAGTACGAGTGAACCCTGTGACGTCACTAATACCGTTAGCGGCCTTCACCCGGTCAGTGTGTCGCATTCCGACCGACGGAACGACCGGCCGTGTTCAGATTAAACGATAACGACCTGTTAGAAGGTTCAGCTGTTGATCGAGGTTAGGGACCTGCTAGTTAAAAGGTGGCATACATCTGTAACCTGTTAAAGTGGTAAGTAAGTTAAGTGGGAAGCTAGTGAATGAGTCTCGTGGCATATATTAGTAAACAACGGGTCCCCCGCGACTTCGTCCGCGCGTTTTGAGTTCGCTCCCTCCCCTCCCGTCGCAGCGTGATGTTTCATAGCCTTAAGCCTTCCTCGATAAATAAACTATCCAACACAAAATAATTTTTCAAATCAGTCCAGTAGTTTGTTCAAACAAATAAACAAACTCTACAGCTTTATAATATCAGTATAGACGAAAAAATAAGCATTGGAGCAGCATCACATCAATTATAAGAATGCATGGAATGGATCACAAACCTATACTGTCTCGAGGTTGATCTTATGTCAAAGACAATTCTGTCATAAATAAATTTCTTTAATGAATGAGTACAAAATAAGTCTCAGCAAGGATGACACAAGGATTGACCATAATAAGAAGTTAAAGTTTACATTAAAAGTATAATATGATAAGATAAAGATAAAAGATGATAGGTAACGATGACACGCATGACATAACCTTATGCCTAGAAAAATAAGAATATTTATAGAACTTGAATAAATCGTCATCAGACATTACTGATTCATTAAAGGCGATTATCAGACGCTACCCACGACTATAGAATCGAGAATGATCATCTCCTTCAATGGCTGAAAGCCAAAAACTTAGCGGCACACCCAAACATTGGCTTATTTGTCTGTTTGTCGTGCCCCTTACAAGAGGTCTGCTATTGTGTTTTTGTGCGCGCGCGCAAGACGCTGACCCTAATCTGCTGGTGGGCTTAAGATATGGCGACGGAGCGAGAAAGTGTAACGATTCGCTGCATGTTTGGCTGCATTGGGAACACTGGTTTGCTGAACTAAATACTGGAAGGTGCTGATTTTGCTAAGGATAAAGTTAGGAAGATGAAATACGAGCATTAGTATTTTGCTATCATACTTATTTTCTCGTGCGTGACCCTCACAAAGTTTTCCCGAAATGATTAGCAGCGGGGTCCAAGATAGTTTAGTTTTCTCTTGGGGTAATTCTGTTATTAATTAGGCCAAGCTGTTTATTCTGTTTTACACAGAATTAGCAAAAGAGATAGTGTGGTTGAAAAAGTCTCTATATCCCAAAATAACGATAAGCGAGACACTTTCGTTAAGTATAGTATGGAAAGAAACAAATGACTTCACAACTTCACAGATCCTCACACGATCGTAAGACTAGTTAACCGAGCTAATGATACAGAAATTAAGTAAACTGTCTACACCACGGTCATCGCGTCTTCACATGCGTTCATGCAATATTCATCCGTAACGGGCGGAACGGTATCGTATCGGTTCCACCAGAACAACATTCCTACAACTCGTCCTATAGCGCTGTTCCGACTATTTCTAGGCCTATGCTTATCGTAACGGCTTTTAATTCTGTGGCATGGGAAATTTGGTATTTTTGGACATTGAGAACACGAGACATCTAAATCCTAAAGTTTCAAGTAAATTTATACTGCCTATTTTTAGATAAGAATAGAAAAATCATTAATTTTGGCGGTGGTAGAGCTAAAAACTGTCTACTATGATAGAATTGCCTACGTTTGCGGTCGAAATATACGGTTTAAGAACTTTATTTCTCAAAAGAATTACAGATAATTCACTTACTGAGAAATTACATTACATAAATAGTTTAAATTAACATAACATAACAAGCGTACTTACATCTAGGTATAACAAATTTAGTTAGCAAGTTCAGATTAAATGGAAACAAAAATTAAAATAATGTCGGGTAACTCACAAAAAACATCGAGTCAGGACTTGAGTGTGACAAATAAAACACGTCTGTCAACCACGGATGTAAAGCGCACCGAGCGTACATGCTTTATGGAAGTGGCATGTTGTGAGGAGGTGGTGCATTTTTGATTTTTTTTAGCGTATTTTTCATATACTTGAATTAATTATGGTTTCGTGTTTTTTTTAATTGTATTATTTGTATTTAATATTTTTTTTTGTTTTAAATATTATTTACGTAGTTTTTTTTTTATATATATATTTTTATAGTTTTTATATGTACTATACGATAAGCTTATATGCCATCAAGCAAGTATGATTTTAATTTATTTTTAAAATTGGGTAATGATTTTGCATCTTTTATTTTCGTTGGTAATTTATTGTACATTTTAACTCCTTCAAATTCAATATTTTTAGAACCGTAATTTGTTCGAGGTGGACGTGATATTAGATTATTAGCGTTTCTTAATTTATTTTTTTGTATTCGGGATTTTTTGTGGAATGATATGGATGAATGAATGAGATTATTTAGAATTTTGAAAATCAATATACATGTGTAATACATGTAAGTTTGAGTTATGTTCATAATTTTAGTTTCATTGTAAATTGTTTCAGTACCTGTGCGAAAATCGTAGTGAAAGAGGGATTTTATCAATTTGTTCTGCGCTATTTGTAAAGGTTGTAAGTTTGATTTTGCGGCTGAACCCCAGATTTCAATCAAATAGTCCAAGTGAGGCTTGATAAGAGAGTTATAAATAACATATTTTAATTTGAGTGGAAGTAACTTGGAAATGCCACGAATTGTACCTGTGAGTGATGTAAGTTTAGTTTTAACTTTATTGATGTGAACTTTCCAGTTTAGTTGCTGATCGAGAATAAGCCCTAAGTATTTTTCATGCGATTTTCTATGAAGTTCTTCATTGTTTATATGGAGTTGTATTATACCATCGATATTTTTGTTTTTAGCAGCATACAGAACAAAGTTTGTTTTAGCTGAGTTAATGGTGAGAGAGTTTGATAGAAACCAGCTATTTAGAAGGTCTAAATCACATTGTGCTTTTGTTGTCATAGCTTTGATCGAGTGACCAAAGTAAAACAAGCTTGTATCGTCTGCGTAAAGAGTTACATCGGCAGATAGACCAACGTGTTGGATATTGTTGATGTATATCAAAAATAGGAGTGGCCCTAGAATAGAGCCCTGAGGGACACCAAATATGCTTGCAAATAACGTTTTCAACCAGTAAACCTTTATGGTCACATTTGTTTTCGTTCATCCTAAACTAAACCTGTACGTGTTTATTTAAAATATAATGTTGCAGTAAATATAAGAACCTTACTTTCAACTTTTTTTTTTTAAACGAGTACATGTAAGCTTAGTTTAGGATGTATGAAAGCTAATGAGACATGAGAAGGTTTGAGCATATTTGGACCGCAAATGTAGGCGATTTCGCAAACCGTTCCGCCTGCACACGATATAAAGACTATTAAAAACTCGAGTAGCGTTTGCGTAGTTTCTATACGTTTGTACAGGCATAATCTTCTGTAATATAAAAATTAATTGCAAAATTTGTTGGAAAGCGCATAACTCAACAACGCCTAGACGAATTTGGCCAATTCTTTTTTTAAAATGTTCGTTGAAGTTCAAGGATGGATTTTACGGCGAGAAAAAATCGAATAATTGCCGGAAAACCCATAAAAACAGCCCTTTTCTAACTAAAACGTAGACATTTTGAATTTTATTTAAGGGACTACTAGACCGATTTGAAAAAATCTATTTGTGCTGGATATAGCTTATAATTGAAGAGAGCTTCAGGCTATAAAACATTACGCTGCGACGGGAGGGGAAGCTCAAAAAACGCAAGCGCAGTCGCGGGGGACCGCTAGATAGTTTTATCATCATGTTGGCTAAATATGACAGAATAAAAGTACAGAAGCTTCACTAGTATAAGTGAATCAACCAAAGGCGAGACATTTAACCAATGCCATCATCTGTGAAAGAGTTAACGAGAAGCCAAAGGAGTTTAGAAGAGGCTAATAAACATCCTCAAGATATACGATCAATCGAACTCATTGCCGATTCCCTCGTTACCGCGTACATTTCCTCGATTTAGAAATCGGTATGTCAATAAGCGTTCATTACTTTTTTACATTTATTGTTTTCTTTCGTTTCGCCGTAATCTCGAGCAGTTCGCTACTTTCTACGCAAGTTATTCGTGGTCCAGTTACTTCTTAATCGTTTTACAAACGTCTCTTGTGAGTTTAGTGTATAATTTAGGACATAGAACGAATGGGGCTAGTTGTTTCAAATAACTTTAGACTTTGAGTTGTATTTAAAACGCATAGCCAATGGAGCTTATGCTGGTCTGAATAACTTAGGCGTCCGGTTCGGAAGGTATCTTGTAAACATGAAAGGTTACTTAGGTAGGACCTCAGCGGAGGAAATTACTGAAGATTTCCTTACATTTGACTTAGTTTGTATGCGTAGTCGGAACAAGGAAAATCACCAGAGAATCTTAAGTTTAAATTAAGGAAAAACATCAATATCTTGTCGTACCGAATGAAGTTCTTGGAATAAAATAAACTACCGCAATTTCTTTACAATGTCATTCCCGAAAATCATCATCATCATCATTATTATTAGCCAAACGACGTTCACTGCTGAATATCTAGGCCTCCCTCACGGTTTTCCAAAGCAACCGATCCATAAGCAGTCTGCATCCAGTTTGATCATGCGATCTTTACAAGGTCATCTGTCCCGAAACAAAGAATAATAAAAATATTTGTACTTACGACTGATTTTTCAATAGTCCTTATTTGACTTTGGAATAAAAATATGTAATTATATTTTAATACTGAACTGTTGAATGGCGCCGTTTAGAACCGCAATTTGTATAATGTTGAAAAGAAAAATTACTGTTCATTACAAAATACTGTTAGCAAAATTTCGTTAACTAGGTACATAGTACACCTCCAAAAAATCCCTGGATGCATTGATTCTATTTCGATGTAAAAAAATTGATTAAAATAAAATGAAACAAAAAGACTTACCAAACAAATTATTAAAATCTTCGCCATTTTCACAACTGTTCCAATATCACACACAAACTGGCCAAATTCACTTCACCTGACCATTTAGAACTAAAAAGAAAAATATCAAAAATTTGATTCGAACTTTCGAACGCGCCTTTTTTGTGGCGCGTCAGTTTTTAGGAAATGAGGCAAAGGTATGATCGCGTGCGGCCTCACGGTTCTCCTGCGCTCCACTGTAGCGGTCTGCGGAGAAAGAACGGGATATTGTGACGATTCGGTGAGAGGACATCACATAGAGCTGCATTTGGATAAATGAAGACGGATTTTTTATTAAAACTGCCTGTTTTCAAGATATAACACATTTACGCAAATATACGTTTGTCCTTCATACAAACACTATGAAAAACAAAGTTAATTTTGTTGTCCACTGAGAATTGCGGTATTTTCATTGTGGTTATATGGCAGGAAGTGGACTTCTCAGTTAAAGTTGGCAAATAAACCAATAAAGTCCAAATCGCACTTTATTGGTTTATTATATTTTCATTCCTTGAGGCTTGCATTATTTTATACATTAGTTTCTTTTAGGTTGTAGAAACCTTAATGACTCATGCCTATTCGTCACGTTAATGTGATATAATTTTTATAATGTTTTTTCCAAAATGTTGTAAATGAAGAGAAGGTGATATTATTATACTGTATTAGAGTTTCCAAAATGTTTGCAACCAATAAATCAACGAGTACCTTTAAATTATGTGCCTATATACTTATGGTACTGGTAAACTTGACGACAGAAACGGTGGGCATAGGACGAGCGATACGGAGGTGTCATTCGTTCGCTCAAAGAGACCCGAAGCGAGCAAGGGAGACTACTGTCCCCCTGCACCCGAGTGGCGTTCGTTGTATCAGGTCAGGTAATCACAGCCAGGTGCAAGATTGCAGAGGAATTCTCATGGCTCATGCCTATGTCGTATTCCTTCAATTCTTGCCTCACTAAATGGTACGGTAGAACGCCGTCAGGTTTTAGTGGGTACCTAAGCAGATGCAAAAATACTTCCCAACGAAAAAAAATACTTGACAGGACAGTACTTAGCTCTAGTCTTTTTGTGTCTTTGAATGTGTGGAAGGTGGTGTGCGCTACTCTATACAGATATGGGCCCGAGGCAAGGCCGCCGAGTTCCGGCGCCCGGCACACTTCTCCACTGTGTGTCGGCGCCAACTGCTGCCCAATTTATTATGAATTTCACTATAATCATAAACATTTAATTTTAATTTACGAGTAAAAGGCGTTTGGGGAAATTAGCTTGTTGTTTGGTGAAATAAAATTTATCGATTTGTAGCAGTTAGCCGACAAAAAACAACAACATTAATCTTTGCTTGCAATTTTTGTACTATAAATAAAAATGTATTGGATACTAATCACTAACATTGCTCTGATCCCAAAGTAAATAACTTAATGCACTTGTGTTATGAAACGGTCAGACACAACGGTGGTACCACAACACTCAGACCCGAGACAATATAGAAAATTTGGTTTCTATATTGACCCGACCGGTAATCGAACCCGGGACTTCAGAGCGGAGACGCCTTGAAACCGAGCGTGCTTAGCCACTGCACCACAGAGGTCATTGTATTGTGAGGAGCTAGGGATAACTAATTGAAATGAATGATAATCATGCCAGTTTAAAATTACCATGAAGGTCGGCACCACAAAAAAAACTGGCCAAGTGCGATTCGCACTCGCACACTAAAGGTTCCGAGCCCACTTTATCTGAATTAGAGATCACCAACTTACACTTAGCCACAATACCACAATATTTGGCTGCCAGCAAATATAACTATGTTTTTGATAGTATTTGTATGAATAAAAAGTTGTGTTTGCGGTTAATTCAAACCAATATTCGTTGAGTCTTTGTCAAGATCTACATCATGTTTTATTTTTTTAATTTACACTCGCGGGGGGACGCCCGTTTTATCACTTTGGAAGCGTCAATTTCTCAAACGTTAGACTTTCAGAGAAAATGGTTTGAAGAACCTCGATATCATTTTAAAAGTCCTATCCATAGGCACCCAACACGTATGAGGTAGTCATTTTTTTTAAATTTTGGTTTCATGTATGGGATATCATTTTTAAATGTCATTTCCCTTAAATACATTTTATTTATTTATTTTTGGTATGAAAATCGTAAAGCGGATATCAGCGGGCGTAGTCTGATGCATCATTTTTGACATTTCGCGTAGACAATTTCAATTTTATGATTTTCTAATTCATCAAATATCATTTTAACTTACGTAGCTATATCTTTAATAAATCTTAAAAAAATATTTGTAGTTTTTTAAGCATCATTAAAAAATTCTTATCAATCAGTAAATACACGAAAACACCAATTTTGTCTCAGCTTTTTTCGAGCGCCACCTGGTGGTTTTACACGGAACTATGTCGAGACTTCCGACACAGGTTACATCTACCTACTAAGTTTCCACTGTGTAATACTAATAGTTTCAGAATAAAGTGGCTGTGACATACGCACGGAGAGACGGACAGACTTGACGAAACATTAAGGGTTCCTATTTTTGCCATTCGGCTACGGAACCCTAAAAAATAGAGATGATGGTTCTGGATGATGGGTCTGCTCATTCGAAGGCTAGCGGTCCCCCGTGACGTCGTCCGCACGTTTTGAGTTTGCCCCCTCCACAGCGCAGTTTAATGTACCAAACGCCTTTCTCGATTTTTTCAAATCGATAAAGTAGTTCCTGAGATTAGCGCGTTCAAACAAATAAACTTTTCAGTTTTATATTATAAGTATTGTTAACGACAGCCACGAGACCAAAAGAAGTTTCATATGATTTCATTAAGCTTTGATATTGTCGTTTATTTACTAATTTTCTACTAGACTTAAAGAAAGAGAAAAATGTATAAGTAAGAACGAATACGAAAATTGTTAAGAAAAATTAAATAGGATAGCAATATATGTAAGAAAGAAATGAACATAGTAGTGCCGTGTGCAAACTTCGTGCTCAATAATTAGAGATAATAATGGATCGCTTTAGTCTCTAATTGAACGCAGAAAATCATACAAGAATAGAGCCGAATTTGTATGCAGTACGTTCATTCCTTCCTACGGTTTAATAGTGAATACAGCTACTAGTGAAAAGTGAAGTACCAGTAATTACCAGTGAATTGTTAAAATAGTAAAAGTATTAATAAATTAATGTGTGTCAGTATAAGTGCAGTGTTTTACTGGGGAACAGTCAGTGCCTAGTGTTAAATTTAAATTACAGTCTACTCGCTCTCTGGGCTTGACGACTGTACTCTCTCCATAGTGTAACACCAACATCGTTGGTCCTATCGGAGACGGATCGAAAGTACGCACCAGTGGAGTCTGTGCTGTGAAATTAGTGTTTATGACTTAGTGCAATATGGACACACTTATTTTGGACTATAAATTGTAAGTACTTTTATTATTTCTACAAGTGATTACTGTGTTATTTCGTGTTAAGTGCATCTGATCTGAACTTTGATTCCTGAACTGTGGATGAACTCTGTCTGTGTTAATTGTGATTTGCAAATAGACATTTGACTCTGCTAATTGACTCTGATAAGTGTTTAAATGGTGTATACGCGAAGCCAAGTCATGGCCGAACGTTCCGAACGTGTGTTACCGGAACCGCCCCGGTCGCCGTCCCCGTCGACGAGGAGCCGCTTGGAAGCGGAACAGCATACGGCCGCCCAGCCTAACGAACGTGGCGCCGCTGTGTTGGGTACGCACTCAGCGTTCGACGTGAACATGGGACATGTCGAGACCGCCGCAACGAGCAGGACGCAGCACGCCAAATCACGCTCCACCAGATCCACTGCTAGCGCTGTAGCATGGCTACGGTTCGAGGCAGAGGAGCGGCTCGCAGCCATTAGACGCAAGGAGCTTGAGCTTGAGGCCGAGATGGTAAAGAAGAAGCTCACGGCAGACCTAGCAGAGTTGGATGACGACAGTGACCAGGAACAGATGCAAGAAATAGAAAAAGTAAACGAGTGGCTGGACAAGTCTGCGCCAAACGTGGATGCCGAACGGGGGGAGCGCCTGGAGGCTCCACCGGAACCCAGCAACGAAGAGACGCCTGTGACCCGAAGGGCAAGATTTTGGACGCCGGGACCGGTCCAACCCAGACCACGCGCAGAAAGGAAGAGATCGTCAACCCCGAAGGGACGAGGTATTGAACAGCTGACAGACACGCTGTCACAGATGATGGCGTCGCGACCACCACCGCGGCAAGTTACGGATCTACCGCTGTTCTCCGGATCACCACTGGAGTGGATACACTTCGCTACTGCAATGGAGGAATCAACAAGGCTGTATAAGTTCACTCCATACGAAAACTTGGCCCGACTACGCAACGCTCTCAGAGGTGAAGCAAAGGAAGTGGTAACGCCACTACTTAGCAGCGCAACGCACCCAGATCGAGTAATGAAGACGTTACAGCAATGCTTTGGACGCCCAGAGATGATCATAGATATGGCATACGAAGAACTTAAGAAGCTGCCCAAGATGGGAAGTACTGCAAGTGAATTAAATTTCTTCGCCATCAAAGTCCAGAACATCGTGGCAACTCTTGGCAACGTGGATCCAGCATATCTGTATAACCCATTGCTAGTGCGTGAAGTATTAGAGAAGCTGAGCCCACACATCAAGTCAAGGTGGTGTGACTTCGCCGAGGAGCAGCCGAGAAATACGACTCAAATCGTAAGGCTTTCCGAGTTTTTAATGCAGCAAGCTGACCATGCATTAAAACACAGTTACAGTGGTGCTAGAAAAGACGTCCCGATCAAGAACACGAAGATCGAACAAAAGAGAAAAGTATTCACTGTAACGGAGACGAGCGGCAGGCCAGAAGACAATCAGAAGCCCGAAGCCAGCGTCTGCATAATGTGCAACAGTGAACACAAGCTACCTGCGTGCCCGAAGTACAAGGAGCTGTCGGTGTCGGAGCGGTGGGAGGCAGTGAAGAACGCAAAACTCTGTTTCCGGTGCATCAACAGCAGGCACAGAAGAATGAACTGTAAACAGTCTGCAAACGTCCTCACCACGCCACCCTATATGCTGAAGTCCCGGCCAAAGAGGAAGTCGAACAGGTGACTACGAACCAAGCAGAGGTCGCAATGGCCACAGCTACACCTGGAGGGAGTGACGTGAAGCTGAAGATATGTCCGATCATCATCAGCGGCCAGCGGGGGGCGCAGCGAACATACGCGCTCTTTGATGAAGGGGCCACGATCTCTCTAATCGACGAAGACCTCGCGAACGAAGTTGGAGCTAGCGGACCCAGTACTTGTCTAAAACTAAGAAGCATAGACAAAGAAGTCACGAGCATGAACAGTAGAACCGTCCGCGTCAAGATCATGGGAGATGACGTCAGCGGACACAGCTCTGTCATCACACTCCGAACGATGGCAGGTCTGGACCTATCGACGCAGTCGTTGCCAAAGGAGGCACTACAGCTGGAACACCTGCGAGGACTGGATATCTCAAGCCTAGCCTACCAGAACGCCAAGCCACGAGTCCTCATAGGAACTGACAACTGGCCGTTGATCATCACGAGGGAGCTGCGAGCGGGCAAGCCGTATCAGCCGGCAGCCTCCAAGACCTTACTAGGATGGGTGATCCACGGAAGAGTACCTAGAAGCTGTCAAGATACAGAGAAGATCTTGAAAATCAAACTAGATGAGAAGATCGAAGATCTGGTCGAACATCACTTTCGCGTCGACTCGCTAGGGATATCTATGAAGAATGAATTCACGAAAGAAGATGACCTACGAGCCATGAAGATCTTCGAAGAAACCGCGGTGAACAAAGACGGAAGATTCGAAGTAAGTTTACCGTGGAAGAGCGAAGGCATGAAGCTACCGAACAGCTACAACGCTGCCTTGAAGAGGCTGAAGACACTTGAGTCCAGCTTAGAACGTCGTCCCGAAGAGAAGAAGCAGTACCACGAGCAAGTGGAGAACCTGTTAAAGAAGGGCCGGCCGACAAGCTGAGCTTCAACACTTCGCTGATTCGAGTCTCAGAAGCCGTGAAGTCAAGAGAACGAGCCCCCACGAAACGAGAAGCCCTGTCAACGGTAATGAGTATTTACGACCCGATGGGACTTCTGAGCTGCTACACCATTTCAGCGAAGATCACTCTTCAGAAATTATGGCGCCTCAAGACTGGATGGGACGAACCGATTCCTGAAGACATCGCCAACGAATTCGACGGTTGGATCGCAAACTTAAAAAACATCAAGAAGCTGCAGCTTCCCCGAAGCTACAACGGGGGGAGAGAAGTGCAACGTCGAGAATTGCACATCTTCTGTGATGCAAGCGAAGAAGCATACGCAACGGCTGCATACTGGAGGCTCACCTACAGCAACACGGAAGTGGAAGTTGTGCTGGTGGCAGCACGCGCGAAGGTCACCCCGCTCAAATCACAAACCATTCCCAGGCTAGAGCTACAAGCAGCATTAATTGGAACGAGGTTAGCGAAGGCCATCAAACAAGAACACAGACTTCGCATCGATGACACGGTCTACTGGAGTGACTCGCAAACAATCTTACATTGGCTGAGGAACGGGAGTCGACGCTACACGCTCTTTGTAGCACACCGGCTCGGCGAGATCACAGAAGAAACGAAGCCAGCAGACTGGCGGTGGGTGCCGACTCACCAGAACATAGCTGACGTAGCAACGCGAACAGGCTACGTGCCAACGTCCGAAGATGATCCATGGTTTGGAATGTCGTCATTTTTGGAGAAGCCTAAACGTGACTGGCCACGCCAAGAAGATAGCAGCGATGACATCACCACGGAACTACTACATGTCATCACTGAAGAACGGAAAAAAGAAGATGCAGCACTGCCTGACATCAGCCGATTCTCCTCATACGATCGGTTGATTGGAGCCACGGCAAGAATATTACAGTTCGTAGATCTTTGCCGCAAACAGAAGACTACGCTCAGCCATGAACACATCAAGAAGGCAACGAATCTCTGGCTGCGACGAACACAGCAAGACTCGTTTCCTCACGAAATAGACTGCACGAAGAGAGGCATCATCGTGCCCCGATCAAGCCCTCTTCATCGCTTTGACCTGCTATGGGAAGATGGACTCCTAAAGCTCAATGGGCGCGCGAACAAGGCAGCGGTACCTGATACAGCAAAGCGACCCATACTGCTGGATGGGCGCCATCCATTCACAAGACTACTCATCGGGCGAGAACACCGAAGAGCTGGCCATGCGAACACCGAGAGGATAGTCAACGACGTTCGACAAAAGTTCTGGGTGACACGATTGCAGCCTACAGTGAAGAAAGTAGCCGCCGACTGCCAGATGTGTCAACTAAGAAAGACGAAGCCAAGAAACCCACCAATCGGAGATCTACCGATTGAACGCCTGCAGTCATACCACAGACCGTTCAGCTTTTGCGGAGTAGACTACTTCGGCCCCATCACAGTGACGATAGGAAGACGACGAGAAAAAAGATGGTGTGCTCTTTTCACCTGCCTGACAACAAGAGCCATCCATTTAGAGTCAGTCGCTTCCTTAAGCACTGACTCTGCTATCATGGCTCTCAGAAGAATGGCTGCCAGAAGAGGATGGCCCAAGACGCTGTACAGCGATAATGGAACAAACTTCAGAGGCGCAGACATAGAACTAAAGAAAGCTTATGCCGAATGGCTACCAGAACTATCAAGACTGGCGATGAACTACGACACCGAGTGGAAATTCATAGCCCCAGGAGCTCCGAACCAGGGAGGCGCATGGGAAAGGCTAGTGCGCTCGGTCAAGAACGCGCTTACCGCAACCTTAAAGGAGAAAGCGCCGAAAGAAGAGACCCTGACCACTCTGCTGACCGAAGCTGAATACTCAATCAACTCAAGACCATTGACCCATGTCTCCGTGGATCCAGAAGACCCAGAAGCGCTGACGCCCAACCACTTTCTTCTGGGATCATCAACCGGACTACCACACACCGGAGCCTGCGAAGAAGCGGACCGGCGGGCTTGGAGAGCAGCAATGGCACTTGTGGACAGCTTCTGGCAGCGGTGGATGCGCGAGTACCTACCCACACTGGTGCCACGCCTGGACCGTCACGAACGCCAGGTTGCCGTCAGAACCGGCGATCTGGTCATCATCGCTGATCCACAACTACCACGGAACATGTGGCCGAAAGGCACTGTCACCAGGACCTTTCCAGGACCTGACGGTGTCACGCGCATTGTAGATGTGCTAACCAAAGGTGGGACCTTCAAAAGACCCACCTCTAAGATCATCGTGATATCTACATCCGCACCTTCCCCGGACCAGAGGGAAGGGACGCGCTGCACCAACGAGAGGCTGTCTACCGGAGGAGGCTACGGTACACCTTCGCCGGGGGGAGAATGTTAACGACAGCCACAAGACCAAAAGAAGTTTCATATGATTTCATTAAGCTTTGATATTGTCGTTTATTTACTAATTTTCTACTAGACTTAAAGAAAGAGAAAAATGTATAAGTAATAACGAATACGAAAATTGTTAAGAAAAATTAAATAGGATAGCAATATACCTATGTAAGAAAGAAATGAACATAGTAGTGCCGTGTGCAAACTTCGTGCTCAATAATTAGAGATAATAATGGATCGCTTTAGTCGCTAATTGAACGCAGAAAATCATACAAGAATAGAGCCGAATTTGTATGCAGTACGTTCATTCCTTCCTACGGTTTAATAGTGAATACAGCTACTAGTGAAAAGTGAAGTACCAGTAATTACCAGTGAATTGTGAAAATAGTAAAAGTATTAATAAATTAATGTGTGTCAGTATAAGTGTCGTGTTTTACTGGGGAACAGTCAGTGCCTAGTGTTAAATTTAAATTACAGTCCACTCGCTCTCTGGGCTTGACGACTGTACTCTCTCCATAGTGTAACACCAACAAGTATAGATGCAAACAACACCTCATACTGCAAGTTATCACGACACTTGAATATTATAATTTGACGACCTCCGTGATGTAGTAGCTAAGAACGCTGGGTTTCAAGGCGTCGCCGCTCCGAGGTTCCGGGTTCGATTCCCGGTCGGATCAATAAAGAAATCAAAATTTTCAATGTTGATTCGGGTCTGGGTGTTGAGGTACCACCGTCGTTACTGATTTCCATAACCCAAGTGCATTAGCTACCTACTTACTTTGGGATCAGAGCAATGTATGTGACTGGTGTCCAATATTTATTTATTAAGTGACCGCAGCATAAAAATGACAAATAGCATCGAGTCTACCAATGACCTCGGATACTATATAAAGAATTCGAAACGTCGGGTATGAGAAGAAAAGAAAATATTAACAAAGAAAATCCTCGTTCAATCCAGCAGACTAAAGTATCAATAAATTGTTCTAAAGAAATGTGAAAAAAACATTTTCATGTAAAATGTTGCCAAAAGTCGAGATTGTATGAATTTTAGTGTCAAGAAGTAATGAGATATCTTGTAGAGCCAAAAATGTTACCCTACACGCCTTAAATTTACTTCACATATCTACTTCAAAATCTTCACAAATCTTACGCCTTACAGAATAATGTGGTTTACCCGTTTCATTAATACAAGAACCGGCCAAGTGCGAGTCGGACTCAAACACTAAGGGTTCCGTGCCAGCTTTAACTACATTAGAGATCCACTTACTTCCACTTAGCCAAAATAACACAATATTTTGTTGACAGAAAATATAACTTTGTTTTCAACACACTTGCTCAAAACGACGTTTTATTCCACCGATTTTTGGCTCATAATCCTAGATATTAAACTCGCTGGCTTTTTCAGTATAAGTATTATTGCACCGTTTTTCAATTTATTAACCCGACCAATTTACATTTGTACCCTAGTACCCTTATAATTAGTAAGTAAGTAAGAAGAAGAAGCGATATAATTTAGTCGGGTTATAACTTTTATTTTAGCAACAAACAGTATTCATGCGAAAATTAACACTATGTACATATTTCTTTCAAAAAAAGTAAATCCAGCTTTATTACTAAAATATAACTCAAATTCATTTAAAATTTTCTGTAATTTGTGTTTTAAACACGAATTATTACATTTTAAACCTTGGCTGTTGGCCGATCTAGTTCGCGCCTTAGCCTTTCGCGCCATCGGTATCGCGGCAATAAAGAAAAAAACCATGCGCTATTTTTCGTAAACAATTGGAGTCTTGTTTTTTCCTCGCAATGGTGTTGAAAACGCTCGTGCGCACACTATCGAATTGAATATAATGGTCAACTTAGCACACTTGTATTTATTCCAAATTTACACCCGCTTAATTCAATGGTTTTAAGAACTTCGATGTCATTTCAAAAGACCTATCGATAGACAGCCTACACGCATAAGTTTGTCAAAAAAAATTTTTGGTTTTATTGCAGTTTCAAGTATGGGACTGGTATTTTTAATCGTAAAGCGGTTAACGGGCTACATCTACCTAATAAGTTTCAAATAAATTTGTTTTTTATAGTTTTATATTCATAAAGATGAAATAAGAAACCAAAAATTTGCGCACGGGCGGGACTTGAACCAGCAACCTTTTGGCTGACCGGGCCAAACGCTCTTACTAATTGAGCTACCGTGCTGTCAGTCCGACCCTGTGAAATTTGTGGTCTCTTATGAATACGTCGTATTTTTTTTCAAAATTTACCCATCTTACTTCTACGTAGAGTTTGTAAAGTAAACTTAGGGCGCTATGGTAAGAAGTTTGGCTCTACAAGAGATCTTATTACTTTTTGACCGTATAAAAGCCATACAATCTCGGCTTTTGGCAACATCACATAAAAATGTTTTTGGTGGGATTGAGACTTCTACAAAGACAACGCGTTTAGTTTACTGTAGTGGCTAGTGTTCTTAACCGTTAACCGACTGTCGCGAGTTCTAATACCGCGAGGGGCAAATGTTTGAGTGATGAGCACGAACATTTGTACCTAAGTTTTGTGGGAGAACCCCCTTCATAATTGTTACCTGGTATTCGTAACACAAGGAAAAAAAAGTGCCGGCAGAAGTGAAAACTTGAATATCAACGTTGTGCATTTTTGATTTTTTGGAATAGTTAGGGAATAATTTTGAATGAATTGCTCTTATTATGTTATTATATTGCTCTTATTGTACTATCATTTTTGTGATAGAATTCAATAATAATAATAATAATAATAATAATAATAATATAATATTTTTATAGAATACAATATTTATTTATTGCGCTATCGTACACAAACATTACAATTTATATTATATTAAATTACATTAAAAAGTTTATCTCTCAGAAAAATCAACTTACATCCATAATTTCGCCAACCGTCTTACGGTTTTTCGATCAGCCCACGTGTCCTGACGCGAGTTTCACATTTTTCCCCCATCCCACAAAAGTACTCAACGCCGCTAAAGAAGTTTTCACTTCAAAAATCAATTCTTCAAAACCACGACAGTAATTAGTCATAAAAGTCATTTAGTTTTGCAAACAGACCCATTGGAGGCACTTATACTCGTCCCATTATAAACCCTACCACAGCTTAGATACCAAGATATATTAAAAATTAAAATAAAATAAAATTTGTTTATTTCGTACATGGGCTATTGCTAGCACTTATACACGTCTCAACATTGGCCCTACCACAGCTTCGGGACAATTGTAGGCTAGTGCTGCGAAGAAGCTGCGCAACAAACTCAGTCACTGTTGTCAATGAGAGTTATCTAGCGCATATTAATTTTGTTTTATTTATAAGAACTCTGTTACCCCAGAAAACGTTGGATGATCGTAGGTATTATAAGATTTTCCTCGTATTACCTCACACAGATACAGTTTTGAAGGCATATCGGTAAGATAATCATCCATTATGTGAATGACCCGTGCAATAACAAACAGTTATCTTTAGCATAACTTGTTGATAAGAATCGTTGAGGTAGATTTACATAGGCCGATCTCTTACTAGTATTTTTATTATTATTTTAGAGTCCAAACCTTAGTCCTTTTTGTAAAGAATGATTTAATTGTAATTAGGTACGAGTATGTGACTCTGATTTCAATTTGAATCTTGTAATTGCAGTTTTTACGTAGTAATAAAAAAGAAAATAAATATATACAGTGTGTATAGGTAGGAGCAAAAAAAAAAATATAGGCCCTTTAAGTCACCAGTAATCAATTCTTGATGGTTTGAATAAACAATATTTAAAAATAAATTTATTGTTATTTAACACAATAAATCGAACCAGCAATGTATTCTAAACAAATGATTTCAGTCATAGAACTTAACAACGAGTTAGCGATTTCTATATACATTGATTAGGGATTATAACTTTGGATTACTATTACTCTGAGTGAAAGCATTTTAAATCACTATGACCAGGTCAAGGTTATTACGTTTACTCTGTGGAATCATAGTTGTGGTTGCACCTTATGAGTCCGTTCTTTAAGAAGCTACAAATTATATATCATAAGTTCTGTCATTAAAATGACTGAACTCTTAAGCGTTAAGGAGTTCTACAATCAGCTCAGCTCGATACAATGTTGACTATCAGGCGTAAAAACACGTCAACATTAAGATTCTTTTAAGATTTGAGGGTTTCCCTCGATTTCACCACGATCCCATCATCAGATCTCAATGTGGCAAAAATGGGACCAACTAAAAGATATAACCTCTAGGTTGGCGAAAAAAAATTTCAAATCGGTCCACAAATGATTGTGCCTGTTTCAAATAGTCGATCAGTGAAAATCCCTCGAAATCCACGGAAGTCTGAATATTCATTGGCTACTCGGGCTTCCCCGCGCCAGTTTGTAATTTTCCTTGTTTACGAGACATTGGTGACGACGTTACACGTACTGTTGCCAAAGATAGCGAATAAAAATACATTGCTCATTATGCACTAAATAGGGTTCCCAAATACTTTTTACTACTGAACAAAAAATGTAAGCTTACTTACATACTTACTTCGTTGGCTCAGCGAATCGAAGTAGATCTTGGCCTCCGATAAGAGATGGCGCCAGCGCGCCCTGTTTTGAGCGATCTTCTCCCAGTTTTGTGCATTCAGGGCGCGTAGGTCCTTGGACTTTTGGCCACTTTATATCTTCAATGTAAATACTGTTTTTATGTTCGCTAAAATGTATATATAACGTATATGTTTGTCCGTATACAAACTACATTTCCGTACAAAACTGTCAATGTCAAGTGAATTTCACGAAAAAATGCCTTTCCCGATAGAGTATTTTTGGTAATGAACGCCATTTTACCACTTTGGAAGCATCTATCTCTCAAATGTTAAGCTTTTAGAGAAAATGGTTTTAGAAACCTCGATGTCATTTTAAAAGGCCTATCCATAGACACTCTACACGAATAGGTTTGACAAAAAATATATTTAGGTTTTAGTTTCATGTATTGGCCTCCCCTTAAACATCATTATTTTTTATGCTTTAGTTAACAGGATAACTACTAAGTTTAAACTGTGTAAAACTAATAGTTTCATAATAAAGTGGCTGTAAAATACGGATAGACAGACAGACAGACTTGACGAAACTATGTGTTTCATTTTTTGCCATTCGGCAATGGAACCCTGAAAAGTTGGGAATCCTAGCACTAAGGTACCTAGTTATTTTCAATATTGCGTTCTCAAAGATATTATAATACAAATACATGTTTTCTTGTCTGTTGTTTTGAATATATTCAAAAATCAAAGAGATTAAGAAATCTATATATTATATTATATATTATATCCTTTAAAGATATAAGACTGACCTTTGGTATTCAGGTTACAGATACGATGGTTCTCCTAACCGCCTTTAATTTGAAATCAACTCGAACTACACCTACAGGATGTTCAAAGTACAACGAATTGCATTAGTGCATTGTACTATGCTACGCGATAAAACGAATCATACGCTTGTTGAAAACACATGAAACAGTATGCCTAATCGTTTAACATTTCATCTAATCGCCCGCACTCGACACAAGCCCTTACGCATCATGCCAACAATTATTTTATTTAGTGAACCAATTCTGAATCACTACAAGTCGTCGTAAACAAAACCCGCCGTTCATATAAGCTCTGGTCAGTGTGACACGAGACAGAAAGCAGCCATGTTGTGTCGTGTTGTGTTGTTGGTAGCGGCGTGCGCGTGCGCAGGAGCGCGTAGGGTTGGGGTCGAGCACCACCGTGATGGACCGAGGAAAGGGGCAGGTCAGTGAGTAGGGCAGTGTCGGTTAGGCTAAATATTGTATTTATTTATTACTAAACTTTAATTGTCTGTAGGCAAATGGTGGATTTAACCCAAAAAGCATATTATAGCAGTCAACACTAAAACAGTGAATAAATACCTATTGTTTAAAATTCAATTAATTCAAATTAAAGTGGAAGGTAAAAAAATGGACCCTAAAAATAAAGACGATTATGTATCAAAATAGTACATTCAACGTATAAACGTATCAATCCCTACCTACTATGACATTGGGCTATACAAGTCGTTGTTTTGGTCAGTGAGATCTTACTCAAGGATAATATGAGTTATGATTAGTCTTAAAAAAAATATTATATGCAAGTTTTATAAAAACAATCTTTATAATATCCTAAAAAAAACATAAAGAATGTGGAAACTCGCACCCTCGCCCGTATCTACGAAATACTACGCCGTAGCTAGTAAGCTATGAAGAGGCGACCAGTGTCGGAAGTCTCGACATAGTTCCCTGTAAAACCACCAGGTGGCGCTCGAAAAATACTGAAACAAAATTGGTGTTTTCGTGTATTTATTAATTTAGAAGAATTTTCGAATGAAGCTTAAAAATAACAATTTATTTTTTAGATTTATTAAATATACAATCTACATAAGTTGAAGTGATATTTGATGAATGAGAAAATCATAAAATTAAAATTGTCTTCGCGAAATGTCAAAATTTTTGCATCAGACTTCGCCCGCAGTACCGTTACCATGTGTGAAGCACACGTGATAACCGCTACCATGTTATAGCTAGCGACGACGTAAAAAAAGGGTATGGAAAATTTTAGTCCTGCAATTGACCGCTAGAGGCGCTGTGCATTTTTCCATATTATTTTTACGTCGTCGGTAGCGAGTAAAACCAATGTAAACTTATGGTAACGATACTGGGTGTTGGTAGTTTTGACTCGATCGCTAGTATCGCAAAAATAAATTGCAAAAATTGATTTTGTAGATTTTTCCCATTTAAAAGTTTTTTTTTTGGCATCAGTATCGTTTGTACAACCTCCCCTGAGGCACGGTAATGTTATCTATACAGTTTTGGAACTCGGCCGACTCTTTGAAATAAATACCTACAGCCGCCCGGTACCTAAACGTGCGATAGGGCTACCTACCCGCCTCCAGCATTTTCATTTAATTGCCTACTTTGTGTTTCCATTTACTTTTGTGATTGTAAAAACTCTTTTTTATATAAACAAATAAAATATTTGGTGGATTGAATAGGTAGTATCGATTAAAAAGCGTGTTGTTTTTTGATTGGTAGACTGGTAGTTAGTATTAAAAAACATTTTTATCTTTAAATGACAAATCGGTCTTATAAATTTGCTACCGAAAAATATTTGCGCCTCGAATCAGAGGTACGGAATGCTTTATTATTAAAATTTAAAGTATAAAAAATTCGCATTCAAATATAAAGGTTCATTAAAAATTCATACAACGAAAAACAGCACAATGTATCCTATTCGCCATATTAAAATGTACTTAAACTTATTTTTCGAGAAAGAAATAACGCGGCTATTGTTAAAAAAACAACACACAGTCATTAATTTAAACAAGGTATAATGTTTGTAAGTCACATTAGGTGTCAAATGACTGATTGTAACGTTATCACGATCCTGTAATATCTAATTTAGAATTGAATTGCAATTTGCAATGCAGTGTTTGCGGTGATAAAATACTGAATTACATTTCTGCTTCATCATCATCATCATTATCAGCCAAAGGACGTCCACTGCTGAACATAGGCCTCCCCCACGGCTTTCCACAGCGACCGATCACTAGCGGTCTGCATCCAGTTTGATCCTGCGATCTGTTTAAGGTCGTCTGTCCATCTTGTTGGTGGACGTCCTACGCTGCGTCTTTGGTCGAAGGGTCTCCAATCTAGAACTTTCCTGCCCCAACGGCCATCAGTTCTTCGCGCTATGTGCCCGGCCCACTGCCACTTAAGCTTACTGATTCTCAAGGCTATGTCCGTTACCTTGGTTCTTCTACGTATCTCCTCGTTCCTGATTCGATCTCGTAGAGAAACACCGAGCATAGCCCGTTCCATCGCTCGTTGTGTAATTTTGAACTTCTTTATAAGGCCCATAGTTAGAGACCACGTTTCGGATCCGTATGTCATCACTGGTAACACACACTGGTTAAAGACTTTCGTCTTCAGACACTGAGGTAATTGAGACGAGAAGACGCTCTTGCGCAGTTTCCCAAACGCTGCCCAGCCGAGTTGGATTCGTCGATTGACCCCTTTTTCAAAGATGGACCTACCCAATTGGATCACTTGTCCCAGGTAGACGTACTCGTCGACAACTTCGAGAGTTGAGTTCCCAACAGATACTGGAGTGGGTACAACAAGGGAGCTTGACATAATTTTTGTCTTTTCCATGTTTATTTTAAGACCCACTTGTTGAGATACTCGGTCGAGGTCTTCAAGCACTATATCATCGGCAAACCGAAGGTGTGTTATGTATTCGCCATTGTTGGAGATGCCTGCTTAGCCCAAAGGTAATAGTAGAGATTGCTACTTGGCGTTAAGTCCACCGTATGTACATACTCTGGTTGTGCAATAAAGTTCATATAAATAAATCAAATCATTCACATTTTTCCTAAGTAACTGAGCCGTTTAATTTCTGGGCAGCTCAATCCGACTCAGTGTAAACAAATATTATCTACTAGCGGTCCCCCGCGACTTCGTCCGCGCGTTTTGAGTTTGCTCCCTCCCTTCCCGTCGCAGCGTCATGTTTTATATCCTAAAGCCTTTCTCGATAAATAAGCTATCCAACACGAAAATATTTTTTCAAATCGGTCCAGCAGTTCCTGAGAAAAGCGCGTTCAAACAAACAAACTCTTCAGCTTTATAATATATTAGCGCAAGCGCACGTTGTACTTAAGCTGCGAACATTATTTTAGTGCGGAGTTATGTTAAAACTGTGATAGCTCCTAAGATATTTATTGAAATCAAATGATATAAAGGGCAACTTGGTTCTAAATGAAATGCTCGTGATGATGAATGTATTTATTTTGATAAGAATAAATACCTGTGTGTATAATACACCTCTAAAAATAATGCATTATTTTTTTACAAATTTATGAACATAAAAAAGGTTGTAGTAAGTCAACCATTAAAGATAGACATATGCTGTCGCGGACTTTATTATAGAACTTTTAATGCTGAACAATTCTGTCATACATGATTTTTGTGTAACTTAAGCGGTTTCCGCAGCGTATGCAGCGGAAGCTCTCAAAAGGAATATCTTTCTCCCGTTTTCGCAACATTTTTCATTTCTGCTGTGGTCTGATGAGTCGTATCTTTATGTTATATAGCCTAAAGCCTTCCTCGATAAATGGACTATCCAACGTAAAAAAAAATTTTCAAATCGGACCAGTAGTTTTTGAGATTAGCGCGTTCAAACAAACTCTTCAGCTTTATAATCTATACTAATATTATAAAGCTGAAGAGTTTGTTTGTTTGTTTGTTTGTTTGTTTGTTTGTTTGTTTGTTTGTTTGAACGCGCTAATCTCAGAAACTACTGGCCCGATTTGAAAAATTATTTTTATGTTGGATAGTCCATTTATCGAGGAAGGCTTTAAGCTATATAACATAAAGATACGACTCACAAGACCACAGCAGCAATGAAAAATGTTGCGAAAACGGGAGAAAGATATTCCTTTTGAGACCTTCCGATGCGTACGCTGCGGAAACCGCTAAAGTTACACAAAAATCATGTATGACAGGATTGTTTAGCATCAAGAGTTGTATAATAAAGTCTGCGACAGCATAAGTCTATCTTTTATGGTTGACTTACTACAACCTTTTTTTATGTTAAATAAATTTGTAAAAAAATAATACATCATTTTTAGAGGTGTATTATACACACAGGTATTTATTCTTATCAAAATATATACATTCATCATCACGAGCATTTCATTTAGAACAAATGCGCTTTATATCATTTGATTCCAATATATATCTTAGGAGCTATCACAGTTTTAACATAACTCCGCACCAAAATAATGTTCGCAGCTTAAGTACAACGTGCGCTTGCTCTAATTATATTATAAAGCTGAAGAGTTAGTTGGTTTATACGCGCTTATCTCAGGAACTGCTGAACCGATTTGAAAAAATATTTCTGTGTTAGGTAGCTTATTTATTGAGAAAGGCTTTAGGATATAAAACATCACGCTGCGACGGGAGGGGAGGGAGCAAACTCAAAACGCGCGGACGAAGTCGCGGGGGACCGCTAGTATTAGTATAGATATAAAAATACTAGAAGCATAGAACAAAACTTCGTGTCGCCCACGCAGGCGATGCCGCGGTCCACCAGTTAGCTCGTGACCAAGGCAGTCGCAACACAGCAACGAGCAGTGAGTAGCATTTACTCATTTTAATATTTCGGGATTAGACCCGTCATGTTTAGTTCTTATTGTAATGCAACGCGAAAGTTTAAAATCTTATATTCTTTAATTTGAATTTAAAATGAATATTACTTGGCTTCGGCCCGTACTATTTTATAACTATATGTGAAATTCGCAATACGAATTGCTAATTTGGCAGTAAAGCTGAGCCGCTTACCTATCAAAACTGCATCGCAATACGCACCCTGTAGTAAATTTAAAATTATAAGCGTTTATTTCCAAGAATACAGAAAATAATAATAAATAAAAATTAGAGTTAGATCATCATAAATCTAGATACTCGTTGTAGTCAATTTCTCGTTTATGTACTAAAATATACGTGATGATGGTTAGGTATTAAAATACTGTTAAAAATAACAGTGTCAAGAGCCCTCTCTAACTTTCTTCATCATTATCCCTCCAGCATTGATCGTACGCCGTAATGATAGCATAACTAACATATATATTCCACCAGAACCTAGCTCCCTTGATGCTCCAGTGACGGTGACCCCCTCGGGGCCCATCCGTGGGTCCTGGATGACCACCCGCCGTGGACGCCCCGTGCAGGCTTACAGAGGGATACGATATGCTGAACCGCCAACTGGGGAGCTTAGATTCCAGGTTAGAGTTTTCAGGAGTTGGGATACATTCATTTATCCTTTATGATACCTGATGCATAAATTATACCGAATAGTCACAAATTTTCTTATGCCTTTAAACTATGAGGAAACATAGGACATTTTCAAACACACAGTATAGGATATGAAACACAAAACACTTAGAAAGTCATAATTATGTATTATTAGGGTTCCGTAGCCGAATGGCAAAAAACGGAACCCTTATAGTTTCGTCAAGTCTGTCTGAATGTCCGTCCGTATGTGACAGTCACTTTAGTCTGTAACTATAAGATGTATCCTAATCACCGCTTTACGATTTCTAGTAATAATTTAATAATGATATTTAAGGGGGGGTCCCATACATGAAACTTTAACTGAAACATTTTTTTAGTCAAACGTTGGTTAGTGTTGGGTGTTTATCTTGGACGAATAAATCCAAGGTGTTTATGGATAGGTCTTTTTAAATGACATAGAAGTTTCTAAAACTTTTTTCTTTTTAAGTCTAAAGTTTCATAGCTACACGCGTCCAAAGTGTTGAAATGGGCGCCCCCCCCCCATCTAACTTCTTACTAAGTGAATATAAATTTAAAAAAAAATCGAAAATTAGTTTAGACGGGATCGAACAAGATGGTTTTGAGATATAGCACATTTTCAACAACCTCAAACATAACTTTGTTTTTCATACAAACACTTTCAACGAAAACGAGTCTTCTGGAGCACCTCTAACAATGGGTGTGCCCCAGGGATCTATATTAGGACCTCTTTTATTTTTAATAATATAAATGACCTCCCGCATTTTGTAGGGAATCTTTAAGATATAGTATTGTTTGCAGATGATACTTCACTTATATTTAAAATTCCAAGAGGTGAAGGAAATTTTGACGATGTAAATAATACTCTTTCACAAGTATTACATTGGTTTACTGTTAACAATCTCCTTCTTAATGAAAGTAAAACTAAATGTGTAAAGTTAACGATGCTTATATTCGACAGGCATCAACTCAGGTTAAGATAAAAGACAAACCGCTTGATACTATTGATTCCACAACATTCTTGGGAATCACTTTAGACTCCAAACTACAATGGGGTCCTCATATAGAGGCCTTGTCAGGGAAACTAAGCTCAGCTGCTTTTGCTGTAAGGAAGATTAGACGTTTGATTGATGTAGAAACAGCTAGGTTAGTTTATTTTAGTTATTTTCATAGCTTGATGTCCCACGGCATTTTACTGTGGGGCGCGGCTGCTGATGTACAGACAATTTTTGTGTTACAAAAAAGAGCCGTGCGAGCTATTTATAATCTTAAACCTCAAGATTCCTTACGAGAGGTGTGTAAAGAAATTAGAATATTAACTCTAGCCTCTCAGTATATTTACGAAAATTTAATGTATGTACGGAAATTTTACATTTATTGACGAAAAATAGTGACATACACAAATATAATACTAGAAATAAGGATAAGCTTGCTATTCCACAATTTAGGCTTCGAAAGGTTGGTAATTCTTTCATGGGGAAAAGTATAAAATTTTTCAATAAACTACCAGAACACATTACAAACTTACCGGTTAATAAATTTAAAACTGTTATTAAAGAAACCCTTATGACGAAAGGGTATTATAAAGTAGATGATTATTTAAAAGATAATAATGTATGGACTCGCATGATCACTACAAACATTGTAAACCTTTTGAAAAGAGGCATTGACAATAGTGACTGAGTTTCTTGCGCAGCTTCTTCTCAGCACTAGCCCACAATTGTCCCGAAGCTGTGGTAGGGTTTATATTGAGACGTGTAAAAGTGGCCCCAGAGGGCCTATTTGCATAAATAAATGACTTTTATGACTTTTACTATGAAAAACAAAGTTATATTTGCTGTCAACAAAATATTTTAGTATTTTACTAAGTGGAAGTAAGTGGATTCCCTATCCCTAATTCACTTAAAATTATCACGGAACCCTCAGTGCGCGAGTCCGACTCGCACTAAGCCGGGTTTTTATTCTTCATCTACCCTGGCCTGACGTCACTTTCTTACTTATACTTATTTCTACTGCCAGCCTCCGAAGCTGATCACCAGCTACCCTTCGGAGGTGAACGCCACCGTGGAAGGGCCGGGGTGCCCGCAGCCTGTGGTCGACTCCACCTTCTACGTCGATGAAGACTGCCTCCGGCTCAATGTCTACACGACTGATAATAAGAGGTAACTATTAACTACACAAATACATACACAAGCGGTCCCCCAAGACTGCGTCTTTAGCCTAGCCTTTAAACCTTTCCCTATAAATAAGTTGTTCAACACAAAAATATTTTTTCAAATCGTTTCAGTAGATCCTGAGATTAGTGCGTCCCAACAAACAAACTAAGTCTTTAGCTTTATAAAATTAGTTTAGATATTTAACGTTGTTATTTATTAGTACTATTGAAACAAGTTATTGTACGCCTTGAAGGCAAGTTATAGAGTTTCAATTAATTTAAGCTTAAGATCTGCTAAATGTACCTATTTCTTACCTATAACTACACCATAAATGATTGATTGATTGATTGGTTGTATGACATTAGACACATAAATACTACTTTGTTCGTTTTCTTAAATAAAAAAACAACATAAATAGGCAGTTAAATTTTAATTCTGATGGCTATAAGTAAGTTATCCAACACAAAAATATATTTCTAAATCTTTCCAGCGCTGAGAATAGTGCGTTCAAACAAACAAAGTCTTCAGCTTTATAATATTAGTTTAGATATAAATTTTCCGGTATATGACATTAGAAAATACTACTTTGTTCGGTTTTCTTAAATAAAAAAGTAACATAATTAGGCAGTAAAATTATAATTCTGCTGGTCAAAGACACATTCTCAACAGTATAATGAGTCCCTCTACTATTATAAGCTCATTTTTTTACGTACCTACCAATAAAAAGCTGTATTTTGCAGCCGCAGAATCCGAATATGAAACTCTGTCTTAACCGGTCCGGAAAATCATCCGGATTTTCCAACCTTACTAGCCTGACTGCACTAAAGTAATATTAAACACTCGCTTCCTCTGCGGCAATCGATTGTGAGACTGTTACAGCGCATACTTATCTACATATATTTAACACTAACAGGTCTTACGGGGGGCGTAATGTTGTACTGCACACTTCACAGTTATTGATAAGCGTGTGCGCACACGTCTCATTCCCTGAGGTATGAATGATGTAAGACTCCGGAGGAAGTGAGTGTTCAATATTACTACCGCTTTAGTTGCTTCTAAAGAAGAGATTGTATTCATATTCAATTTGACGTTTACAGAAAGAAACCAGTCCCGGTTCTCGTCTACATCCACTCTGGAGGCTTCTACGCGGGGTCTGGCCGCAGCGACGTGGCAGGACCGAGCTACCTCCTCGATCACGACATGGTGCTGATTGCCATCAACTACCGACTGGCTTCGCTTGGTAAGGCATTTAATTCTAACGCTGATATTGTGAAGATAGACTAGCGGTCCCCCGCGACTTCGTCCGCGCGTTTTGAGTTTGCTCCCTCCCCTACCGTCGCAGTTTTATAGCCTTAATCGAAGAATAAGCTATCCAACGCATAAAATATTTTTTTAATCGGTCCAGTAGTTTCTGAGATGAGCGCATTCAAACAATCAAACAAACTCTTCAGCTTAATAATATTAGTTTAAATAAATGAATCTGTGACAGCTATGTTGAGACCCGTAAGCGCCTTTACCTAGCTAAGATCACGAGCAAAAGTTGTGATATGTAAAATGTCAAAACATTGCGCATTATTTTTTAAAGGAAGAATTACTTACGTGAGACACTCAGAAAGTTGTGCGACACTAAAGAAATCAGGTCTAATTCACTTATATATATATATATATATATATATATATATATATATATATATATATATATTCAATATATATATATATATATATATAGGTAACATTGTAATTTTATCACGTAAATTTTTCTTTACGGGATTCAGTGACTGGTCTAAATTGGATTTCATTTTTAGTCGGTACAGAACGGTGTTCAAACGTGACTGACTGTCCACAGTGATCGGATTTTATAAAATTTATTTAATAAAAAAACACTAAGTCACAACACAGTAACAGTCTAAGCAAGTAGCGGTTGTAGCAGTAATTCTAGTCGGTTCAGCAAAAGCAGGCATTAAATTAAAGGATTTGATAAGGACCTATGATCGTTCACTTGCTAGCAAAACTTTATAAATATAAATAATTAAATATAAATATTGGACACCAATCACATACATTGCTCTGATCCCAAAGTGAGTGACTTGTATGTGTTATGTAAATCAGACACAACGGTGGTACCACAACACCCAGACCCGAGACAATATAGAAAATTTTGATTCCTACATTGACCCGACCGGGAATCGAACAAGGAACCTAGGAGCAGCTACTTTTAAATTTTAAATTACTTGCAAAATTACTTAATTAATTAATTAAATACTAGCGAAATTTACTAGCAGTTCCACTATTAAGTAAGTAAAGTTAGCCTGCAACATCCCACTGCTGGGCAAAGGCCTTACCTCAACTATGAGGTAGTTAGAGCTATCCGCCACGTGGGCTCATTGCGGTTTGGTGGAGGGGTGTATGCAAGGCAAGCGACTAACCCTGCTTTCAAATGTTATCAAGCCGCCCAAAAGGCCTCTGACTAATAGCAACCGATATTAGCCGGGACCAACGGCTTAACGTGCCTACCGAAGCACGGAGATGCTCGTGATGTACGTCGCTTATATGGTTGTAATGGTCACCCATCCAATCACGACCGCGTCTTAGGTTGCTTCACTTCGGTATCACTACCAAAGCGCTGCTACCACTGCGCTACGAGCACCTCATGTTCCACCTATGTTCCACTATTATCAGCCCATGTTCTTCCAGGGTTCATCAGCACAGGCGACAAGTACGCCCCTGGTAATAACGGATACAAGGATCAGGTGGCAGCTCTCAAGTGGGTGAGGAGGAACATCAGGGCCTTCGGAGGAGATCCTGAACTGGTCACCGTGGCTGGCTGCAGCGCCGGAGCCTTCAGCGTCATGCTGCATATGCTGTCGCCTATGTCTAAGGGTAGGTATATAGTCCCTCTAGCCGATTTCGACTACGGTCACAACGACTAGCCGACTGCGCGGGACATATTATAGTGTTTCTTTCACTCTCATAACCCGATGGGACAACAATCTGACACGATCGCCCGGAGAGAGATCAGGCGCAGGACCAACGGCTTTATGTGCTTTCCCGAGGCACGGCGATGGAACACCGCCAACTTCCAAAATCCGGGCTACCCTGATAATTTCTGAACAGAAAAACTCAGGTATATATATTTGGCCCGATCCGGGATCGAACCCGGGACCTTTGGCGCAGCCGTCGCTTTAAAGTGCGACCCTACAACCGCTGCGCCACCGAGGCAGTTAAAGTTTAAGGGTATGTTATAATAGACCTATTACTGTGCCTCAGCTTATGATATTTTATTTTATTTGTTTATGCCTAGTAACTGTAGATTATGTATTGAAGTGGGAGAGAGGCACTTTGAAAATTTGTTGTAAATTTAATTTTATTAATATTAGTTTGATTTGATTTGTATTAATTCATTATGAACCTCAAAAAATGATACACCAGTCGTAAAAATAATTATTATTACCACCAAGATGGGTTTTCAGTAATTTGGAGCAATCACCTATATAAAATTATGAAATTAAAGTTCCACAATTGAAGTTACTTGATTGGCCAAATTTTCACCCCACTACGTTTGAAGCCCGATTACAGGAAATAATGGCCCCTTTACCTACCACTTTTTTGTATTTTTTGGAAAGCTTAGAGACTAGAGAAGTTTTTAAAATTTATTAGAATCTTTGCAACCTTTTTATTTATTTTTAATCTGAATTTGAAAATTTAACTTTAGCTCGCAGAAACGTAATTTATTAACTTTGGATCGAAATTGTTACAACATGCAGCAATGTTAGGCAGTGAATTATTATGAACGAAAGAAAGAACACTTCACGAGAATTAGGTTTCGAAAAAAAAAACATAAAAAACCGATCAGTTTTTTTTATGTAATTTTTTTATGTGAACACGAAATTTTCGATGAAAGCATAAAAAAAATCGTATCTCGAAAACTAAAAAAAATCGGGTAACATACATGGGGTATTTTTGGGTACCCCTAGGAGGGAGGAATTCAAAAAAAAAATCTTGACGTCATTGGATGGACCACCCTGTATAGGAAATGCTTATACAAAGTAAGAAAATAGCCGGTTTTAGTGATTACTAATTACTTAAACTAATATAATTATGCCGTTACTAATTACTAATAAACTTGACCTGTGTCGGAAGTCTCGACATAGTTCCGTCTAAAACCACCAGGTGGCGCTCGAAAAATGCTGAGACAAAATTGGTGTTTTCGTGTATTTATTGATTGAGAAGAATTTATGAATGATGCTTAAAAAACTACAAATATTTTTAAAGATTTATTAAAGATATAGCTACGTAAGTTAAAATGATATTTGATGAATTAGAAAATCATAAAATTGAAATTGTCGACGCGAAATGTCAAAAATGATGCATCAGACTTCGCCCGCTGGTCATAGTGCTCTTAAATGCTGTAACTCAGAGGTATAGTAATCCAAGTTACGATCCCTAATTAATGTATATCAAAATCGCTTACTCGTTTTTGTAAAGGACAACGTCAAGCTCTTTAACTGGATACATTTTGTTTGCAATACATTGCTGGCTCAATTATTATTTTTTTGATAATAACAATAACTTTAAACCATTTAGAATTGAATACTGGATACATAAACGGTTTACATTTTGATTTTTTGCTTCTATTACAGGCCACACCCTGTCACTTATCTCATTACCTTTTCTGATAAACTTTTACCTCATGAAAGTGAGCTATCAGTATCAGAATCTGTGTAGCTAAACATAACAGTCTTATGCTTTTAGAATGTATTAAACACTCAAAGCTTCATATTTTATATTTATAAAGATGAAATAAGAAAGCAAAAAGCTGCGGAACTCGAACCAGCAACTTCTGGCTAACCGAGCCAAACGCTCTACCAATTGAGCTACCGTGATGTCTGTCCGACCTTGCGAAATTTCTGGTTTCTTATTGATACGTCATTATGCGTGACGTTTAGCGCCATCTACCCGTATGTTTATGCAACAGTGGTTAGCCAGAAGTTGCTGGTTCAAGTCCCGCCCGTGCGCAAATTTTTGATTTCTCATTTCATCTTTATAAATAACACAATCTTGTAAATTTCAGGGCTATTCCACCGAGCGATATCAATCAGCGGGTCTCCAATATCCCAAGTCCCTGAGCGTCACCACCAGAAAGATCTGGCCGAGCGTCAGGCGCGGCTTGTGGGATGTCCCACCACCAGCTCTAAGGCAATCATTGACTGCTTGAAGACTAAGGACTTTAGAGAGCTTGGGAACTCGCTGGACAGCTTCTTTGTAAGTCATGTTCTTCTTCCTTGTCTTCGTTGAAATGATCGTTTTTAATTATCTAAATATCTTTCTATGATAGTTACTAAGCCCCCTTTACTAATCTTCTTGTTTACCGCCTAGGGAGAAATGGGAGTGACTGAAAATCAGCATTGGCCAGCATACGCTGAGACAATTGATTTTTTATCATTATGTACATATGTCATTGTAAAGGCAATAAACATTAAACATTTTCCATTTTCATTTTCATTTTCACTAAGAATTTTAATAAGTTCAAGCCGACCAACCAAAATCGTTGATACTTATGTAAATATTTACTTTCAAATGACCTGTAGTCTCGCTGTACGAAAATTAGGACATAGTTGATTATATGGAGCACTACCGTACCGTGTAATATCACTAAAGATAATACCTAGGGCTTGCATTCGAATATTCGAATATTCGAATTATTCGAATAGTAAGTCGTTTCGAATATTCGAATTTCAAAAACCGATTATTCGAATATTCGACGGCACTAATTTATACTTAAATTGTACAACGTGCAACGGTTTGTTTATATTTTTCGCGAATCCAACAAGCTGACGCCACCGGACGAACTTCGTTGCAACTCGGAAGTGATCGGTAACGTTCGGTAGGTAGTATTATCTGTCACTTGAAATGTTTCATCATCATTCATCATTGTCAGACAAAGGACGTCCACTGCTGAACAGAGGCCTCCCCCACGGCTTTCCACAGCAACCGATCACTAGCGATCTTTATAAGGTCGTCTGTCCATCTTGTCGGTGGACGTCCTACGCTGCGTCTTTGGTCGAAGGGTTGAGATGAGAAGACACTCTTGCGCAGTTTCCCGAACCCTGCCCAGCCGAGTTGAATTCGTCGATTGGTCTCCTTCTCAAAGTTGGACCTACCCAATTGGATCACTTGTCCTAGGTACATGTACTTTCGACAACTTCAAGAGTTGAGTTCCCAACGGATACTGGAGTGGGTACAACAAGGGATCTCGACATAATTTTCGTCTTTTCCATGCTCATTTTAAGACCCACTTGTTGGGATACTCGGTCAAGGTCTTCGAGCATAGTGCCAAGATCGTCCGCTGGATGACTATTCCACAACGACTACATCATCGGCAAATGGGAGTTGTGTGATTAATTCGCCACTAACATTGATGCCGATTCCTTCCCATTCCAGAATATTGAAGGCGTCTTCCAATGCCGCTGTGAACAGTTTCGGAGATATAACATCTCCCTGTCTCACACCTCTCTGCAGTGAAATCGCCCTCGTGTTCTGCTCCTGTACTCGGACCGACATGGTGGCGTTATTGTAAACCATAGTCATTTTTTTTCTTTTTGTTGTACTTCTTCTACATTCTTAACTAATATGGAAGAGTTGGAAACAGCGATTCGAATGCAAATGGCGCTTTTTGATAGAGGAGGACCCAGACAAATATATTTAAGCCAAGCATACACATACAAATTTCTATCATGCATTCCGCCGACTAGTGTTGAATGTGAAAGTGTTTTCCTCCTCGAAATTCATTTGCAATCATCTCCGATGTCCTTTAAATTATGACTCTTTAGTCGCCTTAAGTTTTCTGAGGTCATATTATCAAGGCAGGCACTAAGTAGTGATTGCCATATGTTCAGGCAACTTAAAACCCCTGAATCAAGCAGAGCAGCAATTACACAGAGATGCGACGGGCCCCGGCAACCGACGATAATTCAACGAACACCCACAAATTTCATTGCGCTTTGAGCTCCGGAAGAATTCACATCAAACCATAGTTTACTGTAACATTTCACATTAATTATATTCATCGAACTGTTTTCCGGCGTATCAATTCAAAGTCCTCGTCACAAGAAGACCGCGTAATCAAGATGGTGACCCCGACGTGATGCGAAAACACGGACTCATTCTTCAGGAAAGTGCCAGTATCCAGCTGCAGCCATCATTCCGAGGAATCTGAGGGAAGTGCGTTTTTAATCCATTCATCCATTCTATACATTCATCCTTTCCATAAAACATAGCTTCAATTATCTCATTTACGCATATTTTACTTCAATTCAGTTCTATATTAACGGTGCACTGCGTTGTCAATTACTGCAAGTCATCGTCCATTTCACATATTGGATAGACATAGTTTTCATACGAAAACCTTCAATTCATTAAAATATTATTCGAACATAAATTCAAATAAGATTTGCTGACTATTTCAGGGAGATTATCAAGCAAATTATTCAAAATCAAAATAATCCCGGCCAGATTTGCGGTAACGTTTTTCAACAAGCGTACACGCAAAACACTGTGTCGTCGCATCATCAGCTGTGCATCGAGCCGCCCGGCTGCAAAACCAGTTTGTTATCATCTTTTATTAGTTACAGTTGTGATTCGTTTAAAACATTAAGTGCATTTCATTCTTTGTGTCGACAAAATGGCTGATTTAAAGGAACTTGTGAAGCAGAGAGGTAATATCAGGTGCCGATTAAAATATTTTGAAAAATACTTAGAACCGTTAGCGAATTTAAAGGAAACAAGTGCCGTAAACATAAATGAACTGCGTTTGCGATGCAGTAAAATGCGTGACGTAGCATGTAATTTTGAGGAAATTCAGTGTCGAATTGAAATGTTAGCTGAGGATACAGATAATCAAATAGAAGAACGTGAAAAGACTGAAAGCTACATCTTCAACTTAATTGCCCAAGGTGAGTCTTTGATTGAATTCTTTGAAAATCAACATAAGCAATTAGAATCTGCATCAGGTACGACAAGTAAACTACACAATGTTAAGTTGCCACCGTTATCTATTCCCATATTTAATGGAGATCCAAATAAATGGCTTTCATTTAGAGATACATACTTGTCATTAATTCATCAGAATGAAAACATAGATGATATCAATAAATTTCATTATCTCAAATCATATTTACAAGGGCCAGCTTGTTCTGTCATTAATTCTGTTACTGTGTCTTCTCATAATTATGCAATTGCGTGGAATTTGTTGATTGAACGCTATGATAATAGACGTCTTTTAATTAATGGGCATATAAAGTGTTTATTTTCAATTGAACCTTTAGTTAGGGAAACTCACAGCGGCATAAGGAACCTTATAGATACACTATCTAAAAACCTTAATGCTTTAAAATCTCTAGGTGAGCCAACCCAAAACTGGGACACACTGATTATATACATGGCCTCAGTGAAATTAGACAGCGTAACAGCTAGAAATTGGGAAGAATTTAGAGTCAGTCTTGAGTTTCCTACCTTAGATGACTTCTACTCATTCCTGCGCCAGCGAGCTACTATTCTAGAAACTATTAATGCTACTAAATCATCCACTAATAGAACAGAGAAGCGGCATCATCATCATTCATCATTATCAGCCAAGGGACGTCCACTGCTGAACATAGGCCTCCCCCACGGATTTCCACAGCGACCGATCACTAGCGGTCTGCATCCAGTTTGATCCTGCGATCTTTATAAGGTCGTCTGTCCATCTTGTTGGTGGACGTCCCACGCTGCGTCTCTGGTCGAAGGGTCTCCAATCTAGAACTTTCCTGCCCCAACGGCCATCAGTTCTTCGCGCTATGTGCCCTGCCCATTGCCACTTGAGCTTACTGATTCTCAAGGCTATGTCCGTTACCTTAGTTCTTCTACGTATCTCCTCATTTCTGATTCGATCCCGTAGAGAAACACCCAGCATAGCCCTTTCCATCGCTCGTTGTGTGATTTTGAGCTTCATTATAAGGCCCATAGTAAGAGACCATGTTTCGGATCCGTATGTCATCACTGGTAACACACACTGGTTGAAGACTTTCGTCTTCAGACACTGAGGTAGATGAGATGAGAAGACACTCTTGCGCAATTTCCCGAACGCTGCCCAGCCGAGTTGGATTCGTCGATTGACCTCTTTCTCGAAGTTGGACCTACCCAATTGGATCACTTGTCCCAGGTAGACGTACTCGTCGACAACTTCGAGAGTTGAGTTCCCAACGGATACTGGAGTGGGTACGACAAGGGAGTTTGACATAATTTTCGTCTTTTCCATGTTCATTTTAAGACCCACTTGTTGGGATACTCGGTCAAGGTCTTCGAGCATAGTGCCAAGATCGTCCAGCGTCTTTGCCACAACAACTATATCATCGGCAAATCGGAGGTGTGTGATGTATTCGCCATTAACATTGATGCCGATTCCTTCCCATTCCAGAAGTTTGAAGGCGTCTTCCAATGCCGCTGTGAACAGTTTCGGAGATATGACATCTCCCTGTCTCACACCTCTCCGCAATGGAATCGCCTTCGTGTTCTGCTCCTGTACTCGGACCGACATGGTGGCGTTATTGTAAAGGCACCTTAACACCTCTATATACCTATAGTCTATGTGGCACCGCTGCAGAGACTGAAGCACCGCCCAAGTTTCGATCGAATCAAAGGCCTTCTCATAGTCCACAAACGCTAAGCATAGAGGCATATTATACTCCTCGGACTTCTGTATAATTTGCCTAAGCGTATGAATGTGGTCTATGGTACTATAGCCTTTTCGGAAACCGGCTTGTTCGGGAGGCTGGAAGTCATCAAACCTACGTGCGAGACGATTCGTGATAACCCTTGAAAACAGCTTGTAGACATGGCTCAGGAGTGAGATGGGTCTGTAGTTCTTCAATAAGGTTTTGTCTCCTTTTTTGAAGAACAACACCACCACACTCCTGTTCCATGCCTCAGGCGTGATGCCCTCTAGCAGCACGGAATTAAAGAGTCTCTGAAGGACTTTAAGTACCGGTGTTCCACCCGCCTTCAGAAGCTCTGCTGTGATTCCGTCCTCGCCAGGTGCCTTGTTGTTTTTGAGCTGTTTAAGGGCCATCCTAATCTCGTAGAGGCTGATGTCCGGGATGTCTTCGGTGTAGTGACGGGTCAGGATAGCTCGTGGGTCTCTGGCCGAGCTATCAACGGGTTTGGCTACTGAGGTGTACATACCATAGAACCCATAGAACCTTTCGATCTCCCTCAAAACCTCTGCTTTCGTCGACGCTACACTGCCGTCCTCCGTCTTGAGCTTCGTCAACAGGCTCTGCCCAATAGACATGTCCCTTGCAAACACTTTGGAGCCTTGGTTCCGCTCTATCGTTTCTTTAACACCATTAGTGTAAAAGCAACGAATGTCGTGTCGCAGGGACTTCCATATTTGTCTATTGAGCTGCCTGTAGTTTTCAGCATTAACGGAGGTCTGCAGTGCCATAGATCGACGTTTTGCCATAAGGTCGAGAGTGTGGACCGACAGTTTTTGAGGTCTATTTTTACGGCCAGGCCTAAAATACTTAGACCCCACCGTTTGAACAGTTTCCACAAACCCGTTATTAATTTCGTCCACTGTAACGCAGTTTTCTAGGCAATCAAAGCGGTTTGACAACTCGAGTTGAAAGCTCTCGGGATTTTGAATATGAGCACGAGTCGGTCGGAGCGTGGACTTCATCAGGCGTGATCTTTCCAATTTGACATTTATATTCAATGTGCCTCGAACCATTCGGTGATCACTTCCGGTTTTCACCCTGTTGATCACGGAGACATCATTGAATAACCGTCTCTTGGAGGTCATGAAGAAGTCAATCTCGTTTCTCGTGAAGCCATCGGGACTCAACCAAGTCCACTTCCTTTGAGGCGGCTTCTGGAAGAAAGAGTTCATCGCAAAGAGTCCCTCCTTCTCCAGAAAGTCGGCCAGCCTCTGTCCCCTGGCGTTCCTTTGCCCGTATCCAAAAGGTCCCACCTTCAACTCATTCTCGCCTCGCTTGCCTAGTTTCGCGTTGAAGTCCCCCATTACAACAGTATAATAGGTTTTGGAAGTATGTATGGCTCTACTTACGTCCTCATACATTTCCTCCACCTCTTCATCCGGGTGTTTCGAGGTCGGTGCATATACCTGTATGACCTTCAGCGAATACCTCTTGGATATTCTGAGTATAAGGTATATTACCCTGCTCGACACACTCTCGATGGTCTCGATATTGTTGACGAGGGACTTGTGAACGAGGAACCCGACACCACCTTGGGACTTTCGTTGGTTGCCTTCCCGGTAGTAGAGCAGGTTTCCGGACTGTAGAGTTATCGTGTCCTCGCCCTCTCTACGGACTTCTGATAGACCCATTATGTCCCAGTGTAACCTGCTCATTTCTTCCTCCAGCTCGAGCAACTTCTCATCTGTCCTCAGTGTACACGTGTTGTACGTTACCAGGGCCAGTTGTCGTCGGGGGTGGCAGCGCGATCGCCTCCGGGGATTCTTAGCACCCCCTGCCTCGCCGTTACCGTGACCGCTACCAAAGTCAGGAATAGCGGGGCTGCCGGAGACTGGGGGCCTGGTTTTCTGGTGTACTTTCATGTGAGGGGATTTTGCCAATACTCGCCACGCTTGGCAGGCGGGTTGGCGAGCGCAGAGGCGCAGCCCCTTGCAGCTGTGACGCTGCTGCCCGTCACAGTCTAACATTTAGCTGCGCCTTATATTGGATGGTTATACCGCCATCGGTCGGTCGCCAGAGCCTCGTCTGTATAAACAGGACGCACCACGTGAAGGTGAGGTTGGCTTGGAGCTTATGGTCTTGGTCAAGCTCCCTTACGTCCCAGCGGCATAGTCTTCCTAATATGAAATCATTTCATAGCTCTTCTCTCGATAATTCATCTCCTATAAAGCAATGTCCGGTCTGCAAACAAGATCATAAAATCTATGACTGTTCAGTTTTCAAATCAATGCCAGTTGCTGAAAGGATTTCTAAGCTTACCTCACTAAAATTATGCAACTTCGTTCTGGCCACCAATCCAATAGTTGTAGGCTAGGTGGCTGTAGAATTTGTCATAAGAAACATAATACACTCATACATAAACAACATTCAATACAACAAACACATTCAAATCAAAATATATTAAATGAAAACAAATCCAACTTACCTATTCCTGTCGTTGAACCCTCTCCATCAAATACAGCTTCTTCTTTGGTGTCAATGTCTGCTACCTGCTCAGGTCAAGCGCTTCTATCCACGGCATTGGTCAAGGTGACCAACGATGGAAAAACATACACTCTTAGAGCATTGTTGGACTGTGGGAGTCAATCTTCCTTCATCAGTGATAAGGCACAAAGGAGGATTGGTTTGCAACGAACAAGTGACACTTATCATTCGGTTACCGGCATAGGCAACACAGTATTTAACATAACGGAACATTGTCAATTGCGTCTTATTTCTACTCATACATCTTTCAGCGCTATTGTCAAGTGTTTCATATTGCCTCATATCACAGACAAGTTACCCCAAACTAAAGTGCGTATTCAAGATCTGAATATTCCTCATTATATTCAACTCGCAGATCCAGGATTCCATCAGCCCTCTGATGTCGACATTTTACTAGGCGCTGATATATTTTGGGACATTTTAGGGCCAGGTAAGGTGACTTTGGGATCAAACGGACCAACGTTACGTGAGACACAGTTGGGGTGGATAGTGGCTGGTCCTATGGCGGTAGGCTACTATGACACACATGAAAGAAATATAAAATGTAACTTTTCAAAGGAAATAAGTCAACAATTAAAAAGGTTTTGGGAACTCGAAGAAGTACCACCAAACATTAAATACGATTCTCATAGTTCTTGCGAGCAATTGTTTATTACTACCACTCGTCGAGAAAATAACGGTAGATTTTGTGTCCAAATTCCACTCAAAGAATCTACAGATCGCTTAGGTGACTCATACTCAACAGCTGAAAAAAGATTATTACAAATAGAAAGAAAATTAAACAATAATTCTCATCTAAAACAACAATATCACGAATTCATTCATGAGTATGAGCGTCTTGGTCACATGACCGAAATTCCTCAGCCTGTCTTCGGTTATTATCTTCCACACCATTGTGTGATACGAGAAGCAAGTGAAACGACAAGGCTTCGAGTCGTTTTCGACGCCTCTTCTAAAACCTCCACAGGTGTGTCGTTTAACGACATACAACATGTCGGACCAGTGGTACAAGATGACTTGTTTTCAATTCTTCTTCGGTACAGACAGCATAGATTTGTAGTTTCAGCAGACGTGGAGAAAATGTATCGCCAGATTTTGGTGGATCCTAATCAGCGGCATTTACAACTCATTTTGTGGCGCGACAATCCAACTGATCCAATTAAAACATATCAGCTAAATACCATCACGTATGGTACAGCTTCAGCCCCATTTCTGAGTACAAGATGTTTGTTACAGCTTTCTCAAGATTGTGAAGATGATGATCCACAGCTAGCACAGCAGATAAGAGAAGATTTCTACGTTGACGATTTTCTCTCGGGTGTTGAAAGGGAAACTGATCTACATAAACTGATTCATTCAGTTACCTCCGTTCTTGATTCAGCATGCCTTCCATTACGAAAATGGCGATCCAATGCGCCACACATCCTACAAAGGGAATCAGAAACCTTTCAGCCCAAGAATTTAGACTTATCTGTTCAGTCAAGCGTGCTAGGTCTCAAGTGGGATCCATTTAACGATGTTCTACAATTCTCTGTCGAAATGGGACAAATACAAACACCAACCAAACGGACAATCTTGTCCAACTCAGCAAAACTTTTTGACCCACTAGGCTTGCTCAGTCCATGCACCATCATTCCTAAAATTATTTTACAAAAATTATGGCTTTCAAAATTAGGCTGGGATGACCCAGTTGACGGTGCATTACAAAGGGAATGGGAAAGTTTTGCAACCAATTTAAAATCAATTTCAGATTTTCCAATTCCTAGGTGTGCACTCATTAACGATCCCAAGGAAATACAATTGCATGCCTTTTCAGATGCTTCGCAACTAGCTTACGCTTCTGTCATCTACCTCAGATCCATCGACGGTTCTGGTCAGGTCTTAGTTAGAATTTTATGCGCAAAGACTAAAGTCGCTCCAGTAAAGGCTACAACAATACCTAGACTTGAACTGTGTGGAGCGTTACTTTCAGCACGTCTAGTCGCTAAGGCACTGAAAGCTCTTCGTTGCAAAATTAATTCGGTTTTTTACTGGATCGACTCATCGGTAGTTCTGGGTTGGTTAGCTTCTCAATCGTGTGACTTAAAACCGTTTGTTTCAAACCGAGTTAGTGAAATTCAGGATCTCAGCCAGTCTGGTGTTTGGAGGCATGTCCCTGGTGATAAAAACCCGGCAGATCAAGCATCCCGGGGGGTGAATCCTAAATCTATTCAAACCGCTCACTTATGGTGGGAAGGTCCCAATTTCTTGACAGAGGATCCAAGTTGTTGGCCAAGCAACTTACAAGTTCAAGTTGTCCTCGAACTCCCCGAAAGAAAAATAGCTAAACCATCACAAACAAACATACCAAAAACCTTACAAACTAAGAACCTAAACACTACTATACAAACTACTACTAATCTACAAACTAACACTACTGTACAAGATGATACAAACTTACAAACTAAAGATCAAATTCAAAGCAATAATACACTACATTCAAATTCTATTGACAAACCATCTTCAGCTACAAGCATTGGTAATGTTGTAGAATTTGGCAGGTTTTCTAACTTTTCAAGATTACACAGAGCTACTGCGTATGTCATGCGGTTTATACACAACATACGCAACAAGGACTCAAGATTAACAGGCGAATTAAGTGCCCATGAATTGAATAATGCTTTAAACATATTAATTAAACAACATCAAATGGAATGCTTTTCAAATGAAATTAAAATCTTAAAAAATAAGCAATGCTTACCTTCCAACTCCCGCATTTTGTCATTGAGTCCATTTCTTAGCGAAAACGGGATACTCTTTGTTGGTGGTCGATTGCAAAATTCAAATGAACCTTTTAGTAAAAAGCATCCATTTCTTCTCGATACAAATCATCATTTTACAAAATTACTTTTTATTAATCATCACCTTAAATTGCTTCACTGTGGTCCTCAATTATTGCTTTGTGATTTGAGAAATAAGTTTTGGCCTTTACGAGGCAGAATACTAGCTAGAGCTACAGTTAATAATTGCAAACTATGCAGATTAATGAAAGCAAAATCTTACAATCCCATAATGGGAAACTTACCTTCAAGCAGAGTGATCTCTAATCACCCCTTCTACATCAGCGGTGTCGATTTTGCTGGGCCATTCTATATAACCGACCGCAAAGGTCGCGGTTGTAGGATTTCAAAATGTTATCTTTGTCTATTCATCTGCTTCAGTACTAAGGCTGTTCACTTGGAAGTAGCCAGCGACATGACAACTGACGTATTTCTTTTGTGTTTACGGCGCTTTATAGCTCGCAGAGGCAAACCATTACAGTTATTTTGCGATAATGGCACAAATTTTGTCGGTGCAAACAATGAAATTACAAAATTTCTGAAACTTCACAACAACGAAATAACTGGTTTTGCATCCGAGGAAGGCATCGAATTTAAATTTTCCCCCGCATATTCACCGCATTTTGGCGGTCTCTGGGAGGCAGGTGTTAAGTCTGCGAAGCACCATATCGTTCGAATTTTAGGGGACAAACACTTCACATTTGAAGAGCTCGCGACTTTATTCACGCAAATCGAAGCTATCCTCAACTCCAGACCTCTAACCCCACTCTCATCTGATCCTAATGACCTCGATCCCCTCACTCCGGCGCACTTTCTGATCGGCAAACCTCTCACATCGCTGCCATCAGAGAACCTGCTGGATACCAACCTCACTCGACTCGACAGATACAAGCTTCTAGAGCAAATGCGGCAGCACTTTTGGGAACGCTGGAGAAATGAGTACCTGTGTGAGCTACAGCAGAGGAATAAGTGGCGAGTGCAACTGAAGTGATTCCAAGAAGGCGATTTAGTAGCTATCAAAGAACCCAATCTACCACCTCTAAAGTGGCGTATGGCGCGCATCCACAGACTGTATCCAGGACCTGATGGGATTGCTCGCATTGCCGACGTATACACTTCAAAGGGCATCGTCCGCAGAGCACTACACAATCTTTGTTCTTTACACTCATCTCTACCTCAAGAGGCATCGTGCAGCACCTCGAAACCCTAAAGCTTTCGAGGGGGGGGAAGATGTTCAGGCAACTTAAAACCCCTGAATCAAGCAGAGCAGCAATTACACAGAGATGCGACGGGCCCCGGCAACCGACGATAATTCAACGAACACCCACAAATTTCATTGCGCTTTGAGCTCCGGAAGAATTCACATCGAACCATAGTTTACTGTAACATTTCACATTAATTATATTCATCGAACTGTTTTCCGGCGTATCAATTCAAAGTCCTCGTCACAAGAAGACCGCGTAATCACCATATTTGATTATAACAAATTAACGAAAAAATAATTTGAATTTAATTGATTTATAAAATTAAGTTTCTATTTTAGCAATACGTTTAATGTGATTTGATAATTTGATCTCAATAGAAAGAAAGTATTAGAATTTAGATTTTGTTAAACTAATACAAAAGATTTTTGATAAAACTCAACATTTGTTGATACTTTTATGATTATAAAGAAGGCATATGAGGCCCTAATTATATGCTTAAAACATTGTTTCAAGTATTTCAAGCTTTTCATCACTATTCGAATATTATTCGAATTATTCGAATAATGTCTCCAAAAAATTCGAATATTTTCAAGCCCTAATAATACCATCAGACCATCATTTTTTATTTATTTAGTATGGCTAATTAATGGAATCAGGCGTTACGTCGCGGAAAACCGGATTTGCGTGAATCAGTACGGACGAATGTCGTCTGTACTTCGCCGAGGCGATATCTCCTGTGCCGTTACCATGAGTTTACTCGCTAGCGATTGATGGAAGGGGGTGGTGCATCCTACATTTGCCTGAACTAATACTCAACGCGGTGACGGTTCGTGTTGTTAGTTGCCTGCGCCGGCGTACCATAGCGGATCTTTAAAGCAAAATAATTTTAGAAAATACACTTTAGTATGGCTTTCAACTCCAGATCAAACTGAGTGCGACTTAGATGGAGAAGGAGCCTGTTCTACTGATTTTGTATAGATTCAGGTTATAATCACTAATCTTTAACATTTAATCTTCCCCCAGGATGTCGGCTACGACCCAGTCCTAGTCTGGGCACCGATCATCGAACCGGACGTTGGTCAGGAGCGGTTCATCGCCAGCAGCCCGCTGCAGTCGGTGCAACAAGGCAAGATGCACGCGGTCCCGTACATCATCAGCCAGACCACTGGCGAGTTCTTTTGGAAGGCTTTCAGTGAGTAAGATTATATGTGCTTCTTTTTAATTAATAAATCTTGGACACAAATCACGCGCATTGCTCTGATCCAAAAATATGTAGCTAATGCGCTTGTGTTTTGGAAATCCGGAACAATGATGCTACCACTACACCAAGACCTGAGACAGAATAGAAAATTTTGATTAAAATGAGCCGACCGGGAATTAATCGAACCTGAGGCCTCGGAGCGGCGACGCCTCGAAATACAGCGTGCTTAGCCACTGAACCTCGAAAGTCGACTCTTTCACTTTTTGAACCCCTTGAAACTTTAGTGCTTATGTAGGCATCTAGGAATACAGGCAGCTATACTCCTTACGAGTTGTTTTCTAAGGCGGACTTAAAGAGATTTCTCCGCCAACTTTCATCGACGTAGAACGTAGGACGCCCACCAACAAGATGTACAGACGACATTGTAAAGATCGCAAGATCACACTAGATGCAGACTGCTTGTGACCGGTCGCTGTGGAAACCCGTGGCGGAGGCCTATGTAAACCAGTGGACGTTTTTTGCCCGAATAAGATTATGATGATTTCAAGTAAAGTTGTGCTGATAAGGTTAAAAAAATGTTTATTAGATTTACTCGAATATTGCAGTGATCTATTTCGTCCTCATATTGTTGAGACCACCCATGAGATTTATAGAATACAGAAATCCATTCGCCTTCAATTTCACACTTCTAAATCAATTTCTGAATGAAGTCTATCTTAATCTTCAATCTTTAAAATAATGACTAGGCAACTGAAAATAAATAAAACAAATGAAAAAACAGTCTACATATCTAGTTTTGAAAAGCATTATTCTTTCTCCAGCTGTCCTAGAAAACGAGACCCTCACAACAACAATGGATCAGCAATGGGACCGCAGAGCGCCCATATCTTTCCTTCTCCCTGAGGAGGGAGCGAGAGAGAAGGCTCGGTCTCTCCGCCAGGAGTTCCTGGGAGGGAGGGCGCTGGTGAACGACTCCTTCACGGCTGACGGACTTGGGAAACTTTATGGGGATTCACTCATTGGCTTTGGTGCTCACAGGTGAGATAACTCTCCATTCTAGTGGCAACAAACCTAATGTGTTTACAAGGTCCTTAGTCCATCTTGTCGGTGGACGTCCTACTCTGCGTCTCTGGTCAGAGGGCCTCCAATCTAGAACTTTTCTGCCCCAACGGCCATCAGTTTTTTGCGCTATGTTCCCTGCCCACTGCCACTTGAGCTCAATGATTCTCAAGGCTGTGTCCATTACCTAAGTTCTCCTCATTTCTGATTCGTTCTTGCAGCTCCTTGTGTGATTTTGGTTTTGAGCTTCTGTATTGTTGCACCCATATCTGACGTGTTTATTTTAGTAGTAGTATTTCCAAATTCTAAGAATCTTCTTGACATATCTTCGCTTAATTTTCGCATCATCTTTATGTGTTTTTTTCTTATGAATTACATTCATCTTTTTCAGTTTTCAAGTAGGTATACACTTCCTATATCGGTGCCTCTTTCCAATTTCATAATGTTTATACTATTCATTATTTTTCAAGTAAGTAGTAAGGTTAGCATGTAACGTCCCACTGCTGGGCTAAGAAAGTTCTTACCTCAACTATGAGACGCAGTTTAAGCCATACTCCACCAATGGGCTCAGTGCGGATTGGTCCCCTCCACCTCGACTTAAAATGCCTTCCAAAGCACGGAGATGCTCGTGATAAATCACTTAAATGGACAGAATGGTCACCCATCCTAACACGACGGCGCCGTATGTTTCTTAACTTCGGTATCACTACTAAAGCGCTGCTACCACTGCGCTTCGAGCACTTCATTTTGTACTATTGACCATATTGCTTTGTTCGTAGGCTAGCAAATCTGATGAGCAAGCACTCTCCACACAAAGTATTTTACTACGAGTTCGCGTACACCGGCAACCGAAGCCACTACCAAGACCCCGACACCGGCAGGCCAGTCAGTGAGTATTGTCACCAATTACCTTAAGTCCCTGAACTGTGACGAAACCGTACACTTGTTATGTCCCCTTGTATGATATTTAATGTTGTGTAATAATACAATTGTTGGTATTTTTCTACATTTAACTTCTACGGTATTCTCGTAGGCTTGTTCACATAATTCTTACTCTTTCGTCACGACATGCTCTTACAATCATTTTAAATACACACACTCTCTTTAACACACTTCACACACATTACTATTTAACTCACTTCTATCAACAATCACCTTTTATTATGTGACTAGTTTCCAAATTAAAATTAAAAATTTCTTTAGTCTCTTAAGTTTTTAGAGGACCTTCGCTTTTAATTGACTTAAATTATGTAGAACTGTGAGGATGGCCTGGCGATCTGTAGAACAGATTTTACCAAAACCTATTTCAGGCACCAGCCCCTAATTAAGCTATAAACCAATGTCAAACATGTTACGAGTATGCAAGACAACACACACAAAAAAAGAAAAAATCATAGGCTGCATTGTCACTAAACATCAGGTGCAATCGTGGTCAAATGTCTAGCTATCTAAATATATATAAAAAATGCTTTAGGTGCATACACCTATTAGTTTTCACAACATGGACCTTCTTACATAACTAAAGCAGAACACATCCAAGGAAGAAAAAACGAACAGACAAAACTGATTAGACTTAAATATAGCAGCTACGTCTACGTGAGTAGGTTACAAGGACCTTTTGGAAGTCTCAAAAGATCGTTTACAATAGAGAAAGCTTTGCGAACTAAACACAGTTTTAAGTATTTTATTAACAAGTACCTACCCATAAGATTCCCTACAGCGAGTAATTGTCATTAATGTCTCATGTGTTTGGAGACATCCCCCAGAAGCAAATTCTTTACCAGAATAAATGTCATTTTTTATTTTTATTTTTTATTATTAAACTCACTTATTCTGATCACAGAGGCAGCTCATCATGACGACCTGATCTACCTGTTCTCGCTGCCTGCTGGCTTCCCCATTATCGAGGTGTCGGACAGCAAGGACTCGGATATCGTTGACAAGATGACGGCTCTGTATTACAACTTCGCTAAAAACGGGTAAGTAATAACATTATACAATGTATATTCTACTATAGACGAACGTTTCGTGCAGTGGTCAGCGCTCCTGACCATTGAACCAGCGGTCAAGGGATCGAATCAACAAATATATGTGTGATGAGTACGAAAATTTACCTAAGTTATGGATGCAATATGTTTCTATGGGAGACGCCTAGCTTTCGTGTTCTGGTACTACGTAACACTTGGAAGAAAATTCCTTACTTCGAAACCATACAATTGGTGTGTTGGCTGGCGTACTTATATTAAATTTGAAACAAGTCAAGCACCAATGTTCCAATAGATACCGATTTCGTTGAGGTTTAAATAATTATTAGGTAAAAGCACAATGTAGGCTTATAAACTTCTGCCAGTGCCACATAACTGCTAAGAAAAGCAATCAATTGAGGTTTTAGCCTTACAGTTTATTGGTGTCCATAGTCTCAAGAAGTATCTGTTGTGTATTACCTTTCGTCTTAACCGAAGACTCGTTTTTGCAGACACATTCACCATAGTCTCAAACCCTGCTAAAAGCTACTGAGAGTGGGATAGATATATCTCCGTCTTATTGTAAAAACTGCGTGATACAATCTAACGATTTTGAAACCGGTAATATTGTAATCTGACGATTTATTGTGACCTGTACCGAAATTCACACATTATAACCTAAACTGAAATGAATCACTCGGCAAAGTGGCGGGTCAGGGTAGGAGAAGTGAGTCATCTTCGTGAATGCTATTCGCAAATGCTAAACCATATCGAGTTATAGATTGAATTAAATGTTATATAATAATAAATGTTTGCATGCTATTTTTTAATAGTTAAATAGGACGAACATATTTTAATTAAGATCTTTAGTGTAACCCTATTTTTGAGAAATGAAATAAAATTTATTAGTGAATAAGAATTTGGGTTACAATGTTAGCAGTTACATTTGCTCTTACGGTAGTTTCGCCAATCTTTACCTTTTCAAGTGTATTCACATCACACTTAAATCTATTATTGGTTCAAATCGCTCAGTTAATATTTACTCTTAATTACAATACTTAATATTTAACTTAACTTAATCTTAACTCTTAATTAAAAATTATAATTTAGAAAATCATTAACGCTATAGAAACATTTCTCGAGTAACCATGTTTTCACCAGTTTTTTGAATCTATTTATATTAACATCTTTGAACCTATCTGGCAATTTATTAAATATTACAATACACATGATGAAAGCATTTTTTGAGGTTAAGGCTAAATTGACAGAGGGCTTATAGAGTTTGTGTATATATTGGTTGCGAATTCTTCTCCGTGTCGTATCCTGTATTTTTTGAAAGAGATTCTTATGTTTGAATACAAATAGGCAAACTTCATATATATACAAGCATGGCAACGGGAGAATATTAAGTTTCTTAAATAGTGGTTGACAGGATTCTTTTTTCCCGATGCCACACATAGCTCTTATACATCGCTTTTGCAATTTAAGCAGATTTGATATATCAACCGAATTTCCCCATAACACGATTCCATATCGCAAAATAGAGTCCACATATCCATTGTATGCAATTAAAGCTGCTCGCCGAGATACTAATCTACTGACCTTTCTTAGTGCAAAAAAATTTTGCTACCAACTACATTAACATGACTTTTCCAAGTGACGTTACAGTCTAAGTTAAGTCCCAGGAATGTACTTTGTGAGACTTCTTGTATGATATCATCACCGTGAGATATGCATAGGCGTTGTGCATTACCTCTCGTCGTTCGTAACTGTATATAATTAGTTTTACCAATATTCACTTTTAGATTATTGCCATTTAACCATGTAATTGCCGCAGCTAATGATCTATTTATGTCCTCATTGTAATTTGATAAGTTATTTTCTTTTATAATTATACTGACATCGTCTGCGAATAAGATACACTCCTGTGATATATGTCTGGGCAAGTCATTTATATATAGCAGAAAGAGAAGAGGACCCAATATGCTCCCTTGTGGCACCCCAAAATTGTTTTTTAAGTATGTAGATTTATATTTTATAACACTTTTTTTAATTGGGCAATATCCTTGAATTTCAACACATTGAGTCCTTCTTTTTAAATATGATTTTAGCCATTGAAATGCAGGTCCTCGCACACCATATTTTGTCAGTTCAGTGAAGAGTCGCTCATGTGAAACAAAATCAAATGCCTTGCTCATGTCCAAAAGTAACACAGTGACTGGCGTTTGGCTATCTATGCAGTTGGTTACGCTAGTCATCAATTTAAAAGCTGCAAGTGTGGTACTTCTGCCTTTGCGGAAACCATGTTGTTCTTCAACAATAATTTTGTTTTTATTTAAGAAATTACTCAATCTATTTTACATAACTTTCTCATATATTTTTGAAAATATTGGTATAAGGGTGACCGGTCTGTAGGTGTCCATTTTGTACTTGTCCCCTTTTTTGTATAATGGTTTCACCACAGATTGCTTTAGATGAACTGGAAAAAACCCTTAAGCCAAAGATAAATTGATGATATGTGCAAGTGGTGATGCTATAATCGATATAACGGTCTTAACAATATCAGTCCTAATTCCGTCAAATCCAACTGAGAATGAATTATTAAGAGACAATGTTATTTTTACCAACTCATTGATATCAACTGGGTTTAGGAAAATACTCTTCTCGGTATTGTCTATATTAATATCATCTGTTTTGGTTACATTTGGTGTACAGTTATTTTTAATAGCGTCTATGAAAAAATGATTGAATTCATTACATATAAGCTGTGGATCGGAGATATCTTTGTCATTAACCGTTATTCTATTTATCGTCCTTGCAATCATTTTTGGTGTATTTTTTTAATACTTCCCAAACAGCTTTACATTTATTGTTGTTGTAGCAAATAAAAATATTCATTCATTCATTCATTCACAATACCTATAAATGGACAGATTTTAATCGACCGGATTTTAAGCCGTAGGATTGTAAACTAGCGGTTTTTACAATATTACGGTGATAGATATAAGATAGTGTTTTAATGGACTCAGGTCGGCCGCAGCAAGGAAACTGGGATTCATAAATGATGATGATTTAACCTAGAAAGCATATGTGGTGCTATTCCCCAAAGGATTGAACACCTTATCGTGCCCTGCCTGCCCTTATAACTGTACGCGGGAGGATTTAATGAAAGTTACAGACAACGCTTTCCTCGTAGCATAGTTCTGGGCCGAGACCGTTTAGTTTGCTGTCGACTCGAAAAGAAGGAGTGTTTCATTCCTAGGATACTAGATTTTGTTTCTTATGTTGAGGTCCTCTAATAAAATTTATCTCTTTACAGAGACCCCAACCCCACTGCCTCAGACAATATTGAACTAGCTGGTCTCCACTGGCCGGCCATGACACCTTCAGAGCGTAAATATCTGCGAGTTGCTGACGAATTGAAAGTGCTCTCCAACATGTTTGAAGAACGGTTCAGAGTGTGGGACCGTTTGTACCCGATACAGTATTAGAGCAGTGTTTTGTGTGTATGATTTTTGGATTTGAATATTGAACATATATTTTAATAAAATATATATTTAATCAAGTGTATTGTGATCATAGATTATGATCTATACATTCATAGAGCACACTTTTTATTCCCTGAATGTGTATTTAACACGCGAGTCTACTCCCACATATATTGTTTTAAATACCTTCTAACGTGTTGTTTTTTATTTCTTCTTTCTGTATAACTTGTATTCTTGCCTTTTTACTTGTTATTTACTAAGAATATTGTGAAATAATGTTATAATTACTTAAAGAATAAATTAGTGATTAATGTGGTCTATGTTATTGCTTTCAATTAATATAGATTTGTACGTTCCTGCTAGCAAATTTTGGCGCACTCTTGTGTAAATAATAAGATCGTTTATGTACCTAAAATTTTACACATTTTTTTGAGTTTGAGTTTTATAGATTAATAAACAATTATTATAGCCATTGTTATTGTAATGATTTACAGCAATGTGACAAATTTACATGGAACAGGGCTTAAAATTCGAATCCTAATCTTTATTTTGCTAACTAAGTGCTACAAGCGTTCTTAAAATAATAATTATGTAGGTACTTAAGACTTAGTAACCGTTAAGTTACTGCAAAGCAAATAGTATTACATACTGAGTAACAACAAAACTTCATTATATTGTTAAAAGAAGAATGTTTATAGAGACCCTGTCTTATACTGCGTAATCATTTATTGAGTAGTAATTTCATTTAATAAAAATATTTTTAGGGATTTTGAAAACCTTGAAATGTATTTTACTTAAGTGCTGTGGAATAAATTGAGACTAAATAATAATATTGTAATAATTATCCTATTTTTAAATCCAGTTCAATCATTTTCTTGAAAGGCTAAACTTGAAAGTGAATTCAAGGCTAACGGAGCTCACGGTCACATCAAAGACCAAAGAGTCAGTCATCTAAATAGAAATAGTGAGAGACGATAAAGATGAAAGAAAATATCTAGCAGGATATAATGAAATCCGGAAACTCAGTCATCTAATGTAAAGAGCATAATAATAAGATATTAGAAGAAACTTCACGACATGGCGAAATATAAGAGGAAAACTAACAAAGCAAAACGAAAGTTTTTAGCATAATATACTAGTAGGAAGGTAACTAACGGAACGAAATATTTTTCCTTAACATTTGCATGACAAAAACAGACACTACGAGTATTTAAAGACAAAATTAACTTTAAAAAAAAGTAAAAACCGACTTAAAAACCAAAATGCACTAAAAAGTCTTTAATAAACTCTTGATCCTTGAAAAGAAAGGAAGCCATTTTTTGGAGTCGGTACATAGCAATCACTTTTAGTCATTACAGGAAAGGGGCAGGGGGAAGTTGCACCAACTGACTCTGTTCTTTAAGAAGCTACAAATTACTAAGTTCTGACATTATAATGACTGAACCAAGCGTTAAGGAGTTCCACCATCAGCTGTGCACCACAAGATGTTGACGTCAACATTAAAATTCTAGTAAAAAAACACTATTATGTGCCTTTAAAATTTGAGGGTTTCCCTCGATTACACCAAAATCCCATCATCACACCCCTAATTGGCAAAAATGGGACCAACTAGCAGATATACTCTTGGTAGGCGATATTTTTTTTCGAATCGGTCGACACATGACTGAGATATGAGGTAACATAGATACAAAAAAAATACAATCGAATTCAGATGTTTTTCGGTTAAAAACTGAAAAACATCTGACTCACTGGCCTGTGAAATTTATGCATTCCCTCACGGATGTGTTTATCAAAAGTCTTTTGTTATACCTACTTTTGTTTACGCGACCGCCGGCAATCTTTTGATCGATAACCGTTTAATACTTTAGTATGAACTTCAACTTTAATATAGTCAAGTCGGGTTTGAAAGATTATGAGCGAGCCCGGCTCCAGAATCTCGACGCCAAACGTCAATCCGAAAGAGTCGGCCTAAGCCCTCCTATGAGTATACAGACTCTCTCCTGTGAGTTGCGACCGGAATTACAAAACCAAATTTGGATTTGCAAGTCATGCTCGCGCTCATGCAAGAGCCCAGGCTAAAACTAGCTTAGGGTGTCGCCGTCGACAGATACGTCTGAGAGGACATCCATCATCATCATCATCATCATAGACTAGCGGTCCCCCGGGACTTCGTCCGCGCGTTTTGTGTAAAATTTCGTAAGTGTATGTTTGACTACGAAATTCTCAAAAACTAGTAATCATAGCGAGATTATTAGATGTAGTTCAATTAGGTATATACGAACTGAGGATACAGTGGAAATCGGTCCAGTAGATTCTGAGATATGGGTATAAACTAAAAATTATGCCATATAATAATATATTTTTTTTTAAAAACAGCCTTTACTGTTTGTGTGCGTAAGCTTGACATGAACCGACTCCAAAAGAATTTGTTTTTCCTAAGTAGAAGACAAATACGTTGTTTTATATTTGTTTTTTTTATTTACTTTTTAGTCAGAATTTAAAAGGCGATTTAAAAAAATAAATTACACCTAAAACTGGTCTTTCCAAGTAAACCTACGATGGTCTGTGGATTTATTTATCAAGCAGACTCATTCAAACGCAGTCATCGCTCCTGTGCATCACTATAAGTGTCCCTATTGTGACAATCATTTGTCTTACGCCAGTAGGAAAACCAAGGAATCATTTGCTACCCGTATTTAATCCGCTTACCCAACATACCTACAGATGTCTCATCCATCAGGTACATACAACTTAAGGATAATTTTATCAGATCAAAAACACCTCACTTTACCAGTGACTAGGCCATCGCAAAGTGCAATATAAGACGCGGTGCATCGTAGCAGGCGCAGTTGTTACCATGATCCGGTATATTGTGTTGGTGTGTGCTGTGGCGGCGTGCGTGCGCGCAGGTCCTAAGCATGCTAAGAAGGATGAAGGTAGGGACAATAAAAATAAAGTGTAGTTTAATTTGCGTGGAATAAAAAAAAAGGTTTGAAAGTTTAAAGTAAATTGTTATGTAATAATAAAGAAGGAAATCAATTATAATAGCGAGAAGTTATTGTTATCATAAAACAGTCAATTTAAATATTAATTCGTCTAATTAAATTCTGTTTTGGCAAATAATAAAACTTTTACCCAGCTTGATCACCGTTCTTATTCCGCAAATACGTCCTGCCGATTTTTCCTGAAATAACCCTGTGATAATTGTAAAATAGCAACTCGCATACTGTGTAAGTCAAAAACCGGAAATAGCTGGCTGATGCCTAGCTCAAAGGGCTAGCTTATTTTAACTGATGAACAAGCGGTTTACTGGTAGAGAATGCCATAAGGCATTAAGTCCGACAATTGTACAATTTATGGCGCAATAAAGCTATTTTATTAATGAATTCATGCATGCCTTATTGATGAGTAGGCTCTCAAATAAATACCTACCACGCGAGTTGAATTAAAGTATCTTGCTTATAACCAGCAAACCTTCTACAGGGTCAACACCAGAAGCTTCTCCGATAACCAAGTCTCCATCAGGACAGTTCCGAGGGTCCTGGATGACGTCACGAAGAGGGAGGGTGTTCCAAGCTTATAGAGGCATTAAATATGCATCACCTCCCGTAGGAGAACTCAGATTCCAGGTGCGTGATGGTGTTACTATTAAATATATTTTCTGTGATGGTGTGAAGTTATTGAATGAAATCTAAGACGGTTCAAAAGGTGAAGTCACAGTTTTGGTGTGGTTCTAGGGTAATTGTTTAATCTAGTGAGGTTTGATGATCAATAAAATATTTTAGGTCTAGTAATATTATTAAAATATATAGCGGTCCCCGCGACTTCGTCCGCGTGTTTTGAGTTTGCTCCCTTCCCTCCCGTTGCAGCGTGACGTACAATAGCCTAAAGCCTTCCTCGATAAATAAGCTATCCAACACAAAAATATTTTTTCAAATTGGTCTAGCAGTTCCTGAGATTGGCGCGTTCAAACAAATAAACAAACTCTTTAGCTATAGTATGAGTTTGTATAGATTGTTTGTTCCTTGCAGCCTCCAAAACCTATCCTGACGTACACTTCAGAAGTGAACGCCACAGAAGATGGTCCTGCCTGCCCCCAGCCCGCTCCAGAGCTATACTTTGTTGACGAAGACTGCCTCACTATCAACGTTTACACACCGGATAATAAGAGGTAATGTTATTTTTTTTAATTTATTTAAACACAAAACAGTTTACCTACAGTTGAAGAGAAACAAATTTTGTACATAAATGAGTTTTATAGGTACTGGTTTTATACCTACTAAACTGTAAGCCGAAACATGAGCTTGAGGAATGTTTGCAAGAATGAGTTACATCGTTTCGCAAATTCAACTCTTACTAATTATATTTTATTGCACACGAATTTGTGACGAAGTAAGCTTGTTACTTTACAAACTTATTCAAAAAAATACGACTATAGCTATGTGCTGTATTTTTTGAAATAATAAAATCTGGTGAGGCCGCGGGAAACTATTTAAATACTTAATATATTTAAACAAATATAACAATACAGATTACACAGAGCATAAAACTAAAACTACCACGAACTCGCGCACACGAGAGACCAATTTATTTTAAAACATCACGAATAATCTTAAGAAGACGCTCAGACTTAATCCCATGATATCGATACTCAGATAGTTCTGCGATAAATCATTGTACAGGCGACACATCCGTACTATCGGTTAGTACGAGTAGTAAATATAATATAACTTGATTATACTAAGATAGTACAGGATCAAGAGTTTGTTGGGATTGGTTTTTCTGAGTTCCGAGATTGGACCGTATAACAATCTTTCTGCATGACCTATATATTTCGGTATGACTGGAAGAGAATGCTAGAAGAAATTTTAGCATTACGTCCACTTTTTTTACACCGTTATTAAGTGCAATAAAGATTTAGGTAAATAACAACGCAATTGTGATATACCTAAAATATTTATTATATTGGATTACCTATGATGATTCTGTTACATAGTTTCCAAGATCATCAAATTGAAATCGTTTTCAAGCTGAGTGCGTATCTATCCTAAAGACATGACTGGTAAAGAAAGTCACTAATTGGCAAAGAATTTATTTATTTATATATTCTTTATTGCACAAACAAAACGAAGTACAAATTGGCGGACATAATGCTTTAAAGCATTCTCTACCAGTCAACCATTGGGTGAGGCAGAAACAGTTGAGGTGGCGTAAAAGAACAAAAAACTAACATAATTAGGAATGAACTACATATACTTACATAAATACTTCTTAAATTACTTACTTTAATAAAGCTACATAAATATACATAAATACAATAAAATCCATATTACTTCACGCTGAACAGATATTATGTTTCTCGTTGAGAAAAAGATTGCGTATAGACTTTTTGTACACATATTTTGTTGTTGATGTCTTGATCGCATCTGGGAGGGAGTTCCAAAGTCTGATGGCGCTGAGGGTGAAAGAGTTGGAAACAAAAGCAGTCGTATGCAAAGGTGTGTACAGCTGCAGGGCATTGCTAGTACGGAGGGTCCGGGAACCGATGTCACTCATTCATTAATTTAAAATTATGCATTAAAATTATTTAAGAATACACCACACAAAGAGAAGAGACCACAAATTTCGCAGGGTTGGACTGACAGCACGGTAGCTCAATTGGTAAGAGCGTTTGGCCCGGTCAGCCAAAAGGTTGCTGGTTCAAGACCCGCCCGTGCGCAAGTTTTAGGTTTCTTATTTCATCTTTATGAATATAAAAATACACCCATTACAAGACTTGATTGTGTTATAAATTTTATTTTTATATTTACTGATTAGTTATACTCACTCCGTAGCCCCAAGCCGCTACCAGTGATATTCTTCATGCACGCTGGAGGCTTCTACTCGATGACGGGCCGCAGTGATCTGGCCGGGCCACACTACCTGCTGGATAAAGACATTGTGCTGGTTACCATTAACTACAGGCTTGGCTCACTCGGTGAGTAGAGAGTAATAGATTATTTTTAAGGAATGGATGGCGATTGTGCATCCAAACTACCATAGTTTGTAGAACATTATCTATAATATAAAAATGAAACGCAAAATGTGTTGGTAAGCGAATAACTCAACAACGCCTAGACCAATTTTACCAATTCTTTTTTTTAAATATTCGTAGAAGTTCAAAGATGGTTTTTACGGCGAGAAAAATATATTTGCCGGAAAAACCATAAAAACAGCCCTTTTCTTTTTCCTATACAAATGTTTTCTAACTAAAACGTAGTCAATTTGAGCTTTATTGATATAATAAATATTTTTGTGCTGGATAGCTTATTATTGAAGAGAGCTTCAGGCTATAAAACATCACGCTGAAACGGAAGGGGAAGCTCAAACAACGCGGACGCAGTCGCGGGGGACCGCTAGTAATTCATAAATCTATGACCATAATATTCCTATTTAGAAATAAGATGACGCATTAATTGTGTGAGGAAACAGATTCGTCTTACCTGTCACACAAACGTGGATCTATATCTAAAGGTAATTAAACGGAAACTTCTGGTAGTGCAATTTGAGGATGTGATGTCATGATGAATTTGGCTGAGCCATAACCTCAAACAAACAAACGGTCTCCTGTAAATCAGTCATGAATTATTTACTTGAGTCAATTTGCAAAGCAGTCAAAGCTTTGCTCCGTTTCGAATTTTGAAGCTTTCGATTCACTTTATATTTTAAGCTATTAAAAAGGTAAATAGAAGAATAAAAGCTACACTTTTAACGACCTCCGTGGTGTAGTGACTAAGCACGCTGCGTTTCAAGGCGTTGCCGCTCCGAGGTCCCGGGTTCAATTTCCGGTCAGGCCAATGTAGAAATCAGAACATTCTACATTGTCTCGGGTCTTGGTGTTGTGGTACCACCATTGTTTCTGATTTCCATAATACAGTGCAATGGCTACTTACTTTGGGATCAGAGCAATATGATGAGTTTAACGATGCGGAGGCAGCCGCGGTTGCTACCGTCCTGAAGTGTTGGGGTAAGCAATTTTTAGGGCACCTTTTCTAGCCCCCTCCCTGGCTGAGCAGGGAAAGCAGTGCTTTCCTAAATAGGGCTGCTTTGTCGCTCCAGGTGCTATCGAGCCCCCTCGGTCCCCCCAGATCATAGAAGGAACGGCCACGATATTCTGGGAATACCCCTGGAACCGCCCGCGTGCAGGTCTCAGACAAAGCTCAATCTGCATCAAATCGGACCTCTCTACCCCGACCCATCGCCACGGGACTTTCCGTCAAATCGGGATCCATATTCGGAAGCAGTCAGTTGCGCAGGAGATATTTAGGTGCACAAACGTACGCGCAAACGCATGTGCACACCCTCATCTTCACCCATCTTGATCCAGTGGAACGAAGAGACCGCTACGACTGGAGACAGGTTCGATGATGTGTCTGGCCAATGATAACTCTGTCGTCTATGATCGCCCTAAGCCGTCCACCAGGCCTTGCTATCCGGCCGGGTCTGCCAAGCTCGTTGCATATCTACGATGAGCCGCCTTTCCCACCAGGATAGACTTCGTGCACTAAGCGGGAGGTATCCGCTGTTAAACCTGCCTCAACGGCAGGCCCCCTCGACCAGGTTTTGCCCGCGAGCCGACGCGGTTTACCAGGGTGTGGCCGCTGTATGCACTACAGCTACTTGGAGTCACTGCCGAGAGTTTGCCAAACGTCTGAGATCAGTGGAAAAACCCACCTCCTTTCCAGGCCGACTGGTGAGATTCCAAGTTTATAACAAGCTAAACGCTGCAATACACCTAATACTACTATGCAATACATATAATACTGCATGGATCAGAGCAATATACGTGATTGGTGTCCAATATTTAAAAAACGAAAAGACACTAACTTAAAACCTGCTCAATAATAAAACCGGGTGCAAGAAGCAAAGAACGCGGTAACGCAACCATCATTCTCGTGATACCGCGTTGGATAGTAATGCTTCCTTTTGACTAACTGAATGACAATTTAAATTATCTACTCAGGTTTTCTAAGTACTGGTGACAAGCTGGCCCCAGGCAACAACGGGTTCAAAGACCAAGTAGTAGCACTCAAGTGGGTGCAGAGGAACATCAGGGCCTTCGGAGGGGATCCCGATCTGGTCACCATCACTGGAAGCAGCGCCGGGTCTATCAGCGTCTTGCTGCATATGATCTCCCCTATGTCGAAAGGTAGGTGGAATGGCAGTTATGTAGTGCTAATGGTAGGTTTATGTGTTAGCAATATTGTTGGTTTCGCTTAAGAGGTATTTTTTGCTACACGGAGCAAATAACAAGAACGTCTAGAATATTGATTCGCTGTTCTTTGGACTTAATGCCAAAAAATAGGAAATCACCAAAAGATTAGGATTTTACAAAACAAAAAAAGAATAAAAACATCCTGTCTGCCATTTAAGGGGTAACAAAAATCTCCACTTAGCATAAAGAAAGCAAAGTCAATTCTGTAAGGAAGTGACTAGTCACTTAAATTTCTATTTGAATCATAAGGATACATGACATAAACAGCCCTGTATGAAACAAGCAGTACCTATGATAAAAATCTTCCACTCAATCTTCTCTTAAACCAGGTCTCTACCACCGTGGCATCTCCATGAGTGGTTCTCCAATCGGTAAGGAACCCCTTTTCCACCACCAGTACAACCTGGCAGTCAAGCAGGCGCAACTACTCAACTGTCCCTACGGAAACTCCTCCGTCATCGTCGACTGCTTGAAGACCAAGAGCTGGAAGGAGCTGGGAGATTCACTGCTTGGGTTTTATGTAAGGATATCAGAATCAGAAGGTCTTAATATAAACAAAGTAAATGTATTCAGCCTGCATGCAGACGTGCAAATTTTTAAAATACATGGTACCAATTAATTTGTCTTAAAGTCTAGAAATTCCTTGACACTACAGAAACAATGTAACATTAGCCATTGAGTTAGTTTCTTCTTGAATGTCAGACCCTCTAACACTCAAATCAAGATTCCATTATCATCATCATTATCAGCCAAAGGACATTCACTGCTGAACATACCCCCCCCCCATAGTTTTCCATTCTGGATCTCAAGTGGTCTGCATCTAGTTTGATCTTGCATCTTTAAAAGGTCGTGACGTCCTACGTCAGGATTCCCTGCACTAATTAATTTATTATCATCACAATCACCTTCGTTCACTTGCGTTACACACGAGAGAAGCTCTCAGTGTCGTCAGCTTAAGATAACATAATAATATTGGACACCAATCACATACATTGCTCTGATCCCAAAGTAAGTAGCTAATGCACTTGTTTTATGAAAATCAGACACAACGGTGGTACCACAACACCCATACCCGAGACAATATAGAAAATTTGGATTTCTCAATTGACCCGCCTTGTAACCAGGGTACTTAGCCACTACACCACGGAGGTCGTCATAGCTGTCACATGAATTGTTTACACGTTATCAAGAAAATTGCATTGACTGTTAGGTATTCAAACATGATATTTGATGAACAACAGAACCTATGACCTTGTGGGAATGTGGGTTTTGAAGGTAATGTAAACTACTTTTACCTTGGAACGATTTTTTAAAATACCCGTTAATTTCTAGGAATTCGGCTTCGATCCCGTCAGCATTTGGCAGCCAGTCGTAGAGCTGGACTTCGGCCAGGAACGGTTCCTGTCGATTCAGCCAGCTGACGCCATCAAGCAGGGGAAGATCCGCGCCGTGCCCCACATCATCAGCCAGACTACTGATGAGTTCTTTTGGAGTGCTTTCTGTAAGTGACTTCACGAAATTGTTATAAAAAAACCTGCGTATTTCACAGACATGTTTGCCATTTGTAGGTATCCAAGGTGTACTATCTATCAAACTTAGTGAGCTTGAGCTCGAGTCAAGCTTAATACACCAACAGTCTACCTGCACACATCATGCACCGACCCTTAAAGAATTTATTTCTCCTGAATAGAAGACGTAACCGTAACCGAAAGCTTTTAGTCAGTGTTTTGAAGCGGTTAATTTTTTTATATTACTCATCTCTAAAACTACTGGACCGATTTAATTATACTTACACTGAACCAAACCTAATTGAACTAAAAAAGAAACATCTCGCTATGACTTCCCGTTTTCAAAAAATCCGGAGACAAACATACACTTACGAAATTTTGCACACATGTTAGGAAGCTTTAATAGATCAATCAACATACTAAAATTTCATCCAATTCTGACGATTTCAAATACATAAAGGTCGAATTGATTACTTCTTATTTTTAAGTCAGTTTTAATTGTATGCAAAACACCCAATCCATTGATAAGAAAAAGCAAACACTTAATTGAAAAGAGCGACGGAACGACACCTTACATGTTTGTTTACAAAGTATTGACCTAACACTTTATTACCAGACAAAGTGAGAAACGAGACGCTTCTAAATCGGATGAACACAGAATGGGAGCAGATAGCACCAATCTCCTTTCAACTGCCGAAGGAGAATTCATCTGCGGTTGCTGACAGACTGAGGAAGGAATACCTGGAGGAGTGGCCTATGCAGAATGATGATAAGAGCGCTTTCGCTTTGGGAAAGATATACGGAGATTCTATCGTTGGATTTAATGTTCACCGGTAAGTGATGACTAAAAATACCGGCTGAGTGCGAGTCGGACTCGCCCACTGAGAGTTCCGCGCTAACTTTAACTGAATTTGGGATCCACTTACTTCCACTAAGCTAAAATACCACAATATTTTGTTGACTGCAAATATAACTGTTTTCATAGTGTTTGTATAAAAAACAAAGTTATGTTTGCGGTTGTTGAAAATGTGCTATATCTCAAAAACTACTAGTTCGATCCCATCCAAACCATTATTATTTAACACATTATATTTTTTTTTCAAAATTTACACCAGCTTAGTTTAGAAGTTAAAAGTGCCCATTTTACCACTTTGGAAGCGTATATCTCGCAAACGTTAGACTTTAAGACAAAATGGTTTTAGGAATCTCTTTTTTCATATTTTCATTTTAAAAGACCATATAGCATAGATTTGACATTTTTTTTGTGTTAGTTTCATGTATGGTAGAATTTAAACATCATTATTTTTAATATTTTGTATAAAAAACGTAAAGTGGTGAACAGGATACATCTTCCTACCAAATTTCAACAGTGTGATGCTTATAGTTACAGAATAAAGTGGCTGTGATATACGGACGGACAGACAGACAGACTTGACGAAACTATAAGGGTTCCGTTTTTTGCCATTCGGCTACGGAACCCTAAATATGGAATAGAGTCGAAGTAATTATGCAGTTCGGGATGCAATTTGTCTCGATACTTGACCCTCTCCCACCTCAGAGACTCAGTCCTCAAAGCTGAAGCAGCAGCGGAGTAGGCTGAAGACGCCAGTGTCGCAAGTACGTCTCACTTGCAAGTGACTATGTGTTTGCGCCGTTTGGCGTTGAAACATTTGGGTCGTGGATGACACGAACCTTCTGCTATATTAATATTTAGAGAAAATGCTTTAAAACAAAATTTTGTCGCGGCCAATAATAAAGCTGGCTGGTTCCTAGCTCAAAGGATTGACATAGCTATCCAACGCGGCAACGCAGCCCCCATCATAGCCTCATTGCCGCAAGGAAATGGTTAAGTTTTCAAATAGCTAGGTTTTATTTTTATTTTTTATGTTGCTGTTTTAGTTTTGATTTTTTCTCGTTCATGTAAGTTTATCATAATATGACATAATATGCCTTTCCGAGCTGTATGCATACCTCAATTTGATGATGTCATGTAATTGACTTGCAAATCTCCAAAAAAATTGACGACAGAATTCTCAAGCAGGTAAAAGTTAATATTCGTAATGCCAATATTCTTACATTTATTTTATTACCAAACAGTATGGCCAACCTGATGTGCCGCCACTCACCTGAAAAGGTGTTCTACTATGAATTTGCATACATCGGGAACCACAGCCATTTCGAAGATCCTCTAAAGAATAATAAACCACGAGGTAAATACAAAATCTGGCTAAATCTAACCTCGGTTTATTTAACTGTTGCAAACGCACCATAGCATCAATAAATCTATTATTTTTTTATTTATTTTGGATACCAATCACATACATTGCTCTGATCTCAAAGTAAGTAGCCAATGCACTTCTTTCATAGAAATCAGACACAACGGTGGTATCACAATACCGAGACCCGAGACAATATAGATAATTAAGATTTCTACATTGATCCGACCGGGAATCGAACCCTGGAATTCGGAGCGGCGACGCCTTGAAACCCAGCGTGCTTAGCCACTTCACCAAGGAGGTCATCAATGATATTAATCATGATCATCTTCAGGTCATCATTGACCAAAGCTTTTTGATTTAAATAAATGTTGCAGTATCATGGTATACATCTACTTTGGATGCAGCAAGATTTTGCAACATAAGTTTAGGGAAGTTGATTCATATGTGACCAGTACCACCTCCTTGACTTTGATAAAGTTGAAGCCGAGAATGACTCCATCCATGTCTCTAGCAGCAATTCCTCATAAATGCTATCTCCTTATCAGGAGCCGCTCACCACGATGACCTGATCTATCTCTTCACGTTGAGTTACCGCTTCCCGGCCATACCAGCTGACGACAGCCTGGACTCACAGATGGTGGATAAGATGACAGACATCTGGTACAACTTCGCTAGATACGGGTAAGATATGATATGACCATGCGTTTGGTTTAGTGATTAGTGCTCCTGACTACTGCCAGCCGTCGTCGGTTTGAATCCCGCAACGCCAAGAATATTTGTACCGAAGTCATGGATGTTTATATTTAAGTATTTATGTGAGACGCCCCCGTCATAATCGTTGTCTGGTATTCGCTACACAAGAAAGAAAATTCCGAAAACCACGAAAATTTATTTATTGATTAATATTTATATGTTTTGGTGGTGGTGAAACGGCTGACCCAATGATTAGTAAGGACTTCGTCATCGATGATCCCTAGTTTAATGAACCTTTTCTAAAATTGAAGCAGGACTTGACATTTACTGAATAATACAATATTTAAAGAGTAGAAAAGCAAGAAATCAGCATTAAAAAAACTTAGGAATCGCCTTAATTACAGTCTTTGAGATAGCCGTCAATTTATTTATTTAAACTTTTTTGCAATTGTAAACTTTGTGCCTCAGGACAAACTCTACTAATAAATAAGCTTCAACTTGTAAAAACAAAAAGGTAAACGGAAGGTACAAGGTACACCTGCAAGCAAATAACTCTTCATTTTAAATCACATGGAGCAGTCTTATTGGTAGATCGATCTTTATTGATATAAAAAGTTCTCTTCTTGTATATTCGGCTTGGAGACGTAGCTGCATTCACTTCATAATAAGGGAGGTAACAACATGTCGCTTACAGTTTTTAAAAATAACTACTTGGCCCACTGTTGCATAAGCAGACGGGTAGATGGCGCTAAACGTCACGCATAATGACGTATCCTTAAGAGACCACAAATTTCGCAAGGTCGAACTGACAGCACGGTAGTCCAATTGGTAGAGCGCGGCGGATTGGCCCGGTTAGCCAGAAAGTTGCTGGTTCGAGTCCCGCCCGTAAAATATGACACTGTGAGTGTTAAAAATGTTCTAAACCAACATATAAAGCTTATAGTTTGTTTGTCTACCCAGGGACCCGAACCCGCTTCCATCAGACTCCAGCACTTCGTGGCCAGTGATGTCGCCTAACAAGCGCGAATACCTCCGCGTCGCGTCGAAATTGGAAGTGCGCGCGCGCATGTTCGAAGAACGCTTCAAACTGTGGGAAGAGCTGTACCCTATGCAGTACTAGATAGGTCACAAGATTCTAAGTTAACTTGACTGTAACATCAGCCGTAAAGTCCCGATTTTCTTTGCTAGTCGAATATGTAAACAATCTTATATATAAAATTCTCGTGTCACAATGTTCGTTCCCGTACTCCTCCGAAACGGTTTTACCGATTCTTACCAAATTTTATATTCGTATTCAGTAGTTCTGACAATCGGCTACTATCTATTTTTCATACCCCTAAGTGATAAGGGTTGTTCACCCTTAAATATTGTTTTTAATTTTTGGATGATTTTTTTTGTTATTATTTTTTTATAATGTGGCATTAAAAATACATACAACCCTAAATTTTTACTTTTTTTATCACCAACCCCTATTTTTTATAGCCATTTTAGTAATTTAATAATGTTTTATCCCGCTGGATAACTGATCAATTATAGTGTTTTTCTTAACTTTTAAAATTACGAGGCTGGCCGGGGCGGGACGATGCTAGGGGCGAAGTAAAGTTCGCTGGGTCCGCTAGTCTTTTTATCACTTTTGAGATAATATCAGAGAGTAAAATTCATTTACTTTTTGATTTATAAAGATGTCAGTGCTAAACGGTGAATTACCGATGCAGTTAAAGAGTTTTGTGTTAATCTTATTTTAAAATGAATTATTTCGGTAAAAAGGAATGTCAAGATTGTTTACAATTTTCGACAAGCAAAAAGAAACTGACTTTATCATAAAATACACTTTAAAGACTCGGAATTTGGTGCAATCCATTCGAAATGTAATACTAATCGACGATTTTTTTTGCCTGAATAAATTATTGAAGATTGCCGTAATTATTGTTTTTCTGCTTTCAAAAAAATATTTAGTACATGTTCATTGATTATACCTATACACAATTATTAATTATGTAATACCTATCTTTAAATTTAAATTAATGTTTTAATACAAACTCGATGTGTCGAAGTATCATCTTGATTAGCTAACGGGTATTTATCAGGAAGTCGGTATTATTTATGTTAAACAGTTACTGTTGAGTAAAACGTTTCGAATTAATTTATCACAAAGATAATGCATTATCATTCAAATTTATTTACTACTTTACATTTGGCCTCAAAATTATGTCGGCAGATAAACCTTTATTTATTAAATTTATTTTAATTGACTAGCGGTCCCCCGCGATTTCGTCTGCGCGTTTTGAGTTTGCCGTCGCAGCGTAATCTACGAGTATGCTAATATTATAAAACTGATGAGTTTGTTTGTTTGAACGCGCTAATCTCTAAAACTACTAGACCAATTTGAAAAAATATTTTTGTGTTGGGTAGCTTATTTATTTATCGAGAAAGGCTTTAGGCTATATCACGCTGCGACTGGAGGGGAGGGAGCAAACTCAAAACGCGCGGACGAAGTCGCGGAGAACCGCTATTGTTATATAAACTAAAGCGTTCCTTGATAAACACAAAAATATTTCATGAAATCAGTCCAGTATTTCCTAGCGCGTTCAAACAGACAAACTCGTCAGCTCTATAATATTAGTATAGATGATTGTCACCCCATCACCAAACAGACGGTTTACCTACGGAAGCCCATAATAATAAAATGATAGATCAAAAAGCATCGCAGTTCGTTCGTTATTCATTAAGTGGTTTTTCCATTTTGCAATCTTCAGGTTTATGTTCTTGAGCAGAGGGCAATAAATAAATCCACTTTGTTACTTTTTGAACGAAAATTCCTTTTTAGAATTTATAACTTTTCGACATCAAATCCTCTTTAGACTTAGAAATATTAAATTTATATGTTACTTTATATTATTAAGCTGAAGAATTTGTTTGTTCGTTTGAACGTGCTAATCTCAGAAACTACTGGACCGATTTGAAGAAACATTTTTGTGATGGATAGCTTATTTATCAAGGACGGCTTTATGCTATAAACAATACTAAAAACATTACACTGCGACGGGAGGAGATGGGGTAAACTTAAAACGCGCGGACGCTGTCGTGGGGGACCGCTAGTCTACACTAATATTATAAAGCTGAAGTTTGTTTGATTGTTTGAACGCGCTTATTTTATTTATTTAAAGACTTTATTGCACAAATTAAGTGTACACAGGTGGACTTAATGCTAAAAGCATTCTTTGCCAGTCAAACCTTTAGGTCATGCAGAAAGATAGCAATGGGTGCAGTGAAAAAAAAACACAAATTAAAATATGAAAATAGTAACAAGAATCTAATAAATATACATAAATAAAGCATAAATACATACATATAATAATAATATTATGCAATTATTCACTTTTTCAGAAATGTACGAACTTTATTCTTGAAAGACAACTTTGCATCGGTTCTCTTTATATCCACGGGAGGAACGGTGGGCCAGCGTGCCTAGCCGGAGATTGTCAGATGAACCCCTTCGGCCACATTCGAAACCAAGGTTCGAAACTAGTTTCTAAATAAGAATAATGTTTCTTCTTTCGAAACTAGTTTCGATCTAGGAATTATATTTCTTATTTCGAAACTTGATTCAACAAAGGAATTACATTTCCTCGTTCGAAACCGACAAATTAAAATCAAAACCTCTTTAGATATATAGCGTATGGGGAATGGTGAACTATAGAAAAGAAAATTTTCGTTTGAGCGGTACCAATATTATCTATTAAAAACACTGTGAGTGTCAAACAAAATAATTTAAATAGACTATATGGAAATAGAATCCGATGCATTTCTATACATACACGTATATTTAATTGAAATACCTAATTTAACGAGTAAGATAAATAATGCAGTGACAAAGGGGCGATCATTTCAACGCAATGGCCAACGGAGATTTCTCTCGTTTGAAGTTGCAGGATTTGCTAATTTAATTTCTTCATCTATCAGTTTTTGTTATTTTTTGTAGTTTTCTTGCTTAAACATTTTTTTTTAAACTTAATTAATAAATTTTAACGTGAATGTATGGAAACGCACCGGATTTTATTTCCATATAGTTTCATTAAATTATTTTTTTGACACTCAGTGTTTTTCATAACATTGGTACCGATCAAACGAAAATTTTCTTTTCTATAGTTCACCAATTCCCATACGCTATATATCTTAAGAGGTTTTGATTTTAATTTGTCGGTTTCGAACGAGGAATTGTAATTCCTTTGTCGAATCAAGTTTCGAAATAAGAAATATAATTCTTATATCGAAACTAGTTTCGAAAGAAGAAACATAATTCTTATTTAGAAACTAGTTTCGAACCTTGGTTTCGAATGTGGCCGATGGGAGATGAACGGAGAGACCGATCATGGGTTTGACAGAGATATGGAAACATATCTTGAAGATAAGAAGGAGAATAGGGGTTATAAAGAATAGCGTGTAGAATGCAAAGAACTCGAGAGTCTCTACGTTGACGTATTAAGCTTTTAAGTTATCTAAAATTATCGAGGAATTCCGGCTATAAAACATCACACTTCAACGGGGGGAGGGAGCAAACTCAGTTAGACGGACAAAGACGCGGGAGTGTAATCTACTGTAGCATCTACCACCTCCTCTACACTACATTATTATAAAGAAATGCCTATCCGAAAACTAACTATAGTTTCATCCAAGCCCCATCAAACCAAAAAACATTGCCATGCATTATTGACTATTGTTATCATTTTTTTAACAATAGAAGTACGAAATCATGCTATAACACTTCTAATTTTTAATTCTATTCGCTTTTGAAAATAACAAGTGGCTAGCATAACAAAAAAATAAAGTAAAGAAAACTTTTTTTTATTACTTTACCTTGAACTGAGTCACTGCACTGGTTGTAAATAAACAAATGAACAGGAAAACCTGTGTCAATATTAGTAATGCGAGCACATGCAGTCTGGTGGACATTATAAAGAAATCCGACGCAAACTACGTTGTTTTAAATACTTATGATCATGACAAAGTTTAGTATTAGGTTTGTTTAGTTTAATAACTTAAACACGGATTCCTCATCTATAGTATCGCAAAAACACACTACGGCACTTTGTTGCCGATGTAATTTCCTAGGCGTTTCGAAATAAAAATCCCGGCTATCTGGCAACCCTGTCTTTTTGTCAGTTAGCGCCAGAGCAAACGATTCTGGGTTGTATGTGGATTTCGGTCTACTGCTTCACTTTATGGAAGACTTATGGCTATATTTATAGTGATCTATTCCTCTCCTGTATGTAGGTGGGTTCGATTGTCTGTCGGTGATTTGAATTCTCCAGCTGACCAACTTTAGATAGGTACCTCCTGCCTGTTTTATTGTATTGTTAAATGTCTCCTTGACCAAATTGAATCCATCTCAAATCACCAAAAAAATTAACTAATTCTCTCTCTGACAATCCACTTTACAGCTAAAATAGGAAATGGTAATTCCTAGGTTCAACAGTTATTGTTCAAGCCAAATGAGTCATGATGCCAGAGATGTTAACTTACTCTATACCTTATTTCTTGAGATATAAAGCACTAAATCCCAATATTAAATTTTGAAATTCGTATACTACACTGCAATATTAGTTTTATAGACATATACATACGGTTTAAAATTAAATAATACTGTCAAAGTTAAAAAATAATCCCTCTAGCTCTCGTAAAGTTCAAGCCGCCCTAACGCATGCGTAGTCTAAACTCCCCTTGAAAATTAGTGATGTGCATTGATAAATCGACAATCAATGAACAGAATTCATAAAAAAATACATATACCTACTGTAAGAAAAAATAATACAATAATTGTAGGTATAATGCGGTATGTTTTTGTTAAACAGATTTAAGTACATTGAAAATTCCCAAATTGATTCATTTATTGCTTCTTACAAAGAAACTTCAAATTATTTGCATCTTTCAATTCCTACTCCGATAAACAAGATCAAGAAACCGTATCAGCGTGTTATAGTAACTGTAAAGAGAACAGTCTCACACACAAAGCGGTCTCGTTCGCATAACAACAATCCCCGCCCGGCCGCACACAGCATCGATTGTCGATAGCGTTCCGTTGCACACACCACTGCGCCCGCTCTCCTCCCCTCGGCCGGCCTCGCTGCCATGGCACTCGAGCGAGCCCTACGCGGCTGTCACGTTCCAAAATAGAACATCATTTTTTGAATTTACAACCAGCCAGGATAGTCCTGGATTTTTCTGGTAAGTCCACTTTTACTTATTTCTTTTTGTTACAGTTAATTTTACAATTTATGACCAATAATTAAGCTTTAAATTTGAAGATACTTAATGTTCCCATTGCGTAAAATTGTAGTTTCAGTTGGAGATGTTTTTTATCCCAGACGTAACAGATCGCTCGATTCCGCAACCTTGAATTTGTAGGAGTTTTTTCACCTTATGTAATTCATTGTGTTATTCACAGCTGACGTCAGGGCTTTGCGGCCCAAATATATTCAAACTGGCGATAAACTGGTGGAAGGAACCGGATATGGGAGGTGATTATTATTTTTTGTTTACAATTTTTGACATGACGGGTAGAACAAATAAATTCTTTTTCATAATGACACTAACATAATATTGACAGTTACCTACATAACAATTTTCTTAAATTGTTAAAATTATCGATTTGTGCATTTTGGATTAATGGAATGTAAAAACAAATATTAGAGACATAATTGTGCGTTCTTGCTGTGATCTGTTAAACAAATATCTCTTTATTAGCCGCTGTAGTGTGACCCTAAAAAATTAAGTAGTAAGTAGCAGTAGTGAGTTCCTGTTTATTCTAGGTTATCTCTGATGGTATAGTTTTATGTTGATACACAAACCGCTATAATAACATATATTTTTTACTACGTTACATTTCAAAGCGAAGAACCTATCATAAAACTGTTTTATATTACTGAAGAAGTAAAATCTCATCTCACGTAAAAAATCTATTGGTTGTGTATTGTGACATTTGGGACAGCAGCGTTTAGCTAGTAAGGTGACACTAGCCATGCATATGGCATCATAACAATCGACGATTACGATGACAATTGAACGAGTCACAATCGTTTCAAGTACCGATTTCAACGAGGTTTTGTTTCATTCAAAGACATGAGAGCGTAACTCTAAAATATTTTGAGATTGAGTGTGATTGATGACTGATGAAACTTAATAATATTTTAATTATTTTTTTTAATTCTAGAGCAAAGTAATAGTTTGTTTCTATACTGTCAAGGGTCTGTCTGATTTAGATCAGATTTTAGCTAAGTTATTTTTGTACGAAGACATATTTTAGTTTTAAAGATAAAGATATTTATTTACTTAACATGTGTACCTAAATGATGACAATAAAATAGTGATTTTAGTATCAACATGTTTTGCCAACATTCGGCGTGTAAAAATGTCATTAAAAGTGAGCAAATTGTATTTAAATATCCAAAATGGAAACATAACTCCATCAAGTCATAATTAAATAATAATAATTGATAAAAAAGAAACAATGTCAAATTAATTATATATAAAAATGACAAAATTTGACATCTAAAAATTCTTGTACATTATAATAATAACATTTGTCGACCAAGATTACTTTAAGTTTATTTTTGAAAAGGTCCTTATTGAAAAGCTTTAAGTTTTCTTAGCATAAATGTACTGTTACCACAGTGCCCGCGGGGGAGCGGGAGGGGTGCGCAGCGGCGCGGATGTGGCGCGCAGCTTGCGGCACGCTCTGCGCCCCCGACTCCGACGAGGCCTGGAAGCAGATCGTGGACTCCTCTCCCTCTGACGCTGTCTGGCACTCCCTTAGAAACTGTGTGGCCTATCAGGTACTTGCGCATTCTACATTTTACTACATATTTTACATTCTATATTTGACGACCCGTCTGGTGTAGTGGGCGAGAAATCGCCTACTACGCAGCGGGTGCGGTCGATCCCCGCACAATACAAACATTTGTGTGCAAGAACATGTCTGTTTGTATAGGTCTGGGTGTTTTCTATGTATATCATGTATGTATTTACAAACAAAAAGTATTTAAGTATTATATCCATTGTCTGACAACCATAACACAAGCTTTGAGTAGCTTACTTTGGGTCTAGATGGCGATGTGTGGGAATGTCCAAAGGATATTTATTTATTTTATTATTTATCCTACAATTAGTTTTTCCATCATCATGAAATAACTATAGCATGCCATAGTTGGAGCTGCAGAACGTTGAGGAAAATAGAAGGAAGGAATAGTTGAGGGAAGGGTTGAATATACTTCAAAACGTGACGACCTAAACCAGTTACATCAGTCAGGGATGGTCCTATTTTTAGCAGCCCAGGCAGTTTCAAAGCATACAAATTCTCAGGAAGTACTTTTAAAACAGCCGCCCAGAACTTTTAACTACATTATTTAAGCCACTTGAGATGAAGCATAAAAGTAGGAGAAGTTTACCTTGCCTTAGAAGTCAAAAACTTTATTTTAGATCCTGCCTTATTTCAAATTTCCTTATATTCAATTCTATTATAATAATTGAATCTGAAAACAATCCATGTTACTGGAGTAGATCGGGTGCGGGTATAATGATCGCTTCGCAACAACGGTTTTACATAAACACGCAAGCTCAAGCTATTCTTTAACATAAAATAAGCGGTCCCGCTTATCTTGCAATATTCCGCATCTTAGTGCGTTGACGAAAAACTGCATGAGTTATGTAAAACCCAACGGATTACCATAACATGTCCTTTTACGTTCAAACATGCGTCAACAGACAGCATAATATTTTTCAATCTCAAATTCTCTTTATAAAGTGGGAACTCTTGAGGTACTTGTTTTTAAAAAAAAAAAATGAATTGAAGTATTATTTATTTGACAGACACGTAGAAATGAAAATACATTCCTATGATGAGAAATAGCAAGGATAAGATTTAAAAAAAAAACTAATAAAATTTATAAAAAAACAAAAATAAATCCCCTTCTCGCTCAGTAAATCATGACAGCAGACGGTAAACATGCCACAACACTGATTTTCAGCGGGAACCCTTGGTAGGATTACTTTTTTAAGAGATTTATTTTAGCATTAAGTCGTTTTTATAGGTAATCAGAGTATTTTGATTTTTAGGAAAAAAATATAATTAATATTTATTTGTATTTATTTTCAGGCTGGTGTTTGGCAAAACCTTTTATCAAAGGGCATGGACGACGTTGTTCAACCCGCAGCATTCAAACTGGCCATAGTATTACGCCACACTCCATCTGAGCTCACGGTCAGGTTGCTTGCTGAATTGCTCCGGTTACATCCGCAGTCTGTATGTATAGATTACTTCCTTAATTTATTCCTTCAGGCAAAATTCATGTATATAAGATACAATTAAAGGCATGATTCAGCCTTTAATTGTATCTTAATAATTTATAATATACTGTCTCATCTCAGACCGTTTTCTTTTTCACAGCAAGACCTGACATCCTACGTACTTGCTTTACTAACAGACGACGAAGCTCAATGGTGTGGAAGCTGCTCCGGTGAATCTGGAGGAGGCTCGCCCACTTCACCCCCCGGTCCGGCACCTCTTAGAGATCTCCAGCTCTTCGGAGACTGTGAACTAGCAGTCCTAGCTGCATCTAGAGAAGAATACGACGCTCACGCAAAACTTGTGAGAGCGGAATATTCGAAACTAACCCACGATCATTATGTGGACCTTAGAATCAAAGTGAGTAATCGATTTGTTATAAGATAAATAGTAAATATAAAAAGTGGCCTATAACATTAATAAAGTCCGATTTTTGCCATAAAAAATTGCCACACACAAAAAAAAAACTTGCAACTTAAATGATTATAACTTTGTTTTAGGTGCTCGAACAATTCTCTCAAATTCCCAAATTGTTTCACACTCCGGAATTTGAATGTTTGGAGTCGGCTGCTCGAGAAAATATTGAACGAGAAATTTGCACGTTGCGAGAACATCTGTTATCTGAAAGGAACGAATAGACTATCAAACTTAAATTTACTCGTAATAATCAAAAGGTCATGTTGGTCACAACCAAAAGCGATATGGACCTTGTAAATATTAATAATATTTAATTGAAAAGCTATATAAGTATTATTTGTGAGTTGATTTATAGTTACTACAAAATTATTGCTGTCGAGTGTTAAAAACAATAGTCAGTTTGATTATTTATAGAATCAGTGCTAGTTTTAACTTATTCGTGAGTTCTATGTGCAACAATGCTAGTAAAAAAATATGCTACAAAAAATGATGCATTGTTTATATTGGAATCGCACTTTTGAAATTAAATAACTAAAATTAAGTGATTTGTTGCACATACAAGTTAAGCCACGAGACAAAAGGACTTTAACTTAACACCAATCAATAAAACATTCCAAACCATAATTAATAAATAATGCGTGTACGAGTTTTTGTTATCAATTAATTTAAATTTAAGGCCTAGGTGAACCTGTGCAAACGCAACATAAAATGATCATCACTAGGTTGCTTTAGTCATATACTGACTGAAAACCATCGTTGTTTGCCATGAAAAGAATATTTTGCTTTGATTTTCTCTCCATCTGTTCTGTTACAACACGTTTTGATTTAAACAAACATTTTAAAAACTTGGGTCACGTCAAGCTTAACAACATTTTAAGTGGCCCAGTTTTCAGGATAGATACTATTTAATGTGAATTCACTTATCCGAACCGAACTAATCGAAGTCAAGGAGGCCTCGCACACATATCCGCATTGGACGAATCGATCGCATCGGACGAATCGACCGCATCGAAGAAATCTTGACATAGCGCTATGAGTTACAGCTCAAGGTGGGAGTGAGTTGGAAGATTTTATCTGGCGAGTCGACCGCATTTGACGCGGGGAAGGGTGCGAGGTTTCATGAGAATTCATATAAAGAATGCTAAAATTCGTTTTTGTACGACTCGTTCAACGCATTCGGCTCGGATAAGTGTGCGTTCACCTTTATTAGGTATCTGACATAGTTTGATGCCTTGAATTTCATCATAGAGTGATCATTATAAAGGTGCACCATACGAAAGGTTCTAGGATCTTAATAGTCACAAGACAATATCTTGGCGTTCTAGCTAGCTAGATCCTAACTACAGATGAGGTGACTAACACTAGCAAAAATTGTTTATTAATTAGCAACAGAAAAATTGAATAAAATAATTTATATAAAATATTAACTCGGAAATTAACTAAGCAGCTGTTGTAAATTTTATGTGTTGATCAAATAAAATTATCTTTAATAAAAATTCTGTGATGCCATTATTATCCCAACCCAAACGTCTTTGAGGTATATATCAAGAAAAAAATCATCTTATAATACATAACACTACAACTAGCATGTGAAAAAAAGCGGCCAAGTGCGAGTCGGACTCGCGCACTGAGGGTTCCGTGCCAACTTTAACTGAATTTGGGAATCCACTTACTTTCACTTAGTAAAATCCACAATATTTTGTTGACAGCAAACATAACTTTGTTTTTCATAGAGTTTGTATGAAGTACTAAGTTATGTTTGCGGTTGTTGAAAATGTGATATATCTCAAAAACTTCTCGTTCGATTCCGTCCCAACCAATTTTCGTTGAAAGTATTTGTTAAGATCTACATTACATATTTTTTTCAAAATTTACACTTGATTAGTTTAGAAGTTAGATGGGGGGGGGGGGGGCGCCCATTTTACCACTTTGGAAGCGTCTAGCTATGAAACGTTAGACTTTAAAAGAAAATGGTTTTAGAAACCTCGGTGTCATTTTAAAAGACCTATCCATAGACATGCCACACGTATAGGTTTGACTAAAAAAATTTTTTTGGTTTTAGTTTCATGTATGGGAGCCCCCCCTTAAATGTCATATTTATTTATTTTTTGTATGAGAATCTAAAGCGATTTACAGGATACATACTCCTACCAATTTTCATTAGTGTGATGCTTATAGTTACAGAATAAAATGGCTGTGACATACGGTCGGACAGACAGACAGACAGACTTGACGAAACTATAAGGGTTCCGTTTTTAGCCATTCGGCTACGGAACCCTAAAAAGCAGGTCGGCTATGGGACTGCCCTTCACACTGAGGGCTCCGTGTTGGAATCTGGATTCTAGTTACTTCCAGAAAACGGAAATAACACAATATTTTTTGATATCAAAAATATTTGTAGTTGTTGAAAATATATAAGTCTTTTCACAAAATCTACCTATTTGGTCTCGTTTCAACCAATTTTTGTCAAAAGTATTTGGTAAGATCTAAATCATGTATATTTTTCAAAATTTTCACTTTTATATTTTAAAAGATAGAGGCCTCTCTCAAATTGACGCCAATGGGGACACTCATTAAAAAGTTTGGAAGCGTCTATCCACTGAGCAAGTAATGACTACGTTTCGTCCATCTCTCATATGTGAGGCTTTGAGAGAAATTATGAAACCTCAATTTTATTTTTATAGACTAGGAGCTCTATTTTTGAATCACTCGCTTCAATATGTATGTCGTGTGAGTATTGTTCGAAAATAAATTAAAAATCAATGAAAATCACGCAGAATATTGGCTTTGGTACTTACAAAAATTATTTATCTTATTTCAAATCACTTCCACGTGACATAATACTAATTTTCATTTGAAAATTGGACATTAAACATTACTGATGCTATCTCAGCAATAGAACACAATTTGTGGAAATGCCGAAGCTGGATGATGAGTCACTTAGCGTAACATGCAAATCACAAAATAAACAAAATAACTTAGGTGTCCCGCAAGGTAGTATATTGGGACCACTACTCTTCATTGTTTATATAAATGACCTCCCAAAATGTACGCAATATCCAGTCACGCTTTTTGCCGATGATATTTCTTTGACAAAAAACCTTAAATTGACTATAATAATGAAATAAACAATGAAATTGTAAATATTACAAATTGGCTTAAAGAAAAGGATTTAAAAATTAATTAAAATAAAACAAAATACATACAATTCTACAACAGAAATGGGAAACCTCCAAACTTAACGGTTAAGCATTGTGAAGATCAAATTGCCATGACCACATCAGCCACTTTTCTAGGTGTCGTTATTGATTCCGAGCTCACTTGGTCGAGCCATGTTGATGCTGTCTGTCAGAGGATACATAGATTTGTGTACGCGCTCTATCATCTGAAAAAAATATCTAATCTCCAAACAGCTTTGATGGCATACCATGGCTATGTTGGCTCCATTTTAAGGTATGGGCTAATTCTATGGGGAAACTCAACATGCCTTTCGCGTGTCTTTATTTTACAGAAGAGGTGTATTAGATCTATTTGTGGTGTCAGACTGATGGAATCGTGTAGACCTCTCTTTAAAAAATTAAGAATTCTAGCATTGCCATCCTTGTACATCTTTGATATTTGATTATTCACGAAAAAAAAGGCCCATCTGTTCACAAAAGCACAAAACGAATGTAGTCGTGGTAGTTCTAGGAGATATCTGTGGAAGTTATCTGTTCCTGTAGCAGGTACGGTAAGACTTGCCAGAAACAGCCACAGTATTTGCGTTCGTTTATTTAATTTGCTACCGAACCATATTCAAAATTTGACACTTAATATTTTTAAAAGAATTATTTTTAGAGTGTTGGTTGAGAACTGCTTTATGACACTGAAGAGTTCACATAACTTTGTCATGATGGTCAATTCAAACGAATTTTGATTACCTGATTTAAAGCCTAATTCCTTACATGTTATCTACTTATTCACAATTTGACATCTGTAATTTAATGACATTACTAAATCACTACATTATTACAGTACTTACCGATAACAAGATACTTTTCTTCGTGGTCAAGTAAATTAGGTATTTCATTTGACTTACAGTTAATTTTTAGCGATAATATGTGTGAATTTAGTACCATATTATTACGAATCAGAATAACGTTTATATATCTGAATATGCCTTATCGATTACAGTCGCTTATTTAATCGATATGTTAAAATTTCTCGACAATCATTCGGCTGGCACTAGTAGTCCTTCCTTAGTGTCAGTCATCATTCATGTAAAAAAAAGAGGAAGTTTAAAATGGCGTCAGTGACTGTACTGCATATTGTATTTTATTGATTGAACGCAATTTTACTAACATCCATCGTAACTAGAGTTCGATTGAAGTAAACCGCGATAATTGTTACACTGTGCCTTGCAGGATAATTTAATTTGTACCAGTGACGTACAGCAGGTAAACAAACTGCGGAGAGGTCATTGATCGAGGTTTTTTTAGGGCACCATCATGGTTCGGGGCTGTCGAGGGCGTGAGTATTTGAGTGCTTTCATTGTGTCGATGTTCGCAGGCAGTGATGTCGTGGCGGGGCCGCGACGATCGCCCGTCCAGGTGGAACGAGCACGACACGAGATGGGGCGAGAACAGGACGCGCTCGCCCGTGTGGGATATGCGTCGCAGTGGCAGTCCGGACCGCAGGTCTCGACGTGATAGATTTGATCGCGACCGCGAGCGTGACCGCCACCGCGATGACGACCGGAACCGTGATGATGACCGCCGCGACCGCGATTCGGACCGACCGCGGTACGGCCGTGATCGCTACGACAGGTCCCGGGACCGCGATCGCGATCGCAGGCGCTCTCCGCGCCGCTACGATGACAACAAAGACAAGGAACGGGACATACCAGCACCACCTTCTCCCCCGACCATAAGTAAAGTTGACAGCAACAGCAAGAAATCTGATTCCAAATCGAGAAGCCGTTCGCACAGCAGAGACAGACAAGATGACCATGACAAAGATAAAGATGACCAATATGGAATGAATGCTGCCCCTGGGGATTGGTTCTGTAAGTGTGGCTTGTACAATTTCAAAAGACGACAGGTGTGCTACAGACGGCACTGCCAAGGAAAGAGATCGGAAGGAATTGTATATGGATCTGAAATGGATAAGAATGTCCTAAACGATGCTGTAGGGATCACAAAACGATTGTTATTTAGAAGGCTTGATGCATTGACTACAGAGGAGAAAATTCTGGATGCAATCAAAGAAAGATGTTCAAAGACTGTGTTGGATTCTATTGCAGGTATTACAATTGGAAGAGAGACATTGACAGGTGCTTCAAAGTGCTTAGCATACATCAACTTTAACTCCATTGCCGATTCCACTGCAGCTCACTCAGATTTAGTATCCTTAAATCCTCCGTTAGAAATTGATGGGCGTGAAGTCCTAATTACCTTTTATACTGAGCCTAAGAAAGTGCCAAAGCAAAATAATGCTGATTATTCAGCATATTATGCGCAAATGGCCAATTATGCAGCATCCACACAGGCTTTGTCTGAAGCTGATAGGGTTAATGCTGCTGCAGCGGTAGCTCAGTCAGCAATATCTGCAGCACAGGCACGTCAAATGTCCTGGACTCCTGTCTCCGTCCCAACCTTTGTAGCTTCCAACTCCCAACCCACTCCGGCAGTTAATGTCCCCACTGGCGATGGAAAGACTCAGTACAGTGCCCCTGATGTGCGCACATTCATGTATGATGAAACATCTGGTTATTACTATGACCCAGGAACGGGATTATACTATGATGGGACCACACAATATTTCTACAACAGCACAACCAACCAGTACATGTATTGGGATTCTACGAGCTCAACTTACATTGCTGCCACTCAATATCAGCAAAACACTGACCAAACAAAACTCCCAAGCCCTCCAGAAGCCACCACAGAGAATACTATAGCAAAAGAGCCAGAAGAAAAGAAAAAGAAGGATAAAGAGGATAAAGTGAAAGTGGCTAAGAAAATAGCAAAGGACATGGAGAGGTGGGCTCGCACCCTGAACCAGAAGAAGGAAAATGCTCGCAGTAACTTTGTGATGGAACAGCCGTTAGACACTAGTGCAAGTAAAGGCTCTGCTGATATAGGTTTCTCTGTATTAGGTGCCGGGCCTTCTCTCACTCATGTCAGAGAGCTGTCACCTCCTCCAGAGTCTACCGATGAGTTCCTAGTCAAGAAAATCACTGATCCTGTGTCCGCTGAGAGTGATGAAGGCATCATTGACTGGTCCAAGCTCACATGCTTGCTGTGTAAAAGAAGATTCCCCTCTGCAGATGTGTTGACAAAACACAAATCATTATCAGATTTGCACAAGCAAAACTTAGCAGAATACCGTAAGAAGAATGAGTTGATGCCACAGACTAATGGATATAGAGATAGGGCAGCAGAAAGAAGGATGAAGTTTGGTGAGGACGAGCCACCAATCAGAAAAAGGTATGAGCCTCCAGAAATCAGAGCTCCAATACAATCCCACCCCCCACCATCAGTAGTAGACACTATTGGTGGGAAGATGTTACAAAAAATGGGCTGGTCTGAAGGTAGAGGATTAGGTAAAGAGGAACAGGGAAGAATAGCCCCTATTGAGGCTGAACAGAGGCCAAGTTTAGTTGGCCTTGGCCAGAAACGAGGCATATACACACCGACCCCAGGGGAGACTTATAGAGACACAGTTAAGAAACTGATGATAGCGAGATACAAGGAGGTGGTCGGACAAGAGGAAGGAAATTAGGTGGGTTAATTTTCATATTTTTAACTAATCAGCTCTTTGCAGATCACAGGATTTTGGAGGTCAGTAAATGTATTTCTTTTTATGGTATTTTTATTTTTGTCTGTTTTGAATGTAACACCGGTCAGCAAGCCAATTTTACTACAAAATATACATCATTTAATGATCATCATTACTTATAGAATTAAAATATTAATTTAAATATTTTCTAGTCATTGTTTTCTACAAGTTCAATTTTTTTTTATAATAATAACAATTTAGGGGCACACGGAAGTGTGCACAGACAAGTTTAAGAACCAAAATATTATCGAAATTATTATTCGAAATCGAATATTAGTTTTTTGCACTTGATGTTTCATCTGCTGCTGAAATGAATTGTATTGTTACTACACCTTTGTGTTGTAATAACCCTAATCCGAATATATCCCTCTACGAACAAGGTCCTAAGGAAAATTGTCAAGGTTGTGTTTTAGTGGGCAATTGTCTAATGGTTTGATTCTGATTTCACTACGATAGATAAGGCGCCACGTCCTTCCGTTGAGGCCAGCCAATGATCAAATCGGCTACTTCAAGTGGTAAGTATTCTTTGGTAACTTAAACTATATTTCTACTGTGTTCTAACTTTCTTCTCCCACAGATATTTGTAAGGTAAATATTGAATTAATTGGTCGCCGATCAACAAACCATGGAAGCTGCGTCGCTTGAACCAAAATTTATGTCTATTGGAATTTCTAATCTTTTGATTGTCTGGAAGGTGATATACCTTTAATCAAAAAAGATTTTGATTTCAAACAGAGCTATAGGAGTTCCAACAATTTGCCGTGTATTTTTCTAGTGAATATTTTCCAAATTCTTATTTTTACCCAAGCCAGTTTAGGGCAGGCATATTAAGACTTTTAGCGCCACAGGGAAGCTTGGCTGAATAGTGAAACCTGGATTTAAAGACTGCACGAGCTGTGATAGAACTGTGATGTTTTGTGATGTGACGTTGAAGAAACGGTGAACTCTTGAAACAATACCAAATACTGATGTATGTGACTATTTATATTGCAGAATCGCGGCTGCTTCGGGACCTCCGTGCCAAACTTTGTTACAAATACACATTTATACTCTTAGGTAGAAATTTTTAGTCACTTGCAAATTCTTTTTAATTATAAATCTAAAATTAATATGAATAAGTGAAAAAAATATATTTATGTTTGTCTTTAACTTGGAAACGAAAATTTTACTTTGTACCCTACCCACCTAAATATTATTGATTCTGTAAGTAGCATTTTAGAAACAATTCAACATAACTCCAACAACTGCTATTTTGCATCGTTTTTAGTAACGCTTATGACTTTTATAAACTGTTGTTACCTCATAGAAGCAATGAGGCACCAAATGTGGTGTAGTACACGAAGAACTATATATTATGATTTTGAAGAATGCAAATGGCTTCCAAATTTACAGAGTACTAAATTAGACATTATTTGATGAATGCTAAATGTAATGGTATACATAGACAGATGAAATTATGTGTAAGATTAAGAGAACAACGTTTAATTGCATTTAATTATGATTAGTGTAAAGTTAAATTCGAGAAATTGAGCCACAACGATGTATGTATTATTTAGGTTAGTTGATAGTCTAATTTATTGTCTACTTTTGTAGCATAGACAAATTGTGTCTTAGGAAAACTGTTGTAGGATTAAATTATATTTTTGTAGTAATACCGTATAAAGACAGCCTAGTTCCATTAATTTTTGTTTTAATCCTGATTAAACTGAATGTTCAGAATAAAATCATAAAATTAGTAGGTATCATATTCATTTTAATTTTTTTACCAAGTGTTCATGCATGGTTTTTCGTAAGTATTTACGGGCATTCTCCAAATGTATGAAAAACATGAACTTAATTCTAATGAAATTTTAATTTTTGAATGTAAAATAGCCTTCACTATTAAATATATATGATATACCGAATTATGTATAAATCGATATTGCAAAACATAGTTTTGAATAGAACCCTTATCACTGAGAAATCGAATATTTTATATATTTTCGAGTAGATACCTTTAGTTTCAATACCTTCTTCGAATCGCTCTCAAACATAATATATTTCTCAGTGAGAACGGTTCCATTGTAAACTTAAGCGATATTTATTTATATCTTGGATATGATATATATTTTAGATATTTAATTTGGATGCTCAACAATCGTTTCGTCCCACATACCCTTACTTGTAAGTAGAGCCTAAGTATAACTAGATAGTTCTAGTATTGTAAATATTTTGATTACAAACCTCTGTTTTGTAATGAGCATTAAGCAACTCATAATTATATTGTAATGTTCACAAATATTGCATTTTATTTAAAACCTCTTGTTAGGTACCCTATAACGAAATAAGAATGTCCTGTCACTGCGCGGCGAGAAAAGCGTGCAAAAATGAACTTTATTTCTACCTTTCTTTATATGACGAACGCTGGTGGGTGAGAACATGTACCTTGGCTCATTTTTACATAGGTTCATATTATTCTACTAGGTACTTAATTTTAAAATTTTACACAGCGTTTATACCTACATACTATAGGTACACTTTTTCTTTTCTTTCATCAATTAATGTACTATACTATCTGTAACTAATATTTATAAATAAATAAATAAATTTTGGACATCAATCACATACATTTCTCTGATCCCAAAGTAAATAGCTGATACACTTGTGTTATGGAAATCAGACACAACGGTGGTACCAGCACACCCAGACCCGAGACAATATAGAAAATTTTGATTTCTGCATTGACCCGACCATCCGACCATTGATATTATAAAGCTGAAGAGTTTGTTTGAACTTACGTATATCTCAGGAACTAGGTACTTGACTTTTAGGAAAGCTTGAAGGTATAACGTATGTATTATCTGGGTATAACACATCACGCTGCAACGCTAGGGGAGGAGGGAGAAAAATCAAAAAGTGCCGACTCCTTCGCGGAGTGGGTACCTACCGCGATTTGTTTTATACCGCGTCCTTAAACAAGTAGGTACGTAGGTGTAGGTACAGGTAGGCACTTCAAACACTGACCCACCAATAAAGTATAAAGTTTATTTATTTAAGAAAAAGTGTAAAAGTTAAATGCCATTTGGTAGAATTCAGATCTTGAGTTGGTACTGGATATTCATAATTTAGCTTCCTCTGTAGGTACTGTAGGCGTAGGGACTAAGCAATAGTGGAACGTGGTAATGTTCTCCTGTTTTTGTATTGAAGACTATCTGAAAATAAAGTAAGTTTATTAATTCAATATATTTGTTGTAGTCGCACTTCTTTTATTGCTATCTATCGAGCGGTAGTGGAAACAGATGCAACAACATCTATCTTTCTATCTGTATACATAAAAATTAATTGCTGTTCGTTAGTCTTACTAAAACTAGAGAACGGCTGAACGGGTTTATCTTATCCTAGTCTTGAAATGTTCGTGGAGGTCTATGGAAGGTTTAAAAGGCGAGAAAAAATCGACAAACGTGCGGACGAAGTCGCGGGGGAACAATAGTGTTTAATGTTTCCAATTTCTTCAAGCAAGCATCCAAGCCGCTCAAAAAGTACACTACCATGTTGCTTATAAATAAATAAATATCCTTTGGACATTTCCACACATCGCCATCTAGCCCCAAAGTAAGCTACTCAACGCTTGTGTTATGGGTGCCAGACAACGGATATAATACTTAAATACTTTTTTTTTTTTGTAAATACTTACATAATATACATAGAAAACACCCAGACCAATACAAACAGACATGTTCATGCACACAAATGTTTGTATTGTGCGGGGATCGAACCCGCACCCGCTGCGTAGTAGGCGATTTTCAGCCACTTCTCAGGATGTGTAGACTATACAACGCATGCACAAAAAGCAACCACGGTCCGCTGGATATCTTTGAGCACAGGATGCCGCTGTTTCGAAAGCGTGTAAAAGACTTTTTCTCTAAAACTGCATTGGACTGAAATTACTTTTATTCTATTATTGTATTTAGTCACATTAAATTTTGTAAAAATGTAAGAAAACAAACACATTTAAAGTGTAATTCTTTCTCACATTTACTTAAAATACTACTGCATGCAAATCACGTTGTGAAAACTATTTTAGGGTATTACTCTAGTTAAATCAGTTATTCGCTTTTTTGTATATGTATTGAATAATACCTGTATCGTTTTCCAAATAAAATAAAATAAAATAAAAATTTCTCGACCACTACACCAGACTGGTCGTCATTATATTTCTATTAAAAATCAAATTGAGGTTTAAAATATGGTTAGAAACTGATTATTTTAAAATTTCAGATGTCTAGTGAGGTATTCCAAATATTAGGTAGATTAAACATAAATGTGGAGAATAAAAATTGTAATGTTCTTCATCAACTCTGTCAGACGCATACTGCCATCTAACGGTTAATAAAGTAGGAATATACCCACTCAAAACCTCGCACCGCGCGTATTACCTACGTCATTTTTCGTAGTTCGTACAGTAGAGTAACTCATTTATAAAATGATAGATGGCGCTCATAGTCTTATTCCTAGCGTTGATTTACGATAAAATATAATTTTAATTAGGTAAATTTAAGTATGAACTAGCCAAAAAACTAATTAACTTACCTCTACATACGGATAGAATGTCTCCTTATCGTTGCACTTATAATAATCGCCGACTTTAAACAGCAGCTTGTATGTTCCTTCTGACATGGAATCATTTGAGAAGGGAAATTGCACTCTGCCATCGGTGTTTGTCATTGTACTGTGCCAGACTGTCCATTTTTCTTCTTTCTTCTTGAATAGTTCTACAAAAAGACCAGCGGCTGGTCTTCCCGTGGACGTATCTAGGACGTGGGTGGAGAGAATTGGCCTTGACATTTTTTGAGATCGTGGAATCGCGTGGACGCGTCGAGTGTTGTTGGCGTTGTGCGCGTGCGCTTGTCTTGGGCCGTACGATAACACCGTGATTCGTGGGTGTCCACGGAATATTAAACGCGAAATTTTATGCATAAATTAATGTGTTTTGGTATTCATAATCATTAATTTTGATACCTACTGCCGAACTATTCGTACATTTAACTTCTACTGTAGGATAACGTATTTTTTTGGGTTGTTGTTAATTTGGTTTGTCTGTAAATTTTCGTAGGAATTTCGAATTTTCGTTATAATGAATGATACCCTAGCTTGTGAGAGGACTGCACATCTAGATACCAAAACCACTGTAGGTTATCCCAGATGGTACCTATTGTCAGTATTATCCCAGATGTATTATGTTGCTTCTTTCGGGATAAATATTTATGTGGTGTCATACACAGTGAATATAAGTTGGCAGTGTTTTTGTATTGTGTTCAACGATTTTCTATGTATAATGGCTGGTTATCTTAGCTGAGAACACAAGATTTTGTTTAAAAATGTATTTGTTATAGGGAAAATATTATATTTCATCACATTTGTTTAGTCGAGAGACTAATTAAAAACGAACTCCCGTTGAAAGGCTTTAGTTCGCTCGGCATATGAAAGAAGATCATGATTTTAAAAGATTCAAGTCTTGTTATTCCTAATTACCTCTAAAATAATGGTATCCCTCCTCATATCGGATGCGTTGCGGTGATAGTATGCCACTGACGCTCCGTTAGTGGTTTGTTTAGACTTTGTCTATCTGAGCGATAAGAAAATACTTGTGAACAAACTTTTTAAGAGAACGATAAAGCTACAGAGATTGCTTACGCAAATCAATGATGTAATTTTTCGGTCATACCACTAATTTGGTGATAGGGATTGCATTTTACAATCTCGTGACGTGCAATGTGACATTAAGAGTTAAAATATTAAACACCTAGGTGATATCTTTGATCAATAAAACAAACAGCTTAAATAATCTTAAATGTATTTTAAAACAATCTCATTTCTCTATACCCTCGGAGTTGATCTCGGGGATTTTTTTTCTTGGGTATTTGTTTTTGATGTAGACATCCTGATGCATTACGTTCTTCCTCGCTGTTTGCTCTAGCACATTCTCATCAACCATTACGTTTGGGCCGGCCTTCATGAGTTTCCCCTTCAGTCTGTTATCTTCGTAACCCAGCATGTTGTTCAGGGTCGGTTCCCCGTGTTTCATGTAGTCTATTCGCCACACAGGCGGATCTGCCGGCTCCACTTTATAACTCATATGCTGGTGTCGTTTAGAAAAACCTACTTCTGGAACCTCAACGGACATAGATAACTTCTCTTCCGAATAATCTCCGAAATCTTTTCTTGCGGTGCTCTTCATTTTATCCTTGTACTTTATCTTGTGGGGATAGAACTTTCGGATCTTCTTCCTGCCGTTGTAGACTGTTCTTTTGGGATCCTTGTTCTTTTTTGAGCTCTTTTGAGTCTTTTCCTGTGACCAAAAGTCGGAGGGGCTCTTCGGTTGCTTTTTGGTTTTGTACATCACATCCTTTTGTGGTCGTTTGTCGTAAAACCCTTTGTTGGGGGATCGTACCTGAAGGAAACTGGAAAGTTCCTCGCTGTTTATCGTCGGGAACATTGTCAAATGGTATCCCGGCTTTGCCGTGGTTTTTTCTATTGAGAGAGTCTTGTATTTTATCTGTTGGATAGACTTCTCTATGAGTTTTTTTAACATTTCATCGTCTATGATCATTTGACAGGGGATCGTTGGGAAGTTCTTGCAAAGAACACTTTGCATGAGGGTCATCACTTTTCCTGGTTTTTTCTGATCGTCCACCTCGTCGCGTCTTTCTTCTCGTTTCTCGTCTCGTCTCTCGTCCCGTCTCTCGTCCCGTCTCTCGTCCCGTCTCTCGTCTCGTCCCTCGTCTCGTATCTCGTCTCGTTCTCCTCGTTCTGTTGATTCCTTCTGTTCGTTTTGCTCTGGAGATAGGTAGTTGTCTTTTTGGAAATGTGACACCATTTTATTCATGAGAGCGTTGTTTCTGAGGATCTTCGATTGCGTTAGCGTCACAGACAGCATCGCTGTCACCGTTAGGTGGACGAGTAATCGTTTCTTCATAAACATCATTATTTAATTTGTTTAAAATTGACGTTATTAAATTTTCTGGAACGAAAGAATATACGTAGGTGTTGTGGTCAGGTCATTTTGTGGTTGTTTGAAATCCTTTCACTGTAAGTAAATCAAGCCACACTAATGATATTTAAAAATTACCTTAGCATTGTTTCGATCAACCTCCCAGGCGTCCTGTCTTTCTTATAAACCCGTACTGGAATGAGCTTGATTAAAGATTGCTGTTATACCTGTGTTTGCAGTGAGCACACTGTTTGTAAATAGGTACCATTTGTTTTGCAAAACGTTCCGGTGCGAGGCCTAATATTTTGGTTTAAGCACGTGACTGCGAAACTATAATCGTTCTAGATACGAATGTTTTGCATCACCAAATGTTAGAATTACGACAAGAAATAAATGAGTATTATTACAGTATAATTGAACTAGATTCGTTTACGATACTGTGATATTTAATCAAAACGTGCTTGCACTTTAATTTAGGTTTCGATAAAAAAAAGGTTCCATTTTTTTTTCTTTTTACTGACTTTTATACCTACTGAGCTTTTTGCCACACTTGGGGCTTTGTTTTTGTTTATTTTTTTTGTTTTCGTTTTAATGGTAATTTCATTTATTTCTATGTGTGTGTGTCGAATAAATAATATATTTTTTTCTATTATTCTACTTCAAAATCGGAGGTAGTCAATTCAATGAGAATGTATGTGATATCGTTGGAATTTTATAATAGATATCTACCTATTTGAGTAGGTATGTTGATGTAATAATAATGCTTCTAAATACGTATGTAAAATTGTATGTATGTAAGTATGTTTGTCCACGGATTTCTCGAAAAGAGAAGTCATAACGTGATTATTCTTTTTTAGTTTCATTAGGAATATTCCAACTTAGGCTACAGTGTAAGTTTCATTAGAATCGGCTCAGTATTTTTTGAGATTTGGGTAATAACTAAAAACTGTGAAATATAAAAAGTATTTTAAAATTGAACCGCCATCAAAAAACTGTCTTAGAAGGTTAAAAAAACGCAATTGTCTTTTATTTAGGAAAACAAAAATCTTTTTGAGACGGTTCATGAGGAGAAGCTTACGTAAACCAACAGTCTACGCGCACATCATACATCGACTCGAAAATATTTTTTTTCTCTCAAATAGAAGACACATGCGATATTTTAAGGTTTTTCGTTAGTTTTTCAATTGCGATTTAATTTTTCGAGATCCTAGATCCCTATTCTGTATTGTAAATTACTGTATTATAACTACTGTATTGTGTACTAATGTTAAGATGTAAATAAAGGTAGACTATCAAAATCAATAATGCGTTTATCATAAGAAATATGTAAATTTGATAATAAAAATACAAAGCACGTACTAAAATATAATGCTAACACTTACACTGTAAAAAATATTTTTTTTTGTACAAAAATTAAGAATAGTAATATACCTATATATTACATGAAAGGACTTTTTCTCATGAAAGAATAAGTCCTTTTGCAAATGTTGTCTATTTGCACAAGGACTAGTCTAAGCGATTTTGATTATACATTGATAATTAATAACTTTGGGTTAATATATCTGTGAGTTAAGGCAATTCTGGGCACTGTGACTAGGTCAAGGTAACAACGTATTATTTGTAGAATCTTTATCAACAAATTACTGCAGACCACTTGTTGTAAATACTATCTAGTAGTATTATATTATCTGGGCTATAGTAGGTATTATATTATCTGGGCTATTAATTTAGAAATTGAAAAGATTTCGCGTTAATAGAGTTCAAGTTTAGTGCCACCTAGTATTATTACGTTATATTACATTGTGTTTAGTCGCTTCTAGTAGACTACTGATAAACAAACATTCTTATGTTCCAACTATTCCGTATTCTACTCACCGCTAGATGTCACTACATGTATAAAAATAATGCAAAGTTAATAAGTTTTTTTTTTGTTTTAGTTCGTAAATTTACGAAGTTTTTATATCAAATTGATTTTGACTAAACTAATGTAGGCTAGGTACGGCGATTAGATCGTTGTTGTTGCGATGCATCCATTTAGTGGGGTAATTCAAATAATTATTCTTCATAGATAGAACTGTTGTTCTTAAAGTAAACTGATGAAACTTTTAAAAGCAATTTCTTCACAATTTGCATTTGCTTGACATTATGATAACAAGATGGGGCCCAAAACTTTACACTGTTCTCTTTTATCTCACCTTATCCATTGCCAGAATAAAGGGACCTTTATCATTATTAAAGTTTGTTCTATAACGCAGTTCCATTTAAATTGGTTCAAAATAATACTTTGACAAAACCTAGTTTTACGCTCGACATGCATTCACAGTCTCTTGAGTTTTACAAACTTAGAAGCACTGTTCATTAAACAAAAGATAAACTAATATATGCCGTGGTGTCCAAGAAATAAAGACGCATGTTTGGAAATAGAGGGGTAAATTTTACTTTGCTAAACCTCCTAAGGCAAAATACTCTCAAGATAGAAATCTTGTTAAAGGAAACGTCTTTTTCAGCTTCCATTGTCTACAATTACTTGGCTTTGTGGTCTGAACCGTATTCTGTCCTTATCTGCTCTATATTCAGTGTGTATATCTCTCCTTTTCACAAGAACCACTTTTGAAATCCAATTTGAGATTTCCGCTCTGTCTCAGTCTGTTATATCAAAAATTTCTTTGTAATATAAATAAAACAGTTCTATCTATAATACCTACATGTCCATGTACTTGTATTTTGGCTCAATTCCTAAAATAGAAGATTATTCACCTATGGCGAAAAGTGGTATCTTTTGGTGCGGGCGCTACCTTGAATCACGAGCGAAGCGAGAGGATTGTAGATTTGAGGTCCGAGCGACGCGAGGGTATTAATGATTTTTCTCCCGAAGATACGAGACGAATACTCTGCTTCTCATGCTTTCTGCCAGGCAACAAAATGACGTTAACTAATAAGTTAGATGTATTTATGCGGCAAGCCCCACTGTAGCAAACCAACAAAATAATTGTAGGATCATCAACTAATATTTGTGAAATTAGCTGATTAAAGGTATTTGCTATAAACTAAATATTATTGCACTTATAAGCTAGCAATATTTTTTCTCTCTCCGTGGGCATGGTGGCCAGTTAGATTTTTGAATATCTCGTCTTCGCTGGATGACGGTGCAGGCGTATTGCGCCACATTGCCCGGTGAAAAAAAAAGACCCGCCCTGCCTCGATTTTAATTTGGAATACGAGCGCGTACCTACTCCCAATTAAAATCTCATTACAGTTCATAGGCGTTATAGGTCATGCAATATTTCGGCAATATTATATATGAGCCGAGATGAGTGACTTCAATATCGGTTTTAGTTTTATGTATGGAAGCCTCCTTTTTTTTTTTTGTATAAGAATCGTGACGCGGTTAACCCATTTGCTGCCACACTTGAGACACAATAGAAATTTAATTGTTATAAAGCACCGGTTGCGGGCTGTGGCATGTAACCAGTTAACAGGACACATCTTCCTACCAAATTTCAACAGTGTGATGCTTATAGTTTCAGAATAAAGTGGCTGTAACATACGCTAATCCAACTCAACTATTCATATCAGGATACCGCATCGTAATAGTAAGTATTTATGTTGACTTTTGTTTTTCGGCACACACCTTTTTTCTTTTTAGTTGGCACTGTTGGCAGCCATTGAGGTAAATATCCATGTTGGCAGCTCTTCATTAAGTTAGCTAGATTTTTCAAATTGATTTCCTAGTTAGAATATTCTGTCAATATTTAAAATCGGATTTAGAATCCGTATGAGGTCGAAATCGTCACGTTTTTTTCATAATAACAGATGCACACAAATATGAGTTGCAGCGGAGGGATGCTGCGGCTGACAGGATGACCCCTCGACACTTTTGAACGGGTTAGGGATGCCAGTGATCAAAATAATCTACTTCAACTTGTCAATCTTTATGTCAATGGTACTAACAAAGGCTTTGTTTTTAATTTTTGGAACGGGCAGTTTTCTTGTCACTAGATGTTTATATCATCGAGAGATGGCGCTAGCGTCACTTTAGGAAATAACTTTATCGTAGTATAGTTGAGGGTGATTGCTTATTAAACAGTAAAACAATACTTATGAGTACCTTTAGTATATAACGGACTTTTACGTATTCTGAAAAAAAACTGCATCTTAATCTTAAGTTCTTTAGCGCATTCTACAATATTAACTTATGCACTTTTTTTGTCTATAATCCCGCCAAAGTAAAAAGGATCTTAAAGCTTTCCTAACGCCATCTTGTGAGAGCTATAAAGTGATGGGAGTTAACTTCCTATTGATAAGCAACATTTCAGGGAAAGTAAGTACCTAATGCTACCGAAAAAATAATTATAATTAAATTGACGATGTGTTTGGTGTAGTGGTTAGCGCTCCTGACTACTATGCGGGCCGTCGCGGGTTCGAATCCTGCAAAGAGCGAATGTTTGTGTGATGAGCACGAACGTTTTACCTAAGCCGTGAATGCAAATATGTATTTAAGTATTTATCGGAGACGCTCCCGTCATAATCGTTGTTTGGTATTCCTAACACAAGGAAGAAAATTTCTTAGTACGAAACCACGACAATTGTTGTGTTGTCTGGCGCATATTTAATATTTTTATTTAACTTAATTATCTTACTACCTACAATTCATAATAAGATAACTTTAACTGCCTAAAAAAATATACCTAATTGGGTTTCTTCTGAATTTGTATGAAGATACCTAATAGAAAATATTTGGGGTCAAAATGCTTATGTGAAATAATAAATGAATCAAGTTTTCTAGTTCATTTATTTAAAACACAAATGTTCTATTTTTTAAAATATATATTATTTCGAAATTATATCGGTATCGCTGTTTTAAAGTAAGATATTATTAAAAGACATTGATTACACGGCAGAAGGTTGATAAGTAGATGTGTTATTTTATTACATTACTGAATTGAAACCATTACTCTTTCCATGATTAATAACACAACTTATATTAGTGACAACCCTGGCAAATCGCAAAACTGACCCAGGCCCGTTAAAAAGATATAAAAAAGTAATAAAACGCAAGACGTAATAAAAAGCGCGATAAAGGAACCCTTCCTTCCGAAACCCTAATTTGTCGAAACACTCGACGTCACTTTAAGAATATTTTCGCAAAAGAAAATTGCTACTATTTGCATTTTTATTCGATCTCAAGTGGTTGCAGCTCAGTTGCTTCGCGATCAATAGGTACTTAGAATCATCATTTTTATATTCTATCAGTAAATTTTTAGTCAAATAGGTTACATATTCATTTTTCATCTGTCCTGTTCGGAAAATTTAACTTTCATGTGTAGATAGTCCCCTCCCCCTCTCTTATTTCTAACTAAACTAAGCGAGTGTAAATTTAAAAAAAATACATAATGTAGATCTTACTTAACAACAACTTTCAACGAAAATTCGCTTGGACGGGATCGAACTAGTATTTTTTGAGATATAGCACATTTTCAACAACCGCAAACATAACTCGCACTTGGTCGGTTATTTTTAATTTACATTGTCAACACAATTATTTGTATTTGATATCGTCTGCGTTTTTTGTACTATGCTCAGTGTTGCCACCTTAGTCTGAGTAAAAGGGGCTGTTGATGAAGCTAAAAAGGGCTAGATAGGGCTAGATGGAGCACAATTTACTAAGCCTTGCTGTAAAAAAGCTAATAAAACACCTTTATACTGATTTCGATTATTTTTTAATTTTGGTTTTAATAGCAATATAAATATATTTTTAAACTCGAACAAATTTTGTAGATTTAATCGGTCAAATAGGTTCAACATTTTAAATATGTATAATTCAGTTAACGAATAAAATAAAATGCTTCATATTTAACCAACACAATAAAAATAAAATATTAAAAAAATATAAACAATGTTGGTAATCAATAAAAAACATTCACAAATGGCAGACAGAAACATATGGCTCATTGAAATCTATAGTATTATTCGACAATTTGAAAGTATGTTAAATTAGTCCCACATTTGGAGATAGACAAAAGCAATTCGATTCCCATTAGTTTGGTTACATCTAATTGTAGGTCAATAAAACGCGAAACTTATGTTACATGACAGATAATTTAAGAATTTTGGGTAATATTTTCTATAAAATGAAAAGGGCTAGATAGCCCTTTCCTGGCTAAAACATTTAACAACGGGTTCGCATATAGTAAAAAGAGCTAGATCTAGCCCCAAAAGGGCTAAGGTGGCAACACTGACTCTGCTTTCAGCGCCTTTACTCCTTCTTATCGTAAGTTAATAGTATGTATTAATACTATTATAAGTATACTATGCTGTGCAAAAGTTTTCGCTACAGTTTTCATCTCTCGCTACTAGATATTAATATTTATTTATCGCATTTACAAACACACAAGTATTTAATTTCTTTCGTTACAGTTGAAATGAAAAACAGTATGTCTAACTCGCGTAAAAGCACCCATTTCACTTTTGAGATGCAGATAATGCATAATCGTGTTATTATAATATTTGAGGTAAGTAGTTAGGTACCTATACCCTATTCACCAGGCAAAGTCTAAAATGTAAACAAACATGGCGGCTTGAATACCATAGACAAACTTTAGTGCTGAGAAAAAGTAGAGGAATTTAGTCAATGGAACTGGTACAATATACAATTGATTGCTATTAATGAAAAATAAAGAAAAGTGAAATAATTTAACTTTGCAAATATTTAATATCGGCTTATTACGTGAAAACGAAACATAGGAAATTGAGAAGTGATTTTATTATAATTGAATACTTTAAGTTTAAATGTCCGTGATTATAATATTTAGTTCCGTTTGGAAAAAAAACACATCCAAACAAAAAATATTGAATCGGTCACAAACAATTACGAAATTGTATATAGTAATTGAATATAAATTTAATCAAACGTTTGTATGGGTGATGACTGATTGATAGCATTAAGTAATCTTAAAAGGTTAAACACAAATTATTAATCTTTAATTTGAAAAAATGCGTATTATTAACATGAAATTGATGATTTCTATAACACCATGTTTGAGCAATTCAATTAATTAACAAAAACGTTCGACAATATGAAAATTAAAAACCTATAAGTGTTCTTTAAGTTTGTTAAGTGAGATTTTTTGAAGTAAGAATACTTTGCAGAAAAGGCATCGAAATCGGTGCATCAAAATGCTAGATAATCGCGGAAGATACCGCACCAAAATCGGTTCATCCAAATGCTAGATAATCGTGAAAATATATATACCTGATTTTTAAGTCGGATAAATGTACTTAGTAATATTTAAATAACTCTTATTAGTACCTAATTGGAAAAAATAATTTCAGTTCATTATAATAAAATAAAATAAACTCAGACAACCCATGTGATTATTATTTCAAATGACAAAATTTGTATAGAAAGAGATATATTTATAAATAGTTTTAGATTTAATGGGGTGTAATAGTTTATTTGACACTTCTGACGACGCTCTGTCGAGATAGGATTCAGTAGGTAGTTATATCACCAGCATATTTATTTTACCATAAGCTTATGGCGGTTTCACTCTCTAGCGACGATGTAACTTTTAGTATCGTAAATTTTAGTTCAGTAAGTGACCGCTAGGGGTGCTGTGCAATTTTCCATAGACTTTTACGTCGTAAACTAAATCTTAATCATACTATTTTCAGGTTTTGCGCACACAACGTTACGCGTTGTACATCCAGTTAAAATAATATTATTTTGTATACAACTATTTACTTACAATGATTAACAACAAACCATTTCATGAACAGTAAAACAACAAAATTTTTGATATCAATCCTTTCTAGAAACTCGCACGTTTAGTAATATTGACCCTAAAATTAATATACATGCGAGTTTCGAATAACCAATTGAATCGATCAATTGAACGAAATTAGTGTCCCAACACTAAATTAAAAAATATGAAGTTTTTCGTCATCTTCTTGTCTTTGTCAAAATGGTGGTATTTTTCCTATGAATCACGATTTTTGCTTTAAATAAGTGTGTTTGAATGCAATAATCTTATTTATATTGTTACGGCATAATTGGTAAAGGTGTTTGTGAGATCTGTGAAGAAGTTTGCTTGTGTATGTGCCGAGAATTTGCTGATAATAAGGTTAATAGGTTAGTCAATAGTTTGTTTACATTTATGGACTTTCCTTTGTGAATAGGGTATATGTGATTTTACCTAGGCTATCCAATGATAGAAATAGCGATTTACATTAGATAATTTTGCATTGGATGTTGGAGAAAATGTACTATGATTAATTTGCACGAGTTGACAATGCAAGCACTTGGATATAAACATTTACCTCATTCCTGACCGTCGTGGTGTAGTGGCTAAGCACCCTGGGTTGTAAGGCGTCGCCGCTCCGAGGTCCCGGGTTCGATTCCCGGTCGGGTCAATGTAGAAATCATAATTTTCTATATTATCTCGATTCTGGGTGTTGTGGTTTTTTATAGCAAAAGTTCATTAGGTTCATTCCTACTTACTTTGGATCAGAGCAATGTTGGTGTCCAATAATAATTAATTGATTTATTGTAAATTACTTTCGTATTAAAATAATATTAAAAATTATAATAGGTACGAGCATTTATCATTGTTCTACGTACATTCTTAAGTAGGTAGTTAGATATATCTGACGACGCGTTTGTGTATTGGTTAGAGCTCCTGACTATTACGTCAGCCGTCGCGGGTTCTTATCCCGCAATGGCCAAATGTTTGTGTGATGAGCACGAACATTTGTACCTAAAGCATGGATATTTAATACGTATTTATGTTTTTATGGGAGACGCCCCCGTCATAATCGTTGTCTGGTATACGTAACACAAGGAAGAAAATTCCTTACTTCGAAACCACGACAATTGGTGTGTTGTCTGGCGCATATATATTATATCTGCATATCTATAGACGCTTCATTACCGTTACCATGAGTTTACAGCGATTTTACTCGTTAGCAATGATGTAAAAAAAAGTCTATGGAAAATTGCACAGCGCCTCTAGCGGTCACATGCAAAGTAGCCGAATGGCAAAAAACGGAACCCTTATAGTTTCGTCAAGTCTGTCTGTCTGTCTGTCTGTCCGTATGTCACAAACACTTTATTATGTAACTTTATTAAGCATCACACTGTTGAAATTTGGTAGGAAGATGTATCCTTTTAACCGCTTTACGATTCTTATACAAAAAATAAAAAGTAATGATATTTAAGGGGGCTCCCATACATAAAACTAAAACCGAAAAAAAATATTCGTCAAACCTATACGTGGGGTGTCTATAGATAGGTCTTCTAAAATCACATAGAGGTTCCTAAAACCATATTCCTTTAAAGTCTAACGTTTGAGAGAAAGTCGCTTCCAAAGTGGTAAAATGGGCGTCCCCCCATCTAATAGTTAAACTAAGCCAGTGTAAATTTTGAAAAAAAATATATAAGGTAGATCTTAACAAATACTTTCAAGGAAAATTGGTTTGGACGAGATCGAAATAGTAGCTTTTGAGTTATAGCACATTTTCAAGAACCGCAAACATAACTTTGTTCTTCATACAAACACTATGAAAAACAAAGTTATGTTTGCTATCCACAAAATATTATGGTATTTTACTAAGTGGAAGTAAGTGGATTCCCTAATTCAGCTTAAGTTGGCACGGAGCCCTCAGTGCGCAAAGTCCAACTCGCACTTGGCCGGTTTTTTAACCTTCGTTTCTCGCTAGCGAGTAAGACCGCCGTACACTCTTGGTAAGGTTAAGATAGCAAAGCCGTCCTTTAAATCAGAGTATTAAATTATTTTTTTTGTATTAATTTCCACTTGCTCTTATAATGAGTGCTTAGAAGATACTTTCTCCGGCGAACCAGTGCATCGGAGCAATGTGTATTGTCGGGACCTCTATGGCTCAAGTGGATGACATTGTGACGTGAGTGCGACAGGGACGGACTTAGGGCTAGGATTACTTATACTCTGCAATTACTTTTTAAGTGACAACGAAACATATTATAAATCAATAGTAGCACTTTAAAATAACAACCAAAACTCAATTGTTCCTACCTATAACTTTTGAACCTGTTTCAGGATGGGTTTTGCTATCAAATATGCTAGCTGGGCCTTGATTCCTGATATATAGATAATTGGATATATTACGAGTACCTATTACCTTTAAAAAGGAGGTAATTAATTTAATGTGTATGTACGTTATATCGTTAGAATTTGACAATATTTAAGAATGGTGAATGGAGCCAGTGGAACTCGCTGCCCCCGGTCGGTGTTTCCTTGAGATTACATTCCGAATTTATGTTTATAAAGATGAAACTTAACGTTTAATGAAGCATCCATGAGAGACCACAAATTTCACAAGGTCGAGCCGACAGCACGGTAGCTCAATTGGTAGGGCGTTTGGCCCGGTTAGCCAAGAAGTTGCTGGTTCGAGTCCCGCCCGTGCGCAAATTTTTAGTTTCTTATTTCATCTTAATGAATATAAAATATGACACTTTGAGTGTTAAAACCATTACAAACAATCCGAAAGTTACAGTGAACTAGCTCTTTCTGGGTGAGCTATTTCCATCTTCGACTCTTAGCCGCACTTGGCTTGGTCTGGAGACAAGACTCATGATAAAGAGAGGGAAATTTTTTTTATAGAGAGGGATTAATTTATTTTCTAAAATTTAAGTAACAGGCACGAACTCGTTAGTTTTTTAATGAGGTTCACACACAGCTTTTCTTTTAAAGTTATGTTTCATTTAGTAAAAGTAAAGTTTAGCTTTCACATAGCGCTCGATATTTATATTTGCCGGTCAAACTCTACGACTGTTACTTAAAAGTCTGACCAAACGGAAACCTGTCTTTTACATTTCCAATTTTTAAAAAGTGTTTAACGAAAAAATATCAAAAACTGTTGATTTGTCAAACACTCCTCGCCCTCCGTCCACTGTAGCAATGAGTGTGTAAATGTGCGCAAGAGCATGTTTCTGTCTCGTTTCTTCTGGTGGTGTTAGAATGAGACGGCTGTAAAGTGGTCCAGAAGAGGTTGAGTCAAACGCGCCGACTGAAGAAATACTATCATGGTGGTAATTCAGAGCAGGACTTAGGAGTAAAGATAGACGAAAATGAATATTTCTCAAAGATTTATCCAGGGAGTCCTGTTGCAATGTGTAAACTGTGCAATTAGGCAGGTCGGTAAATTTTGTAGCATAGGGCACTATGCTTCGTGAATGAAACCATGGAATTATGTTATTGACTCTTCCATTGTTTCCCTACAAATAAATTATACTGATTTTTAAGACTATGTTAGGTGCACATGTGCGTGACATCTGACCTTTTTGACCTATTGACTTGTTATTATTATGTATCTATCTCATTGTAAATGCAATAAACATTTTTAATAGGTTCGTCAAGTCTGTCTGACTGTCCGTACGTATATCGCTGCCACTTTATTATAAAACTATTAGCATTACACAGATGAAACTTGGTAGATAGGTGTATCCTGGTAAAGGCTTTAAGATTCCTATACTAAAATAGAAAAATAATGAACATTTGAGGGGGGCTCCCATACATGGAACTAAATCGTACGAATATTTTTTTTTGCTCAAACCTATGCGTGTGTCTTTGGATAGGTATTTTTATCTCAAAGTCAAAAATTTGTAAGATAGACGATGATCAGTGGATAGACGCTCCAGAAGTGTTTAAATGGGCGTCTTCCTATAACTTTTGAAATAAGATTTTGCTCTAAAATGCACAATATTTAATAAACTCTTGACTCTATAACAGAAAGAACTCAATTCTAAGCGAACAATTTCTCTTTGGAGTCGGTGTCATTGTATAGGTTATCACGACCATCATCCAACAGCGCTGACTCCAAAAATATTTTTTTCGCCCAACATGGAGTCCTTTCTGTGTTATAGAGTCAAGAGTTTATTTAAAACTTTTCAGTGCATTTTAACGAAGAATGCTTACTGATACTGACCTCAATTCTTGAAATTGATTACAAACCACTTAATATGTAAATTAACTATGAATATCGTCAATTTAATTAGCAAATCGATTAATCAGTTTTTCGCGTCACCTGTCTGGAGGTCGATCGTCAAAATCGTTCTCACGATTGGCTCATTGTTTAGTTTGCGACCGATTAAAATTACATACTGACTGCAAAAAAGCTCATACGACACTAGGTATGAAGTACCTGAGCACTAAGCTTTATGTTTCCACAAGAAAACAGGTCATATTGACTAATACTGTCATCAACATCATTATCAGCTAAGGGACGACCACCGCATGAGGAGCCCCCACGGTTTTTCACAGTGGTTACGAGCGGTCTGCATCCAGTGTGATCCTGCGATTTTGCAACTTCAAACCGACTTGAAGAAAAGGAGATTATCAAAGCGGCATGTATTTTGTTAGAATTGAATACAATGGTACATGTTGATCTATTAAGGCTTCCTAGCACGGGCGCAAAATTTCGTAATGTAAGTTTCTATGTTTGTCTCAGGATTTATCGAGAAGTCATAGCGATATGATTCTTTATTTTAATCAGATATAGTTCAACTTAGGGTACAGTGTAAGTTTCATCATAATAGGTCTCGCCATTAATTTAAAAAATATATATAAGGTGGCTTTTTATAAACGGGTAAAACTTTAACAGGACTTCTAATTATTTAAGAGAAACCGGGCCCTATCATTTTTGTTCTTAAAAACGGGCCAGTTTTCATTTTTATTTTTCCTAACAAAAAAAAAAATATTTTTTAAAAGCATCCTGTGTCTAGTCTGCAACATCCCAACATCATCCCCTCTCTCTCTTTCCCTCATCGGACTCATTGAAACACCTAACCTACTACGCTAGCGGCACGGGGTGTTTTATTTTACGTTGAAATTAAAATAGTTTTTAGCGATTTTCTCGAAAACTTTCGTATAAAAACTTTTCTTTTTTTAACAAAAATGATTTATTTATTTTTTTATAATTGCCTTTTAAATTTCACCCGTTCATAAAAAGCCACCTTATATAATAATTTTAATTTGTATTTATGAAATAAATTTGAATTTAATTTAACTGTACCTACTAACATAGTTTTAGGCTTTTTTTGTTACTAACACTATTTGGACACAGGGATGAAAAAATCATTTTTTTATTTTTTTAAATATAAGACGAATGTCTGCTTAATGTCAGTTTTTGAAGATGGTTTATTTTTTTACAAGGAGTCTGTCCGTCTTGTCGGTGGACACTGTTACTGAATATGATAGAAATCCATACATTTCTATCTGTACCTTACTTGACACTTTATCACTACACTTTAAAATCATCTGATAATGCTTTTTGGAAGCTAAATCGAGCCGTGATTTTTGTTGTTGGGTACTTCTTGTTAATAATTTTTCTGTTATTTATAAATGAGCCTCAACATATGAATATCCAATAACAGAATTACGATTCATAGTTTTGTCAAACTGTTTTGCTGTCGCTACTCATAAGAAAAACATTAATCTGTCGTTTTAAAAACTGGAAAATACATTAAAGCGGTACGTGGCTACACACATGCACACACGTGACGCAACGGTGTGCGTTTGCTTAATTCACTGTTTGAACACATTAACCCTATTCATAGACACCAATTTTGATGAGACGAGGAGAAAAGTGTTAGCAGTTTCATCATTTCATTTATCTAGCGTTTTATCGCAAGATGTTAACTGAAATTGAAATCATTTATTTCAGCAACAATTTTCGTACATTCTTAATCTAATACCATTAAAAAGAAATAAAATCAAAGCTACCCACTCAAAAAAACGCTCAAGCAGTCCGATCCAATCTCAACTTCAAATTCTCGAAGAACTTAAAGCTAGGATTAGACCGGACGTGGATGGATGCCCAGTGAGCGGTGATAGGGCTGTTTATCCTCTCTGCAATAGCCCTCAAGAGAGTGTTGGTGCTTCTTCGCACTCGCTCCTACAGGGAAGTCACTCGTTTTCTCAGAATGGCGTGGAAACCGTCTGTGTTCCAGATGGCGAACATTCCCGAGGCACTGCAGCGCCAGGGCAGACCCAACATCCCCCTGAAGGCATTGTTATAATGTATGCCCAAAGCACTAAAGGCTTTTTTGGTGTAATTGCTCCACAGGTTGCACGTGTATACATTTGACATGTTTTAAAAAGAAAAACTTTGACATCACGAGAACAGCGTGCGAAGCAACGTGTAGGCATATTACCCCTCACCGACAGTGCTCGGCGTTCCCTCTCCATGTCCATGTCGCCTTTTAGGTCCTCTGTGACCCAGAGAAATTATAATTAGGCTATCATTCTTCCTTACAGCACTTTTTCTTACGGTACATGCCTGGGAGTCGTGTTTTTTTTTGTGAGATTAAATTAATTTCATATATTTAATTTTTCCTAATCTATATATTCAAATGAGAAATCATGATTGTTAATTTTTACGTTCGCTATAAAACGAGATGGATTATGGTCTTACATACTTAAATTTATTCTGTAGGTTTTCGTGTTAATGTGCGCTTGCACGTCGGATCGATCATTCATACCTTTTACTATGTTGTATACCTATCTTCTTAATGACTTGCCTTATTTATTTAGCTACGAGTTAAGGTTGGGGGCGTCTTCCATAAATACTTTAATACATACATATAAAACCCACGATTTAGGCACAAATGTTGTACTAAATCACACAATAATTTGCTCCATGCAGGATTCGAACCGTAAGTACCTAACCTAACGTCAGGAGCACTAACCATTAATTAATAGAATCAGGCGTTACTTTGCAAAAATATAGTATTAAGTTGAATTTTATAAAATTTCCGCTAAGCGACGCCGGCGCAGGCACCTAACCGCACGGACAGTAATTACCACATTGTGTCAGGCGCCCACATCTTCTGAAGGTACCACGTGTAATGGCAGACCACGTCAAGTTATTTTGAACGTTGGTGTTGGGTATTAACAATTGCATCAGCTATGCCGCATGCGTATTGATTTGCATCCTGCATTTGCCTGGATTAAGACCTAAAGCGGTCACCGTTCGTGTAATTGGGTACCTGCGCCGGTCACGCATAATGTAATAAAATTTTAAAAAACAGGTGCTCGTAGCGCAGTGGTAGCAGCGCTTTGGTAGTGATACCGAAGTGAAGCAACCTACGGCGCGGTCGTGTTTGGATGGGTGACCATTCCGACCATATAAGTGACGTACATCACGAGCATCTCCGTGCTTCGAAAGTCACGTTAAGCTGTTGGTCCCGGCTAATATCGGTTGATATTAGTCGTTTTAAGCCTAGTCAGAGGCCTTATGGGTGGTTTGAAACATCTGTCAGCAGGGTTACTCGCTTGCCTTGCAAACACCCCTCCACCAACCCGCACTGAGCCCGCGTGGTGGAGTATGGCTCGAACTGCCTCATAGTTGAGGTTAGGCCTTTGCCCAGCAGTGGGCTGTTACAGTCTTACTTTACTACCAGTGCACCAAACGCGTCATCTATTTATTTATGCACCAAACCGTTATCTATGTATTTCAGAAAATGTTGCTTTTTTATCTTTTGGCTTCTTTTATTTTGTGTTGGACTGTACCCGTATAAGTAACATGATCCATCTTCGCTTGGTCACCTGAACTGAGCCTGTCGATTTTGTTTGCTGACGGTACTGCCCCGTCATAGTGCTGAAGGATAAGCCAGCTCATTCTAAACAAAACATTGCACGGTAGCACGTATGAAGGAATGGAAAAATGGCGATGAGTCCACCAACAAGACCCCCAGCTTTAATGTTGAAGAAACGGAGCACTTTTGGATTAATAATGCACAGTTTATATATACCTCCGTTTGACGACCTCCGTGGTGTAGTGGCACGCTGATTACAAGGCGTCGCCGCCCCGAGGTCCCGGGTTCGATTCCCAGATTCAATATAGAAATCGAAATTTTCTATATTGTCTCGGGTCTGGGTGTTGTGGTACCGCGCCGTTGTCTCTGATTTCCATAACACAAGTGCTACTTACTTTGGGATCAGAGCAATGATTGGTGTCTAATATTTATTTATTTTACCTAACTTCTACGTACTTTTGTTTTTGTTTTGTAACGTTAGCCGAATGGTAGGAGTCACCGTTGCTACGGCACTGGATGCGCCTGCGCAACCACAAAGGTATTTGGCGGAAGTCGTGTGCGCACCCCTTTACGTCAATTAACCAATGTATTTATTGTCTACTAAAATAGTATTAATAAGCACTTGTTTTGAAGATTGCATGCAGTACTATCAAGCTATGGACTAAGTCTGAAATAAAAAGATATCAAATTTAATTGCTACTTCTTTTAGAATGATTCATTTTTTCGTGGTGTCCAGAAAAAATGTACTTCTTAAGAAAGTTAGTGATGAAAAAAAGATTTTTTCCTTCTTACGAAACCCCTGGTTACTGAGAAGAGAGTTGGTAGTGCTTAGTGTGTCAATGGTTTTTTAACATATTGAAATGTTCAGGCTTATTTCCTCTTCGCTGCGACTACCTACACTCACACATAGAAATCACAGAAACAAGACACAATATTTGGACATTATTAGAAACTTGAATTTTCATTTGTTCCCATCACGTCTTGTTTGCTCAATAATTAAGACAACTTTTGAAATACTAGCTCTTTCATATTAATTTAGAGATTTGAGCCTTACTTAGTAGACTTTAGTCGTCTATTTCAAATAATTTTGGTATGCAACATGATCTAGCATTATTAACGTCTGATTGGAAGTTTTCAAGTAATTTTGAACTTAATTTTGTAGGATGGAGAGCGCTTAATAAAAATGTTAACTTCTAAGTCATTTAGGTAGGTATAAATGACTCTATTGACTCATATTTGGCATGCATATAAAGATTTCATTACGAATATTTTTGTTTCATCATCAGATTTTTTGATTCCGCATACATACGGAAAATACAATATAGTACAGTCGCCATCAGATATATTGGAGCAGACAAGATGACCAAATACTTCTGAACAGTTTAAAATGTGAAAAAGTTGCATACACTACAAGTTTCCATTAATATCAGGTCATTAATTACTTCATTAATATCTGAGCAGAAGCTAGTCAATAACTTCGATACACAGAACTTACTAATAATATTTGAACACTCATAACGTCAAACGTATCTACGCAGTCGGTCTTAAATATCTAAACAATCGAGGAAAATTGTAGAAGGAAGTGCTTCTAACTTAACTATGAATACTATTTAAAAATAAGAACTCTTTTCATAGTTTATATTATAGTAAGATGACGCTGGCAGTTTGTAACGCTTTTTAGTTTTCAGTATTGTCATCACTGTCATGAAAATGTCATGAAAATGCCATGCAATAAATAATTTCAGGCAAGTGAGTGCTCAGATTTTAATGAAGTAATGAATCTATACTAATATTATAAAGCTGAAGAGTTTGTTTGTTTGTTTGTTTGTTTGTTTGTTTGAACGCGCTAATCTCAAAAACTACTGGCCCGATTTGAAAAATTATTTTTACGTTGGATAGTCCATTTATCGAGGAAGGCTTTAGGCTATATAACATAAAGATACGACTCATAAGACCACAGCAGAAATGAAAAATGTTGCGAAAACGGGAGAAAGATATTCCTTTTGAGAGCTTCCGCTGCATACGCTGCGGAAACCGCTTAAGTTACACAAAAATCATGTATGACAGGATTATTAAGCATTAAGAGTTCTATAATGAAGTCCGCGACAGCATATGTCTATCTTTTATGGTTGACTTACTACAACTTTTTTTATGTTATTAAATTTGTAAAAAAATAATGCATTATTTTTAGAGGTGTATTATACACACAGGTATTTATTCTTATCAAAATAAATACATTCATCATCACGAGCATTTCATTTAGAACCAAGTCGCCCTTTATATCATTTGATTTCAATAAATATCTTAGGAGCTATCACAGTTTTAACATAACTCCGCACCAAAATAATGTTCGCAGCTTAAGTACAACGTGCGCTTGCGCTGATGTATTATAAAGCTGAAGAGTTTGTTTGTTTGAACGCGCTTATCTCAGGAACTGCTGGACCGATTTGAAAAAATATTTCTGTTTTGGATAGCTTATTTATCGAGAAAGGCTTTAGGATATAAAACATGACACTGCGACGGGAGGGGAGGGAACAAACTCAAAACGCGCGGACAAAGTCGCGGGGGACCGCTAGTGTTCTTATATTAATGGTAACTTGTAGTATATGGAACTTATTGACATTTTAAACAGTTCAGAAGTATTTGGTTACTTTGTCTGCTCCAATATATCTGACGGCGACTGTACAGTACCAGCACAGCAGGTAACCCACTTTTGATGCAAACTAGCCCTTATTACAACTGAATAAGATACCGCAGTGTTTACATTGACGTGCTGTTGTCCGAACATGGTAACACAGTTTAACAATGCAGTGCTAAACAATTATCTCCTAAAAATAATTGACGACGTGAGGGCGGGCATGGAGGAGTCACAAGTGACTATCCTTGTCCTGATTGACTTCTCCAATGCCTTCAACACGGTCGATCATAATATCCTTCTCGCCATCCTTTCTCATCTGCGAGTCTCATCTTCTTCTGTGGATTGGTTCTCTTCTTACCTCCGCGGTCGCCAGCAGGCTGTTCGCCTCGGTCAGGCCTTTTCTGACTGGACTGATATGCCGGTTGGTGTGCCGCAAGGAGGTATTCTCTCTCCTATCTTGTTCTCTATATTCATTAATCTATTAACTCCTTTTCTCGCTTCTTCCTTCCACCTCTACGCCTATGACCTCCAACTCTATTCTCAAGCTGATCCATCTGCAATCTTCAACTTAACGAGGATCTTCGTGCCATTAGCAGCTGGTCCAGTAAATTTGGCGTCAGGGTGAATCCCAGCAAATGTCAGGCTATTATTATTGGCAGTCCAGGTCAGCTCCAAAAACTTGACATGACGTCTCTGCCTCCTATCGTCTTCGATGGTGAGGTGGTAGCCTATTCGCCTCATGTGAAGAACCTTGGGCTTCACATCGACTGCACACTAAGCTGGGGTCACCACGTGAAAGAAATGAGTAGGAAAGTTACCGGAACTTTACGAGCACTATACCGATTCAAGCATTTCCTCCCCTCTAGCACGAAGGCTCTGCTCGTACAGTCTCTGGTTCTGCCCATTTTCGACTACGCCGACGGTTGCTGCGCAAATGTCTCCCAAGATCTCCTCAGTAAAATTCTCCATTCTCTTCGATTCGAACTCTCCGTCCTAACTTAAAGATAAATTCTCATACCTCCACTCTTCTCACGACCGGTTCCTTCGCTCTAGTAGCTCTCTTTAACTATTCACTCCCCGTCACACTTCTGGCTTTATGTCCAATTCCTTTACTCTCACAGCCATTCGACTTTGGAATGGGCTTCCAAAAAGTGTCCAAACATCTACCTCGAAATTTATCTTCAAAAAGGCATTACGAACACTATATAGAGACGAACTCACTGACCCGTCTCATTGACATTAATTTATCTATGTGTACCATATTATGTATATTTTAATGATGTGTATGTTTATATAATAAATATATTATTTCATTATTTTTATATAATCGTATGTAAGTAATAGGCAGTATGTATGTTTATCATCGTATTACTCGTATAGTTATCTCTATCGCTATTCTCTTCTCTTTATAACTTATCGCCTCTATAACTTTACTTGCACCGCCTGTATATATATATTTCTCTGTTCTGACCTATGGTTGACTAGTAGAGAATGCTTTTGGCATTAAGTCCGCCACATGTATGTGCAATTTTTTGTTGTGTGCATGAAGTTTTTAAATAAATAAATAAATTATGAATACCCCACGCTTGTTTATTTAAGTATGTTTTTAACCGACTATAAAAAAGGAGGATTGTACTGTATTTTTTTTTTGTATCAACGTTACCTCATATCTCAGTTATTTGTCGACCAATTCGAAAACATTTTACGTCTAACTAGAGGGTATACCTTCTAGTTGGTCCCATTATTGCCAATTCGGGATCTGATGATGGGATCTTGGTGTAATCGAAGGAAACCCCCAAATTTGGAAGGCACATAGGCAATTTTTTTGCTAGAATCTCAATGTTGACGTGTTGTTACGTCTGATAGTCAACAAATTGTGGAGCTGAGCTGATGGTGGAACTCCTCCTTCCTCCTTAAAAAGTAAAAACCGACTTCAAAACCAAAATGTTTTAAATAAACTTTTGACACTTGAAAGGAAAGGAAGCCATTTTAGACAAACAATTTCTTTTTGGAGTCGGTGCCATCCATAGAAGTCGTTGGTGCCATCACTTTGACCATCAATCATCAACTCTCAGAGCACTGACTCTAAAAATAAATTGTTTGCCTAAAATGGCTTCCTTTCCTTTTAAGGGTCAAGAGTTTATTTAAGACTTTTAGTGCTTTTCGGTTTTGAAGTTGTTTTTTTTTTCAACAAATTTATTCTAAGGCGATTAAAACGAATTACAGTCCATTCATCAAATAGAAACCACCAGAATGCCGCAAAAAATATTGAAAAAAGCCAACATTGTACAATATATTGTGCGCTAGACAATAACTGAATGGGAAATGTGATACTTGGCTGGAGTTTAGTAAAACGATATCTTTATAGTTTTTACTATGTTCATTGTTCGGTTTTGTGCTAATATTTTGCAAATAAGGCAATAGCGCGTGAATATTCAGTGTTGTTATAATGATCTATTCAGCTATGAATTGAATTGAAATGAGTTAATATTGATCCATGTTTAAGCATTTGTGTTTAGGGCCATATTCACCATCGAGAAATAAACACTCAACCATGAATAACTCAAATACGGAACGGCATTTTGTTTCGTAGAAATAAGTGGACAAATAATGCAATTGGGAACTTATTCAGACATTTTGAAACAGGCCGTTAATGTGCTAAAGGGACCAAAAGTAAAAAAAAATGTCACAATGTTTTTTTGTAAATATTTTATTTTTATTTAGGTTCACTTTTAATTTGATTCTCATCTAAAAGATTAAACTTTAATAAAATGAGAACTAAAGTTTTCCATTCTAACGTGCTGTCAACACGATGCACAATGTAACACATATGGCGTGCGACCATGCATCTTAAGAAGCCTTAGAGAAAAACTTTGTGAAGAGCGATATTTACTTCCGATAGAGGGTTCTGGGGTCATATTTTTTAACTACTTTTGTTGAAAATCCAATTAAATATGATCGAAAATCACGCCAAATGTAGACTTGAGTAACTTGATAGTTGAGTTTTTTTTTATTACCCCCGTGTGGAAGTATGCACATCTATAAGTACTAATATTATGATGCTAAAGTGTGAGTTGGAACGTTGAAAAAATATATTTGAGTTGCATAGCTTATGTTTCGAAGAAGACTTTAGGCTATAGTAAGTACTATAACGCTGCAACGCGAGGGGAGCAAGCAAATTGAAACTGACGCTGAAAATCAGCGTCGTGGTAATGCGTTCTGCTGCTGCCACAACCAATGCTGAGCGGGTGGTGCCTTTTTCGGCCTAAGTAGACTAGTATATGTATTTTTGTTAACTTTATTCATTTTTGGTTTGAATAAATTCATTTTCTTTCTTTCTTTCAAACTCAAAATGCGCGAACGCGGTCGCGGGGTACCGCTAGTTTTCGTCCATCATTGAAACTGTGTGTGATGTTCTTAGTTAATCATTTGAAGACGGATTAGGTAGTTTTTTTCGACATTTTTTTTCATCATTTTCTACTTAGGAACCTACTAACTTTAGTCATCTGAGTCCAATGGAAAAGTATGTTTTTAAAAACAGTTTTATGAAGGTAAAATACTTATTCCTTTTTAAAACATTTAAATAACTATTTCATTCGATGATGGAACCCCAAAATCTTTAGAAAACCTCTCTTTAATTCGATGAACGAAAGCGACCAAGTGCAAAATTGCAAATTGCGCAAACAGCCTCTTTTATGCTTACTTACTTATGCTTTATTCACAGAATCGTGTGTCAAAATAGCACAAGTTTTTGCGTCACTATTAAGGTAATAGGATTATATTGAAACAGTCCCAGTAAGTGAGTTTTTACGTTTCTGAGAAGCGTTATTTTGTTGCTTAGTTTAGGTAGGGTGATTTTGGTTAGTCAATCGTTTTTATTTGATTTGATGCCAACATTTCTTAGGTACTTTTTTAAGCAAAATGTAAGTACTACTGAATAAAAATTTGAATAAGATTTTTGATTGTTGTAGTTTAAGTCAAACAAAACAATGTTTCACCTATAATTGTTAACTGTATGTTAGGCTTAATTATTCTTAAATTAGGCATTATCTTCTAGCCAAATGGGTAATTATATAGTACCTACCTTTTTACCTGTATATTATTGTGTTGGGATACGAATATAATCCAATAGTCAAAATAGTATTTGACTAACCCATAACAAACTTATTCACCATCAAACAATGTGTATCCAAAGCTCCAAAGCGGGACTACAAAGCTCCCTCAGACAAACTTTTAAAAGTTTAACCCATGCCTACCCACAATCTATTCAAATCATATCAAACACAAATTGCCAGTCACATGTCAAACCTTTTAACATTTCAATAGTTTCACAAAAGAAATTATAATAACAAACAACACAGCCAAAACCTTTCATACTATCTCCCACGCACAATTAAAATAAAAAATAAACTCACTTTGAAATACGTAAATTGAACCTTAAGTATCTACAATAGAGTTCAGTCAGTTTTGATCATTGTTGCTACTGTATTGTACGAGTGAGGTTATAATAAAAACTTTTTTGGTCGATTCTGCAATCGTTAACAACAATAAGTAATTGATATCCATCCAATGGTCTCAAATATCCTTACGACCAATTAATCTTGATCCTTGCTCCTGTCTCTCTAAAATCACATTGAAGCAAAGGAAGGCTTGTGTAAAGCGGGAGCTCTAAATATAATGGCTTCTGGTTTTACCTGCTATTATGTCGAAATTTTTCATTGAGTGTTTTTTCGTTTTTTGTACAATTAAAATCGAATTGCGGTTTAAATGCCTACAGCTGAGCTTTGAAGGATAGGATGACAGTATCTTTGTTGGAACTAGAATAAAATCAACCCGTTTGTCATTATTGTTAAGTTTTTTTGTTTGTGCAATCGATATAATAGAAGTTTTCGTGATGTTATCTGTGAAGGAAGGAAATCGATTTGGTTGATTTTCGGTAAAGGGTATGTCAACATTTTGACAAAGAGCAAGTAGTGAGAACCTATGTTTAAGACACAGGAAAAGAAAGTTTTTCGCTGAGGAAATACAGGTTTTTGGCACATCCTGATAGAAATGAAGATGAGTAATTGTAACCATTGAATCAAAAAAATCTTGTTTTGGCATATAACTTGCATTCAAGAAAAAGCTTTTTGATAAATCGTAAATACAATGACAGCAACATAAGAGTTTAACAATCGGTTACTTTCTAATCGTTTATTTTTGATAATGCAGTTATTTTTTTTGTTGCTATATTATAGAGAAAAATATTTTTACACAAGGTATAATTTCAATGTGAACCAGATTACCGTAATTTAATTTTTGCAATTACTTAAAAAAACGCCGTGTGGCTTCAATACTATCGAACCACCCAGACGACGGGGTGCCACAAGGCAGAAACACAATAGTTAATGCAATCGACCCGCCCCACCCACTAATTATATCAAAATCATTGCTACCACGCCCTATGTAACGACCATTTGTCAAAACCATCACTAAACTGTCAAGTATCAAACCGTCTTGGTCTTTACTCTTAAAAAAATAAGGGTCAATCTCCATTGGTGAGTTTTTTTAAACTTTGGTCGTCAAATCAACGTATTGGAATATTCAATAACAATTATCAAGGGTCGACAATAATACTTCTAATATAATGAAAGAAATAAAACAATTACTCTGCATTGTGTAATCGAACAATAAAGTCAATTGGTATCGTGTGGCGATTGAGAACGTAACCATAACCACTCGGTACATACTTAACCATTGTTAGTTAAACTGTGGTTTAATGACGGTGAAACAATTAAGAAATACTTTAAGGGCTCTCTTTATAGCTGAGCTGAAGTTCAAAAGTCTTTTTTGTAAGGGGGAACTGAGACTTTAAAGTTTTAATGTAAGTAGATATTGATCATTGTACAAAGCCGCTAGCTTTCTGGGAAAAGGAATAGTCAATTAAGTTAAGTCTAAATCACTCATAGTTGCTATTATCTATGTTTATACAACGTTTATACACAACAACCTCCGTGGTGTAGTGGCTAAGCACGCTGGTTTCAAGGCGTCGCCGCTCCGAGGTCGGGTCAATATAGATAAATTTTCTATATTGTCTCGGTTCTGGGTGTTGTGGTAATACCGTTGTGTCTGATTTCCATAACACAAGTGCATTAGCTACTTAGTTTGGGATCAGAGCAATGTATGTGATTGGTGTCCAATAATTAAAAAAAAAAACTATCTATACCGTTCGACCGACCGAAGTAGCATTAATGAAAATGACATGTTTTCTTAACTATACAGTGTGTCCAGGCATGTAGTTATAAATCTTTAAGGGCGATACTAAATCCAATGATTTTCATTGAGGAAAACTGCCCATATGAGAGTCAATTCCAAAACCCCACCATACGGAAGTATTTTTTTATGTTTGCAAAAACTACCTTACTCGCAAAATTTACGACGGTTTAAGTCTTACGTCAAGGGCTTGTTTTTGGGATTATTCTAATATATAAAATTCTCGTGTCACAGTTTTCGTTGCCATACTCCTCCGAAACGACTTGACCGATTTTGATGAAATTTTTTGTGCTTATCCGGTATCTATGAGAATCGGCCAACATCTGTTTTTCATCCCCCTAAATGTTAGGGGTAGTCCACCCCTAAATTTTATTTTTTATTTTTTAGACAAAATTTTTAATTTCTATTTTTTTATGATACAACATACAAAAATACATACAATCCTCAATTTTCACCCTTCTACGATCAACCCTTATTTTTTAATAGCCATTTTAGTAATTTAAGGGTGAAACGAAATTCGCTGGGAATGCTTAACTTTTAAAATTACGGGACTCGGCGGGACGGGGCTGGGGGCGAAACAAAGTTCGCTGGGTCCGCTAGTTTTATATAAAAAGGCGTGGTGTAACAAATTCATTAAAAGACACTATCAAAATGCTTTCGGTCTATTACTTCAAGAGTTATGAACGATTAAAAAGACCCCTTTTAAGTCTCAGGATTCCTCGAAAAGAAAAGTCATAGCGGGATTACTTTTTAGGGTACAGTGTAAATTTCATGAAAATCGGTCGAGTGTTTTTTGAGATATGAGTAATTACTAAAAATCATGACATATTTAAAAAAAAACGCCTTCAATAGATTGATTAAAAAGCTTAAAATAACGCATCCGCCTTCAATTTAGCAGAAATAAATTCTTTTTTTGGACTCTGTGCATGATGTTTGTAGAGGACTGTTGGTGTAGGTACTTACCTAAGCTAGACATTCACCGACTCCAAAAGAATTTATTCACCGAAATAGAAAATTAATGCGTTTTTTTAGCTTTTATCAGTTTTTGTAGGCGAGTTTTATAGTGAAAATGATTTTTAGAATTAAGAATAACTTATAATTACATTTTTGTTTTTATAGTTACATAATAATATAAATTGCACTTGTAAAAAGCAACTTTGGCTGTGTGACAGACGAGGAATCGAACCCCGTGTCATACGCTATCCGGGCGCATGCCACTCGGCCAGCCTAGGCGTTAAAGTAAGCGCTTGCAAAATTCAACAGGTTTTGTTAATGTGACGGAGGACGAGTGGTATAGGCATACGCCCGGATAGCGTAAGTCACGGGGTTCGATTCCTCGTCTGTGACACAGCCAAAGTTGCTTTTTACAAGTGAAATTTATAAGAATAACTTGTTTATTTATTTGACATCCTCAGTTTAATTATTATGACATTGCTCAATTCATTAAAAAATTACATGTTTACGTTTTAATTTGACTTGTATTTGTATTTATTAATATTTGCATGCCTGCATGCAGGCTGAAATTTTACTGAGTAACGTCAACGGCTTTTGGCATGCTCTGTTAATTTCATAGGATGTATTCTGGCAAATATTTGTATTTGTATAAGCATAAGGTAAAAATCGTACTCACGTACGAGTCTTATGCAATTATGGTTTTCAAATTAAATTTTGTAACGAGCAGCTTCTGATTAATCCTTGTTTTGTATTTCCTAAGAAATACTCACATGATTTAGGTTTAGAAGAACTTTATTCTCATGAAGAACACTAACATTCATGATTTCAACAAGGGTTTCTTAATTAACAGCTGTATGTCTGTACCACTTCTTAAGTGAAATAAAGCAAATTTGAATTTATACCACGAACTCTTAAATTTTGTGTCTCTACATACTTATATTAGATTTATCCAAAAGATAACACTTGCGGTTCGGTTACACCACCTGTCAAAAAACAAACGAAAATCCTTTGAAGCACCTTTTTAACCCACAATCGGGCTTAACCGACCTAAAATAAACTGTATCCGTGAGACTGTTATTGTAACAATAGATTCACCTGAAATAAGCCTTAAGTGTTATCCTTTCTTTGCGTGGGAGAGATGGAAGATGTCGCGATATTGATACTTTTTGAACAAGCTACTTATTTAGGGTTCCATGCGTTAAAAGGCGGGAACCTTTATAAGGATAACTTCCCTCCTCCGTCAGCCGGTCTTTTCATGAAAACGCGTAAAGATCTAGAGACCGATTCTCGCGGCAATAGAACTATTTTCTTGTGGTGATTCGATTGCGAGTTTAACCGTTTTACCTAAAAAATCAAGTAAGACTGTCAAAAATTTATCGCACGAACTAAATTTAAATACATAGAAATCGTAACTCTGAGAAATCAAAAACAATTTTTTCTTCGACAAAGAAAAATCAATCGGTGATTTTTTTTCGTATACGAATTGCACGAGATTGTCCCTCTGAAAAACAAAATATTTTTCATTTTCTGTTTTCGCTGTCTAAGCTGGATTGTAAACGATCAAATTATATGACAGTCTACGTTGCGTTTTACAAGGAAATCAAAATCAATTATTTCTGCTTATCTCGAAGATATGACTAGTAGCATATCCTATGGCGTTAAGTCTACCTTTTGATTGTGCAATATAGTATAAATAAATAATAGAATAGATCGTACCGGAATTGCTACATGTACCTTCGTTAATAGGTTGTTGACCATGTAAGTTTAATTCAATATAAATAAATAAATAAATACTATGATGTACTTCCCGTTGACCTGAAATTTGGGAGCATTGTCTTACACATCAGTGTTGACGGCTTGCTGACAGCTTTTTGACTGAAAGCCAACGACAGCTAACTCATAAAGATGAAATAAGAAACCAAAAATTTGCGCACGGACGGGACTTGAACCAGCAACCGTGCGCAAATTTTTGGTTTCTTATTTCATCTTTATGAATATAAAATATGACACTGTGAGTGTTAAAAACATTCTAAAGACAGCTAACTCGTCAACACGCGCCACTACGCTTCTAACCACCCTCTGTAAGCAAGAGGCTATTGAGTCGTGGAAGTCTACACAAGGACAAGAACACTCAAAACAAATTCGAGGTTACTACAACAAAGTAGCGAAAGAACTGTTAAAGTTCGAAATATACAAAGCTTGTGCAGTGACCAGAATACTAACTGGCCATAACAAACTGAACAAACATATAAAATATGACCATGACAGAAGACGCTCTATGTAGATTCTGTAATACAGAAGAAGAAACGGTCATGCATATCCTCTGCTCATGCGGACCGCTTATGCTTAATGAACAAAAGAAGTATCCATCTCGAGCGACACATCATGCACCCGGATGAGAAAGCAGAGATCACGCTCAAAAGAATCTGGCAATTTATAGACTCAACGGGACTAAGCAGTGAAATTTAAATATAAGGGCGCCACAATAGATCGTACCTGGTCGAGCTGGCAACAATAGAGCCCAACAACAAATAATAATAAAAATAACTCGTCAACAGCATATAAAAGTCTTGTTGCTGGCATTTTAACAACTTCTCCTTTTGTCACAATAGCTGTCGTCACTCAGACTGCCGTCCGTGAAAAGATCTTAACAGCAACACGTAAAGAAAAATCTGCAAACCGTAAAATATTTTGTTAAAGCTATGTACGGAACGCTCGACGTACAATTCCAATTCGCACTTGGCCGTTTTGATTCTCTTATTTTAACTATGCGGATAAAAAGAGATATGGTTGTTTGGATTATCACACAATCTCATTGTAAAGTGGCCGTAACTTCTGTTTGTTATCTTTGCGATCGAGTTGCTCTTTTGAGAGTAACAATAGTTTTGGGGGAGTATTGTTGCAAGTGAATCTTTGCGTATTCTAAAATTATAAGTATAATACAAACTGTTTAGATAAATATTCTAATTGGATGGAGGGTGGATATGAAGTCATATAAGTTGTAGATTAGTAGTAGAGAAACAACGGGAAAACATATTATCTGCAGAAGCTATGGTGAAGTTACTGAGTTATTATTTTGAATCTTAGGCCCTAATTCAAAACCCCTTAATTCCCTAATAAGAATCTCTACATAGTAAATTTTGGTCTTAACAAATCGTTACAAACGATAACTCTAAATTTGTTGCGAGCACACAACGTTGAAGAGAGCCCTCTCATTCTCAATGTTTCTCTACAAGATCGAATCATAAAGAAGAGATACGTAGAATAACTAAGGTAACGGACATAGCCTTGAGAATAAGTAAGCTCAAGTGGCAATGGGCAGTTCACATAGCGCGAAGTTCTAGATTGGAGACCATTCGACCATAGACGCAGTGTAGGACGTCCACCGTCAAGATGGACAGATGATCTCGTCAAGATATCAGGAAAAAACTGGATGCAGATTTCTTGTGATCGGTCCCTGTGGAAAACCGTAGGGGAGGCCTATGTTCAGCAGTGGACGTCGTTTGGCTGAAAATGATGATGATCATAAGTCTGAATTTGTTGATAGGAAATGGAAGCTGTTTGTTAATCTGTGATAATGGGCATTCAGGAGTTGAGTATCTTCTAATTCTTTCAATTTGTTTCTAGACAGAGAATTATGATTACGTAAAATTAGTAGGTATAAGTAATAATACTCAGATGTGTAAATTGATGTTTTATTAAGTACATTAATATTCCGAAATAAAAGTTGCTGAAATTACAAAATAAATTTCAAAAATAGTAAATGTTGTTAACATTTACTCAGTTGTACTTATTTGTACAATACGAGTCGAGGGTAAAAGTTACGCAAGCAATACATATATATATATATATATACTTCCCAGCCGATTTCGACTACGGTGACTGCTACCGATTAATTATTTGCGGAAGAGCTATCAGCTCTCACATGTGCCCTTTGATGGCTGACGTATCCAATCTTACTTGAAAACGTGCGTGGGCAAAGGCTGCACGTGAGGACACCGCCAACATAATTATAATTTATGGTTGCTGGAGGTTTAGCCTTTAGAGCATCTCGTTTCGAATCCAGTTCGGATTTCCTCTGCTGTTCAAAGTCATGAACTTTGCTCTTTACCAGGCTCCTCCACTCAGGGCGGTCACCTGCCTTTTCTTCCCATTTCTCAGGATCAATATTGCACCTTTTAAAATGTCTTTTCTGAACATCCTTGTAGCGTAAGAACTGGCCGCCTTGCTTACGCCTGCCGTTCTGGAGTTCAGAAAAGAAGATGCGTTTGGCCACCCTATCGTCATCCAGCCGTAAGATGTGTCCACACCATCGGAGCTGTCGCCGCATCAGGTAGGCTTCTATACCGTAGACATTAGCGCGTCGGAGCACTTCAGTATTTCTAACCCGGTCCGACCATTTGATTCTAAGAATGTCTCGTAAGCACTTCAGATGGAACCTGTCTAGCGTCCGTATGTGTTTCCTGTAGAGGACCCATGTCTCAGAAGAGTATAACAAATTTGGCAGAACTATGGCCTTATAAACTGAGATTTTGGTCGAGAGCTTCAAATCATGTGAGTGTAGGACCTTGGCACGTAATTTTCCGAAAGCAGCTGATGCAGCGCCTATGCGATGATTTATTTCGGCATCAAGGTCGCACTTTGATGTAATAGTGCTTCCCAGGTACTTGATTTTTTCCACCTGCTTCAGCTCAGTATCGCCAATATATATCTTGATAGGTTCTGTAGCTCCAAGAGAGTCTATTGCCATAACCTCAGTCTTCTGAACACTGATTTTGAGACCGAAACGGCAACAGACAACCTGAAGGTTTGTAATCAGGCTTTGCAGTTCTAGTGGGGAGTCTGCTACAAAACACAGATCATCCGCGTACATGATCTCTGTTATTAGTGCGTGTGACACCTTAGTACGGGCTTTTAATCTGGCCAGATTAAACAGTCCCCCATCAGTCCGAAAACGTATTTTGATTCCAGCAGAAGTTTGCTCGAGTGCCTCACTAACAACGACTGAAAAGTAGAGTGCAAACAGTGTCGGTGCAAGCACACAACCTTGCTTGACACCACAACTGACAGAAAAGAACTCTGACTGATCACCATTGTAGGTCACACAGCAGGTCATTTCGTCGTGAAGAAGACGAATCATTCGAACAAACTTCTCTGGACAACCCAATTTAGCCAGTAAGGTCCAAAGAGCTTCCCGCGGAACGCAGTCAAATGCCTTCTCCAAGTCTACAAAGCACATATACAAAGGTTGGCTTTGTTCTCGACTTTTTTCCTGGAGTTGCCGGATGGAAAAAATGGCTTCACAGGTGCCCCTATTAGGGCGAAACCCAAATTGGGTTTCTGGCAGAATGTTTTCAGAGACTGGTAAAAGCCGGTTAAGAAGAACTCTAGCGAAAATCTTACCAGGTACAGAGAGCAGCGATATACCTCGGTAGGAGTTGCAATCAGAACGGTCTCCTTTGTTTTTATACAGGGTCTGTATACGTGAGATTATAAATTCAGATGGTATTGTTTCCTCGTTCCAAATCCGAACAAAGATTTGCCAGATGTAAGTATGTAATCGCTCCCCTCCGTATTTCAGCAGTTCTCCAGCAATGTTGTCAATCCCAACTGCTTTTTTATTTTTTTGTTCTCTGATGGCTTCAACTATTTCATCTAATGCCAGCGGCTCAGCAAGCGAATCCTGCGGTGGAAGAGGGTGAATATTCCTAATGTACTCAAGATCAGCTAGTCGATCAACATTGAGCAGATTGTTGAAGTGTTCTGCCCAACGATCTAGTATATCCTGCTTAGCAGTGAGTTTTTGAGAGCCATCTAGGGATTTTAAAGGTACGCTATTTTTTATAGAAACGCCAATCAACTTGCGCATTTCTTCGTAAAAAGCACCTAGTTGGTGTGTATCTGCGAGCCACTGTATCTCTTCCACCTTTTCAAGCCACCATCTATCTTTCGCCTCTCTGGTTAGTCTTCTTAAGGAAGCACCACTATTTCGGACTTCTTGTACGAGACTCTGATTACGTTCATAACGCTTTATAAGCAATCGATGCTGTTCGAATGCCTCAGTTAGGGTACCATCATTCTGGTCAAACCAGTCCTCGTTGACACGCTTTTTGAGTCCTATGACTTCTGTAGCCACTGTCTGTATAGACATCGAGATCCGCTGCCAATTCGAAATTAAGTCACCCTGCTGGACATCGAACGCATCTAGCGTGTCTGTGAGCCTTTTTTGGTAATCTTTTCGTAGCTCAGTACAATGTAATCGTTCTAAATGGAGAGTTGTTGGTTTGACCCTGCATTGTCTTCGTGGTACACGTAAGCGGAGTCTCAATTTAGTCACCAGAAGTCTGTGGTCTGTCCAGCAATGAGCGCCGCGCATAACACGGGTTATATGTACCTGAGAGACGTCTCTTCGTCGGGTTACAGCGTAATCAAGGAGGTGCCAGTGTTTAGAACGCGGGTGCATCCAGGTAGTCTTATATTTGTCTCGAAGCCTAAACAGAGTGTTAGTAATGGTAAGGTCGAATTGAGCACAGAGTGTAAGCAGTAACTGTCCGTTACTATTCATATTGCCCACACCATTACTACCAATCACGCCAGGCCACGACTCAGCGTCCCTACCAACCCTTGCATTAAAATCGCCTTGCAGCAGGATTTGCTCATTCGGACGAATATTGCTAAGGCATTGGCAAAGTTCCTCATAAAATTGGTCTTTGACACAGTCCTCATTACTCATGGTTGGTGCATATACGCTAATCACATTCAGGAAGTTGTTATTTTGAAGATGAAGGCGCAATGTAATAATACGGTCCGAGATGTATTGTGGACATTCTGGTAGCTTTTTTGAGATGGTAGATTTAATGGCAAAGCCTACTCCAGCTAACCTTCGTTCAGACTCTGGTCTACCTTTCCAGAAAAATGTATAGCCGCCGCCAACTTCCTCGAGCTCGCCTTGGTCAGGTAGACGTGTCTCGCTTAAGGCAGCTATGTCTATATTGTAACGACTAAGTTCGCGTGCTACGACAGCAGTTTTACGCTCCGGGCAGAGGTTTCCGTCGTTGTCCATTAAGGTGCGCACATTCCATGCGCCAAATGTCATAACTGATATTTTGCTTTTATTAATTTTGTGACGTCGACCGCGAGTAGTAGGGTGCTTAAGCAGCCGCGGTTGCTACTCCCCCAATGTGTCGGGACAAGCATTTTTTTAGGACACCTTTTCTAGCCCCATCCCCGGCTGAGCGGGGGAAGCAGTGCCTCCCTAAATAGGGCTGCTTCGACACCTAAGGTGCTGCCCAATCCACACTGTTGTCCCAATGCAGTGCAGAAACGACCACTCTCCTTAGGCCGCCTCACGTGCAGGCTTCAGACAAAGCCAGGTCTGCACCACAACCCAACCTCTCTACCTTAGCCTATCGCCGTAGGTCTTAATCAAAGTCCAGTAATCGGAAGCAATCAGTTGCGCGTGACATATTTAAGTGCGTAAGTGGTTGCGCAGGCACAGACGCACTCACTCGTCCTTCCCATTCTACGCCCAGTGGAACGGAGAACCGCTACGACCAGAGAAGGGTTCGGATGCAGTGGATGGCCGACGAACACTTTTGACCTCTGTCGTCGCCCTAAGCCTTCCACAAGACTTCACTGCCCCGCCAAATCTACCACCACCAGTTGCTTATCAGCATTGGTGTGCCATCATTGCCGGGACAGATTTAACGCAAAAGCGGGAGGTATCCGTAAACCGGTGCCGAAACAGCCGGTCCCCTCACCGGGTCTAGCCCACGAGTCGACGTGGTTTACCAGGGCGTGGCCGCTGCATGCGTTACAGCTACTTGGAGCCACCGGTGAGAGATTATGGCCGCCATTCATTTAGTGAGTTACCTTTCGGTCGACTAAACTACACAGGGGATTGACGCCCACTACGCCCTAAGCAATACATATACTCAGACACTGCCATATTTCTCTCGAGAACTTAACAAAGGCTCAGAAACCCTTAAAACAATACACCAAGAAGCGAGTGTATGAGAAATAACAATACTCTTTTATCCATTGTAGTCTTTCAGAAGTCTCTTTGGTGACAAAACTTGTTAAGTTTGGTAGAGTTGATATGAACAATAACGGTTGTGTAGAATACTTATGACGGAGAGTAGGAATTGAGTTTGAATTCAGTTTATAACGAATTTACAAACGCTATGTTGTTAGTACTCTATTAAAGTAAGCCACTAATCTGAAATGGTAGCAAAAATAGCAGTTCTAGCAAAATTATCAAACCTACAAAATGTTCATTGAAGCCTTTATCTTGCCGCAAAAATTGGGACATTACTGACGTCAATTTTGTCGCTTTCGTTTTCATTTCATCTTTATGAATTAAAAGATCTATCTTTCACCTAAAAAGAGATCCCTTAATTTATAAGTATAATAACTACATAAATTGGGAGGAGAAGACGAAAAATATGATACCAGAAACGTTTAGTTTCACGGTTATACATAGTTAAAATATATATATAATTTTACATAGATAAAATAAGGACCAATTATTTGTTTACGCCTAGGTACTGGATCACGAATTTAGAAATTCTAACTCCCAAAAACAGTAGATTTTACCAACTTCAGATAAAGAATAATAGTCGAATATGATAGAAAACGCCTAATTTGAAAAGTCATCTATTTGAGTGCAATCATTTATGAAAATGACATTTTAAAATCGGATGTTTTATACTTATTCGGTCCTATCTGACGTTAGTCAAATCGGCTCTTAGTGTAATATTCATTCATATTCATTTATTTGCCAACTAAGTGTTACATATATGTATGTATACGTACATATATATATATGCTATATGTATGTATGTACATACATACATATAGCAGTGTCGGAAGTCTCGACATAGTTCCGTGTAAAACCACCAGGTGGCGCTCGAAAAATGCTGAGACAAAATTGGTGTTTTCGTGTATTTATTGATTGAGAAGAATTTTTGAATGATGCTTAAAAAACTACAAATATTTTTTAAGATTTATTAAAGATATAGCTACGTAAGGTAAAATGATATTTGATGAATTAGAAAATCATAAAATTGAAATTGTCGACGCGAAATGTCAAAAATGATGCATCAGACTACGCCCGCAGGTCTTATGCTAGACAATTGGACTTATGACTTAGTGACACTTTCAGTTTGGGTATTGCAAAATTATTTGAGGGCTATAAAAAATATTTAATAATTATCTTATAAATAATAATAACACTTAAAAGTATTACATTTTGGTCTTACAATTACAGTGAGTACTTAAAATTTTGACAATATCAGAGCAAATAAATATCCAATTAGGTAAAACAATACTTTTTTAAATTGCAGAGATAAGAGATAATTCAATGAATAGTTTCTTTCCCACACATTTAAATTCATATGTACCAAAGCCTTAATCCACGCGCAAAATGTCCACCAAATATTCGTTATTTATCGCATGGTATATTATACCTACGCGTCGTGTTTCGATTAATTCGCAATACTTGTGGCGCGCGCCCTTATACATTTTATATTCAGGACCCAATGACGCTGGCCTACTATGGAAAAGGCTTCTGTGGCGCTAGTGCATGTTTGTTTCGTAAATACAATAATTATGGTGTGAATTTAACGAGGGTGGAGCGAGGGTTCCGTGCCAACTTTAACTGAATAAGGAATCCACTTACTTCCATTTAGCTAAAATACCACATATTTTGTTGATTCGCTTAGTTTAGAAATTAAAGGGGGGAGGGGGACGCCCATTTTACCACTTTGGAAGCGTCAATCTCTCAAACGTTAGGCATTGTGTGGTGCTTATAGTTACAGAATACAGAATAAAGTGACTGTGACATACGGATGGATAGACAGACAGACTGACTTAACGAAATATAAGGGTTCCGTTTTTTGCCATTCGGCTATGGGACCCTCACTAGTTTCTTGAGCTCTATTTTTGAATCACTCGAGTCAATATTCCGAATGATTTTCATTCGAAAATCAATTGAATGTCAACGAAAATCACGCAAAACATTGGAACGTGTACTTAATATTGAGCAATATTTTTGTCAATTGCAATTATTTTTTATTGGAAAATCAATCACTATTCAACGAAAATCACACGCCATATTTAACCGAGTGATTCAAAAATAGGGCTTTCACGAATCGTACGCGCGTAAACTCATACCCCCCGTTTCACCCTCTTAGGGGTGTTATTCTGAAAAAAAATCTTTCGTGGTGCTTACTTGCACCATTTAAGAAACCGTGTATAAATTCAAGTGAAGCCAATCACGGAATAAGCAGTTTTATTAAAATTTTCAACCCCAGTTCCATGGAATTTTTGAAAAAAACTTTTTTAGTGGATGCCTGCGCTGTATAAGGTATCTATGTGCAAACTTTCAAGTCTCTAGCTGTGCGTTGATATGTTACCCAGTCACCCAGTTCAGAATTTTATATATACAGATAAATTTCAATCATTAGATCTGTTAAGCGAGTTTAGTAATTCTCATTACATTTTACGTAGAAAAAAGACAGAGTTATTTGAGTAGGTATAAAATTTAGGAACAAAATTATCCTTCGTATAGTTTCGCGCGTGTAAGCCTATGTTTTGTCGAATCGAACCTTAATCCCTCAAGCGTATGTGAACGAGACACAATAGGTATTCTATTGTTATGCGGTCACATGCGACCGCTCGGGTGTTGAGGTATTATGGATTTTTTGCAAAATCCGCAACAATTTATTACAATGAAAGTGGTTTAGAATAATTTTAACACTAATTTTTATTATATATTTTGTATTCATAAAGATGAAATAAGAAATCAAAAATTGGGCCGAACGCTCTACCAATTGAGCTACCTTGCTGTCCGTCCGACCCTGCGAAATTTGTGGTTTCTAATGGATACGTCATTCCGCGTGACGACTAGCGCCGTCTACCCGTCTGTTTATGCAACAGTGGGCCAAGTAGTCATTAGAGTAGGTAGAGTGTTTGGCCCGGTTAGCCAGAAAGGACAGGGTCTAGTCCCGTCCGTGCGCAAATTTGGTTTCTTATTTTATCTTTGTGATCATTGAAAGTGTTGAATGCTTGCGTTAACGTGCGTCCATCAAACATATTTTACAAAAGCCGCCTCCACCCATTTACCCTCGCTATTCGCTGTCACCGACACTCACTGGGTAATTATTTTTATTATTGAATCCCCTCCTAAGCGCGAATCGTTTTTGTTTTTATCGCGTGCGCCGTTTGTGCCGAGTGGGATGATTTAATTAATTTATTGTTTTTTTTTCACTTTTATTTGACGCGGTTAGCCAGTGGTACTTATAGGCAAATGAGGTGTTGATGTTAGTAAGGTTTAAATCACATCCACGTAATTTTTAGGACTAAAGAAATTCTTAACATGATAACCTAATAAGTGTGCATATATACCTTTAGATAGATGTTTTCTCACAAAACACACACAACACACACTCACACACACAAACATGCACACTCATAATCACAATGTTCGTCTTTAATTTATTCGTGAACAATTTATTTTTATGTAATTTTTTATTTAATGATAAATAATAAATAAATATCCTTTGGACATTCCCACACATCGCCATCTAGCCCCAAAGTAAGCTACTCAAAGCTTGTGTTATGGGTGCCAGACAACGGATATAAAACTTAAATACTTTTTGTTTGTAAATACATACATGATATACATAGAAAACACCCAGACCAATACAAACAGACATGTTCATGCACACAATGTTTGCATTATGCGGGGATCGAACCCGCAACCCGCTTCGTAGTAGGCGATTTCTCGACCACTACACCAGACGGGTCGTCATATGGCTAAAGGTTGGAATAAGCTGCCAGCTGTACATACTGGAAACTCAAAGAAATAATATTTTTTACTATTCGGATATAAGTAATATGACATCTTCACCATCTATTTCTTCTAATAGTGACCAAACATTCTGAAACAGCTTTGATAGACGTATTTACAGCTATAGGTTACTGTACTACTACACAGTAGATTAACCAAATAAGTAATATAAATCTATATATTGTTTTTAATATAAGGTTTCAGTATCAGCGCAAAAAAAAACACTTATTTTCTGCTGCACCAGCTACTCGGCGTTTATTTTCTAAGATGTCGTTCAATAATTCCGTTTCTAGCAACACAAAAAGTATTTCCCGAGCTCGGAGCGAGTTTCGAAGTAAATTTTACAATTTTCCATCGAAATCCTCTTCACGGCTGGGAAACTTGACACAAAGGTTACCCTACTCTTTCCCACTTGTAAGATTTTGATATCTTTCGTCTCGTTCGGCTTAACTTATTGTAATAGTGGTAGTTAGTAAGAAGAAAGTATTGAATTATGGCGCGCTCTTGAACGGCATTATGCAACATACGTTCAGCTCTGAAAAATATGACTTCTAGAATCAATCAGATTACCAAATTTTTGGCTTTGTTTCATCAGATTAAAAATCCAATCTTATTATGCTTAATCAGCTGCGTACGGGTCGCTTTTAATTGAAGCCTAATCTTTTAACTTTTCATGTTTATCTACGAGTTTCAAATTATAAATTTATAAAACTTTAAATTATACATTTTGGATACCAATCACATAGGTACATTGCTCTGATCCCAAAGTAAGTAGCCAATGCACTTGTGTTGTGGAAATCAGACACAACGGTGGTACCACAATACCCAGACCTGAGACAATATAGAAAATTATAATGTCTTCATAGACTTGACCGGGAATCGAACCCGAGACCTCGGAGCGGCGACGCCTTGAAACCCAGTGAGTTTATTCACTACACCACGAAGTCAAATAAATTAAATAAGTGTGCCTGCATTTCTGATTTCCTACCCCAGTCAAATCGAGAGAGACATGCCCCAAATACATTTAACCAGGTATAACGTGAGCTTACTCTTTCGCTCAGTCTGGCATCAGTTAACGGCCGTTCTCTATATGCAAACTATAGTCAAAGATTCCTATTCTCGACCGGAGATAAGATTTCGTTCTACCAGAAGTTTCATACTAGTAGGGCGTAACCACAGGTAGAATGGATATGAATTCCTGAATGAGGTTATCGAATGCTGGTATTGACTCTAACGTTATATAAATTTATTACATTTATTATTTGCTGTAATATAACTTATATAAATATATTTAATTATAAAACTTTAATGTTCTGATCTTAATCGTTGCCCATTGTAATTTGACATCATTGTGATTTATTAATTGATTATTCGAGAACTGACATTGTAATGTATAAATCTAAACCAATTCAGTATTATATATTGATTGTTATGATTATGTTAATATAAGCATGCATGCTGTATTTTATGGCCAAATAGGATATAAGCTACTCTTTGTCTGTACACAACATGTTATCAACTTTTAACAAACCCTATTTATGGCAAATTAATGAATTATGAATTTATAGTAAATAGCCGTAAGTCCAGCAGTTTGGTCACCAGAATGTTCGGTATATTTTCAGTCTAATTTTGATCAGTCTGTCAATAATGTAGGTTAGACATTCTGATCAAACTGATGGACCAGAGTGATGTTGTAACCTCTATCTTCATATATTTTTTTTCTCTTATTTTTGTCTGTATACTATACGTCAATTCAAGGCCTGTAATCTTTCCAATAATTCCTTGAACATAGTACATAATATACCGAGCATAAATGTACAGAGAGAGAGAGAGAGAGAGAGAGAGAGAGCCCGGCAGCTACTTTGTTATATTGCCTTGGAATTTTCTCTTTACTTTTTCCTCTACTTAATATTAGTTATTTCGTAAACCAACTTTAAATTATACAAGCACCAAATATACGAAGATCTTTTAGCTAGAGGAAAGAGACTGGTGCCTATGACACAGGGAATCGTAGAGCCAGGGCACTTATTATCCAACTTCGTTCTTTTTTTCTGAATAATATTACCTTTATCTTTATTTTAGTCTACTTACTTAATATTTCACTTGCAGTCTGTGGGTGGCGTATACGCGAAAGCAGTTCGACGCCCTTCGTATACAGTACAATAATGCGTTTAGGATGTTGCTGGGGCTGCAGTGCTTCGGGGATGTTTGCGGAGTATGGTGTCGCCTGCTTTTACACGACCCTACGCAAGCGGTGCAGATCACTGGCACGCAGGGCCCGGGTCAGCCCCAACATCATTCTGAAGATGCTCTCCCAAAGATTTGACTGTCTGTATAACAACCATTGTTATATGGTTCATATATGGACTAATATCCAAATGCAAGTTGGTGGTCGTCCAATTTAGTTTAATTTCATTTGTTTGCAATTTAATTTAATTCAATAATTTTAAATGTATGTTTGACTTACTTCTGTCGAAATAAATGAATGAATAATACATCCTGCATGACTCCATCCGCACAATTGTAACTCAGCCGGTCGCGGTATCAGCGCCTCACGCGGCGATTTATTGCACTTTACTCTCTATTGTCCGCTTTCTACAATCTACACTTATAATGTGGAATGTACCTAATTTATAGCGGAGGCTTGGTTAATTTACTGAGAAAATTAAGTTAGGTTGGTATCTCATTGCTTATGTTTTCTAGCTATTAAAGGCAGCGCAAAATGTAGCACAGAGTTTTTAATTAATGGTATCAATTTATAAAATATTTTACTTCTGAATGACACATCTGTTTTGTCTGTCACCGCCATCATACTTATTCTTTGACTTAATTATAATTATTTATTAATGAAAACATATATTTTGTGAATGTTCTGCTACACCTTCTAAAAAAATATTAGCTATTCAGTTAAAAAAATACAATTATGTCAAGCGTAGTTACGTACTGTACCTTTAACGATAATTTTGGATTTTTTCCCGGCTCGTAACGTAGTACTATTATATGTGTATTTTCTGTGTCGTAACTTATACAGTAAAATAAAATAATTTTCTGCTACTACTTAATCCAATTTGTCATTAAATTAAGCATCAAACCCGCAACATATTCCCACGCAATCAAAGTGCGTTTTCAACCCTTAACCGTGGCCCTAATTGTAAACCCACAAACAATGCGTTAAACCCGTTTAAATTGAAATAATGGCGGCGAGTGGCGCGTGCGTGCGACTAATCTTTGACCGATTCCAAAGATTCTGTGCCTCGTTCACATGAGCATATCTCATTCTTCAACTTCATTTTACTCAATCTATGATAGGGTTAAAATCTAGTTTGCTTTCTTTTTAGGATATAAATTTCTTCTCTGGTGATGCCAAATTTGAGGCGCGATTGTGTAAAGAAATCTTATTCAATTTGACAGTTCAATACGTATGGTATGATCTGCCAAACGAACGCACGGACGGAACTTGACAGATCAAACCGTACGTCAAATGAATACGATTGCTTCTTGATTGTGCACTTCTGGTCAATTGTGGGATATCAGAGTAAATCAGTAAAATATTATTATTTCTATGCATATGAAATTTTAATCGACTTATAACAATTATGTAGTATATATACACACACCATTAATAAATGTTATTTTCTGTCTATAATATAGAGTTATTTTTATAAGCAAATGGCAAGCAGACATTTGGCCACAATCTCACCTGATGGTAAGTGATGATATGGCCTAGAGTAGATCACGTCTGACTAGTAACAGTCTTAGGTAACAGTCTATTCATTTTTTTTTTGAACTAGTCCAAATCATAGTGTCTAGGAAACACTTCTGCCGACAGCGGATTCCACTCCCTTTCGCCTTGAAATATATATATTTAACCTTTATCTATACTAATATTATAAAGCTGAAGAGTTTGTTTGTTTGTTTGAACGCGCTAATCTCAAAAACTACTGGCCCGATTTGAAAATTTTTTTTTACGTTGGATAGTCCATTTATCGAGGAAGGCTTTAGGCTATATAACATAAAGATACAACTCATAAGACCACAGCAGAAATGAAAAATGTTGCGAAAACGGGAGAAAGATATTCCTTTTGAGAGCTTCCACTGCATACGCTGCGGAAACCGCTTAAGTTACACAAAAATCATGTAAGGATTGTTCAACATTAAAAGTTCTATAATAAAGTCCGCGACAGAATATGTCTATCTTTTATGGTTGACTTACTACAACCTTTTTTATGTTAATAAATTTGTAAAAAAATAATGCATTATTTTTAGAGGTGAATACACGAATCAAGAATAAATACCTGTGTGTATAATAATACACACAGGTATTTATTCTTATCAAAATAAATACATTCATCATCACGAGCATTTCATTTAGAACCAAGTTGCCCTTTATATCATTTGATTTCAATAAATATCTTAGGAGCTATCACAGTTTTAACATAACTCCGCACCAAAATAATGTTCGCAGCTTAAGTACAACGTGTGCTTTCGCTAATATATTATAAAGCTGAAGAGTTTGTTTGTTTGAACGCGCTTATCTCAGGAACTGCTGGACCGATTTGAAAAAATATTTCTGTGTTGGATAGCTTATTTATCGAGAAAGGCTTTAGGATATAAAACATGACGCTGCGACGGGAGGGGAGGGAGCAAACTCAAAACGCGCGGACGAAGTCGCGGGGGACCGCTAGTTAATATATAAAATTATAATCAAGCGTGTTTATCTACTTGCTCAATACTTACTTGCCTCTTACAGCTACTTACCCGCCCATAGACTCGCCCGTTCAAACGCACCCCATCATTCGTAATCTCGATCCAACCCGACGTCGTCGCTCGAGCGATAATCGTTCGAGTTGCAGTTGTCGTTTGCATGCGTCTCCATTTGTGACAGATTTAAAAGTGCACTGCACATTGTGCAATTGTGCAACACAATTTAAGCAGTTGGATTGCGTTTAGGATTAGTTGTTTGTATAATTAAATGTAGTTAAGTACCTGAGATGCAAATTTTTCAACCGACTTTGAATAAAGCGGAGGTTATCAATTCGACTGTATGTTTTTTGTGGCATTGTAGTAACCTCATATTGCAGTAATTTATGGACTGAATATTTTTTGACCATCTCAAGTATCAACTATCAGAGCACCGACTCCAAAAAAAAAATTACGCCTAAAATGGATGTTTTAAATGGCCAACAGTTTATTTAAAACTTTTTAGTGCTTTGGTTTTGAAGTCTGTTTTTACTTGATTTAGAGATAATTTTATTTGTTATTTTTTAGTTATTATTGGAGAGAGGGGGAGAGGTTGCACCTTATGACTCTGTTTTTAAGAATCTACAAATTACCTATCATATGTTCTGTCATTATATTTTCTGAACTCCTAGGCGTTGAGGAGTTCCAACATTAGCTCAGCTTCACACGATGTTGACTATCAGACGTAACAACAAGTCAACATTATTGATGATGGTTTCTGTTAGTTTAACTTTTTGATTTGTTTTTCAAGTGCTTGTCAGCTTTGTATAGCTAGTCTATACAAAATCTCTTAATCATAGTAATTTCTTTGAATTCAAAAGATGTATTTCTTGAATAGGTAATACACGTTTTTCTTTACATAGAGACAAGCAAAATAAAAAGCAGATTGGTCGCACATTTCAGAACACCCAAAAATAACTTAAATCCAAGGCTATCCACCTATAGTATCACACTAAATAATCTCACTGAAGCTTACACAGAACAATGGCAGGCGATGCTGTCCTGCATTAATCTCAGGCCTCAGAGCATTGTGTTCAGTCTCACGGCTGCATTGTCATAGCAATGGGGATGTTATCTTACGACTGGGCCTAGACTGGACCAGGGGAAGGAAGGGTGGAGGAGGTAGTCTAGATGACTTGGATAGAACAGGCGATGGAAAATTAATCAATGGTGACTTGGAGGTAAATCAATTGCAGAGACTAATCATCATCAGCAATTTAAGAAGTCCCTTATTTCCCTAGGTCATGACGCGCGAGTTCCCCATTCGTTTTGATTTATTTTAGAATGTTCCCGTGTTCGTTTATGCCGTCGTTGTGCCGTTTGTTGTAGAAGTGGTTTTCCTTTATAAAATTTACAGATAATTTAAAGAAAATATATTTTTTAAAATAAGCATAACTCATATCATTATCCCTGAGTTGGATGTCACTGACCAAAACAAGACCCTGTATAGATGCTTGTATGCTCTATTTATCTCTTTTTACACCTTAAGTGAAAAGGACAGCCTAAAAGCTAATGGCAAACAATTCTTTCTTTATTCGAAAAATGGTGGCCAGTCACAACGACTAACCGACTGCGCGGGACATATTATAGTGCATCAGTGTGTGCGCAAACAGGTGCACTCTTTATTCATTTCACTCTCATAGCAATCTGACACGATCGGAGAGAGTTCAGGCTCAGGACCACCAGCTTAACGTGCTTTTCCGAGGCACGAGGGTAAAACACCGCCAACTTCCTAACTCCAGGCTACCCAGAATTTCTGAACAGAAAAACTCAGGAATCGAACCCGGGCGCAGCCGTCGCTTTAACGTGTGACCCTTCTACCGCTGTGCCACCGAGGTAGTTCTCAGAGAAGACTCGTAAACAACCCTCAAAAAGCCATATCCACCGCATCATCGCTCTCACAAATCATCACGTCTTGCGTTAACTCAATTTACAGCACAAAGCGTGACGTCAGCGACTGTCCCTCTGTGCGATGACGTAAAGTGACGTCACTGCAGACGTCTAGTGACGTCACGGACAATGACGTGGATGACGGTTAGCTCGACCGCATTGGCTAGGGCAGACGTTAATCGGTTTGCTAATTTGGGCACTATGTTTGTTTTGGTACGTTGTATTGTGGCGTTGCATCAAGATCTAGAATGCAATTAAAATTTGAATTGGAACTGTAGAATTGAAATTGGAATCCTGGCAAAAAAAAGCAGTGCAAAGGAATTATCTAAATATTATAAAGCTGGAGAGTTCGTTTGTTTGTTTGAATGCACTATTCTCAGGAAGTATTGGACCGATTTGAAAAAATATTTTTGTGTTGGATAACTTATTTATTGAGGAAGGCTTAATTAAGGCTACATCAAGCTGCGACGGGTAAATGAGCAAACTCAAAACGCGCGGACGCAGTCGCGGGGGACCGCTAGTTTATTATAAAATACAATTGAGAACGGAGTTTTGAGAATTTTTACCTGCTTGCTGAATTGCAATTTTATTAGGGAATTCAAATTAATACCTGACTGAATATGAAATGGTTTACTATACGGGGAAATATTAACTGCATGAATCAGAATTTTGACCCTTTTCTCTCATGGTTTAATACATGACATAATTTCTTACTCTTATGACTGTAAATATATGACAGGTATTGTATATTACACAAATCAACATGGTCTAGGGATATTTTAATTAAACCTAAATAACTAAAATTCTATTACCTTTCTGCTAAGAGACACCTACACATTAAAATAAACAGGATGTTGATACCCTTGTTTTGAGTATGCAGAACCTCTGCAGATTTGTCAGGAGATCCACGGATTGTTAATTTTAAGTTTTCATCATTTTTTATTTAAAAAAAAATAGTTGTTTTGTTTAGGTTGTGATGTTTCAAATATAAAGTTAAGATTGAAATTTTGTCTGAGTTCCTCTTCTTCTAAGTTATTTTTAAAATTTAATTTTATCGAAGAGTTTATTATCAGATTAGATAGGCTATTAAACAAGGTTAACAGAAAGCTAATAAATATAATTTAAGATATTTAGGTTTCATTGAAATATCTCTAGACCATCTTGTTGTGTGTAGATAATCTTGAGGTAGCGCTTTACCATTTATAACTACAGCTGACACATAAAGATGAAACAAGAAACCAAAAACTTGCGCACGGGCGGGACTTGAACCAGCAACTTTCTTCTTCAATGGATACGTCATTACGCGTGACGTCTAGCGCCATCTACCCGTATATTTATGCAACAGTGGGCCAAGTAGTTTTGGTTTCTTGTTTCATCTTTATGTTTATAAAATACTAGCAAACCCGCTGAACCCCGTTTCGCCACCAGATGGCTTCGTTTTATGTAACAATAGCGGTCCCCCGCGACTTCGTCCGCGCGTTTTGAGTTTGCTCCCTCCCCTCCCGTCGCAGCGTCATGTTTTATATCCTAAAGCCTTTCTCAATAAATAAGCTATATAACACAGAAATATTTTTTCAAATCGGTTCAGCAGTTCCTGAGATAAGCGCGTACAAACCAACAAACTCTTCAGCTTTATAATATAACTAGCGGTCCCCCGCGACTTCGTCCGCGCGTTTTGAGTTTGCTCCCTCCCCTCCCGTCGCAGCGTCATGTTTTATATCCTAAAGCCTTTCTCGATAAATAAGCTATCCAAAACAGAAATATTTTTCAAATCGGTCCAGCAGTTCCTGAGATAAGCGCGTTCAAACAAACAAACTCTTCAGCTTTATAATATATTAGCGCAAGCGCACGTTGTACTTAAGCTGCGAACATTTTTTGGTGCGGAGTTATGTTAAAACTGTGATAGCTCCTAAGATATTTATTGAAATCAAATGATATAAAGGGTAACTTGGTTCTAAATGAAATGCTCGTGATGATGAATGTATTTATTTTGGTAAGAATAAATACCTGTGTGTATAATACACCTCTAAAAATAATGCATCATTTTTTTACAAATTTATTAACATAAAAAAGGAAGGTTGTAGTAAGTCAACCATAAAAGATAGACATATGCTGTCGCGGACTTTATTATAGAACTTTTTATGCTGAACAATCCTGTCATACATGATTTTTGTGTAACTTTAGCGGTTTCCGCAGCGTACGCAGCGGAAGCTTTCAAAAGGAATATCTTTCTCCCGTTTTCGCAACATTTTTCATTGCTGCTGTGGTCTTATGAGTCGTATCTTTATGTTATATAGCCTAAAGCCTTCCTCGATAAATGGACTATCCATCATAAAAATAATTTTTCAAATCGGGCCAGTAGTTTCAGAGATTAGCGCGTTCAAACAAACAAACAAAAAAACAAACAAACTGTTTAGTTTTATAATATTAGTATAGATTAGCGCAAGCGCACGTTGTACTTAAGCTGCGAACATTATTTTGGTGCGGAGTTATGTTAAAACTGTGATAGCTACTAAGATATTTATTGAAATCAAATGATATAAAGGGCAACTTGGTTCTAAATGAAGTGCTCGTGATGATGAATGTATTTATTTTGATAAGAATAAATACCTGTGTGTATAATACACCTCTAAAAATAATGCATTATTTTTTACAAATTTATTAACATAAAAAAGGTTGTAGTAAGTCAACCATAAAAGATAGACATATGCTGTCGCGGACTTTATTATAGAACTCTTAATGCTGAATAATCCTGTCATACATGATTTTTGTGTAACTTTAGCGGTTTCCGCAGCGTATGCAGCGGAAGCTCTAAAAAGGAATATCTTTCTCCCGTTTTCGCAACACTTTTCATTTCTTCTGTGGTCTTATGAGTCGTTTCTTTATGTTATATAGCCTAAAGCCTTCCTCGATAAATGGACTATCCAACGTAAAAATAATTTTTAAAATCGGGCCAGTAGTTTTTGAGATTAGCGCGTTCAAACAAACAAACAAACAAACAAACAAACAAACTCTTCAGCTTTATAATATTAGTATAGATAGCGGTCCCCCGCGACTTCGTCCGCGCGTTTTGAGTTTGCCCCCTCCCCTCCCGTCGCAGCGTGATGTTCTATACCCTAAAGCCTTTCTCGATAAATAAGCTATACAAAACAGAAATATTTTTTCAAATCGGTCCAGCAGTTCCTGAGAGAAGCGCGTTCAAACAAACAAACTCTTCAGCTTTATAATATTACTAGCAGTCCCCCGCGACTTCGTCCGCGCGTTTTGAGTTTGCTCCCTCCCCTCCAGTCGCAGCGTCATGTTTTATAGCCTAAAGACTTTCTCGATAAATAAGCTATCCAACACAGAAATATTTTTTCAAATCGGTCCAGCAGTTCCTGAGATAAGCGCGTTCAAACAAACAAACTCTTCAGCTTTATAATATAATAAGCGCAAGCGCACGTTGTACTTAAGCTGCGAACATTATTTTGGTGCGGAGTTATGTTAAAACTGTGATAGCTCCTTAGATATTTATTGAAATCAAATGATATAAAGGGCAACTTGCTTCTAAATGAAATGCTCGTGATGATGAATGTATTTATTTTGATAAGAATTAATACCTGTGTGTGTAATACACCTCTAAAAATAATGCATTATTTTTTTACAAATTTATTAATTTAAAAAAGGTTGCAGTAAGTCAACCATAAAAGGTAGACATATGCTGTCGCGGACTTTATTATAGAACTCTTAATGCTGAACAATCCTGTCATACATGATTTTTGTGTAACTTAAGCGGTTTCCGCAGCGTATGCAGCGGAAACTCTCAAAAGGAATATCTTTCTCCCGTTTTCGCAACATTTTTCATTTCTGCTGTGGTCTTATGAGTTGTATCTTTATGTTATATAGCCTAAAGCCTTCCTCGATAAATGTACGACATGACTATCTAACGTAAAAAAAAATTTTCAAATCGGGCCAGTAGTTTTTGAGATTAACGCGTTCAAACAAACAAACAAACAAACAAACAAACTCTTCAGCTTTATAATATTATCTATGTTATATAGCCTAAAGCCTTCCTCGATAAATGGACTATCCAACGTAAAAAAAATTTTTCAAATCGGGCCAGTAGTTTTTGAGATTAGCGCGTTCAAACAAACAAACAAACAAACAAACAAACAAACTCTTCAGCTTTATAATATTAGTATAGATTAGCGCAAGCGCACGTTGTACTTAAGCTGCGAACATTATTTTGATGCGGAGTTATGTTATAACTGTGATAGCTCCTAAGATATTTATTGAAATCAAATGATATACAGGGCAACTTTGTTCCTCATGAAATGCTCGTGATGATGAATGTATTTATTTTGATAAGAATAAATACCTGTGTGTATAATACACCTCTAAAAATAATGCATTATTTTTTTACCAATTTATTAACATAAAAAAGGTTGTAGTAACTCAACCATAAAAGTTAGACATATGCTGTCGCGGACTTTATTATAGAACTATTAATGTTGAACAATCCTGTCATACATAATTTTTGTGTAACTTAAGCGGTTTCCGCAGCGTATGCAGCGGAAGCTCTCAAAAGGAATATCTTTCTCCCGTTTTCGCAACATTTTTCATTTCTGCTGTGGTCTTATGAGTCGTATCTTTATGTTATATAGCCTAAAGCCTTCCTTGATAAATGGACTATCCAATGTAAAAATAATTTTTCAAATCGGGCCAGTAGTTTTTGAGATTAGCGCGTTCAAACAAACAAACAAACAAACAAACAAACAAACAAACAAACAAACAAACTCTTCAGCTTTATAATATTAGTATAGATTAGCGCAAGCGCACGTCGTACTTTAGCTGCGAACATTATTTTGGTGCGGAGTTATGTTAGAACTGTGATAGCTCCTAAGATATTTATTGAATTTAAATGATATAAAGGGCAACTTTGTTCTAAATGAAATGCTCGTGATGATAAATGTATTTATTTTGATAAGAATAAATACCTGTGTGTATAATACACCTCTAAAAATAATGCATTATTTTTTTACAAATTTGTTAACATAAAATAGGTTGTAGTAAGTCAACCATAAAAGATAGACATATGCTGTCGCAGACTTTATTATAGAACTCTTAATGCTGGACAATCCTGTCATACACGATTTTTGTGTAACTTAAGCGGTTTCCGCAGCGTACGCAGCGGAAGCTCTCAAAAGGAATATCTTTCTCCCGTTTTCGCAACATTTTTCATTTCTGCTGTGGTCTTATGAGTCGTATCTTTATGTTATATAGCCTAAAGCCTTCCTCGATAAATGGACTATCCAACGTAAAAATAATTTTTCAAATCGGGCCAGTAGTTTTTAAGATTAGCGCGTTCAAACAAACAAACAAACAAACTGTTCAGTTTTATAATATTAGTATAGATTTGTTTGGTGATTGAAAGAGGAAAATTTTTTTTGTTTTAAATTTGATTTTTCTTTGCTATAAACCTCACGGAGCCCGAGACCATTCCATCGAATGCAAAACCGTGGAAATCGGTTCGTGCGTTCTGGAGTTATAGCGTCAGGAAGGAAAGTCGAAGGTAGCGTCCGACTTATTTTTTTATAGTAGATGACACTGTGAGTGTTAAAATCATTCTAAACCATTACAGCTGACACAGTACTAAAACGGGAGTCACTTCCAACTCCAACTAAAGTCGACGCGGGCCTTTTGGCTATAACATGGTCAGGCGCGTTAGTAGCTACACACCTCATTATTTTATATCGTGCATATATGGATTTTTATACTCGTAGATCTGTGAAAATTGTATTTGTACTTTAATGTAACTACAAGCAGTCCCCCGCGACTCCGTCCGCGCGTTTTGAGTTTGCTCCCTCCCTCTCAAGTCGCAGCGTGATGTTTTGTAGCCTAAACCCTTCCTCAATAAAAAAGCTATTCAACGCAAAAATATTTTTTAAATCGGTCCAGTAGTTCCTGAGATTAGCGCGTTGAAACAAAGTAAGAAACAAATCTTTCAGCTTTGTAATATTAGCATAGATTATCTTATTATTTTTGATAAAGAACTTAATAAAAGTTGGGGTTCATGATTTGGTATTTCACAAATGAAATAAGACATTGAATATTTTCATTTATTGAGCACGTATATTATAGTACAGAATATATTTTACACATATTCACTATTTCTTACTCCGATGGCAAAACATCGATATTTATAATCTATTTATTTACAAAGATTAAAGTAATAAAATTAATTTTAATTTACTAAACACTATGACATACATTTAACGAGTATTTTAAGTTACTTAACTGTCATGATAATTATGCATTTAACATTATAATATTACTAGTACGGTCACAAACAAAAGTGCTTACACGTTTTTATTCAAAACAATATTTAAATACTTATTGACTTTTCATCTCGACGTGGTGAAAATCATAAATAACATATTTGATCTATTCTTTAGGTATAAACAAATATTTTTATAATGTTATCTTGATTAATTTAATAAAAGTATAACAGCAAATGTTTCGTTACAGGGATCGTGTTGAAAGGTTTTATTAGAATTCAACATTTATAATATTTTATTGATAAATTATGAAAATACGAACTATTTCTAATAATATTACATATCAACGTATACATATGAGTTATTGATAAATTTTAAAGCTTACTAAACTGGCTACGATATTTACAAAACTATTTTTCCTATTCGAAGTTATTTAAAAATATTTTGAGGCCATTTAATGATTATGTAATTAGTTCCAGAATACTACTGCGTTTTTTTTGTCTTTGATAGGTATATCAAACTATTTGAATGAGAATTAGACATGACGGGTCTAAACACGAAGTATAAATATGAAAAAATGCCGGTCACTCACTGCTCGTCGTTTAGGCTGTGCTGGGGCCCTGTTTTTGAGTATGGTGTGTGATTTTCGTTCGAAAACAAAATGAAAATCTATAAAAATCTTGCGAAATGTAGACGTTAGTATTGATAAAACTCAGTTATCTTTATCTTAATCACTCTAGTGTGGAATAATACTGTTTTTTATTGAAAAATCGGACATTAATAAATAAAATTCACACGCCAACTTGATAAGAATGAATTAAGAATGAATGAATGAAGAATGATTCAAAATAGAGGCCCTGGGGCCGCCAAGATGGCGTGTGATATTTATTGATTAATATCCGATTTTCGAATTGTAATCAGGTTAACTCGACACAGGAGTAGTTATAAAAAAGATAACTTAATTTTATGAGTACTCACGTTTATATTTAGCTCGATTTTCGTTGGTTTTTAATTAGTTTTCGACCGAGTATCACACGCCATATTCGAGTTACGCCAGTTTCGAAATATATTTCGAAACTTATCGATTCTAAACAGGTAAAATATTTATTCCGATTTACCAGCGCTTTATTTTTAAAAGTAAATGCATTTAACAGGTTACGCCTTTGCTGGGACATCTAATGGTTTAGAATATTTTTAACACTTACAGTCATATCTTATGTTCATAAAGATGAAATAAGAAACCAAACATTTTCAGCACGGGCGGGACTAAACCAACTACTTCTTGGCTAACCGGGCCAAACGCTCTACCAATTGAGCTACCGTGCTGTCTGTCCGGAAGTTGCTGGTTCAAGTCCCGCCCGTGCGCAAATTTCTGGATATCTAATGCAGATACATATTAATATTTCGAAACTTCTTTAGTTGGCTAAGCATGCTGGGTTTCAAGGCGACGCCCTTCCGAGGTCCCGAATTCGATTCCCGGTCGGGTCATTGAAGAAATCATAATTGTCTATATTGTCTTGGGTCTGGGTGTTGTTGTCTAACCGTTGTCTGATTTCCATAACACAAGTGCATTGGTTGCTTACTTTGGGATCAGAGCAATGTATGTGATTGGTGTCCAATATTTTTTTATTTTTGAGCGAGTTTTTAGTGAGTATAGAAGCTAAAATTTTCGCCCGCCACGCTCATAAGTACCTTCTTATATTTGTATTTCGTGTTTAGAGCCATCATGTCAAATTATCATTGTAATATACCGTGAAAGATTTAAATCTTATATAAAACAATTGTATGAAAATTATCTTCTTTGTTTTAATTAATAAATCATAATATTTGAAGGAAAAATTTACTCCTTATATAAAATTAAATAATCATTCAATGTATTCATAAAGATTCTAAACCATTGTCATTCAATGTAATCAGAATGAAATCTCTCTATAAAGATAAATAGTTCACTTATTTCTGAGGTGTATATTTACAATCATATAATACTTGTATCTACTACAAGACGCGATAATCGCACACTAGTACAGTATATTTGACTACAATAACAGAAAATTATATCTCACAACGTCGGTTAGAGTACCGTCCAGTACTTAAGGTACCCCTAATCGGAGAACCCTTCATTATTAGTATTGTCAGAAGTAGGAGACGTTCCCGGCGAAGGAACCTGGAGTTGTCGACCGTACATCAGCTCTGATGGAGGCATAAATGATGATAAGTACTCAGGTGGAGGTCTGATGACTGTTGGAAGGTACCCCGTCCCACTGTAAGGGGGAGTCAGAAATCGTCTTGACGGAGAAAATTTGAAACTCTGGTTAGAAAGCGGAGAAAACGCAGATTTTGACTGGTAATTCTGAAGGTATGGAGGAGATTCTTGAGTGATGTTGTAAGGAGTGCTGTTGCTTTCTGTGCCATTGAGCATCATATCCATGGCAGCTACCACGTCGCCCTTGCATCTGGCTAGGATCGCTTCTATTTCCTGACGACTACGTCGAGGAAACACTTTTATCAGGACATCTACCGGTGACTTCTGGTATGGGGCTTCCTCTTGCACTGGTTCAGGCAAAGACTCAGGCTTGCGTCTGAACATTTTGTATTTATAATCTTGGTTAGAATTCTCCCATTTGTCTTCCTCCTCTTTTTTTACAGATAACTCTTCCTGTCTCGGTTCCTTCATTGATAAGTTTTCAGGAGTGAGTGAGGTTTCCGATTGGTCTTCTAGTTCTTCTTCCACGTTGAGCTCGTGGTCGGAGGGGGAGCGCGGGGGAGGGGTGGCGAGTGGAGAAGTGGGGGCGGGTGTCTTGGTCTCTGAAGGCTGGTCGGCTGGCGGTGACGGGCTGGAGCAGACTTCTGTGATGCGCGCGCGCTTTTGAACTGTTGACAAAGAGAACAATTGGTTAGGAATTGAGTAGATTGGTGGTGACCAGTTAGACCGGATTGATCTGCGTTTATTAGTCCGCATTCACATTTAGATGACTTTAGCAGCGTGGCGGTTGCGCGAAAGTCGCGCTGCTGATAATTTCATACATAAATGTTAGCAGCGGCGCACGGCAGTCACGCGTCAGTAGCGCCACTGTTTTTATGTATATCCGCTGCTGCCGCGTTGCTGTCGCTCTAATGTAAAGGCGAACTTAATGATGGATTGGAACTTTAAAGAAAATAGTTACGTTGGTTTTCTATTGCACATCTATTTCTATAACGTGACAGAAGTGTCAAAAGCTCTCGAAGCAACGAATGTATAAAAATACACATGATTAGAGAAACCTGATAGATAGCTCAGTGGCAGTGATTGCCCATAATGTGATCACTTCGAAAATCACTATACTTGAGACACCCATAATTAGAAATACCTGTATAGTATACCCTACTTTTATTTACAAAAGCCAAAAATAGGGTAGACCAAAGTGTTCGCTACATCAACACAACCTCACGATAAGCAGTAAGGTTTGTTATTTCGGCAATGCAAACAAAACGGTCTCGCAAATCATATCCAAAGTATACTAACAAACAAAACAGCGAAAAGAACAATTAAAAACCCGTCGCAACGGTACAGTCGCGCACAGCTCAATTAGTGACGACCGTCTGCGTTCGCGCGCGAGAATTTAATGGCTCTGCTATTGTTTCCACGGGAGGGGGGAGGAATGGGGGGGGGATTCGATTACTGTTCAATCGTTAATATGCGATACGGTGCACTAATATTAATGGGCGTAGCCTAACGTTAACAAGTATAGTGGAGTATGTGGGAAAACTTCAGAAATTATTCGAAGGTTTTCGTTGAACTGAAATTGGAACGACGATTTTTTAAAGGTTTGCGTTAAGATTTATAAATAAGTACCATGGTGTAAATTACACATCATCATCATCATCAACATCGTGGCTACTGACTACTTAAAAAAACATCGCAAAACTAGACATTCGTAGCCATTATTTTGACGACCCGTCTGGTGTAGTGGTCGAGAAATCGCCTACTACGCAGCGGGTGCGGGTTCGATCCCCGCACAATACAAACATTTGTGTGCATGAACATGTCTGTTTGTATTGGTCTGGGTGTTTTCTATGTATATCATGTATGTATTTACAAAAAAAAAAAAAAGTATTTAAGTAGTATATCCGTTGTCTGGCACCCATAACACAAGCTTTTAGTAGCTTACTTTGGGGCTAGATGGCGATGTGTGGGAATGTCCAAAGGATATTTATTTATTTATTTATTTATTATTATTGCGCAGACAACAGATTGAATACCGAACTAAACGCAACGATTTAATACGAAAAATATTGAATGTCATAGACATATTGAATCGCAATAAAAATAAAAAACTGTTTTGCTCACGCACAAAAAACGAGAACTCATAAAAACCGATCAGAACGATTACACCAAAGACACTGAGTTTACGAACCAATTCAAAGAAAAGAACGCTCAATGCTTGCTTTATAACGAAAAAGCCACAAAGGAAAGAAAAAATGTACCTCCTTACAATGTTATGTGGGACAAAAGAGTACGCCCTCGCGAGCAAAAAAATAAAAAAGTCATTAAAATAATACGCCATTTTGTTTATACAATACAAACACACTTTTCATTTGTAAAAGAATACTGGCCATTTTGAATATCATTAAAAGGAGAGAGAGACTGCGATATTGTTCATATAGCAACAGAAAGAGACGGTTGGTATTGAAATGAGTATTATAGAGACATCTGCTTGTAAATGATGCTATGTATTTAATGTTTGTTTGGGCTTTGTATAGTTAAGACTGCTTTTATATTGTAGGGGTAGTGATTTTGATTAAAAAGTTCACCCCTTGAAAAGGTTGGATTCGTGATACGAGTATTTTCATTAGTTGCATTACACATAAAATAATAAAATTTACAGGCAGATATTTAACAGATAATGTGATATGTCAGTAGGCTCGCTATTTATTTAACGATATATTAATTTTAACGCTTGAAAGTTGTACGGAATACTCGTAACTCTGTTCGTTCGTTGCTTCGTTGCTCCGGTAACTTATAAAAAAGAAATTCTGTCCCCATTTTTCATTTGACTAAAAAAACATTTTGTTACATACCCTGGGAAGAACAAGAAAACCAGTCTGGAAATCCTAATTTAAGTTATTTAAGACAGTTCAATAAAGTTTAATTAATTAACATTTACATTTCGTTTTTTATCTATTTCAAAAAAAAAGGAGGTAATATGTTTGTATGTATGTGTATGTTTGTCAGCGAATATCTCGCGTTTTTTGAGGTTACATTTTTAAGTTTTTTTTAATGATTTTTAACTGCACAAACATAATACAAAATTGCACTTCTGAAAATGAAATTTTGTTTTTGATATTATAACGAGAGAAGTCTCACAACATTGATCAGATAACGCAGCCTACGCGTTACAGAAAGCACTTGCAAAAATTCAACAGGCTTGCCAATGCGTCGGTGGCCTAATGGTTTATGTATGCGCCAAAATAGCGAAAGAGGGTTCCTTGTCAGACACAGTTGCTTTTTACAAGTGCAATTTATATCTGGTTTTTGACCAAACATTCCACAATAAAGCGGATCAAAGCACAATAAAATGCTGCAAGCGCTAACACGCTGCGTGCGTACAGAGTCCGCGTCAGCCACAGAGGGCATAAATCTGCTGAACACAATGAGCGTAGTTTCACTATAGTACTCGTAGCACTGTGGTAACAGAGATTGTTCTCTGGTCGACTTGGTGGCTAATTCAGTATATATATTTGTATCCCCAAGAAGACAATACATGTGGCTGTGTCCTGTGTTTTTAATTGAATTTGTGATTATGAATGTTTAATGATATGATTTTACTTATTTGGATAAAAAGTACTTGTAGGTCATAAATCTTTTTTAAAAACATAATGCATTGTAAAAAGTAATAAAAATCTAGGAACTTTCTCAAGCATTAACAGTATTCTTGTATGGTTTTGACCTATTTTGAACTTATAATACTAGCCATAAATTAATTATTAGAATTAGTGATGATATTTGTCGAAAAAATGAGTTTTATCAACAGATTTCATTTAAAACAACGAGCAATTGAAATATTTGATTATTTATGCAATATTATTTTTAAAATTCGAAAAAGTGGCCACCCACTATATTTTTCATTTTGGTCTACATAATAATAATCAGTGTATAATTGATAAATTATTATACCTCACAAGGGCTCCGCGAAAATTTAGACAAAAAAGCTGACGCGGCGTATCATTTTACTATGCCGCGGTCGATATCTACCTGTGCTTTACAGAGTAAGGGACTATTACAGAGTAATAAGTCAAAGTTACATATTAAGTACTTCTAATTTGTTTATTATTAAGGATTCCCTCTTTGAAACTGTTTTATTGTAGAATTCCATCAAGTATATCACTTCTCAAAAGGGTTCCGTCACCAAAAACAATTGAGAGCCGTTGGTATAGGTAAAAGGTGTATTAATAGTCTCCCTAGCCGATTTCGACTACGGTGGCCAGTCACAACGACCAACGACATATCATAGTGAACAAGTGTGTGCGCAAACACAGGTGCACTCTCTATTCCTCTCACTCTCACAGCTCGATGGGACAGCAATTTGACATGACCGGAGAGAGATCAGGCGCAGGACCAACGGTTTTACGCGCTTTCCGAGGCACGGGGGTGAAACACCGCCAAGTTCCAAACTCCGGGCTACCCCGAGAATTTCTGAACAAAGAAACCCAGGAATATATTTTTGGGCCGACCCGGGGATTAAAGCTCTGGCGCAGCTATCGCTTTAAGTGCGACGTTGTACCGCTGCGGCAGTTAAATAGCTAATAGGTGTATTATAAGATAGACAGCGGGCTAATCCAGTTTTAAAAGTGTCACAGAGGTTTTATGAGGTAGGCAATAACCTACTGCATTCCCCTACATCTGACAATAAATTACCCTACTCCTTAATAAATAATAAATAAATATCTTTTAGACATTCCCACACATCGCCATCTAGTCCCAAAGTAAGCTACTCAAAGCTTGTGTTATGGGTGCCAGACAACGGATTAATACTTAAATACTTTTTGTTTGTAAATACATACATGATTTACATAGAAAACACCCAGACCAATACAAACAGACATGTTCATGCACACAAATGTTTGTATTGTGCGGGGATCGAACCCGCAACCCGCTGCGTAGTAGGCGATTTCTCGACCACTACACCAGACGGGTCGTCAAACTCTTCTAGCAACACCTTGAGATACAAACGCATCAACAACCAATAAACACAATCACGACCACAAATGAGCGGCAACACACCATAAATAAACAATATTCAATAATTCCATAACAGCGGCGAACACAGCTGACAACGCGCTTGGAGCGCGGCCAGACACCAAGTGTTCACACAGTGTCCACCATAAATCTGATCGAACAATGCTGCTGCTGCGATGATGGCAGCCATATTTTTCAGAGAAACTGGGGTAGGAGCGACAGTGAAAAGTTAATTATTCATTTAACCAACCAAGAATAAATCGTTCGAGGAGGAGAGTAATAAAACATCTATTTCACTCTATTTCCCATAACTAATAACAGCGGTATAGAATTACACTCATAAAAAATCGTCCTATTCCTAACGAATACCAAATTGAAAATAAGAAAATGTCGAAAATCGATTCCCAATAAATATCAGTTTATAAGTTTTGGTACCAGTCTGTCGATGAAAAAACTTATTTTGCTTTCTAATTATTCTCAAAGTGTTAGGAGTCAGAAAGCAGGATTTTGAAGATCTACTAATTGATAGCAGGTTTAAATTAGCTTTAAAAAACCAAAACAACACTTAAAAGTCTTAAATAAACTCTTAACCCTTTAAAGTAAAGGATCCATTTTAGGCGAACAATGTATGATGGTGCTCTGATAGTTGATGCTTGAGATGGTCACAGTGATGGCTACCGACTCCAATAATAAATTGTTCGCCCAAAATGCATTCCTTTCCCTTAAAAGAATTTTACTTTTTTAAAGTTTATTTTATTTCTTTATTTTTAGTGATTACAGGAGGGGATTTCACCTTATGATTCTTTGCCTGGATAAGCTACAAATTACCTATCATAAGTTCTGCCATTAAAATTACTGAACTCCTATGCGTTAAGGAGTTCCAGACCAGCACAGCTCCACATAATGTTGACTATCAGATGCAACGACACGTCAACATTAAGATTCTAGTAAAAAAACACTATATGTGCCTTTAATATTTAGGGGTTCCCCTCGATTGCACCAAGATCACATCATAAGATCGCGGCTTTGCAAAAATGGGACCAACTAGAAGGCCTTAGGTAGGCGATATTTTTTTCGAATAGGTCTAAAAATGACTGCAATATGAGGTAACACCCACAAACCTCCTTTTTATGTCGGTTAAAAATAGAACTAAAACACTTTTTTTTAAATCGCGTTTACTCATATAAAAACTATATGATTTGACTAACTGTACCTCATCATCATAGAGTACATAAATAGCCCATTACCCTATTTGGGGATTCGTTATGAGTTGTACCTACACTGTATTTGTTAGCACAATTTCTACTAATTTGATAATCATTAGTGCTTTTTTTTAAATAAAAAGCCGATTACGTTTTCAAACCAACAGTTAAAAGCCCATGAAACTAAACTTAGTTATGCGTCTGTTTATCAAAGTTTAGCACACACAGGTCGGTCATTTCAAACGTTTTTCCTCCTGAATAAACTGCAAAAAGTAATAAAAACAAAAATGGCCGCTAATTACCCGGAATTCTGAAGTGAAAAACGACCCTTGATTCAGTTAATATAACTTAATTATGAGTTTTTTGCTGGACTTCCCTCTTTGGATTGCTTTGTTTTTGTTTGCGATATAACTTTAAGGTTTTTGTTATTTGTGCTGGTAAATAAGAGTAGGGGTGGAAAATAAAAGTGAAATATAGATAACTTATATTCTGTTCACGATATATGTAGCAAATCCTTACTTCCTAACTAATATCAACTCTTTCTGTTTGTCGCGTTTTCACGGCAAAACCACTGAACCGATTTAAATGAAATTTGACACACACATAGTCTAGAGCCTGAGAAAGGACTACTTTATAATGCGAAAAAAGCGTTGTAAGGGGTTGAAAAGCCGGAAGCTTAGAACTTATCTTTAAAGCTCTTGATAAGCTATAAAAAATATGACATACAAATATTCTTAAAAATAACAAAAAATAAACTGATTAACGGTAATGTAAGTTTGTATGGAAATAAGTAATTTATTACGGTTAGATAATAATAGTGAATTAGGAAATATGTACATCAACACCTCTTAAAAATGTAATTTGTTGATAAGTGTCGAGTTCCTAAGTAAACGTCTGATCTAAAATATACATGTATGTAGAAGATGTTATGTTATGTACCTAAAATAATAGATAGCCCCCATAATGTTGCTATGCCCTGTGCAGGGCGTCACTGTACCATTAAAACTTTTATACAATCTTAATATGTAATATTACATGCATCAAATGATTTGATTTGGGATGAAATTTTTTAGGTATAGAAATATGTACAGGACGGACGGAAATTATTATAATTAGAAACATTCTGATGTCAAATCATGAGCCTAAATAATTAAAAATCACAAAGTCACTATTTTACGCGGACGAAGTCGCGGGCACAGCTAGTAAATAATAAACTTTAACCTTAAATGTGTGAAATTAAGAAAAATATATAAATTTCTTGCCAGGCTAAGAAAAATATTTTAATGAATCGTTTTGAACTAAGTCGAGAACGGTTTTTATGACCCTATTCGTCTTGTCCTCTTATTGGAAAAAGTGGAGGAATAAACTGCTAGTATTTAATATTATTAGCAAGATTGAACATTTATACCTTCACAAGCCACTTCACACTACACCGATATTACTCGTAACTAAAGCCAAGGACACAACTCGTTTCCACCAAAAAGAAAATAAGCTTCGTACTTTTAAGCAAATAGAGACAGTCTCTACATATTTGTCCCATTAAAAAGATCATAGAGCGGACAGCGCAAACACAACTCTACGCCTTTTACAATATATCAACATTCGGTTTCAAAACTTCAAAAGAAGAAGTACCTATAAAGAAATCACTGATTCTTGTTTTTGTAAAATGATTTATACTTATAATATTGTTGAATTTCTAACCGAATTTTTGAGTGTTTGCATTAATTCGATCGATAACTCAAAGAGTGAGTAAAGCTTATAAAGCTCTTACGAAATCTGAAAAGAAGATATCATCAACCTTAGAGTTAATTTTGTAAACCGTTCATTTAAGAAGATACGCAGGCCTTTTTCAAAATCGACAAGTTAGCACTAAATAATTAAAATGTACCTGTAACATAACTCTTAATAATAAGAACTTATTTACGGTTGATTTTCCCAAAGATTTTAAATTGTCATTCACATAAATTATTGCTGATAAATAGATGACGTTTTCAAATAAGGTGTTTTGTATTGTATTTGACGAATATTCTTTTCTGACGTTGGAAAAATCAGGCCTTAGACCCTAAAATTTATACGTGTATACTTACTTTATAACCGCATTGGTTCAAAATTGTTGAAAAATCGAAACGCAACGCGGCTCAAAAAAGCCGCACGAACTAACTTTGTCGCGGCGTCTGTTTGAGCGTGCTGCTCGTTGCGTGTTTGCGTAGGTTTGTTGGTTCGGATAAAAAGGCTACTTCTAGAGCAGACCACACGGGTCGTTATTTGAATATCGATGTGTAGTGTTGCATTTGTCATTGTATTTGTTGTGTGACTAGTAAGTGGGCACTTTAAGTGATTTTTGTAAAAATATACGAGAAAGCCGGGGAAGCGCAAAAGTAGCACACATTCTAGATCAACAGACATACATGTATTATATCAGATGGCTATTACTAGGTATCAACTCACGGATGCATGGAAATGATTTTAGTTCGTATCATTTAAATAGAGGTTACTACTCCAATAGTTATTATTTTATCGACTTATGTGTTTACGCAACAGAAAAATACTAGTAATAGTAAAATAGCAAAAATACCGAGCTCATATTTTGGCCTACTGAACTTTCCACCCCAACTTGCAAAGTACAATTTATCAATGGAATCATTTTAAAACGAATTAGTATCTCCAATTCGGTCGTGCGTTTAAAAATTAATAATACACCCCCAAATATCAAAATACCCCTAACTATGCCCTGGATACCCGAAGTCCATTCTCGAGTGATTAGCGCTGCCAGAAAACGACCCTAACCCTAGCGACCAATTGTTTGCGACACCTATTATTTAGTACTGGACTTCATCATTCAAAACTCAACTCTAAATCCCTGCCAACAAAGTTAAAAATTTAATCAGTTTTATAAAACCGAACGGAGTAACTTTGAATCGGCGGGTGGTAACAATAAAACCAATTGTTGGGCGCCTCTATTATTGTCCGCGTTTATTGAATTTTAAACTCTATTATTAAGGATTCAAAGATCATAGTTTGCAGGTTTTAATTCAGGAACATGTTCGATTGAGGAATTAGTATTCTATTGCAACGCAATCATACGGTGGCTGTTGTTAGGGTTGCTGCTTTGGTGATCTGCCATTGTTATTGGTTCTTATTTTTTTGTTTGTACAATCGATAAACATTTATTTCTTCATTGCTTTAAGTCATCATAACTTTAACCCAAACTACAAAAATATATTTTTAATTTCAAATGATTTACAAAAACTGTCACTAGGAAACGAACTATGTTTTATATACAGCGTGTAATCCTATAATTTTCATTTATAAATGGTTAATTAGATACAAAGTAAAAAATATATGTATATTATATTTTTTACTTTGTATCTTATTATCCATTACATTACATTTTGTTTTTTTATTTCCTTGATCAACTTATGTTTTATGAATAAATTGCGTGATTATGATAAAAAGAAGGATATAAATCATACGAAAGATCATACGCAATAATTAAGTAAGTAGGTTACTGGTTAAAGAGAAAGTTGAATATTAAACTTCTGAAACATCTCCGCGTGCTAGCGATAAATTAATAAAAAATGTTGTGTATCAACCCTTAGCGCAGGGGTTGCGAACCTTCCCAATGATATTACGTGACTGTGTTTAATATCGTCCCTTTGTCCGCCACAGATAATAAATATCCAGTAAACAATATTGCTCGCTGAATGCCAGTTCAGTTTATTAATTTTGTTACGAGTGCGCTCTAGAATTATTAAATTAAATTAAATACTTCAAAGGATGAAGGGCTTAGCATATTAAGTAGTAATACTGATGTAATGCCGTTGGTAATAGTTGTTATTGTAACATATGGCTTATATGGGCATGGTGTATGATGTGTTTTTTTTTAAATAGAAATCTGATATATTTGTATAATTTTTATGTATTGTGATCAATTCAGATCATTTTTAAATTTACCTACTTCGATTTAGAGCGTTTTTTACATTTTGGAAACTTTAAAAAGCGTGACACCCTATGCTGTGTCACGCTTTTTAAAGTGTGCTGATAATTTCATACATAATTGGCAGCAACTGTTTTTTATACGTATGGGTATCCATTGCTGACGCTTTAATGTGAAGGCGCACTAAATCTATTTTCTTATATAAAATACAAATACTAGACTACTGGGAGCACTTCAGCTGGTTGACGTAGATTCGCAGAAATCTATTATTTTTGCACAATTTTCCTATACATTTTGCATATGTGTAAAAAAACTAAATACCTATAGTTGATTTTAATAAATTCATGCAAGAGACTTCAGTGCGAGTAAACAAGTCACTCGTCACCCTCTGCTGACCGCGGCACGTGGCACTGCCCAATTTTAATTACGGCACCATTGAATTAATTTATCAAAATGTCAGAACGATCTTGAACTTTATTTAATTAACATAAGGCCGAGTTATTTTTATTTTTAAAGTTTTTTGTCACTATACAAACGTAATATTACAAATTGCACTTTTGGTTGGACGTCAGTACAAAGTCACTGCTTAATTCAATTTAGTTAAAAACGCGCTTGAAAACGCTTATCAGCAGCAGGACTCACGCAATGAACAGATTTAATTTAGCATCGATGCAGTCGCGCGTTAGCATCGATGCAGTTGCGGCTTTTGCATCGCGACTGCATCGCCGCTAAAAGTCGCAGTGTGTTAGGGGTTTATAACTACACAATGGTTGATTGATTGATACGTTATTTTAAAGTAGCGTTGTATAAATATTTGAATAATAATAAGGGTGGAGACTAAATTATAAAACTCTAGCCAACCATTACATAAATAATGTGTTATGTTATATTGCAGTGTCTGGCTTGAGAACGATTGTATGCTAAGTCGATTTGATGGTCCATTTTCTGTAGTTAATTTTGATGGTAATTTTGAGGTAAGATCCTAAAAATAAAGAGTGTAAAGGTGTTTGTCTAGACTTCAATGTATTAGAAACAATATAGAAAAAAAATAGGTCCCATCTGACTGACTCTAAACAATTTTACTAATAATAACAATTTTCTACTAAAGAACCTGAACTGCTTAGTGTGATCGATCATACAGAAAATAATACCAAAAATATCTTTAAGATAACAAAAAATATATATGAACACTGATCGCAGAATCAATTGAAACAAGGAAAATTGATTGCTATGTCTTCATTTCATTTAAGAGAGGTAACACGATCAGCAATCATTTAATCAAATCTACCCGAAAAAAAAACAAACGTACTTTGTGAAAAATTTAATAAAAAAACAGGCTTAAGAAGCCAAACCCTGCCATTGGGTATCAAATAACCAACAAATTTATTACTACTTTATTACGTTCTCAATAAAGTCGAATATTCCGCGAACGGGTGCCGAAGGTAGAATCGAATGTTGAAATACTTTCACCAAGCGATTAGTGCGTGTTACAAGGCGATAGAGACGATGTTTGCATGCAGCCAGGGGTGTCACACCGTAGGCAAACAATTTGTTCGATAAACGACGCGTGTATCAGTTTCAATGGTAAATAAAAAAGGGAGAAAAAGATTGGATAAAGATTCTGTAGAAGTGGCTAGACTCGAGTATCGGAAAATACAGAACAGGGAATTAGAGTGCCTGTAAAATAAATAAATATTTTTTAATTCAAGTTTCATTCTGTCATGATTAAATTTTCTGCTTCAATATGATATGAATGAATATAGGAGAACCAAAACCTTTTGATACTTGGTGTATATAGAATGTATTGATATTGTTTAAGACATATCAAGATACAAGTATTATCTGTTGACAATAACTGTGATGTGTCGTTGAAGTATTAGTAGTCCCCCTAGCCGATTTCGACTACGATGGCCAGTCACAACGACCAACCGACTGCGCGGGACATATTATAGTGCCCAAGTGTGTGCGCAAACAGCACGATGGGAGAGCAATCTGGCACGATCGGAGAGAGTTCAGGCGCAGGACCAACGGCTTTACGTGCTTTTCCGAGGTACGGGGTGAAACACCGCTAATTTCCAAACTCCGCGCCACCTTAAGAATTTATGAACAGAAAAACTCAGGTATATATTTTTGGCCTGACCCGGGGATCGAACTCAGGACCTCTGGCGCAGCCGTCGCTTTTAAAGTGCGACCCACTTACCGGAGCGTCACCAAGGCAGTCGTTGAAGCAGTGTTAGTGTTTATGTTTAAAAGGATAAGTGTTAAAAAATAAATTGTGTATGACACAAGTGCTTTAGACAAACTAGGATTTAGGCAGTTTGAGATTTGATGCAAGTTATGTTTTTCAGTATATACCAGCCTACAAATGTAAAAATCTTATTTGTTATACTTACACGTCACTTTATCAAATTTGTCAAATATTATGTCGGACTGTCGAATACACTACCGTTTCCAGCTGTACTGATTCCCTGTACAACATATCAAACACACTCGACGGAACCCTCCGCGTCTGTCGATTACTCAACCATTAACCTTCCCCGGACCAGAGTGTACTTAAACTGACAGACAAACTGACATTACACCGCAATTTGTACTATATCACCTTAAGATTAAGTCCAAAATCAAATGGTAAAACTCAACTTGATTGTGCTACTGTCGATGTAAGAAAAGGAGTCCTATACGAAAGAGATAGAGTTTAAAATTGGGTGAAAAATGTAGGGACGTTTTCTAGGATGAACGAAATCACTTGCTCGTTTTAACAGTGATTCCAATTGAGTTTTTCTTATAAAAAGGTTTCAATAAGCGGTCAGTAGAATGAAGGTATCCGCTCTCGTCCGCTTTTTTCGCTCGCTCACAATGGCCAACTTGTTGAGAGAGCTCATTATTGTCGAGTAGTCATTCAACACAGTTTTTAATGATAATATCTTTTACAAATACTTGTTGACCAAAAAATCTTTGAGTGATGCCATTAAAAATGATCATTTTGAGATTTCTTAGTAAAATTTCTTTAGTAGATTTCAGATCTTCTGTGAGTATGCATTAAACCTTCACTGTTCATAATAACTTCTCTCATTATAAAAAAGCCATATCTAACACTCTTAAGGCAGAAGTATTCTCGCTGTAACAAGGAAATGCAACAATTTTAAGTTAATTCACTTTAATTTTTTCTTCCTTTTTTGTAAATTTATTTTTTAACTCGTATAAGATTTAATGTCCTAGTAGCATACATTAACAGTTACCAAACATGTTGTGTATACTATTTATGGGCTACGGTCCAGTCTTTTTTGTGTATTGTAATAATTATAGTATGTGATGACTGTATCCTGTCTGTATACCGAATATAAATAATAAATAATAATAATAATAATTATATTATCAACTAGAGACTTATTTTGAGAAGACAAGTAGATGAAACCATTGATTCGATGTAATTCTTTACGAGTTTGATATATTTTGCTGTGAATTAAATTCTGTTCACCTTTATTCAGAAAATTCATGAATATTTTCAAAATATATGTTTTGCTCGTGATGGGAACATGCAAGCCACTCGAGCCATAAAAATATCTAATTGCCCCGCAACTGAACTTTCCCCATAAATCGTTTGGAATACAACTCTCCAGAATAGCCGAGTCCAAACGTAAAATTGCAGACCAAAACATTCGCTGAAAGTTTATTAAAACGCATCAAAGCCGGTTTAACCCTTCCCTCAAAACCAAGCAAATTCGTTTTATTTATACAATGTGGTTTCATCCTACGCTGACCCCGACAGAGATAAAAGATACTCCATATAGCGAGGGTAAAAGGGATAGTTAGACTGACCAAGTGGCACTTGAAATATAAATGGTATCGGTTCGCGCGAATGAGACGAATGTTATTTTTAATGGTTTAGAGAGAGAGGAAAGACGAGTTTTGAGGCTCGTATGCGCTCGAGTGGAGGGCGAGTGTGCCTTTAAAGATGATCTCGAGAGGCGGTCGAGAGGCCAAAGATATCCAGAGGGACATTTAACTTGCAAATGCAAGGAAACGTACAAGAAATTCACCTTGTTATGGAACGGTTGCAATTATCTGAACTTGTTTGGAAAAGTCAGGACAAGATAGTGAGCAAACATTCATGCGATATTTGCCTATTTGTTTTTTTAAATCACTTTTTTCATGTAATGACAGAAACTCTATATTTATCTTTAAAAAAACAGAGCATGCCTTTTGTGCACTGCTCATAAATAGCAAGATACAAATAAAAGATCAACATCATTTAATCCAACTTTAAACTTGTTTCACAAATAGTATCCGATAAAGATAATTAATAAGAAATCACCACATCTTCAAAGATATACCACAAATAACAATTCGCAAATTATGCACCTTTGCATAACTATGGTATCAACATTTGCCAATTTCCCCACAACCATTACTTAACCACAAATCTGTAAAAAACTTCGGTAATTTGTCCAAATGTCCACGACAAATATCACATTACAAGCAACTGCTCCGGGAGTAATATCATTATGTCACAACTGGCCCGAGCCGAGAATACAATAGTGTCATATGATACTATAGATTGTGGGCTAATGTACTTTAGTTTTTTTCCCTCATCGCACGCCAATTTGACGCAGAGGTAAAATAACTGAGTTACAAGCAATACAAAAACATACGCCTTACAATCACTTATACTTATAATATGCTTTGCTTGATTTGTACATACAAGTTTCTAGAAGCCTACGCATACGAATCCAGTTAATTCTAATGATTTATTAAGAATACTAAAGTGGAGTTTTGAATTGCTTCCATTTTACTCTGGAGAGACAACTGAGTGACGAGAAACAAGTTAGATTTACTAAAATAACACGGATAGAATCTTATCAACGTATTAAGCACCAAAATTAGCACTCATCTCCTCCTCTTTTCAGAAGGAAAGATAAAATTTGTTATAAACTATCTAAATAATAATATTTTCTTGCAATTGAACGTTTTAACTTTCCAGTCAAATTAATAATATGTAGTTCCCTCTAGCCGATTTCGACTACGGTGGCCAGTCAAAACGACTAACCCACTGCGCGGGACATATTATAGTGCACAAGTGTGTGCGCAAACACAGGTCTCTATTCCTTTCACTCTCATAGCCCGATGGGACAGCAATCTGACACGACCGGAGAGAGTTTAGGCGCAGGACCAACGGCTTTACGTGCTTTTCCGAGGTACGGGGGTAAAACACCGCCAAATTCCAAACTCCGGGCTACCCTAAGAATTTCTGAACAGAAAAACTCAGGTATATATTTTTGGCCCGTCCCGCGGATCGAACCCGGGACCTCTGGCGCAGCCGTGAAAAAGTGCCGTAGTCTAAAGTGCGAACCTCCTATCGCTGCGCCACCGAGGCAGTCCAGTCAAATTACCAAGTAGTCGACCAAGCGTAGTGACGGTAAATATTATAGTCATCATTTAAGTACGTACGCCAGCACATCAGGCTACCCACTTTTGTTGCAAACTAGCCCTTACAACAACGCTATAAGACACCACAGTGTTTACCTTGACGTCCTGTTATCTGTACATACATGCATCAATTTCAGTGACGTTCGACATTAATTAATTACTGTTCGCGCTAAGGGCACTTACTCACACCACTCACTCTGCATGATCGATTGACCTTCGTTGATTTGTGTTTATAATTGCGTTGTTTATCGGATACGCAATTTAATAAATCGGTAATCCGTTTTATACAAGTTTTTGTTTTGGTCAGTGACATCCAACTCAGGGAGAAAACCGCTTCACAGCATTATCGGGCTATCTGGAGTTTTTAACGCGCACACTAGCGCCACTTTAGTAGAAAAATCACAACTCGTTAAATAAAAGACCAATCGATAATCTGATGGTTTGGATACAATGTTTAAGTTCAATAAAACAGAGTTATCTGCAGTTACAGTTAGAAAAAATGCCAAAAATGGCCACTTTTAGCAGTTTTGCTAACTCTAACTACAGTAAACTACTTTTGAAACAATTTAAATGTATTAAATAAACTATAGAACCTGTACTACAATCGTGTCTACCAGGTTTTTGATTGTTTTTAGGGTTCCGTAGCCGAATGGCAAAAAACGGAACCCTTATAGTTTCGTCAAGTCTGTCTGTCTGTCTGTCTGTCTGTCTGTCTGTCTGTCTGTCTGTCTGTCTGTCTGTCTGTCTGTCTGTCCGTCCGTATGTCACACCCATTTTATTCTGTAACTATAAGCATTACACAATTGAAATTTGGTAAGAAGATGTATCTTGTTAACCGCTTACCGATTCTCATACAAAAAATAAAAAAATGACAGTTAATGGGGCTCCCATACATGAAACGAAAACCAAAAAAAAATTTTTTTGGCAAACCTATGCGTGTGGGGTGTCTATGAATAGGTCTTTCAAAATAACATAGAGGTTTCTAAAACCATTTTCTTTTAAAGTCAAACGTTTAATAGCTAGACGCTTCCAAAGTGGTAAAATGGGCGTCCCCCCCCCATCTAATTTCTAAACCAAGCAAGTGTAAATTTTGAAAAAAATATATAATGTAGATCTTAACAAATACTTTCAACGAAAATTGGTTCGGATGGGATCGAACTAGTAGTTTTTGAGATATAGCACATTTTCAACAACCGCAAACATAACTTTGTACTTCATACAAACACTATGAAAAACAAAGTTATATTTGTAGTCAACAAAATATTGTGGTATTTTACTAAGTAGAAGTAAATGGATTCCCTAATTCAGTTAACGTAGGCACGGAACCCTCAGTGCGCGAGTCCGACTCGCACTTGGCCGGTTTTTGTATTTATGAAGTAATAATTATTTTAAATAGAGTGGCGCTAGTGTTCGCGTCAAAAATTCAGGGAGCCCCTTAATGGGATGGGCTTCTCTATTAAACGCTACAATATTCAGTGATGATCCTGAACCAGGACAAGTAAACGTCGTTTCCCTGGTCAACACCAGGTACTGATGTAACTACCCAACGGTAGCAACATCAGTACTTGCAGAAGGCTGAAGATAAAGTATATTAATTAAAAGCTTTTGACTGTGTATTACGAGGCGAGAAACCTCCAGCTCTTAAACTTTGGCGTGGAAGGCAAGAGGGAAACGACTGCACTATATTTACTGATTTGGAGTTTCTAAGGAAAATCTCCACCGACAAGTGCTTAGATCTCTTTATGGATGATAAATCGACTAAGTCACACGGTGCATTAAAACAGTTTACAACCTAAAATCTTCTGTACTTATTAAAGGTTTGAATGCGGCTTTGACGCGGAATGATTTTATTCACACTCTTATAATACGTTGTTGTTTCTATATGTTAAAACTAGCGGTCTTCCGCGCTTCGCAGCTTGATGTTTTATAACCTAAAGCCTAAATGAGCTTTACAACACAAAAATATTTTTTTACAGTAGTTCATAAGATAAGCACGTCCAAAGAACAAAGAAACTCTTCAGCTTTTTAATATTAGAATAGATAGTCTGCCAGTTTTAACGACAAAGTATAATATAATGATTACAAAGAATGTCTTATTAAAAACATCAATTAACTCTTGTTCCGTTCCTATTTTCCGCACGTAAGAAAATAATCAATATTTTACCACCCCCTGCATTCTACTCGTACTCATATCTGTTTTACAGTGAGCATTAAAATATAATATACGTAATACAATATTCACTTTAATTCCGAGCGACGCGGGAAGCGAATATATTAACCGCAAGCTACACTCATCTACATATTTTGTATGCGAATGTAGTGAAAAGCAGTACGTTAATTCTCTGCGGTGTCTTAAAAGTAATGGACGAATTGTAGAGTACTACTTTACTCTCGTTACCTACCATAAGTTAAAGGCGGTTTAACTCACTTAAGACGTAAAAAGTAAAAAGTAAGTAAGTAAAAAGTCTACGGAAAATTGAACAGCGCCTCTAGCGGTCACTTGCCAAACTAAAATTTCCAATACACTTTTTTAACGTCGTCGCTAGCGAGTAAAACCGACTTAAACTCATGGTAAAGGTACTGGGAAGTAGGATCATGATTCCCTATTATTACCAACTTCAAAAAAGGAGGTAATTTAGGTCACTGGTTCATATCCGGCTGGAAGGCCCATTTTGAAGGAGTCTGCTGGTTCTTATAATATGGAATAAAACGACACCTTCAAAAATATAGATCTTGCTGTATTTTTACAGGAAAAAAATTACAAAAGAATAGTTTCAGATATCGTGTAAGGTCAATGGCGCCTCAATCGAAAAGAGTTCAAAGACAAAAAACTGAAGAATTACTCTAATTGACATAGATTAAAAAAATATAACTCCTCAGAGATAATAAAAATGTAACGATACTGATACCAAAAAAACTTTTTTACATGGAAGTACCTACAATATAAATTTATTATTGCGATACTAGCGAGCAAGTCAAAGCTACTAACGCCAGGTCGCCTCTTCGTAGCTTAGCTACGGCGTAGTATTTCGTAGATACGCGCTAGCTACGCACGAGGGTGCGAGATTCCCTTTTTTTTAGAATCTTGTGAAGAGGTTATCTTTTATAGAACTTGTATAAAAAATAGAGAAACTACTTTTTTAGGATAAGCGTAACTCTTATTATCAACCCTGAGTTTGATGTCACTGACCAAAACAACACTCTGTCGAAATCTTTAACCGAAAGGAATGCTTAGAAACAGTTTTTTATTTTTACATCTTCCATTAAAACCTAAATATGTTCAGATATAATGAACTGTGTGACTAAGGCGAGGAGGGTGCCGATAAGACGAGCATTCCGCCGCGCGTCATATTACTCCATCGTCACATTATAACTTGCGAAGTCACTAATAAGGTGTTTGTGGTCCAAAGGAAAAATTTAATGAAAAAAAAAAACTTTTATGGTCGTAAATGTGTAAGCGTGATCGATAGTTAACGCAACTGGTTACACAAAATAGTTAAATGTCGTTACCAATGGTTGTTAACAGATATAAATAAGTTTTGAATAAAAAATACCGTAACCAAATGTCGCCATGACTATTCTTATGACTGTTTTCTAAGATATTTTTGATATTTTTAGGGTTTCGTAGCCGAATAGTAACTTGGTAGTGATACCGAAGTGATGCAACCTACAGCGCGATCGTGTTTGGATGGGTGACCATTCCGGCCATGTAAGTGACGTATATCACGAGCATATCTCGTGCTTTGGAAGGCACGTAAAGCCGTTGGTCCTGGCTTATATCGGTTGATATTGGTCGTTAAGTCTAGCCAGAGGCCGTATGGGCGGCTTGATAACATCTGACAGCAGGGCTAGTCGCTTGCCTTGCAAATACCCCTCCACCAATCCGCACTGGTTACAGGTTATCTTCTCTAGCCGAATGGCAAAATATGGAACCCTTATAGTTTCGTCAAGTCTGTCTGTCGGTCTATCTGTCTGTCTGTCTGCCTGTCTGTCCGTCGTTGCACAGTTATAATGATGTGAGTACGTTAAAAAAAGCTTTTTTCCTCATGTATAACTACAGACTTTTAAAAGGAAGGTTGTACAGTAATATCTAAAAACCTTTCCGCTCCTTCCCCACTCCAAACACTGTCGGAATGCGGCGCCGACTGTACTCCTATATGGCGGTGCAATATTCGCATTCCTGCGGGTTGATACTCGCGAGATATTGCCTTCGTCGCTGCCCAAGTGTTTATATAAATGTGTATTAGAGTATCCCTTTTGAGGGAATGAATACTGAACAATTTTCGGGTAATTTTACTATTAGACCCCATCCTAATGTGTAAAAAATATTTTTTATATATCATTGTTTATTTTTTATTTATTATGCGGGGTTATTTTTAACCGACTTCAAAAAAGGAGGAGGTTATCAATTCGACTGTATGTTTTTTTTTTATGTATGTTACCTCATATCTCAGTCGTTGGTCGACCGAATCAAAATTTTTTTTCGCCTACTTAGAGGGTGTACCTTCTAGTTGGTCCCATTTTTTCCATTTTGGGATCTGATAATGGGATCTTGGTGTAATCGAGGGAAACCCTCAAATTTTAAAGGCAGGTATATTGTTTCTTTACTAGAATCTTAATGTTGACGTGTTGTTACGTCTGATAGTCAACATCTTTTTACTTTTTTTAAAGTTTATTAAGTACTAAAAAGAGACCAGATATTTCGCGCGGTCGGTCGGTATCTCAATTGGTAAAGCTTTTGGCCCGGTTAGCCAAGAAGTTGCTGGTTCAAACCGCCCGTGAGCAAATTTTTGGTTTCGTATTTCATCAAGAATATAGAGTATGTAAACCCATTTTACCACTTGGGAAGCGTCTATCTCTCAAACGTTAGACTTTTAGAGAAAATGATTTAGGAAACTCGGTGTCATTTTAAAAGACCTATCCATAGAAACCTATACCTATACCTACACGCATAGTTTTGTCAAAATATATATTTTTTGGTTTTAGTTTCATGTATGCGGAGCCCCCACGTAAATATCATTTTTTGTATGAGAATTGTAAAGCGGTCATCAGGATACATCTACCAACTAAGTTTCATTTGTGTAATACTAATAGTTTCAGTTTCAGGCTGTGACACACGGACGGACAGACAGACAAAAGGGACAAGGGTTCCATTTTTTGCCATTCGGCTACGAAACCCTAAAAATTTTATGTTTCCTTAAATTCAATGCAAAAGCAATGTTCCTTCTATACATTCGGCAACCACCCTTTCTCATCAGTACAAGACACCTCATAAAACTATTTACGAAATCAAAATGTGTGACTATCATATTTAAAGTCATTACTTAAGCACAAAATTTACAATAAATACATTTAAAACACACATGTTTTAAACTTATAGTAATTAAATCTTTGTTATTATATCGCATTGATATAACAACCCATTTAAAAACGTTCAAAGGATTTTAAAAACCTGAAATTAATGCCCCATAAAAGCTAGTTTCATACATTTTTATAATATAGTCGCAGTAAAAGGCAAGTTCGCGTGGACTCTTTGATGTTTTTAAATTTTAAATTAATAGGCAGCTAGGCGAATTATAAACATTTGTATAAAGAAAAAGCTTGAGTGTTGCTGCATTTAACTAAGTAGGGAATGGCAGTACCGGAGGGAGAGCCGCAAAGGTGTTACCTAAATAGTGAAAGCTATCGCTTTCGTATTGCAATTACTAATGTCATGGTAGAGTTTATAAGGAAACTTACAATCACATAGCGAGCGATGGAGAGGGCTATGCTTAGTGTTTCTCTACGACATCGAATCAGAAATGAATAGATACGTAGAAGAACTAAGATAACAGACATAGCCCTGAGAATCAGTAAGCTCAAGTGGCAATGGGGAGGGTACATAGCGCGAAGAACTGATGGCTGTTGGGGCAGCAAAGTTCTAGATTGGAGACCCTTCGACCATAGACGCGCCGGATGTCTACGGACAAGATGGACAGACGACCTTGTAAAGATCGCAGGATCAAACTGAATACAGACCGCTTGGTCTGGATCGGTTGCTGTGGGAAACCGTGGGGGAGACCTATACCCAGCAGTGGACGTTAGATTTCTTACTTGGGGATCAGATTATATGTGATTTGTATCAAATATTTATATTAATTTATTTTGATTTACTTACTCTGACTTTACATGAAAATTGCAATCGCCATCCCGATCTCTTCTCAGTTAGATAATACCCACGCTTGCAACTGTTAAAGGTAATGAGTGTAAAACTGTTTCAAAGGGAATTGGGGAATGTAATAGTTTACTTTGGTTACTGCGCGGAAATAATGGCTATTCAATTATTATTTCGCAAAATGCCATTTACAGAGAGAGGTTATTATTTCGCAAAGTGGCATTTGGCTTTGCAATACAGATTTGAGAGAACATTGTCAATCAAAACCCAAGTTTTTGGTTGCGAATACGTATATCTATGGCAGGTGTAATTTTTCTAAGTCCAATTATTACTCCAATCTGAGATTTATTAATATTATTAACTACATTGGCGGTAACTATAAAGTTTTTTTGTTACCATTTCTATGTCTGGCTACTGTAACCACATCTTTTTGCATTTAATCAATTCCAAGAAAACTTTTTCAGTTTCATTACCTCATGTTGCTTGCTAACTTTGTGATTCAGTCACTAATGTTTCCTGTAAACGCTTACAAGTGTGAGGCGGCTGCAGCCCCCATACTGTATTCATTTGACGAACAGGGAAATCAGTGGAGACGTCTATTTTTATGTTAATGTGTTATAATCAATCCCCTAGAAAATGTAAAACAACATTATGCACCAACGTCGATTATTGTGGAAATGTTTGAAAACTTGTCATCTGGTTTATTAACTCATAACATGACAACGTCTTTTAATATAATAATTCGATAATTTTACTTGTAGTAATTGTGTTTGAGTAAGAACGGGTACGGTCCAATAGTCATTATTCCTAACTTTCTGATTATGGACCGATTTTTTCGCTATATTTGACCCCGTATCCATAAAATGTTTGTTACCCTGAAAGGTCTCCCCCAATTTCCTCCAATTTGTTTCTATCTATCAATCCTTAGAAAAACTAACCAAATTATCACACCAGCGCTTTCTAGGTCTGCCTCTGCGGCGATAGCCAACTGGTATCCATCGCGTGACGATGTAGGCCCATCTTTTCGGGTGCATCCTACTTATGTGTCCCGCACCCTCCCACTTTAGCCTTGCTGTTTTCTCGTTGACATTCGTTGTACCAGTTCCAGAGCGTATTGTTGTATTACGGACCTTATCCATCCTGTTAATACCCAACGAGCTCCTTTATATGGCTCTTTGGCAAACCTTGAGTTTGGATTTTTGACTTTCGGTCAGTCACGTCTGAGCTCCATATGTAAGGATATAAATATAGTATTTTAACATACAAAACTATACAGACGTCTCTACGCCACCGCAGTTTGTCGCCGCAACAATAAATCGACGCGACGTCACTTTTTACACTTTCCACTTTTCTGTTTTACACTTTTTTACTTTCCACCCCTGGCGTGGGCAGGGTTGACACATTCCATAACAAATTTTGTATCTAACAGCTTGTTTTCAGAAGTAAGGAAAACGGGTTTCCTATCTCAGAGTCAAATCGATGACTTTCTGATGTTTTTAATCTGTTTTATTCAATTTTAGTAATTACCTTTATCGTCAAGTTTATGTATGTTATACAAAATTTGGCATAGCATCTTTTAAATTTGAACCAACATGTATTCTGTTCGCTGTAGTTCAGCGGTAAATCTTCAAAATCAAAGTAGGCTTGTTGTGGTTGTGTGTGTTTTTCTGTTGATTCATAGCTAAGTCTCAATAGGTCATTTAAAAAATATATAAAATACGCTTTTGTCTCTAGACTTTACAAGACATAGCATAGTCAAGGACGACGGTTTGAATAAATTTAAGACTACGTAAGCTCTATCTTAATCGTGTCCATCTGTTTTAGTATTCCGGTAACGGGACTTCATCAGGGTTGCAGCCACCGTCAAACAGTAAAAGGCTAGTCATGCATGATAAATAGCATTGCCAAGACGCAGCGCAGGACTTCCACCGACAAGATGTACAGACGAAAGGTCTTTACAAGGGTAAAGATCGCGGAAACAAACTGGATGCAGACCGCTATTGATCGGTCGCCGTGGAAAGTCGTGGGGGAGGCCAATGTTTAGCAGTGGACGTCCTTTGACTGGTAATGAAGAAGACCAGCGAGAACCTGGTCGCTAAAAAAAATTAAACAGAGCAGTTTTTTCATAAGTTTGCATTGGGCGCATAAGATGAGGATAAGAAATGTATAGATTCCGAAATAATTCTTTATTTCCACCCCTAACTGCTCAATAAACGGCAGCTTGCGAGTGGCAACACTCAGTACTTTGTCGAGTTTAATTGGCGCGAACCTGCTCTTTCTTCTCTGACGTTTTGTTTTTTTAACAACAATTTGTATACGGCCAGTGTTGCGGATTGTTAGGCCGATTTCGAATTTTATTTCAACGGGCATTTTAATTGTTATAGTTTTTAGTTCGGAGAGCGGTAGAGAGTTAATTAAATACGTGCTTAATAAACAATGTAGTCGTAGTAACAGTAACCGGCTAGCATACGTTTATTTGAATTTAGGGGGTGGTTGCGCTTTTTTGTGAAAAAAATATAATAGAATAGAAATTATATCCGTCTTAATTAAAAAGGAGGTCCTAAAGACCGAACATCTAACCACCTATGTATAAATAAAGCTTCGTTTGTAATAATATTTGCTGAATATTAACTGTTTATGATTTGTTGAATTAGTATAGCCGTTGGGGCAGAAAAGTTCTAGATTGAAGACCCTTTGACCAAAGACGCCGCCTAGAATGTCCACAGACAAGATAGCCAGACGACCTTATAAATTTCGCGGGATCAAACTAGATGCACAGACCACTCATGATGGGTCACTGTAAAAAAACAGTGGGAGAGGCCTATGTAAACGGACGTATGTTTGTATGTGGACGTTTTTTGGCTTATAATGATGATGATGGTAAAGTATTAAGAATTATCACTGATGTAGGTACTTTAAGTAGGTTTCTATTTACAAATGGTTGATAGAAGTAGAGAAAAAAAAGCCAAGAGTTCAGAAGCAGTTTTGATCCAAGCTGAGCCACTGAAGGAGCTGGCTGAAACAGCAGTGGTACAGGCAAATGCTATTGCACAGATTGATGCTATCTTAGAAAATATAACACACACAGAGGATATATAATCTGTCTCCTCGGGTGCCTTGTTACCTATCTACAGGGTTACCAATTAATTCAAAAATGTTTTGATCTTGATCAAAATCTATAGGTCTATTTGAGAAAAAAATATTTTAAAAAAGTAAATACCGATTTCAAAACCAAAATACACTAAAAAGTCTTAAATAAACACTTGACCCTTTATGGGAAAGGCTCCTTTAGACGAACAATTTCTTTTTGGAGTCGGTGCTCTGATAGTTGATGCTTGAGATGGTCTAAGAGATGGACAATGTTGACTTTCAGACGTAACAACACAACATTTTTAATTTTAGTAAAAAACACTAAACGTGCCTTTAAAATTAGAGGGTTTCCCTCGATTGCACCAAGATCCCATCATCAGATCCCGACTTGGCAACAATGGTACCATCTAGAAGGTAGAACCTCTAGGTTGGCTTTTTTTTGTAAATCGGTCCATAAATTACTGTGATATGAGGTAACACAGCCACAAAAAATCATACAGTCGAATTGATAACCTTCTCCTGTTTTGAAGTCGGTTAAAAAGAAACATGGTCAACAAATAAACCCCTAATATTCATAAATTTACTGCCGTGTGACTGTTGGTCGGTTAGTATATTTGGGAGGTTGTAAATATTATACAATATCCCGTTATTTTAAATTACTTACATTAAAATAATCAATGCTTGTTGGTATTAATAAAACAGTGGGTATATAAACAACATACTACTACCTTAAGATTCTACTAGTGCGCATTGTTTGTATCTGCCTAGCAAAGAGTACAGACTATCGGAGAGCGGAAATGGTTCGTTTGCGACAGGAAAAGCCTGCGGGCTCTCAAGATTGCCTTCTTGACTGTTCGCTGGGTTCTGTCTCAGACAGTGACACGTAACTTGTTGGTATAAAGTGTGTTTCTAACACTATACGACTCACTTAAAAACAATATTGCATTCTTGCGTGTATTTTGGCTGTAGCCAGTTTTGTTGCAGACAGTGACATATCGGAAACTAGTCGGAACGACGTGTGTTTATATCACTAATATTCCTTGTAAAAGTCTCGCTTCTACGACCTTAATTATCTCATGTTTAATGGTTAAGAGATAATGTAACTTCAGCTAAAAACAAGCCAATCAAATATGCAATGAAAATGATTTGAGTGCAGTATGCGACTTTCAGCAAAATCTGTGGAGAGATTTTAACAATGATCCTGTACAATGTACAAATGTAGAGTCTGATTACGTGCATCGAAATTTCAATAATGTATTCGGCGTTGAAAAGTTTGATAGTTTAGAAAGAAAGGCGTATGGAACTTTTGGATCTCATTGCTTTGCCTTTTTAGTACTATTTGATAATAGCGGCCACATATATTTTTATATCATAGAATATGATATAACAAAATCTCTTACGCCGCCCCATTACGCTATAAACGGGCTGTGAAGGACGCTTGAATTTTCATTTTTTAACATAAACTGCTTTTATTTCAAAACCTGACACTTTTCAAAGTTTTACCAAAGTACTTTGGTCAATTTTGAAAGGTTTCAGTTACGGCCATTTCAAAAAAAAAAACATACCTAGTAGGTGCTAGCGAGCCAGACTCAATAGTAAAAATTCAAAGGCCTTTGTGATTATTATAATGATTTTCTTTGGGTATCGAGGTGTTTCGCAAGTGCTGTTTCAGAATGGCTATATTTTCACCACACGTGGTTAATCAGTGAATATGGCCCAAGGTATCTTCTGAATCGACCCATTTCATCGACCACTACGGTGCCAATAACCCAATTCTGAAACTTGTCCGATTCGGTTTCCATTTTGTAAACCTCTTGGTGCGAAACGCCTCAATGCCCTTTTCTTTCAACTAATGTAATGATAAAGTAAACCAAATTGAAAGCAGATCACTTACCAGGCGAGTCGTCAGGCACGTCGGAGTAGTGGTGCGGAGCGGCCTGCCCTGCGTAGAGCAGGTTCAGTTCCCGAGCCTCATTCTCTTCTTGGGCCTGCTGTCTACGGAGAGCCACCTTGGAGGGACAATATTCAGTAGTTAACATATATATATTTTAATTTTGGACACCAATCTACATTGCTGGAGCTCTGATCACACAGTAAGTAGCCAATGCACGTGTGTAATGGAAATCAGAAACAACGGTGGTACCACAACACCCAGACCCGAGACAATATAGAAAAGTATGATTTCTACAATGACCCGATCGGGAATCGAACCCGGGACCTCGGAGTGGCGACGCCCTGAAACCCAGCGTGCTTAGCCACTACAACACGGAGGTCGTCAAATGACTATAGTTTATACATAATCAAAGATTGATAATGTAGTAAGACCAAAAAAGAGCGAACAGCAACTTTATCCAAACTGTCCGAAACAGGGATAAATGGAGAGGGTTAAAGGATAATGGCTAAAGAAGAAGAAGAAGAACGTAGTAAACTGAATATTTAATATTCTCGAAAACTTTGTTTCGCCTCAAGTTTTTTTGTTAGTGATGTAGTTAAAACCCCCTAAAAAGACACTTCACTAAGGGCCGATTTTTCCAACTTCAGATAAGACTTATCATGCTCAATAAGTATGAATCGACCGATTCCGAGGTGACGTCTTCAAATTAGGCGTATTGTATTTTATTCGACAAATATTACTTATCCGACATTGGAAATAATCAAGCCTAAGTCCAGTTTATAGTCTATGGACGTTCTGACACATGAATGTGTTATGCTGTGTAAACACAATATTGAACAGTTGCGGGCACAAAACTTTTATACCAATTGTCTTCCACAATATTGGGATAAGTACAGTACGAGTATATTTTGCTAAACAAACATTTTAAACACGTTCAACCTGCACTATTTCACTGATGCCAGCGCTCCTGATGTCAGTTTTGAAGTTACTTTTTCAGCATCAACCTTCTGAGCAGTCTTTGGGTTTCTCCTGTAGAACCATAACCTCTAGACGCTGTCCCCTTGTTCTAGATATGACTTGCTTACTATCTTTTGTAGTTCAGCACTGCACAGAGGCATTATTTTTGCTGTAAACATGCTCTAAGCTCCAATAATATTGGTACACTTAGTTACCTGAGCCGCCATGACCCTCTGCCGCTCAGCGATCAGCGTGCACTTTGCGCAAACGCAGTCGCGCCACCGGCAGTACCGCTTGTGCCCTTTCAGAGCTGACACCACGCCGTGGTTGCGACAGCGAGCACATTTTGGTGTTCTCTGTGGAAAAGAAGATGATCAGGATAGTGAGACTGTCGGCAAGATGGATGGATCCTCTTAAGATAGCAGGGACGCAATCGCTCGCTCCTGGGGAGGAGCAATTTCAGCAGTTGACTAAGTGCACCTTCACATTAGAGCGACAGCAGCGCGACTCTCTAATGTGAAGGGCTTACTGCTGTCATTTTATGTATGAAATTGAAAGCAGCGCGACTGCCGCGCGACAGTCGCGCTGCTAAAAACGCCTAAGTGTGAAAGCGCTTTAAGAGTCCTACATTTAGCCAACCGAATAAGTATAAAACGTCCGATTTTAGATAAGATGTCATTTTTATGATTGCTGTCAAATAGGTGACGTTTTCAAATTAGGCGTTTTGTATCGTATGCGACGAATATTCCTTTCTGATGTTGGTAAAATTTAATTTTAGTGCCCTGCGCCTTTATAGCAGACTAGGCTTTTAACTACCTGTTTAGCACTTACACCCTGTATACACTGCGAGTTTTAGCATGGATGCAGTCGCAATGCAAAATCTGGAAATTGTCGAATTATGTACTGTATTTTGGCGATTGCAACGATGCTCACGAGCGACTGCATCGATGCTAAATTAAATAATCTGTTCATTGCATGTGTCGCGATGCTGAAGCGCGTTTTCAAACCTGCGACTGCATAGATGCTAAAATTCGCAGAATATAAGAGTTCTTATTGTGTAAATTAACTTCAAAATTGCAGATAAATTTAAAATCAGAACTTCTGTAAAAGCACATAGTAACGGGATTATTTCATGCCTAGTTCACAATTAAATATCAGTCATATTTACTCGTACGTAAATGGACTGCTTCGTGATTGACAATTAGCTAGAGTCTGGTGTTTATAGACTGGGCGGTAGATGCTGGATTATGGACTACAAGTTGCAAACATTAACTGCCTCTAAACCAATAACTAGGGTTAAAGCATATCTATCCACCCGTAATGGGTACATCACCCTATTATCTTCAACCAGTTGTCAACCATATAGAAGCACGTTACGTTAAGGTATGGGATCGACACGGGATAGCAAACGCTTCGCCTCGGATTGCTTTTGCTACAATTTATGTCATTTCTTCTTGTGAATGACAGCCCTTTTGACAGAGTGGGTGGTTAGTTGACAAATGTCGGGCGTAAGCGCGTTACAACGGATCCCAATTTGATATGGAGTTGATAAGTATGGAGTTTCATATATTTTTTACGAGATGAAATTTATTAGAATTAAAAGGTTAAAGAAAATACATGCAAAAACTAGTAGCTTTAAACCTAATCAAAAATAAAACCGTGTCCATGAGGCAAAGAGGCGAGTATGCTGGCTGCGTTACCGCGTTGGATAGCAATACTTATCCGTTGAGCGAGAAACGAGCCAGCTTTTTTATTGGACAAAAGTAAAATTTGTTTAGGGGTATTTTTTCCAAAAAGCAATTTAGCGGATGGTCCTCATGGTCCAAAAGTTTCGACGCCAAACGGCGTAAAAACATAATCATTTGCAAGTGAAACATACGCCGTTTGACATTTTCAGCCAACTCCGCTGCTGCTCGAGCTTTAAGGGCTGATTCCCTGAGATGAGATGGAGCCAAAGAATCAACGCAAGTTGCGTCCCAAACTAAGGCCCGACCCCGCTCCCAGTTCCATACGAAAAATACTGAACGCCAGGAGTTGATATGGTGCTAATTATTCCCGTTACGGGTGGATAGATCTGCTGTCACCAGGCAATTATAAATAGATATGTAGTTGGCATTTAATTTGTACAAACTAGATTGATAAAATTTAGTATGTTTAGACTTTCAAAAGACAAATTGTTAAATTAAGTTTTAGTTATTTTATTATCATTCAGTGGCTTCTCTTAATTTAAAAAAAAACCTTATGGCTGTGATTGATATTCAGTAACCTCAAGTGGCAATGGGCAAGGACACATAGCGCGAAGAACTGATGGCCGTTGGGGCAGGAAAGTTTTAGATTGGAGACCCTTCGACCAAAGACGCAGCGTAGGACGTCCACTGACAAGATGGACTGACTACCTTGTAAGAAGGCAAGATCAAAATGGATGCAGACCGCTTGTGACCTGGTCGTTGTAGAAAACCGTGGGGGAGGCATTCAGCAGTGGACGTCCTTTGGCTGATAATGTTGATGGTGATGTGTCGATTTTAGTGAATTTGTTTTTATATATAAAACCGATATTTTTCCTATCTTATTGCCACTCTAGCTTATTACCACTCTACCTACCTAATATCATCTCCCAGTCTACATTATAGCTGTAATAAAACTACTTTCACCACCCTCTATTTAAATATAACAAATAGCAAAATAAAATTGAATAACCAAAAAAATTGGGTTGTTACCATTTCGCCTCTTCCATTCGGGAACTATTTGTTCGAGCACACTCATCAAAATATCACGTTACAAAATTATTCCGATTGCAAGTGTGTTTAAGTTAGTATAACATAATTAAAGTGTCATGTTTCTTGTTGCCCCTTCGGTTAATTTTAACACGGTGTATTTGAATTAACAATGCAACAATGTAATTTTATTAACGTATCAATTACGGATACGGAAGTGTCATCGGACACTGATGTTTGAATTAATAACTGGTAGTTTGTAGAATATTGTTCATGAATCTCAAAAACGGTTTACTATTCAGTTATTTTAACTATGTAATTATGAAAACATAGTAAGAAATAAGGGATTATTAACCATGCAGTTGATAGCCCTTACCTGTTAAGCAGACTAGCCTTCAACTCTAAAAAGTATCGAACTCGACAGAAAAGCACCTTTGACATACCCGTTTTGTAGAACTAACTACCGTAAAAATAGTTTTATAATAAGAGCCGCAAGCAAATACAATGCATCTTTTAGTCATATAGATATTTGTAATGAGCGATTGACAATTTTTCGTCGTCTTTTAAGATCTGCATAAATACAAGCAAATATTGATATAGGTATATTATTATAATAAAATAGTAGTTAGGTTTAGGTAAACCCTCTTTTTTTTGTAAAAGTTTTCATGTAAGGAACAAAAACTGTTCGCATTATGTCTTCTTGGCACTTATTGTAAAAGTAAGCATTGGAAACTTTTACAATGCTAGTGTAAAGCTAATTAATAACTATTTAGATGTACTATAAGACAGCTGATTGTTTCTTTAATAAAGATAAAATAAAATATTTTTTAACTAGTAACTATTTATCAGGAATATTTTTTCTAATGCTTTTGTATCACGTAATGTTAATTGACCAGCTTTCGTTGCCGACGGCACCGCCTTGCGTAGCCATAACCGGGTAAAAAACAGTCAAAAAAACTTCGCCTTAATCATAATATTGATTCTTGTTTTTTTTAAGATGTTTTTTTTATTATTACTTATGTTATGATATCTTTAAATCCTTTTGCATTTATTTTACTTAATTTATTTTTTCATAGTCAATGTGATTATCAATGGCAAAATGCTTGCAAACGTAATTAAAGGGAAGATCTTTAATTTTAGCCTGGTTTTATTTCAACTATAATGTCTTGTTACCTGTAACTTACAATCAATATAGCTATTTACCTGATATCTTTCTGAGGCTCTGAGGAAGAACGGAGGCAAAGCAGCCAACACTGGGTGCTGGACTAGCTGAGACACATCCACTCCGTTCGGCAAAGACATTTCCATAATAACTCAAAACAGTCCCTAAAAGTGTCCTCACAACTTCAAAACACACTATAACCTCATTTAAGATAAACAACAACAATCCAATGTCAACATAACCCTTCAAACATTAAAACGGTTTAAAAATACAAAGTTATTTTTAAAATATCACAAATGAAACGTCAAAGTCGCGATTTGAAAATGGAACGCGCAACACTTAAGGCGACGCTCCGCCGCGGGTTGTAACCAACACTGTTGCTTCATTTTCGGCGGACGAACTAACTGACAGTTGCCGGGGTATTGCGCGAGCGAGACGGGACGAGTGTGAAACGACACACTGTATTCAAGCGCTAGCTCCATCCCGCTCTTTCTATAGTGTTAACTGTATATGTTGTATCATCCGGTTATATAAAATGTTGTCAGATGAGAGAGCTTCTGCAGCCAATGGGAAGGGTCTCCGACCCCGCCTCTAGACTGCCATTGGTCCGGACGAATGCTGAAACTTAATTTATAAAGGTGACTTTTTTGAGAACCAGTTTTTGTGTTACCGGACAAAGCTCTATTGAATGAGGCACAAAAAACACAATTATGTTTGTTATTCGCGTCGAGGATTCCGATTCTTTTTTAATATTTATTGTAGAGGTTTTTGTTTGATTGTTTAAAGTGCGGTTAATGCTTCGCCCGGGTCAATATGGATTTTATTTCGAGTGTATTATTTGGGTAGATGTAAATTTGATAACATTTTATTTGGGTATTATGCTCTAGTATCATTTAATTCATCATGACGTGCACACTTGTGATGATATCTCAATTTGCGTTCTCATACCGCGTCTGAATTCATAATGACATCATCTACATACGTAAATAATGTAAGAACTCGAGCGAGTAAGTTAACGGTATCTTAATTCCGAGTTCAAATTCAATTCAAATGTCGAACGGAGCCGGAAGGTGCGTCCAAATTGAAATATTTCAATTTACTTGTCGAAGGGAATTCGATTTAAATTACAATGAGAGGCGAGGGTGGCGCGGGGAGTAGGGAGGGGTGGGAGCGGAGTAATTATCAATGTATAACTGAATGTCTGCGCGTATTGTGTTTAATCCGATCAAGAATGTGGATACAGGATGGTTATTGATTACGTCCATTCGGTGAAAGGCTTTGAGTGGATCAATTTGCTTATTGCACGGAGTTAATTAAAATGTATGTCATTGATGTGACATAGAGTAAAGTACTATAAAATGCAATAAGTACAGTTAAGAAATTGAAGATCACATGTCTCAAGACCCAATTCTGTCCCATATTCAACAAAAAATCTACTTAGCTGAACTCTTCCTCTGTGAATCGACACAAGACACTCAGGTCGTTTCGTAGACATCTCCCTGTAGGAACAGATACAGGTGAGGGGGCAGGGGGCGGCGGGCGAGGGGTAAGGGGTCGTCTCAAGGCGCAAATGAGAATTCCGAGGCTGAACGATCAATTCGTGAAATGTTCACATTTCGCAAACGTCTCAACTTGGCGGAGGGGCGAAAGAGGGATCGAAATATCGATGAAAAATATTGTCACTTACATTTCGTGTGTATTGAGCAATGTCAAACATCCATAGTCAGCCTCATAAGGTCTGACACATACCTGTAGGTACCTTCGAATTATGGAAGTCCTATGACCTAATTCCTGTCGTAGGTATATTAGTTATCTTTAAAAAATACTTTTTCAATAAACTGAAGCTACTGAGGCATCTGATGAATAATTAATGATAGTAAGTCTCCTCTTTTGACAATTTCTCACAAATAAGTATCACCTAGTTTTTTGTATCTTGTGGCATACATTTTCGAAAATCTTTTCTATGAGCTTCAAATCAACAGTGCGCATGAAGCATTCATAGGTACCTTTATAAACGTCAAATCAAATTTTGATACAACTATGATATAAAAATTAAATAATATATCGATATCATACAAGTCACAACACCACAAGGAGCGTGGGAGCGGAGCGAATATCTTCGCAAGCGTTAAAATGAAATGTTCGCAATTTGAATATCGCCCCCTCGCCCCCGCTGAGAGACACGTCTAGCTGCCATGTAGAGAGTAAATTGTTCTGTTTTAATATCATACGGTGCTAAAGTGTTTTTGCTTAGATCTCACTCTACCTAAATCTACTAAAGGGGAAGAATAAAGTTACCTTGGCACTGATATTCTAATAGTTTTGACAAGATACACTATTGTAAATAAAGATAATGTAACGTAATGTGTAGTGGTAAAAAAGAACATAAGTAGGATCAACGATACTAAGGTACCTAAAACGTCAGTTCGATAAAACGAGATTTAAGATTATTGAAATAGAGACAAAGTTTTTGTTTGAAGTGATGCCAACACCGATGCTGACAAGGGTATATTATTGACTACCTCCGTGGTGTATTGGCTAAGCACGCTGAGTTTCAAGGCATTGCTGCTCACAGGTCCCGGGTTCGATTCCCGGTCGGGTTAATGTAGAAATCAGAACTGTCTACATTGTCTTGAGTGTGGGTGTTGTGGTACCACCGTTATTTCTGATTTCCGTAACACAAGTGGATTAGCAACTTACTTTGATATCAGAGCATTATACATACATATACTGCTCTGATATCAAAATAAGTCACCGATCACATGATTGGTGTCCAATATTTATTATTATTATTAATAGAGGTATGTTCCAAAATCATGCTTAACAACAAATCAAAAATAGTCCGTGTCAGTAGCTTAGTTTGCCTAAGTTGTTGCGCTAAGGTACATGACATTTACTAGCTGGTATTTAAACCTAGATTTATCTTCTTATCTTCCTAAGCGGCAATCGTTTGACAAAAAGCCACTTTAGCATCCGAACGAGTATGTTTGCGTGATGTAGCGCTCCGTAAATGAAAAGCTTTTAATCTCGAGTCGAGTGTCGTGTTTGCTTTTGGAGGCTCTATGCCGGATATTGTGCTGTTGAAGTTATTGAGAGAGACACTGCTGTGTATGAGAACAAGGATATTATATTAGACAAGAGTGATATAGGGTTCTCACATCGCTAATAAAAGTACCTACTTAAATCCTGTAAAGACGAACCTCGACAAAAATATAATTTATAAAAATATACTAGGTAAACCGTAAATTACCTACTTAAATATGGAAATGTGTTAAACAAAAGTTTTCTTTAAATCAAATAATTGGTTATTATGGCAAACACTAGCTTATCATATATATTTCTCTGATCTGAAAGTAAGTAGCTAATGAGTTGTATACAAATCAGAAACAACGGTACCACAAGACCCCTGTGACAATGTAGAAAATTATGATTTCTACCGAGTAACCGGACATACCAAGTTAATACACTTTTACCTACATTGAGTTACCATTCCTGTTTGATATACCTACTTAAAATTATATACAGAATAATGTAATTAATGAATAAATTAGTATCCGACGAGGTCGTCCAAGTATCTCGACTTCATTCTATATCGTTCCACTTTCACAAAAGTTTCAAGTTCAAATCCAGCTTCTGAGAATTTCTTTTTAATCAAAAATACCCTTAACATTTCAACAATAAGTACCTACTTACATCTTATTCTAGTTCTCGAAAATGGAACCTAATTTATTTGAGTCAATAGTTACGCAGAACACTTTTGTTCAGTTGACTCGAATTGTATTGAGTTACGAGAAAATTATGTAGCGCTGGATTAGGTATGTGAAGTACTATTTGCCATTTGAATACAGTTTAATGATGATTTCTGTGAAATGTCATTCATGAATGTGACATTCCTGAATCATGACCATAAGTCAAATGCCAATGTTGAAACGTAACGAGCATCTAAGTAACTGTAAGAGCACTAGAAAAAATCAACCATCTAATTATCAACAGAAAAATCTTTTATTTGGCTAACATTGAACATGAAATCATGTGTTGTGTGCATGCTTGATAAATATATTTTCAAGTATCTAGCCATTCATTATTTCTTTCGATTATAGCTCTTAATCTAAGATCCTTCAAACAGAGACTCTAAGTTTAGATACAACTTTATCTAACTGAAACACGCCCCTTTGGCAATGTTTCACAAAAACAATGCCTACCCTATAAAAGCAACAGTAGCTTAATGAAGTGTCCCCGCCTCACTCTGTTACAGTCGACAGCCAATAGAATTGCTCGCTACAGTTGCGTGCGACGTGATTGGTCGGCTCAGTTTGTAACATGTTTCCCAAATGAAACGGGCCGAACGGGAATAAACCTTTTCGTGGACGTTTCAGTGGTGAAATTCGAGTGAGGGGTTAAGGTGTTAATGATTGTGTAAAAGTGTCACATAGCGGAGGTACGGTATGTAAGAGTAAGGTTGGATTGGATACATAGACTTTACTACACCTAACTAGACTTTCACAAGCAAAAGGACATCATTTTTTTTGGGCCTAAAATACGTAAATATTTAACTGGGTCATATTTAGTTGTGGATTACTTATACACTTAAATACTTTGATTTAACATTATTTTTAGGTTTTTTAACACGCCCGTTTTCTTTTTGAAAACATTTTGTTATTCTTGAAAATGCGTCGAACAGAACGTTGATTTATTCCGCTTTTGACTTTTAATTTGCTGACACTGACATATGACAGATGTCAATATTTATGAAGAAGTGGATAAAACCTAGATAAAACCAAACCAGCGTTTTGTTCGTCGAATTTAAAAAAAAATAAAGAGTAAAAATCTTTGTTTAAGGATAAGTTTCAAGCTGATTGTAAAGTAAGCATTTTCTCTTTTTGGATTTTTAATGTAATTTAAGTATCTTTGTATTCGTTTTCTCAAAAATAAACAAAATAAAATGTTTCTATAACTGTATACAAAACGAACTTACTGCGGACAGTGTTGCAACTCTCTGCTGCACATGCCAGTAACAAAAGACTTAGATTGAAAATAAAAACAAAACCCATATCGAAATATTAACAAAAATGTGTGTTTTTTGTTTGCATGAATTTATTCTTTCATTTGGTGTATCATTTGTTTCTGTTAGTAAGAATTGTATTTTAAGCCCAACTCCCATACAAAAAAAATATTGTCCTTTCAAGAACGTTATCCTTGACTCTAGAAACTCGGTGCTCTGATAGTTGATGCTTGATGGTCAAAGTGATGGCACCGACTCCAAAAAGAAATTGTTTGCCTAAAATGACTTCCTTTCCTTTCAAGGGTGAAGAGTTTATTTAAGACTTTTTAGTACAATTTGGTTTTGAATTCGGTTTTTACTTTTTTTTAAGTTCATTTTATTTCTCCATTTTCAGTGATTACAGGAGGATCCCCCCTCCCCTCAAATCAACTTCCCCAAGTTACACCTAATGACTCTGTTCTTAAATAAACTACAAATTACCTAATTACTGAACTCCTAAGCGTTAAGGAGTTGCAACAATCGGCTCAGCTCCACAAGATGATGACTATCAGACGTAAACACGTCAACATTAATATTCTAGTAAAAAAACACTATATCTGCCTTTAAAATTTGAGGGTTTCCTTCGATTACACCAAGATCCCACCATCAGATCCCTAATTGTCAAAAATGGGACCAACAAGAAAAAAAAAATTTTTCGAATCGGTCGACAAATGACTGAGATGTGAGGTAACATCCTCGTAGACACAAAAAAAACATACGTAGTCGAATTGATAACCTCTTCCGTTTTTGAAGTCGGATTTTTTATTTTATTTACTATGGGTCTAAAAGGTCGCTTTGAGCAATTCTTCTCAGATTCGTTTTATGAATTGGATTAAAAATCGCAGTAGGTATGGTCACGGTTGGCAATTCATGTTATGATTCGGATAAGATTAATATTCGGCAAACAATTATAAATAATTTGACAGTTTTCTATGAAAAATCGTAAAATGGTCCACAAAATAAGAATTGCTGGAGCACAAAAATGTGTCAATTAAGGAGTTCCATAAAAAGTAAGGTACTCGAGAGAAACATTCAGTTTTCCTGTATTCATGTAAAACAAGTAAAAAATGGCATATTTAGGACTGTGTGAAACCTTTTTGGAGCATGCCAAGTTACGACAAGCCGTTTGTACATGGTTTGCATCGTCAGCAAAGTGTGACGAGAAATAGAGTTGGGGTGTGAAATACTACAGCCTAAGGTTATAATTTTTTTTCGCGTGAATTATATTGTGGTCGCAATTATTGCAAGAGTTTCGACGTGGAGGACTATAAAATAACCTATAAGTTAGGATATAAAATCTTTTAATTATGAATGAGGTACCTACTGCAAACAAGAATAATTTAGTTCATAGGAGTGCTTTCACGAAAAATATGAAATTTGAAATTATTATAGCTCATTCATAATATCGGAATGCTCTTAGTAAAACATTATTATGGTTACTTGTGAGCCAGAATCCTTTACATTTAGCATAGTGGACGTATTATGAACTCTTCTTATTAGGAACCTAACCTACATGTACCTTTTCAGAGCAAACTATTCTACGAAACAAGAACCTCGTACTAACACTGAAAAATAACAAGCTAATTTAAAAATTCAGCCGGTTTTTTCATCAAAACCAACCACTAGCCTTAAACAAAAAAAAACTTAACCCCAAAATTTTCTCTGTGATCAATCGACGCAATATTTTCTAGCGTCCAGAAAAAGAAAAAGTTTCAGCGGTGCTATTACATAACCAATAGCTTTTGCAATGCAAAGCATGTAGACACAAGAAAGTAAATTTAAAGCTCTGGAGTAAGATAATAATGAATGCTTGGGCTGCTATAGTTACAAATGATCCATCTACGTCCCCTCTATCATCATTTACGTGACTGAGATTGTGGCTATATTTTTTTCATTATTAACCGACTTCAAAAAGTGAGGAGGTTATCAATTCGACTGTTTTTTTTTTTGTATCTATGTTACCGTATATCTAAGTCATTTGTCAAGCGATTCGAAAAAAATTTTGCTTACCTAGAGGGTATACCTTTTAGTTGGTCCCATTATTACCAATTTGGGATCTGATGGTGTGACCTTGGTGTAATCGAGGGAAACCCTCACATTTTAAAGGCTTGTATAGTGTTTTTTTTACTAGAATCTTAATGTTGACGTGTTGTTACGTCTGATAGTCAACATCTTATGGAGCTGAACTTATGGTGGAACTTCTTGATGCTTCGGAGTTTAGTAATTATAATGACAGAATTTATGATAGGTAATTTTAAGCTTCTTAAAGAACAGAGTCATAAGGTGCAACCCGCCCCCTTGCTGCAATCACTAAAAATAAATAAATAAATCTTTTAAAAAAAAGTAACTTCAAAATCAAAATGCACTAAAAAGTCTTGAATAAACTCTTGACCCTTGCAAGGAAGGAAGCCATTTTAGGCAAACAATTTCTTTTTGGAGTGGGTGCCATCATTTTTAACCGACTTCAAAAAAGGAGGAGGTTATCAATTCGACTGTATGTTTTTTTTATATCATTTTTTTTTTGTATGTATGTTACCTCATATCTCAGTCGTTTGTCAACCGAATCGAAAAATTTTTTTGCCTACTTAGAGGGTGTACCTTCTAGTTGGTCCCATTATTTCCATTTTGGGATCTGATGATGGGATCTTGGTGTAATCGAGGGAAACCCTTAAATTTTAAAGGCACGTATAGTGTTTCTTTACTAAAATCTTAATTTTGACGTGTTGTTACGTCTGATAGTCAACATCTTGTAGGGCTGAGCTGATGGTGGAACTCCTTAACGCTTAGGAGTTCAGTAATTATAATAACAGAACTTATGATAGGTAATTTGTAGCTTCTTAAATAATAGAATCATATCATAAGGTGCAACTCCCCCCCCCCCCCCCCCTCTTATGTAATCACTAAAAATGAAGAAATAAAATTAACTTTCAAAAAAAGTAAAAACCGACTTCAAAACCAAAATGCAGACTTTTTAGTGCATTTTGGTTTTGAAGTCGGTTTTTACTTTTTTTGAAAGTTAATTTTTGACCATCAAGCATCAACTATCAGAGCACCGATTCTCCGACCGACCGATTCACCGAGAGGCTTCCTTTCCTTTCAAGGTTCAAGAGTTTATTTAAGAATTTTTAGAGCATTTTGGTTTGGAAGTCGGTTTTTACTTTTTTTATTTAAAAACCTTATACCCCGTGCCGTGTAGCATTACTTAAATTATATAAAATTCACTTAAAAAAAGCAACTGTGTCAGATGAGGAATCTTAACCCGTGTCTTACGCTATCCGGGCGTAAGCCATACCACTCGGCCACCGACAAATTGGCATACCTGTGGAATTTTGCCAAAGCTTTCATGAAGGAAGCCAATTTTTTTTTCATACCTAGTGTTTTGTCACTACACAAACTTTAATAATATATATAAAACACTATAATAATTATACGATGTGTAAATCTTTTACTTGATCAAACTTTGAGGAAGTGCTCTACTCACGGTTTTGATCTACTTTTACTATGGGATCAACTTAGAAATCGAGAAAAAAAACAGCTGTTCCATACAAAAACTCATTTCATCTCGGAGAAAATAAGTGTCCAGACATGCCGCAAAAGGATTGCAAGCGCATCGCGATGGATCGCAAATTACTTACGTAATACCACAGCGGATATACTTTTGATCAGAAAATGCTGATCGTCTAAAGATTACCTTGGACCTCCGTCGTTTGTCGGAAAATAGAAGGTAGAGCCAAAAACTGCGCAAAATGGCCGCGTAAATTCTGCCGACACACGGACTGTAGGCCAAGGGCTGGGCTGCTGATTTTATTTTTTATTATTTTGAAATATTTGATACTAGCGTCCCGCGCCACTTCGCATGGTTGTATTTGTCATGTATCACAATAACTAGCCCCGTCTGAGGGTGGATAAATAATAAATGACTTAGTCTACGATCAACCGTTGTTTCATTGCTACGTATCAGTATTATACCTACATATAAAGCTTCCTCTTGAATCACTCTATTTATTGAAAAAAAAAATCCATCCAAATCCGTTGCATAGTTTAAAAGATGGGGAAGCGACTTTGTTTTTAACTATGTAGTGATGCTGATTTCAGATGTTTAAAATATAAATTCATAATTTCTTTCTCCAGAAGTTTACTGAAGTAACTATGAAGCAAAAACCGGCCAACTGCGAGTCGGAGTTGATGGACTAAGGGTTCCGTGCCAACTTTAACTGAATTAGGCTATAAAACATTACGACATGACACTCGTAGAGGAGCAGAGCAACAATGAAAATTTACCGTTTAAGATACACATAAAATATGTACGATTGTTCTCTTTTAAAATATCTACAATAAAATTGGCAACAACATATGTCTATCTTATGGTTTACTCACATGCGAACTTTTTTATGACAATTATGAATAAAGCTAATGTTTGATCTTAAAGGTGGTTTAATGCACACTGGTATTTATTCATCATCATTTCATTTCAATAAATATCTTAGAAGCTATCACGAAATAATGCTCGCATAAAATGAAAAAAGCGCGCGTTGCTGGTTGCTGGCCTCTACCATGAAAATACATGTTTGCATTGAAATATCTTACGATAAATCCAAAATTGACGCAAGTGACATTGATGACATTGAGTATAATACAGGTAAATCCATATGACTACAATACTAAAAAGATATTATTTATTCTCATTCAGAAAATGATTGCGTATTAACGACCTCCATGGTCAAGTGGCTAGCACGCTGGTTTCAAGCGTCGCCTTCTCGTGAGGTTCCGGGTTCGATTCCCGGTCGGGTCAGTGTAGGAAACAATCTTTTCTATATTGTCTCGGGTCTGGGTGTTGTGGTACCACCGTTGTGTCTGATTTCCACAACACAAGTGCATTGGCTACTTACTTTGGGATCAGAGCAATGTATATGATTGGTGTCCAAACAAAAATGAGAACAATTACCTACAAAATAAACATATCAACATCAAATTCTTTTGAATCTTTATTTGACGATGATTACACGGATATAATGTCCACTTCGCAAAGCAGTAGATTAAACAGCAGCTGCCCAGATCTCCGTAAACTAAACATTGAGGAAAAATTACAAAATTTACAACAAACTAACAAAGAACTAAAGGAAAAAAATATCAATTGCAGAATCAGAAATTGAAAATCTATTAATGGAAAATAATAAATTAAAGGAAAAACTTGCGAAAAATGAAACTAAAAATAAATACCTAACGCAAATTTGTAATTCAAGTAAAAAAAAGAATATAACAGTAAGAAGAAAACAAAAAACTTTAAACAGGACAATATTGAATTTTGACCAAGACGAAATGGCCATCGCGAAACACCAAGAATTATATGCAACGCCATCTGGAGTGTATCGACAAAAAGAATGTGACAATGCGTCATTAAACAACAGCATCCCACAAAGACAAACCCCCGTTAAGAAAAACAGCGTACTCAATCCATCACTAGAGGGCGCCAGTGACAATAAGAAAAACAACATTTACATAATAGGTGACCAGCAAGTTCGCGGCCTAACAGAAGAAATAAGAAAATCGCGTTCCGGCAAGTGGAACGACAATTACAATGTAACGGGTATAGTTAAACCATTCGCTTCCACATCCAGTGTATTATCTAGCTGTGAGCATTTGTTTACCACCATGACTAAGGATGATGTGTTAGTATTATCTATAGGTTGTAATGACCAAAATCCATTCCAAATAATGTCGAACTTATGTTATACTTTATGTAAATTAAAAGAAGGCAAAATATTCATATTAAGTGTGAGACATAACTACTATCTAAATGCTGCCAAACTAAATACACAAATTAATCAACTTATTAAAAATTATTGCAATTGTAGCCTGATTGACATTGAAAAATGTTTGACTAATTACCATAACATGACATCTTTAAAGAAAAAAATTAGTTTTAAAATCAACACTGAAATTAATTACATGAAATATGAAAATGATTATATAAAAAATGGACTAAAATTAAGAAAAACTATAACAAAATTTAATTATGCAAAGAGAGTAAACTTGAATGTAACGGATTCACAAGGTGTAAAAAAGGGTACAATCCCATACTATTTTCATAGGATGAATTTAGCGAAACATAGTGCAACACCTGAAACAAATAACCATACTTGTTTTCGCCCCTAAACAATGTAATAAAAAAATTGTTATCTTGCACCAAAACATTCAAGGACTGCTTTCTAAGAAAGAACTTATAGAAATAACCTTAACTGAGCTTGACACTAACTTAAATCCAGATGTACTGTGTTTCACAGAAACTTTTATAAAGAATGGCGAGGAAAAAAATATCCTCATTCATAATTTTGAACTGGCGACACACTACAGCAGAAACAAAAAAAGAGGGGGTTCATGTATAATGGTGAAAAGAGGAACTAACCTAAAAAAATATTGGTATTTATGATGAGCTTTCAATAAACTTTCACTTTGAATGCTGTTCCATTTTAATCCCTACATGTAATATTATAATTGTTTGCGTATATCGTAGCTCCACAGCTACTAAAAAAAGACATTATGATCTATTTCTCGATAAATTAGAGCTATTATTAAATAAGTACCTACATAAGTACCCGAAACATAAAATAATTATAGCTGGAGACATAAATATTAATACTCTAATAAATAATTACGTTAAAAATCACCTCTCTGACATACTATCTAATTACAACCTGGTACAACATATAACACAGCCAACAAGAGATAGATCTTGTATTGACCATATTTTTAGTAATGTGAAAGGTGCTGTGGGAACCATTCAATCCTTATGGCTGTCCGACCACAACACAGCACAAATTCTGAGCTTCCCATTGGAAATAAAACCCACAATGCCAAAACAAATACATATATTTAAAAGATGTTACTCTTACGAAAATATCCAAAAATTTAGAAATTATCTCTCGAGCCTCTCTTTTATTGAGATATATAACGAAAGTGATCCAAACGTAGCTTATAATAACTTTCATGACTGGTTCAGTTTACTATACAAACTATGCTTTCCACTCTGTAGAGTAACGATAAACACAAAAAAAAACCAGCATTGGATCTCGAAAGGAATTAGGAAAAGCTGTGCTACAAATAGATTACTCCGTCTAAACCATTACAAAAAGAAAACACTTATAAACAAAAAAAAATATCAAACGTATTCAAAGCTACTAAAGAAATGTATTTTACAAGCAAAAAAGCAATCAAATAATAATTACATTTTAAAAAACAAAAATATATGTAAAGCAAGTTGGAAAGTAATAAAGGAAGAAACAAATTCTTTATCAACAACTAACAATAACATTGATTCAATCATATACAATGGCCAATCTATTAGTAGCCCAAACAAAATTGCTAATGCATTTAATGATCATTTTATTAATTTGACTAATTTCAATGATATCAATTTAATTAATGACTTACCAAAGGACATAATAATGAATTCAATTTATCTTACCCCTGTTGACGAACACTACATAAGTAAAGTAATAAACTCTCTGAATAATACAAATTCAGAAGGATACGATCAAGTATCTACAAAAATTCTCAAGTGTTGCAACAAACAAATTGCTCCCATTTTGACATATTTAATCAATCTCTCCATGTCTTCGGGAACCTTTCCTGATAAATTGAAGCTTTCACTAGTCAAGCCCTTATTTAAAAAAGACAATAAAAAAAACATTGACAACTACAGGCCAATCACACTAATCTCCATCTTTTCAAAGATTTTTGAAAAAGTTCTACATGCTAAATATATGTTGTTCTTTGATAAATATGACATACTTCACAAAGATCAATATGGGTTCCAAAAGAACAAATCAACATCCCAAGCAATATTCAACTTAGTAAACGATGTGATTAATAGTGTAAATGAAGGTCAATTTACAACAGCTCTTTTCCTAGATATGTCTAAGGCTTTTGATTTTTGCTCGCATAATCTTCTATTAAAAAAGTTGGAAAATTGTGGGATCAGAGGCCTTGCCTTGAAATGGATAAAAAGTTATCTCAGCAAAAGAATGCAAGCTGTAGAAATAGTGAAACCAGATGTAAAAAATGTGATGCAAAAATATCAGTCAAAATTTAAAGAAAACAGATTTGGAGTTCCACAAGGAAGCGTGTTAGGTCCTCTTCTCTTCCTTGTTTACATTAATAATTTATCAAATTTGACAAAGCACCGTTGCATCTTATTTGCTGATGATATTGCTATTATAGTGACTACTGACAAAAAATTTACATTAAATGAACATGTTATGGACATCAATAATACAATTAATACAATAACAAATTGGCTTAAAGGCAACAATCTAATCATAAATTTTGACAAAACTAACTTTATAAATTTCAATAATATTGCTCATGAAACATTTAATATTAACTATCAAGGTAAACCTATAATCGGTACAAATGTGACTAAGTTCTTAGGTGTAGAAATTGACCACAAATTAGACTGGAAACAGCAAGTTATAAAAATATGTAACAAAGTCAATAGGTTTGCATTCGCACTATATAAACTTACCAAAGTAGCATCACAAAATACAGCCCTCACAGCATACTATGCCTATGTAGAATCAGTCCTACGATATGGACTCATCATATGGGGCAATGGCACTGATATAAAAAAGGCATTCATTGCGCAAAAAAAGTGTATCAGAGCACTCTGTGGTGCTCCACCAGATTAACCGTGTGCCCCTCTCTTTAAATCATTAAACATCCTACCAGTTCCATGCTTATACATATATGAAATCGCCAAGTTTGTTAAAATCTAAAGCACTTCAAACAGGCACGAGATGTTTATCCACGAAATACAAGGAATGGAAATAGGTTAGTGTCAACAGTTGTCCCGAAAAGTGCTTGCTTTAAAAAAAATGTATCTTGGATGTGTATGACTGTCTATAACAAATTGCCTGAAACAATCAAAGAACTAACTGGTAAAAAGTTCCAAGAACATTTGTATAAATGGTTAATCAAACATGTATTCTATAAGGTAGATGATTATTTGAATCACAGCTGTAATAAAAATTGTTGTACCTTGTAAGGCTTGGCTGCCACCAGTTACATAAATCCTTAAATTTGTGCACCTATTTGTAAAGAATCAGCAGAACACATCCTCTTACTTAACTATGAGCAGAACACTGTCTTATTTTGTTATTGACTCAATTAGTTACACAGATTAGTAAGAGTATTTAGTTAGCTGTCAAACAACAAGAATATTGACATGTAATATAAAATAGCTGTGTATCTGTTGGTGTTGTCCTCTTTAAGTGAATTGTAATCATTAGTACTTTTTTATTATTATTTGTGACTAAATTAAGCTTGACATATTTACATTTATGACATCAATTTTCTTTATAACACTATTTATATACTTGAATAATTGATTAAAATTGACATAAATTACCTGTAATACATTAATATATTTGCATGCAACATTTGTTAGCTGAAGATGTGAACCTAAACTATTTATAAGACCAAAAATGTACCTACCCTCTTCAAGTGCAAATAAATATTCTATTCTATTCTATTCTATTCTATTCCAATATTTATTTATTATTATTGACTTTTTAAATACATATTTGATGTTGATTTCTTGATGGTTTCTGGAAGAGAATTCCAAAGTCTGGTAGTAAAAGAGTTGGAAACATACGCAGTCTTGTGAAAAGGTGTGTACAGCTGCAGGACAGTCCTATTTAGTAAGTCCCGGACCGTACTATATGACACTCATAAATTTAAAATTACATTTTTTTAACAAGTATCTTTGGTACTCCTAACTTCGCTGACTTAAAATTTAACCGTCATCTACGATTAATTTTAGCTTTAGCTAAAAACAGGGTAGGTACAGACTGTGCCTAAAGTTTCCATAAAAGTAAATTAAATGATTGTCAAGGACGTCTTTAACTTTGTCTCCTAGCTCTTGGCCTATGCAGTGGCTAGCCGTGGCTGCAGACGGATGCTGTGTCAAAGCGCGCTGGCGTTTTCTAAACTACCCTACACTGGATTAGTGTGGACATACCTCTATTGAATAAAAAAACTTGTAAATGCTCACCGAAATGTTAGAATTATTACAAATTATTTGAATACGATAGACGCTTCAAATTAATGAAGTTTAACGAATTTATGGGCACCTTGCCCATAAGGTAAATACATAAATTTATGTTAGTTGCTTAAAATGCCTAAAGTGTTGTGAGGTTAGTGCTTGTGAATATTTTATGTTATTTCTCAATATATAAGTTTGGTAAAATAAATAAGGAATCTCGGTTTGTTTGTAATTCCGGAGCATACTTACTGATGCTGTATGCGGTATTGTGGTACCACCGTTGTTTCCGATTTCCATAACACAAGTGCTTTAGCTACTTAGCTTGGGATAGTAAGAATTGTATGTAATGTTGTCAAATATTTATTTATTTAATGTCTTATCCTTTCAAATCGAACGCATCGCTGACCAGCATAACGCAGACATTCGTTTGCGAGTTTTTGCCGTGCGAGTGGCGTGATGGAGTAGTGAATGGAGTCGATGCGAGGGGTGACGCAGCGCTTTTCGCTGAAATATGACGTACGAACGAGTGGTCATCTAAAATCGGGATATCTTTGCATTGGGAATAAAAGGTTAACAAATAAGCAGCTAGTATTATGATAGTTTCTTCATAAACAAACTTTTGTTCTTTCTGTCTATCGTCAGAATTTGTAAAAATTGTGTTTTATTATTATTATTTGTTTTAATTTTAGTTTTAACAATATCAATTTAACTTAATTGCCTCGCAAACCACTTTCATGGTTGACTGCGAGTGCGAATCTCGCTTAGTATATTAATGTAAATTAAACTAATAAATCTACATTAATTAAGCAATGTTCATTAACATATTGCAACATACATATTATAATGTAGATATGTATGTATGTAGGTATGTTTATACATACATACATACATGTATGTATGTTTGTCTCTGGATTTCACGAAAACGGGAATCATATCGAGATGATTATTTTTTAGTTCAAGATACAGTTCTTCTTAGGACACAGTGAAAGTTTCATCAAAATCGGTCAAGTAGTTTATAAAATATGAGTAAATACTAAAATTGTGATATAAAAAATGTATAAACTGCCTTCAGAAAACCGATTACGAGACGTTTCATCTCTGTAGGACGTAGGAGCATTTTCGAAACTCCCTATTTGGTCTGTTTGAATCATATCATACCATAAATTCATCAAACGAGCCCCCAAATTAGGCTTATCCGCAGTCAATTTCACACCGAAACTATCCAATTCTTCCAAAATGCTTTTTAATCGAATATTCTTGATCCCAGCCACGTGCCATACTTACAACTCTTTTAAACACCCTTAAAGCAACGGAATAGAGTTCAAGATTCAACAGATTTTTTCATACCATATAATTGGAATAGGGTGAAAATGTTTTTAATTTGCCGTTAAACAGTTTTGCTCTTGACGTTAAGTTTAAGGGTGAAGGGTTCTGATTGTTCTTTAGATTGTTGCTTTGGTATTTGTTTCTCTTTAATTTTAAATTAAGACTTTGTGACCTTTGTCTGGTTCTTAAATAGCAAATTAAGGTCAGGAAATTATATCTGGCGTGTTTTCCGATAAAACAACTCTTTTTATAACACTTACGTTTAAAATGAAAATGACACTGGTTAATAGGTAGCAACGTGCAGCGATATATTTAATTGGTTTGGTGCTTCTAAAATCTGTATTATGTTACTACAAATATGAAGTTATAAACAATGTGAAAAGAAAATAATTTAATTTAAATAACAGAGCTGACATCTCGCGATAAGTAGCAGTACTATATTCAAATAATAGCTGCGCCATCTAGTGGAGGGTAGAAAACTTAAGAAAGCAACTAGAATAGCGCGTGGAAGTTCTGAATATTTTCAACAGAGGGCAGCTACATACGAATATATATACTCAATAGATGACGCTACGTACAACTAGAAAAAAAAAACAACCTGCGAACATTGCGTTAAAATAAAATCTTAAATTATTTGAAATGCATATGTAAAAAGATAAATTGCCCCATTAAAAGCGCCACAGCATGCGCTATTACTTTAATCTATTTACTTACCAATTTACCGACTTCAAAAAAGGATATCCATTAAAGGTTATAAGACTATGTTCATGATCGTGTATGATGTTATGACAAAGGAAAGCATCACATTCTGGACAATGATACAGAAGCTTGTTAACGACCTCCGTGGTATAGTGGCTAAGCAGGCTGGGTTCAAAGCGTCGCCGCTCCGAGGTGCCGGGATCGATTCCCGGTCGGGTCAATGTAGAAATTATGATTTTCTTTATTGACTCGGGTCTGGGTGTGTTGTGGTACCACCGATGTGTCTGATTTCCATAACACCTACTTTCTTTGTGAACTGAGAAATGTATGTGTGTGATTGGTGGCCAAAATACTTATATTTATTTAAATTTAAAGTTGTAGGCGACAGAGACCTTGACCGTGCATGCAATCAATGCACGGTCAAGATCTCTGTCGCCTTACTTGCACGATACAAAAAACAGAAAGTCATTTTTAACAAACCTTTAAAAAAATGCACATTTTATATGCAAATTTAGCTCTTGAAGCGGAGTCCTCGGTAGTATGTGTTTGACACATCGATTGGCCAACATAATCATCTCGAAGGACAGTCTCACGTATCAGGACATTGTACAACAGTCCCTTTGTCTCAGATTATTATTATAATCTGCGGATGCCCATCACTCAGCTGCCATCTTATCACGGGGTAAATGACCTTAGGTACAGCCAGCACAAACATTATTAAGATAAAAATATAAACCTGAGTTTTTCTGTTCAGAAATTCTTAGGGTAGCCCGGAGTTTGGAAGTTGGCGGTGTTTTACCCCCGTGCCTCGGAAAAGCACGTAAGTAAAGCCGTTGGTCCCGCGCCTGGGTCCTTATTTTTGAATCACATTTTCGTTCGAAGATGAATTAAAAGTCATAGAAAAAAACTCGTTGTCGAATGAAAATCATTTGCCATTTCCAAGCGAGTGATTCAAAAATGCCGGGGCCCTGACCTCTCTCCGGTCGCTTCAGCATCGCGACTGATGCAAAGAACATATTTAATTTAGCATCAAAGCAGTCGTGCGTTAGTATGGATGCAGTCACCAAAATTCATTACATAATTTGACAATATTCAGCTTCTGCATTGCGATATATCGATGCAGTCTCGCGTTAGCATCGATGCTAAAAGTAGCGCAGTGTGTTAAGGTTGACATTTTGCGATTGCATCCTTGTTAAGGCGTTAACATCGCGACTGCATCGCTGCTAAAAGTCGCAGTGTGTAAAGGGTCATAGATGATGATTGATGATACATTTTTACATTGTAGCTATCAGTCCCGCCGTGTGACGACCCATCTGATGTAGTGGACGAGAAATCGCCTTTGTCTGGCACCCATAACACAAGCTTTGAGTAGCTTACTTTAGGATTAGATGGCGATGTGTGGGAGTGTCCAAAGGATATTTATTTTATTTATTTATCAGTCTTGGTGCTAGCCATCACCATTATAAATATTTCCGTGCGTTGCTCCCAGCAATGCAGGAACAATTACTTTTTATAAGCACCTAATAAATGTTAGTTCTTGGCCCTTGCAAGATTGAAAGCCAAGCGTATCAAAGCCTTACCCTATACAAGAATTTTGACTTTGAAAACGTTTGCAGTGTATTTATTAGAAAACACTTACACGTGTACCTAGCGAGGATCCGCTATTTTGCTGTACTCACTAAGGAGGGCAAAATCACAGACGTCACTTAAAATTATTTCTACACTTTTGTTTGCGGACTGTACACTTATCAGTTATCATCGGTGAACTTTCGCGAAGAAAATTATTTATCGTGAAAAATCTGGTGTCATGGCTTTTTTGTTTGTTTTTCATTTGTACGAAAACAATCAATCAGCTTTTTATAGATTATTATTATAGGTTGTTTATATTCATGTATTATCGTAAAGTTGTTTTAAATTAAACGGGGAACTGAAATTCTACTACCTAACAGTTTAAGAAATTAACGCTTCATTAGGTACACATTTAATAATAAGTAAGTGACTTAGTGACTCAAGACTAGAATAACTTATGTAGTGTAAACTGCAGCATTGGATGTTAGTGTAACTTGTAAGGTTAAACGCAAGAACCGGTTCTATTTAACTCTCGAATATTTTTCTTAGTAATTGAGAAATCCCCTCGATTTATCTAACAGGTTTGCTTTATAGGGACGGGTTAAAACAGTATTTGTATACTTTTTTGTAGTAACATTTACAATGTGATGATGACTGATATTAATATCATTGATTCTAGCCCTGAGAATTAGGATGCTCAGGCATGGTCAGGGCACATAGCGCGAAGAACTGATGGCCGTTGGGGCAGAAAAGTTCTCGATTTGTGACCCTTTGACCAAAGACGCGGCGTAGGACGTCCACAGATAAGATGAACAGACCTTGTAAAGATCGCAGGACCAAACTAGATGCAGACCGCTTGTGATCGGTCTCTGTGGAAAACCGTCGGAGAGGCCTTTGTTCAGCAGTGGACGTCCTTGGTCTGATTATGATAATGGCTAATCCTGGTCACAGGGATCCCCCTGGGACCGGGATAAAAATATGTCATTTCCTGTTCATTTTTAATATGATATGTTATCAAGGTAAAAATATGAGCATTTCCATAAGCATTGCAAATTTGATTGATAAAAGAAATGTGGCAATCAATCGAGTTACGTAAGAAAAGGCGAGTAGACAATTTAAATAATTGTTATTTTTAAAAAGAACATAATAATACTTAAAATAAATATTTTAATAAGGGTCGATTTTACCAACGTCAAATAAGAAATATTCGTCGAATACAATACAAAACGCCTAATTCGAAAACGACTACTATTTGTCTGCAATCTTTTGACTTAATGACATTTTAAAATCGGTCGTCCTATACTTATTTGACTCTTAGTCTTTTACTTTTAGAGTCGGTTTTGTCAACGTCAGATAGGACGTATCCGACCGAATAAGTTCATAACGACCGATTTTAAAATTTCATTTACACAAATGATTTCTGGCAAATAGATACAGATATGACTCTTTCATATTAGGTATTGTGTTGTATTCGACGAATATTCCGTGTCTCACGTTGGTAAAATCAAGTTTAATCTATTTGTCAGCAATTATTTATGTAAATGTCATTTTAAAATTGGACGTTTTATTCATATTTAGTCGGATAAGTTAAGACTTAACTTATAAGACTTAGTTTCACGTTGGTAAAATCGACCCTAAAAAAGGAAAAATAACATAAAAGAGCCCTACCAAATTATCATTTGCAAGGCGGCAGATGCGAGCACAGACAGTGCCGGAGGCCGGAGGTGTTGAGAGAGTTCGGGTCTATTACGTGTAGCGATGAAGACTGCTATAGATAACGATGGCAAGAATGCAATTATTTTGAGTTAGTGTACAGAAATATTCTTTGATAAAGTCTGTTTTTTTCGCTTGGTATTGGCGAATATTGTAAACAATCGATTTAAATCTTTTAAGTTAAAAAATCATATCAGTATTTTTTACTATATTCGTCAGGCAAAGTGAAACGGGCTTTAGATCCTCTCGAATTTTACAGGTACTTACTTACAAAACTTTTAGACTTTAAGGTGATTTTAAGGAGATTATGAGGTTTATTTTATGTAATAAATATTCTCCTGACGAATTTTTGAGATATTATAGTGCCCAGTACACACAATACACAAAAGCACTCTCTGTTTCTTCACTATTATTCGTTTACATTTCTATTATCCACATTATTATTCGGTGAGACGGCAGATCCGACATGGCCGATGAGAGATCAGGCGCAGGACCAACGGCTTAACGTGCTTTCCGAGGCACAAGGGTTTTATCACTACCACTGACTCCGAGCTGTTTCTGAGTATTTTCGAGACGGAAAAACCTAGAATGCAATTTCGGTCCGACCCGGGATTCGAACCCGGGACCTCTTGAGTAGTGACCAGCGAACTGCTACAGCAACGAGACAGTCAGTTATTTTTAGTGCGATATTTAAATCTATGATAATTAACTTTAATTTTTATAGGTACCGGTCTAGAAAGTTATAAAAATACATCAAATAATTCGTTTGCGAAGCCTTATTGCTATTTATAACTCTGCATTTCAGACTGGAGATCAGGCTCTACTACTTACCTATACTTATTACGTAATCACAAATAGAGTGGTGAAAAAGTGTGCGGAAAAAGTATCTTTCTCTTCGTCTAATGAATTCAGAGCTGATAGCATCCACTCGCCATCACGACATGCACTAAGACAGGACCCGGTTATCTCATATGCGCGAGCGCAGTGTTTGTTTTGTCCTGTATCAGTCGCTATCGGAACGTTAACGCATCCACACGCACCTACTGTGAGTAGATCTTTGAATTGTGTTTGTTTTGTGCAAAAGAGTTTTGTAGGAAGCAGTGTCCTGAATTTGTAAGGTGTTATTTTTTCGAAATTTCTACCTTTAGGATAAGAAGGCAATTTCATGTGTTTTAAAATGATTGATATAAACTTTTTGTATAGGAGAAGTCCATTAGAATTTGTGTAATGCATTTCCTTCTACAAAATAATTTGCATATAAGTACGGTTTTTATCTTAATTCTAAGACCACCAACATTCTTAGGTAAGTAATTACTTAAAGAGTTACTTACACTAGTTTTTGAATTACTTAATTTATAAATACTTTTATTCAGAGTTTACTTGCTGTTTGATAATTATTAGGTTCTCATTTGTGGAAAACAATTGATGACTGAAAGCAATATTTAACAATCTACAAACATTTTTCAAGTTTTATAAATATACACTTATTTATCACATGATACAGTAAGGTTTACGTGTTACATCATTCGTTGCATGTATGCAACATGAATTTAGTGTAGAAAACAATGTATTTTGCAAGTTTTAATAACAAAAAGGCAAACTTATGACAAATTGCCTGCCGGCGTTTGTCACATGATACTAGTTTCCGCCGGCGTCCGCCAGGGCGGCGCCACTGCGCAACTTATTTATAGTACAGTCAACACATCAATAAGATATAATTGACACAAACAAGATATGCACGACAACAATATTCCGTGTCATTTTTCTATTATAACAAATTGAATTTAACAATGCGTGACTTGATAAGTAGACTCGAATTGCTGGAGAGTTCCTTTACCTTAGAAAAATACTATGAGAAAAAAAAGACTTCTTTCGTAGATTTTGTCTACTTTCAACACCCAATCAAAGCAGAAACATAATTAAAATTTATAATTAATCGTCATTATCTGCCAAAGGACGTCCACTGCTGAACATAGGCCTCCCCCACGGTTTTCCACAGCGACCGATCACAAGCGGTCCGCATCCAGTTTCTTCCTGCGATCTTTACACGGTTGTGTCTGTTCATCTTGTCGGTGGACGTCCTAAGACGCGTTCGAAGGGTGCCCAATCAAGAACTTTTCTGCCCCAACGGCCATCAGTTCTTACTTACGATTTACATAGTTTATTTACTTCTCAAATCATTTATTAAGTTAAATTATAATTTAATGATTCCTGCTAATTACTGATTAATTGAGCACAATTACCCATTTACCTAATTAAAAGTTACTTACCTAATTAAACTTATTCAGAAGCTACTTCATTTAACTGGACTATCCCTCGCTTTGATTAGGTAATTCATTAGGAGTCTATTTTACCAACATGACATAGGACTTATCCGACCGGAGAAGTATAAAATGACCGATTTTAGAATAAAATTTTCTAAAATGGTTGCTGACAAGTAGGTGATGTCGTCGAATTAGGCGTTTTCATTTTTTTCACTGCTGTCGTTAATATCTTAATAGATGTCATCAATATCTTCACCTTCCTTATCTGTACTTTAGTTTTCATTAAATATATGTAATCTTTGTATGTTCATTAGTCCCTTTATTATATATTATATATATTTTTGACCCCTCTCAGTACTTAAAAATATTTGGCCACTGATTAAACTCTTTGCATTCCCTAATCGTTTGACAAGTAGAGAATACTAAAGGCATTAAGTCAGCCAATTGTACAATTTACAGTGCAATAAAGTATAAATTAATTAAATATTCCTTATCTGACTTTGGTAAAGTCGACTCTTAATATAAACTTCAATGAATAAACTCATTTCACAATTTTTTTTCTGAAGGTTAAGCGACCCATTTTAATCTCTCCTAAAGTATTTGATACACGGGAAAGTTTCTCACTTTTTTATAATTTTCTCTTCTTCATCACAGACAACATGACAGACAAAGTCGGCAGCCTCCTCGAGCCAGGAAAAGTGATCAAACCGATCATAGACCACGACGGAGTTAAACTCCTAGTGGAACGACTCTACGGCATCTCTGTTCTGGAGCTCATAGAGCTCAATGGTTATGATGACAAGAATTACAAGATCGTTGAAGATCCCAATGTGAAGAACCCTCTGATTACGAATCATAGTCCGCATGGTTATGTGCTGAAGATCATGAATTCGATGGACTCACATAATGTGGATGTGGTGGAGGCGCAGAACGAAATTATGAACTTTTTGAGTGAGTACCTATTTTTATGTGATTTTATTTTTAATGTATTTTTTTATCTAAGGCCTGATTATTCCAACGTGAGCTAAAGAATATTTGACGAATAAAATACAATAAGCTTAATTATTACAACGTCACCTACTTTTTTCAATCAATTATGTAAATATTGACGACCTCCGTGGTCGAGTGGCTAGCGCGTTAGTTTCAAGCGTCGCCATTTTCGTTTTCGAACCTTCCGGGTTTGATTACGGGTCGGGTCAATGTATAAAACGATCTTTTCTATATTGTCTCGGGTCCTGCGGGCGTAGTCTGATGTATCATTTTTGACATTTCGCGTCGACAATTTCAATTTTATGATTTTCTAATTCATCAAATATCATTTTAACTTACGTAACTATATCTTTTATAAATCTTAAAAAATATTTGTTGTTTTTTAAGCATGATTCAAAAATTCTTCTCAATCAATAAATACACGAAAACACCAATTTTGTCTCAGCATTTTTCGAGCGCCACCTGGTGGTTTTACACGGAACTATGTTGAGACTTCCGACACTGGTGTTGTAGTATGACCATTGTTTCCGATTTCCATAACACAAGTGCTTTAGCTACTTAGCTATCGGAGCAATGTATGTGATGTTGTCAAATATTTATATTATTTTAAAATCGGTCGTTTTAAACTTATTTGGTCCTATTTGACGTTGGTAAAGTTGACTCTTAGTGTCGATTTACAGAATAAGTATACAACGACCGATTTTAAATTGTAATTTTTAAAAATGATTGCTGACAAATAAGTGACTTTTAAAATAAGGATTTTTGTATTAAATTCGACGAATATTCCTTATCTGATGATGGTAAAATCGGCCCTAAAGCTAGACCAATTTAGTGTACTACCCGGACATCGTAATAGTTAGGGAGGCGAATAGGGGAATTTTCGGTAATACTCGAGCGTGGCAGTTTAAGATATGAGAGATACCTTGGACCTTATAGAACAACCTAATAAAGTATTTAGCTCTATATGTAGTGACGCGCGCCTAGGATAGACGATCTGATTAGTAAAAAAAAATCGATAGTCTGAAATACTCGAGCGCGTCAGATTAAGATATTGGGGGTTGATTTTAGTGTTTTAAGACTAAATTTAACTAATCTGACGATAAATCCTTGACGCCGCCGAGTTATAGGGTCGCGAACTTGTAAAAAAAAACGTTAATCCGGCATTCTCGAGCGCGATTTTTTTATTTTTTATTTTGATGAATATAATCTAAAACGTACTAAAAATACAAAATCTGCCGGTTTCCGCATGACCGGGAGTGTGGAGGAGAAAAACGCGTTGCGGCATATAAGTCGCGAACGATACATTTTACAAAAAAAAGTTTAAATAAACAAAAAAGGTAATTTTATTTTACACTTAAAAGGTCTCTTTACATTTTTGTCCAAAGTTAAAACTTTTTGACTTGAAGCATCATAAAAACTCAAACTCCCGGTTTTTTGAGTATATCTTGAAAACTGAGGGTGTTAAAAAAAATGATGTGAAATAACGATGATTAAATTATGTTAATTTTATTATATCTCTTTTTTTTTCTAAAGCTTCTCAACAATTTTCGTGGACTCGGAAAAAGTAACGCGTATCTGTATACAAAAGTATTATTAACATGTACAGTTTCATGTATGTATATTATTCAATAGCTTGTTGATCCTCAAATTGTTTTTTGGACGTACCGTAAGTATCACTTCGTTTTGAGTGAAGAATTATTAAAAAGAAAGAAGAAAGGAAAAAAAAAGAAACCAAAAAACCTTTTCGGTCAGATTATTATTATTATTTATTTCAGGAAAACATAACAGATCACAATCAATTTCATTACATTAAGATACTTATATAATGGTATTGTACTAGATAGCAATACCAAACATGTTTCCACGGCAATTACATAGTGGTGTCTCCTAGATTAAACAATATAATTTAAACATAACAATTAAACCAATTATACTATAAGAATTTAAGCAAAATAAAGATAAAGATGAGCAGAAGAAGAAACGTAAAAAAAGTAAAGTTAGCTTGTAAAATCCCACTGCTGGGCAAAGGCCTTACCTCAACTATGAGATAGTTCGAGCCATACTCCACCACGCGGGCTTAGTGCGGGTTGGTGGAGGGGTGTTTGACTAACCATGCTGTCAGATGTTATCAAGCCGCCCATAAGGCCTCTGACTAGGCTTAACGACTAATATCAACCAATATTAGCCGGGACCAACGGCTTGCCGTGCCTTCCGAAGCAGAGAAGATTTTATTGATTTTACGTAATTGATTATTGCTTAGCTGTGTCAACCTTAAAATCTCGAGATAACCCTGTATATACTTGAAGTTTTTAAAAGAAAACATATTTAGACCTTTTGTTCCCGGTAGAATGTTGTCAATCTAATTTATCTTTTGTTTGGACAGTAAAATATCATCAATGAAATGAATTAATACTAAGTCTAATCAATCACAAATAAATAAGTATGCGCTAGGCAACACACCAATTGTCGTGGTTTCGAAGTAAGGAATTTTCTTCCTTGTGTTACGAATCAGACAATGGTTATGACGGGAGCGTCTCCCATAAATACTTAAATACATATTAAACATGCATGACTTCGGTACAAATTTTCTCGCTCATCGCACAAACATTTACCCCTTGCGGGATTCGCACCCGCGACGACCGGCGTAATAGTCAGAAACTGTTCTCGTCAGATACACCAAACGCATCATCAATTATAGAGTCTACTCTAAGTGCCGACTTTACCAACGTTCTAACTAAATAAGTATAAATAACCGATTATTTACATAAATAAAATAGGTGACGTGTCTAATTAGGCGTATTGTGCGTTATGTATTCGACGAATATTCCTTTTCTGACGTTGGAAAATTAGACCAAATGTTCGAAATACTGTTCCATTTATTATATCTGTTAAAACTCCTTCCGGCTTTTCATAAAGTCGTAATAGGGACGAAGATGTGACATTGATGTGCACCCGACACAACTGTATCTTGGATCCTTTACACACTGCAACTTTTAGTAGCGATGCTAACGCGCGACTGCATCGATACTTAAAGTAACAGTGCGGAAGGGGTCCTATGAATTTTGATTGGGTAAACTTTAGTTTGTCAGGAATTTAAATTGCCAACAAAAGTGTATTCCCTGACCCAACATGATCTTCTCCTCACAGCCACCCGCTCCGTGACCTGCCCGAAGCCGATTCGTAACGTCTACGGCCACCTGCACTCCATCGAGACGATCAATGGCAAGCAGCATGCTGTGCGACTGCTGGAGTACGTCCCTGGAGAACTGCTGAAGAATGTGCCGCTTTCTTCTGCGCTGTTTTATCAGCTGGGAGAGTTTGTGGCTAACCTAGATAATAAGCTGCAGGTAAGGGCTCATTTGTAGATGATCTTATCAGCGAAGGATGCTATCTAGATCTAGCTGCTTTTAAACATGCAAGGATCTGAAAACATGATATGAACTTTCATGGTCACTGACATAAGAATAATTAGATAAGGGATTGAACTAAATCCCTAATATATATTATTGATTTTGATTTATTATTCGTATTCAGTCAGTTTAGAATGAAATATTGGAAAATATATTTATAAACCCACAGATTTTAAAACTATTTAGATAATCACAGATTCGTTTCACTTTTAATTGCAAACAAGAACGAAAAAAAAGTTGCATACACCATTTGCGGCATTGACGCCATACTAGTTTAGTGTACATCGGCCCAGTCGTTTAATTGGATGCCTAGGCATTCAATTAACTGACCAGATATATCCATTACTAGCGGACCCCCGCGACTTCGTCCGCGCGTTTTGAGTTTGCTCCCTCCCTCCCCGTCGCAGCGTGATGTTTTATATCCTAAAACCTTTCTCAATAAATAAGCTATCTAACACAGAAATATTTTTTCAAATCGGTTCAGCAGTTCCTGAGATAAGCGCGTTCAAACCAACAAACTCTTCAGCTTTATAATATAACTAGCGGTCCCCCGCGACTTCGTCCGCGCGTTTTGAGTTTGCTCCCTCCCCTCCCGTCGCAGCGTCATGTTTTATATCCTTAAGTCTTTCTCGATAAATAAGCTTTCCACCACAGAAATATTTTTTCAAATCGGTCCAGCAGTACCTGAGATAAGCGCGTTCAAACAAACAAACTCTTCAGCTTTATAATATATTAGCGCAAGCGCACGTTGTACTTAAGCTGCGAACATTATTTTGGTGCGGAGTTATGTTAAAACTGTGATAGCTCCTAAGATATCTATTGAAATCAAATGATATAAAGGGCAACTTGGTTCTAAATGAAATGCTCGTGATGATGAATGTATTTATTTTGATAAGAATAAATACCTGTGTGTATAATACACCTCTAAAAATAATGCATCATTTTTTTACAAATTTATTAACATAAAAAAGGTTGTAGTAAGTCAACCATAAAAGATAGACATATGCTGTCGCGGACTTTATTATAGAACTCTTAATGCTGAACAATCCTGTCATACATTATTTTTGTGTAACTTAAGCGGTTTCCGCAGCGTATGCAGCGGAAGCTCTCAAAAGGAATATCTTTCTCCCGTTTTCGCAACATTTTTCATTTCTGCTGTGGTCTTTTGAGTTGTATCTTTATGTTATATAGCCTAAAGCCTTCCTCGATAAATGGACTATCCAACGTAAAAATATTTTTTCAAATCGGGCTAGTAGTTTTTGAGATTAGCGCGTTCAAACAAACAAACAAACAAACAAACAAACAAACAAACAAACAAACAAACAAACTCTTCAGCTTTATAATATTAGTATAGATTAGCGCAAACGCACGTTGTACTTAAGCTGCGAACATTATTTTGGTGCGGAGTTATGTTAAAACTGTGATAGCTCCTAAGACATTTATTGGAATCAAATAATATAAAGGGCAACTTTGTTCTAAATGAAATGCTCGTGATGATGAATGTATTTATTTTGATAAGAATAAATACCTGTATGTATAATACACCTCTAAAAATGATGCATTATTTTTTTTACAAATTTATTAACATAAAAAATGTTGTAGTAAGTCAACCATAAAAGATAGACTCATGCTGTTGCGGACTTAATTGTAGAACTCCTCATGTTGAACAATCTTGTCATACATGATTTTTGTGTAACTTTAGCGGTTTCCGCAGCGTACGCAGCGGAAGCTCTTAAAAGGAATATCTTTCTCCCGTTTTCGCATCATTTTTCATTGCTGCTGTGGTCTTGTGAGTCGTATCTTTATGTTATATAGCTTAAAGCCTTCCTCGATAAATGGACTATCTAGCATCAAAATAATTTTTCAAATCGGACCAGTAGTTTCTGAGTTTAGCGCGTACAAACAAACAAACAAACAAACTCCTCAGCTATATAATATTAGTATAGATTATCGCAAGCGCACGTTGTACTTAAGCTGCGAAGATTATTTTGGTGCGGAGTTATGTTAAAACTGTGATAGCTCCTAAGATATTTATTGAAATCATCAAATGATATAAAGGGCAACTTGGTTCTAAATGAAATGCTCGTGACGACGAATGCATTTATTTTGATAAGAATAAATACCTGTTTGTATAATACACCTCTAAAAATAATGCATTATATTTTTACAAATTTATTAACATAAAAAAGGTTGTAGTAAGTCAACCATAAAAGATAGACATATGCTGTCGCGGACTTTATTATAGAACTCTTAATGTTGAACAATCCTGTCATACATGATTTTTGTGTAACTTAGGCGGTTTCCGCAGCGTATGCAGCGGAAGCTCTCAAAAGGAATATCTTTCTCCCGTTTTCGCAACATTTTTCATTTCTGCTGTGGTCTTATGAGTCGGATCTTTATGTTATATAGCCTAAAGCCTTCCTCGATAAATGGACTATCCGTTTTTGAGATTAGCGCGTTCAAACAAACAAACAAACAAACAAACAAACTCTTCAGCTTTATAATATTAGTATAGATATATCTTTTGGACATTCCCACACATCGCCATCTAGTCCCAAAGTAAGCTACTCAAAGCTTGTGTTATGGATGCCAGACAACGGATATAATACTTAAATACTTTTTGTTTGTAAATACATACATTATATACATAGAAAACACCCAGACCAATACAAACAGACATGTTCATGCACACAAATGTTTGTATTGTGCGATCCCCGCACCCGCTGCGTAGTAGGCGATTTCTCGACCACTACACCAGATGGCTGCAATTAACGTTATTTGCAGGATTATTGTAATAAAAGCTACTCAATCAAGACAAATTACAACCTATTACATTAGTATTGTGCACACTTGGATGAATTAACCACTGGATATGAAACGCAAGAGCGAATGTATGAAAACATCATTAGCCAATTTCTGCGGGGCGGGGGGAGCTTGTCGTGTCAATTATTGACATTTAGTGCATGAAAGTGTCGATATTTTTTTATCGATATGTGTGGAACGAATGAATGAACGAATCTTTTGTAAAATTATATAATTTTATCACCAAAACAATAAATTACACTATGGGCATGTAATGCACAAACCCTCAAATGAACAATTGAAACATAGAACGTCGTTTTATATAAACGGTCTGCCAAGTAACACTAGAACTAGAACTTCCTTAGACATATTGAAACAGCCCGTAAATACACATAGCCTTGCACCATTAAAGTCCTCATAACGGATAATTAACCAGAAGATTTTTTGCATTGGCATTATGTCACTCGGTGATGTTTTGTGGGGATCCATTTTGCCTCTCTTCGGACGGCTTGTACTCACTTTATTTTCCATAATGGATCTACAGGAAATCTGAAATTATATTAGAAGGATGTATTGTCATATAATATGAAGTTTAAAATTTTAAAGCAAACTGTTGTATATTTAAGATTACCTTAATCTACTCTCGAGTGAAACTTTTACAGATTTATAATTTTATTTTAAAAGTATTTATTATATTCAAAAATTCAATAAAAGAACGTTTATCGATATGATTTATCGACATTTGTCAAGCACAATTGAAATTAAACTGACAAGAGAACGAATGATAAACAAACGACAATCCTACCGTATAAAGTATACGTTATCTTGTTGATTTTGTAGTAACAGACCACCACTTTTTTAAATGGCAATGTTATTTTTCTCTTGGAAAACACTTTTCACTATTTTCATGAAAAATAACAGCTTTTTTGGGATAAAACGTTACTTACGAATGAAAGTAAATATTTTTAAACTTGCTGCTATATTTTTTTCACTAAAATAAGCCACATTTACTCATTTTTTCTGTCAATGTTTCTCACTGAGCTCTATCACCGTACTGACAAGACATCACCTGCAAGTGAGGCCAAAAAGCCCGCTTCGTGGCTAAGGGGGCACAAGCGAAATTGCCCGTCATTGCGCGTCCAGTGGTTTATTCGTCCAAGTGTGCACATTATCCTCCTTATTGTCAGCAATTTAGATCCCAGTTCACAAACTCAGTAGACTTTCGATTTATCTGAATGATCTGAACCTTCGCATGACTAACGGACGGACAGGACAATAGTGCCAGCCAGCTCATTTGCTATGCGCACACGGTGACAAGGCCGTAGATCATTATAGTTATGGGCTGTGGCCGTTACACGCAATGTAACTGTAAATTGTATGATGACCTGAAATTCTTCGTTCGAAATTCAAATGCCATGTTCGACTCCATGTATGAATGAGCAGAAAACGAGTTAAAACCTTTTGTTTCACATACTTGTGGGAAGTAGGGGAAACTCTTCTTAGCTTGTGTACTTCTTTATTAACCGACTTCTTTATACAATGTAACCTCATATCTCAGTCATTGTTGCTAAATCAGGATCCTGATGCAATCGAGGGTGTTTTGTACTAGAATCTTAATGTTGCCATGTTGTCACGTCTGATAGTCAATAATGTGTTGAGCTGAGCTGATGGTGGAACTCCTTAACACTTAAGAGTTCAGTGATTATAATGACAAATCTAATACAGGCACATACTCTTTAAAATATTTGTTCACCTAAAATGGATTCCTTTCCTGTAAAAGGTCAAGAGTTTATTTTAGACTTTACAGTGTATTTTGGTTTTGAAGTCGGTTTTTACTTCTTTTTAAACTTAATTGTAATACAAATATTGATTTTATATCTTTTTACAAGTGGCAAGTGACAATGTGTCATGGATCATTGATGCTAGGCTAGGATACTCGAGCGATTGTGTGCGCCCGATTGATTTCCGAACGCAATTGCTCGGCTGAGACAAAACAATGAAGTAGCGAGATGCATTCAAGTGATGTATCAAGTTGCGAAAAGATGATTGATAGACCTTACCATCTTATTTTTACGTAGCTGCATTATTCACAAAGTATATGAATCATATAAATTTGCTTCAGACAAACAAAAAGCCGTCAATACCTACATAGTGAAATCACAGACAGTATTTGGGTATTCGTACCAAACTTTTGTTTTTCACATACAATTAGTTCGTAGAGCAGGCTAGCATTCGAAATGTTCTGTTTATATTATTGATCTTTATACAGAAAGGGTAAATAATCCGCACAGATCAAAAGCTACTCGAACATTCATTCGAACTGTTCTGCTTATATCATTGATCTTTCGCTCATACAGAAAGGGTAAATAATCCGCACAGCAGTCACAGTAGTCACTTTTCCAACAGCAGTCAATATTTCTCAGCTAGCATATTCATTACTGTACCAACTTCCCCGCGAACATCGAATCCCCTTGTTACCAACTCACATTGACGTTAATGTATCTCTTTCCAAAATTTACATCACTCGCGCACGTATGGAGATCGTATTTTTTCTCCATCATCATAACCATTACTGCACTGACTAGTCTATCGTTCGGTCACCACCCTTATCTATCTCCTTTAGGAAATCAACCACTCCGACTTCCTACGAACATCTGGAGATTGTATTCTTTCTCCAACATCTTCTTTAAACATTACTGCCCCAGCTTACGTTCTTTCTTGTTACTACCAAACGTTGACATCCATGTATCTCGTTCCAGAATTTCAATCACTCTGGTCTGGTCTCCCGTGAGCACATCTGGATGCTGACGACGGTTCCTTACTTGGAGAAGTTCAAGTACGTCATCAAAGACGCTGAAAAACTCGACTTGGCTGAAGAGGTGAGTGTTAAAATCATTTAAGTTAAGCTCCATAGCATCCATCAGATTATACTGAATCTTCAGTTATAAACAATCACGGTGTGCAATATGTAAAATTGGGTGACGAAGCAGAGGGAAACGAAATGGTAGGTTTGTATTACTCGTATATTGCCCAAGGTAAAGTGAAGTGATTTTACATACAATTTTTCTTAATAGTAAGGTGTAGTTACTGCCCACTAGTGTAAGTGCGTTGAACTACGTACATTGAGATATCGACTAGGTTAATACTATTAGTTACTAGGTTTAATACTAGTAGTTTGTAGGTTCTGGAATAGATGGCGCTGCTTGCCACTATTTGACATATTAATACAGAGACACCTATTAACGTACTTGTGAGATAATAAAAGCGATAAATTAAAAAGGTTGTTAGTAGCTCAGGTTTGAACTAGATGGAGCTACTAACATTCTGCCAGCCAGCTTAAATAGTTTATTTATTAAGCAATATTATTGTTACAAGAATTAACAAGTCTGGCAGCATATTAGGCTAGAAAGTAAACTAACCTCCCTATATGACTAACTAACTAACTAAATTGGGTACGTATGACCAGAGACATTGAGAAAGGAATTTTAATTTTAAGTGAGGGGTAAGGAAATTAATTAGTTTACTTTCCATGAAGAGGTTTCCTTATTAAAACCCAGGACAAAAACATTTTTTTATTCTTAAACTTACATAATCAATTTAAAGTTATAAATCTTAAGTAGGTAGGTACTAGTTATCTATAGGTTTTTTCCATAATTAATCTAGATTGATCGGTAACGGACATAGATGAAGATACGATCTCTTTATTTCGCCCTTGGAGGTCAGCACTGTCGCGACCCTAGCCACACCATCTCGTCCATCATGGGTTTGAGTGATTCGTCCCAGCTTCCACTGGCAGGGGGGAAGACGGTCATCCTTCACCACCACCATCGTGCCCACGGAGAGAGCTGGGCCCTTCGAGCTCCGCCACTTGGTACGTTGTTGTAGGATTCCTATGTAATCGCGAGACCATCTTCGCCAGAAGTCCTCTTGGAGTTGCTGTAGCTGCTGGAACAGCGTGAGCCTGTGGGCGGGAACACCATTGTATTCATAGTCAGGAACTGTGGTTATAGCCCTACCTATCAGAAAGTGAGCAGGGGTTAATGCGGAAAAATCATTAATATCTGTATTAGACATAGGACATAATGGCCGTGAATTTAAGATTCCTTCCACCTGAATCAGCACTGTTACAAATTCTTCGTATGTCAGAAGTGCTGCACCTAAAATTCTTTTTAAAAAATATTTACAGCTTTTTACAGCTGCTTCGTAAATTCCGCCCATATGCGGACTGTAAACAGGCTGAAAACTCCATTTGATGCCGTCATTACTAAGTGAGGTCATAATTTTGTCTGAACTATCTCTTATAAATTGGTAGATTTCACTAATTTGGTTGTTAGCCCCTTGAAATGTGGTACCATTGTCACTCACCATTTGCTGTGGTTTACCTCTACGCGAAACGAACCTTCGGAAGGCTGCTAAAAATGCCTGGGTTTCGAGACCTGTAATTAACTCAATGTGAATTGCCTTTGTGGCGAAACAAACAAATAATGCGACATAGGCTTTGTAAGTCTTGGCGCCACGTCCTCTCCAGGTTTTCAAATTAAACGGCCCTGCATAATCTACTCCCGTGGTTGAGAACGGAAGGGAGGGGGTCACGCGTGATGCAGGAAGCTCGCCCATTATTGGGGCACTAGGCTTCGGCTTAGCCTTAAAGCACGTGACGCATTCGCGTGTCACCTTGTTTACTAAACCTTTACCATGTATCGGCCAGTAGCGTTCGCGAATCGATGCCAGAAGTAACTGTGGCCCTGCATGCATGAGCCTTATGTGGTATGACTGTACTATAAGCCTGGTGAGTATATGTTGGTTATGTAACAATATAGGGTGTTTCTTATCATGAGAATATGGAGAATTTTCAATGCGTCCACCTACTCGTATCAAGCCATTTTCCATATAAGGTTTTAGACATAATATATTGGAAGTTTGAGGCAATGGTTTGCCTTTCTTTAATGTAAGATATTCATTTGGAAATGATTGGACTTGGGCTAATGCGATAAGTTTATCATGAGATTGCTTTAACTCGTCGACCGAGAGTACATTTAACCACTTATTATTTTTGTTTTTTAGGTTATTAAAAAATCGAAGTACATAAGTAAAAACTCGTAGCAACCTTTCATACGTTGAATATTTTTTGAATAACCTTTCCAAAAAATCCATTGATTGGGGTTCCGTGGTAACACAAGTAATACTTTCAACTTTATGTTGATAATTAGATTCAGCTTGAGGTGGCCAGGAGTCAGTATTAGGTTGAGATAACCACGTAGGGCCTTGCCACCACAAGGTAACCTGTGCCAACTTAGCAGCCGGGACACCCCTGGATAAAAGATCAGCTGGATTATCCCTAGAGGGAACCCAGTGCCAGTCGTCCGACTTGGTACAATTTCTAATTTCGATTATTCGATTTCTTACGAATGCATTTAATTTGGATGGTGTATGTGTCTTTATCCATGACAATACAATATTTAAAGCAGACCATAAAAACATTTTATTCGATTTGAGATCTAATACATGACGAACCTTGAGCATCAAGTTGGCTAATAAATTCGCTGCTCTCAATTCTAATCTAGGTATAGTTTCATCACGAGCTATTCTCGTTTGCGCACATAACAAACGTACTAATACGTTTTCATAAGCATCTATAGACCGTAGGTAAACAGCTGCGCCGTACGCGGTCATCGAACTATCTGCAAACCCGTGCAATTCTATCACAATAAAATCAGATATTATGACGTGTCTAGGTATCACTAATGAGTTTAATGTAAACAGGCTATTATAAAAATTTCGCCATTCTTCCTCTTGAAAGGGAGGCAGTTTCTCATCCCAACTAGTTTTATTTTGCCACAATGTTTTTATGAAACATTTTGCGGTTATTAATATTGGTGCAATTAGACCTAATGGGTCAAATATTGCAGATGCAACAGATAGTACCTTTCTTTTGGTTAGTGAATCATTAGTTAATTTATCACTGAACGAATACGTAATGAAATCTTCATTGTTGCACCACTGTAGGCCTAAAACCTTATGTGGACTTTTTGTGTGTGAATTTGTACTAGTGTTTTGCGAACATGGTTGTGGACTTGAGTGTGTGTCCTCGCCTTTACTAACAATCTTTACTATGGCATCCGAGTTCGATTTCCATTTTCTCAGTTTGAAGTTCGCAGTCCGTAATATGCGGTCGATTTGAACAGCTGTTTCGGCTACCTTCTGTTCATCATCTCCACTATGGACTAAATCGTCGATATAAAAATTGGTTAATATAGCAGTCGCCGCCTCAGGGTACTGCTCACGAAATTCATGTGCAAGTTGTCGTAGGCATCGAGTGGCTAGGTACGGCGCGCACTTCAAACCGAAGCTAAGTGTGGTGAGTGTGTAAGTATGCAGTGGGTGAATAGGATCGTCGCGCCATAAAATACATTGCAAGTTATGTTGGTTAGGGTTGACAAAAATCATTCGGTACATTTTTTCGATGTCGGCGCAAATAATATACTTATGTTTTCTAAATCGCATTAAAATATTAGCTAATTCGTCCTGGTTCATTTCACCCTTATATTGTATGTCATTAAGTGATTTTCCTGTGCTAGTTTTATGGGATGCATCTATTACGACTCTAAGGGGTGTGGTTTCTTTTTCCAAATTAACCACACCATGGTGAGGTAGGTAGTTGCAGGGCTCATTGGAATTTCGTTTTATCATATGCCCTGACCGTTCAAAATCTTGCATAAACTGGATATATTTTTTCTTGTAATCTGGGTCGCGAGAAAATTTTGATTCTAATGATTTAAAACGTTTAAACACAGCGGGTTTAGAGTGACCTAACGAAGCAATGGATTCCTTTAGCGGAATGGTCACCACAAAGTTTCCATCAGGTGTACGTAAGTGTTTTTCAAATACCTTTTCACATTGAACAATATCATCATTTGGAAACTCTGTTGTGCTACTAAGTTCACCAAAGTTTGGGTTGCTGGTTTGAACGAAATTGCATCTCACAACCCTACGGTTAGAAGAACCACGGACCGTACCCGACACGATCCAACCTAATCGTGTTTTTTGTAAGATTGGTAACCCTACACCTAATCTAAACTGGTTGTTTGACAAGAGATCATAGAATATTTCGGCGCCTAATATCATATCGATATTACCACCTTGATAAAAGGTTTTATCAGCCATTTGAAAATTATGTGGGATACTAAACTGCTTTACACTTTCTATATAAGAAGGTAGCTTACAAATCACAGGTACAATGAAACAGGACAAATTGGTACCAAAAGGTTCACATTTAGATTGGATTGTTAGCTGACAACTGTGGTTAATGTAGGTCACGCTTTCGTTAAACCCTAAAACCTCCATACTTACACTATTTTTAGGTAAGTTTAACCGTTCAAAAGCCGACTCTGTTATAAAATTAGATTGCGATCCTGAATCGAGAAGTGCACGCAAAGTGTGCGGTTGTTTGTTAACGTCGAGTACGTCAATCAATGCTGTAGATAAGAAAACAGTTTGTTGTAGGTATCGAGGTGTGTTATCCGTAGAACGGTTGGTATACAAATTGACCGATTGTATTGGTGTCTCATTGTGTGATGATGGTGTTGTATTTGTTGCAGGTTGCGGGTTTGAATACAGTGTCGTTAGTGGCTGTTGTTGGCTTTGTGTATTAGGTTGGTTGTGTAATTGATGGAAATTTCCTATATGTAAAAGTGTGTGATGTTTACCTTTACATGTTCGACAAAGACTCGCCCGGCAGTTTGCTATGACGTGGTTCGATCCTAAACAATTTATACAAAGGCCTATTTTACGGACCGCGCGAAGGCGTGACGTTGCGTTTAAGGCCAAAAACCTAGGGCAATGCTGAATATAGTGGGACTCTTTACAATTGGGACATTGCTTGGTAAATACCTTAGGTTTGTTAGGTTTGTGGTTGGTAGCTGTACCGTGACCCGAAGAGGACGCGATCACCAAAGCCTTTCTTGACCCATTCGGTTCCGTCTGCTCATCCGTTCTGTCGGAACCCAATGATTCCAGCAGGTCAGCCTGAGCGCGCAGAAAGGATTTGAAGTCCTGCAATGTAGGCAATTCACGTGAGTTGGTTTTCTCTTCCCACTTACGATGCAAGGAATTATCTAATTTGTTACTTAAGAGAAAGATTAATAAAACATCCCAGTTTTCTGTGTTAATAGAAAGCTTGTCTAAAGTTCTGAGATGCTTCGATAGGTTATCGACCAATGTTCTCAACGCTGATGGCGTTGATTGAATGGTTTCAATATTTAAAAGTTCTCGCAAGTGGTTAGTGACTAGTACCTTGGGATTGTTGAAACGTTCACAAAGCAATCGCCATGCGATTGCGTAGCTTTCTTCACAATAATCCAACGAAGCTATTACATTAAGAGCACAACCAGTTAAGCATCCTCTTAAGTATTTTAATTTTAATATAGGTTTTAAATCTGTGTCATTGACAACAGCATCAAACTGATCCCTGAATTCTAACCAATTAGTAACATTCCCGTCAAATGTGGGTAGGTTAATTTCAGGTAATTTTACTGAATTACAATGTGGTTTATCATTATTACAGGATGGAGGTGGCTGAGCCTGTGGTTTGTTGTTCTCAAATTCTTGCATAAGTTTTTTACAGATAGACAGCTTGTTATAATAGGTGTTCTCAAAGGTCTCTCTCTCCTGAAGTTGCTCATCATAGTCCGTGCAAGTTGTTTCTATTAAATCTTGAACCTTTTCAAATTCATTAAGTATTTTAGTGATTTTAGAATATCGCAACTGTACGTCGAGGTATTTTTCAGTAGAAAGAGGACCTTCGAGCGCATCAACATATTTGACAAAGAGGGTTAGTTTTCCTTTAACAACGCCCCGTTTTCTATTCAGCTCCTTTAAATTGATTACCGGTTCAGCCATTGTAAAATTTGTGAGTTATAACTACTAGACAAAATAAAAAATAAATATCAGGTTGATCAGTACTGGTTAGGTGGAAAGAAGTAAAAAAAATCGCTCACTAACTTTGATAGGTAAGACTACTTATCTTGTTCTTCGTCGCACGATGACACTGGTGTATGTTGGTGATTGCACGTGACCAACTCGTGGTCAGCTCGCGTGGTCATAGGTTAGAAGCCGATTTTCGAAGATTTTCTCCCTTTCGCCTCGTCTTCCACATATATAGGGTTGTTCCGAAGATCCACAGAGGAAAAGCAGGTCCCAGGCTATCTCTGGTCCTCAGCCATGCGCCACGTGGTCCGCTGAAAAACTCCGTCACGCTTCTGAATTTCGATTCAAATAGCGGCCTTCGTGAATGCACGATATTACTCTGCACTTGACTCCAACTTTTCTCCAAAAATGAAGCCCAATCCTCGGATGGTTGGGGTCACCATGTAAAATTGGGTGACGAAGCAGAGGGAAACGAAATGGTAGGTTTGTATTACTCGTATATTGCCCAAGGTAAAGTGAAGTGATTTTACATACAATTTTTCTTAATAGTAAGGTGTAGTTACTGCCCACTAGTGTAAGTGCGTTGAACTACGTACATTGAGATATCGACTAGGTTAATACTATTAGTTACTAGGTTTAATACTAGTAGTTTGTAGGTTCTGGAATAGATGGCGCTGCTTGCCACTATTTGACATATTAATACAGAGACACCTATTAACGTACTTGTGAGATAATAAAAGCGATAAATTAAAAAGGTTGTTAGTAGCTCAGGTTTGAACTAGATGGAGCTACTAACACAATATTTCAAGTCATTGTATTAAAATATACCAGTCTTTTTAAATTCGTGTCAACACGTAAATGTGATAATAACAATTTTAAATTAGGTGAAGTAGACATTTAGTTAAGTTCTTATGGAGATCTATATAAAACTTTCAAATAAGTTTTCGAAGAGCTCATTGCATTTTAATAACTGACTTCAAAAAAGGAGGAGGTTATCAATTCGACTGTATGTTTTTTTTGTGTCTATGTTACCTTATATCTCAGTCATTAGTATACTGATTCAAAAAAAACACCTACCTAGAGGTTATACCTTCTAGTTGGTCCAATTGTTGCCAAGTCGGGATCTGATGTTGGGGTCTATGTGCAATCGAGGTAAAACCTTTAATTTAATAGGCATGTTTAGAGTTTTCGTACTAGAATCTTAATGAAAGCTTGTTGTTGCGTATGATTGACATTGTGTGGAGCTGAGCTGATGGTATAACTCCTAGACGTTAGGAGTTCAGTGGTTTTAATGATACAACATATGAAAGGAAATTTGTAGCTTATTAAAGAACAGAGTCAATAGATGCAACCTCTTCTGTAATGACAAAAAATAGCAAATAAAAAGAGTCCTTTTCTTTTAAGAGTAAAGAGTTTATATGAGACTTGTTATTGCATTTCGGTTTTGAAGTCGTTTTTTTTAAGTTATTATTTGTTTAGATTCATTGTTAGAAATGTTACTGAGTAGTTGGTAAATGAAGTGTTGAAAGAACAAGATTCCGAGTGCCAGTAGCTAGACGGAGCTGCATTTATTTTCAAATCTTAATCTTAAGAATAAATAAAATAAATAAAATAAAATAAAAATAAAAATAGCCTTTATTTCTACTACCATCTGATTTATGCTAAGCTTATCTAATTATAATAAATATCGGCAGTAGTCGCCTCAGCGGCGTAGGCCTCCCCTAAACCTTTCCACCTTTCTCTTATGCGCGCTTCTCGCATCCAGAACGTTCCACTTCTCTGGGTAAAAATGTCACACCATCGTTTGTTTGGTCTACCTTTTTTCCTCTTTTTGTCTCTGGGCAACCATTCTGTAAGGCGCTTTGTCCATCTGTTATTGTTCATCCTACAAATGTGTCCCGCCTACAAATCTTAAGAATAGGTGTTTTTTAAATGAGCCGATCTTGGGCCAACCAAAGGACACTTACTAAAATTGCTTTCACGACTATTTCAGGTGATCGAGGAATTCAAATACGCGGTAGTACCCAGACTGGACGAGTTAGAGAAAGGTGTCATCCACGGAGATGTCAACGAGATGAACATCCTCGTCTCGCCCAAACCCGGAAGGTAAGACAACCTTAAACAACTTCTATTTAACTACAAACTCTAGAGAATTAGAAATAACTGAAAAGAAAAAGTATTTATTGAAGATTAAATATTCAGCGTGTAAAAAAGAACAAGTCAAAATTTTAGGGGGTGGTTGGCAAGCGAGTTAAGAATACAGAAAAATATGAAAAAATATGTATTAAAAACAAGATGTTTGATCAAATTCTCTTCTCGAATTTGGCCCGTACTTTTTTAAACTCTGTATAATTAAGTGTACGACTAGTTTACCTGAGAGAAGGCCGAGTAAGACTGATTGCGAAGCATAGATTATGCTACGCTTATGATCTTAAATTCCAATTGATGAATTGTGGTGAAGAATTGAAAGACTTTTAAAAGCTTAAGCCATCTTTGTTGGTATACATTTTTCGTAGGGAAACGTTTAAGTCTAGAATATTGATCAAGTGTTAGAGTCTAGACCTGTTTCATTGTGAACACACTTAATAGCGAAGTGCGAGTCGGACTCGCGCACTGAGGGTTCCGTGCCAACTTTAACGGAATTAGGGAATCCACTTACTTCCACTAAGCTGAAATACCACAATATTTCGTTGGCAGCAAATATAACTTTGTTTTTCGTAGTATTTGTATGAAGAACCATGTTATGTTTGCGGTTGTTGAAAATGTGCTGTCTCTCAAAAACTACTAGTTCGATCCCTTTCAAAAAAACGATTTTAGTTTTATGTATGAGAGTCCCCTTTTAAATACCATTATTTTTTATTTTTTGTATAAGAATCGTAAAGCCGTTAACAGGATACATCTTCCTACCAAATTTCAACAGTGTGATGCTTAAAGTTACAGAATAAAGTGACTGTGACATACGGACGGACATACAGACAGACAGACTTGACGAAACTATAAGGGTTCCGTTTTTACCATTCGGTTACGGAACCCTATTTTTTTCTTTAAATATTTTTTAAGATTTATTGTTTATTTTTGGCAAATCCTTTTCGCTATTAACTTTCTGACGTCACAAATCTACTTATACCTTCTCAACATCGTTTCAATAATGATAACGTCATGTTTGTTTTCTAAGGCGTAAATAGGTAGGTAGATATTTATGTTTTTAAAGTCTGGCGGTATTCGTGAGAGGAATCAAGTAGGCAACAGGTTATCTAATCAGTTATCATCACTCATGTTTTGTTTGTTTGGGACGTTAGCACGATAAATAATTTCGTAACCTGCAAATCAGACGTTTAGCCATGACGTTGTGAAAATTATGTTGAAAATTCTATATCAAGGTTTAAAATAGATATATCACACGTAACGGCGTATCCAAGAGAAACCTAAAATTTCGCGTGGTCGGACCGACAACACGGTAGCCCAATTGGATTGGCTCGGTTAGCCAGAAGATGCAGGTTCGAGTCCCGTCCGTGCGCAATTCTTGGTTTCTTATTTCATCTGTACTAATATATTAAAGCTGAGGAGTTTGTTTGTTTGTTTGTTTGAACGCGCTAATCTCGGTAACTACTGGACCGATTTCAACAATTGTTTTTTTGTGTTGTAAAGCTTTCATTTAAAAATTCAGGTTAGCCAAAAAAAATATTTATTCCTGGGAAATTGTGTCAAATTTTTCAATAAAATAACTAATATTAGTTTCAAACTTCCTGATAATAAATTAAAGTTACATGTCAAAACATTTCAAAACATGTAACTTTAATTTATTTTTATTAACATGGTCTTATAAATTTCAAGACTATCTTAATCTTAATGTCGAGAATGTAAGGACAGTCCAGCCTGCACCAAACTGATGTTTATTTTGATTTGTATCATTTTTGTGGCAGCTAGTGGTGACTGAGTTTGTTCCGGCGTTTCTTCTCAGCACTTGCTAGATTGTCTGTGTCTTGTCTCGAAGCTCTAGAAGTGCGTAAAAGATAAGAAGACATGTCTGGCCCAATATGGGCCATTATTGATTGATATTAATTTTGCACGTTCATAAGTGGTATTTTGTGTTTTAAATTGAATAAATGACCTTTGACTTTTGTATCAAGGAAGGCTTTAGGCTATAACACATAACGCTACGACAGGAGAGAAGGGAGTAGAATCAAAACGTAGTCTTATTTAAAATAGATAAATTTTAAAATCTTAGATAGGTATTTAGTTAGTTCGATGTCTTCTTAATATTTAATTTAAATAACATTTTATTAAATTCAAAATAGGAGATTGAATCCGTCAGTTACAAGAGTTTGCGCGCAAATTCTGAGTGGAATTGTCCTGAGGTAAGCCAAGGAGATAAGACCCATAAAAGTATCTATTTTTGTATTAACTTTATCAGTTTAAATAACAAAAAGTTGCGTGCCTTAATATTGATGCTTGTGGTTAATCTTCTTGGCTTTACACTCAGACAATTATAAGGATCTGAGCATTGTCGCTTATATTATTGTTGGGCAACAGTGAATAATTAATTGTGCCTATCAAAACCTATAATCCTTTAAATTATAATACTGACTGACCGATTACTGAAAATGATTTGACTTTCATCTCTATCTATGTTGTCACAAAATTGGACACCAATCACATGCATTGCTCAGATCCCAAAGTAAGCAGCCAATGCACTTGTGTTATGTAAATCAGACACAACGGTGGTACCACAACACCCATACCCGAGACAATATAGTAAATTATGATTTCTACATTGACCCGACCCGGAATCGAACCCGGGACCTCGGAGCGGCGACGCCTTGAAACCCAGTGTGCTTAGCCACTACACCACTAGGTCGTCAAATCTTTATGGTGAAGAAAAGCAAGATAAAAGCATGCAAATATTAATAAGGACAGTCAAAACTAAATTAAAATAATTATTTTACATGTCTCAATTACAATTACATAATTATGATATAGCATGTCATTATAACATTATTTTAAACAATTTATAGTATAGTCAAAAAATCCTTAATACTATAGAAACAATGTTGTAATAGCCAGTTAGTCAATTTGCGTTTAAAGGTGAAGATATCATTATACTTCAGTATTCGTCCTCGATATTAGTATTATACACATGTAGTATCGCTTGCACTTATCACCACATAGCACAATTTTAGAGCTAGAAAAAAAAAAAAACCAACAAATACAACCAATTTCCGGGTCCGGTAAAAATAATTAAATAAATTATGAACACTTCCGTTACGTCACATCCCCACGCCATAGTTTTCGAAGTCTTCATTCGCTTATTGTGCTTTGCCACTAAAGTACGTCTATTTTCGTTCCGTGCATAAAACATTTATTAATATTTTTTGTGATTTTAGTGAACTATCAAGATTAGATTCTTTGAACTCAAGATCCTTCCGGATCGTTGAATAAAAACGCATGTCTGTGCGTAAATATAAGGTTTATAGCACCTCGGAACTGTATTTCGGACTTTTCCACGCTTAAACCATTTCGGCCTCTACTGTTCAGTCAATACGCATCGTACAGTATTTTGGACTGTTTTGTGCGTACTACAAGGTTTCTAGCACTCGGATTTGTATTTCGGACTCTTCCACGCTAAAACCATTTAGCTTCGTCTCAAGACTTAGCTTGACTGAACACGGCCGCTGCAGTTGACGGGCAACGGAGAAAAAGCTACACATGTGCAACCCGCATGGGCGGCGTCGCATCTGCCCCTTACATCCAGAGATGATGTAGTCCTGCCACCATCAACACCGCCGAGCCACCCACGTCTCGCATGTATATACCTATGTGTGATGCAGCTGGGACCGAGGGCGGTCGACTACACTACCAGAGATCGGGATACAACCGGTGAGTCGTTACAAATCCTGCAATAAATGGACGGTTTCCTTTCCAAACCTATTAGATATTTTCTCTGGACCGATCCTACTACTTGCCTGAGCATGAAAATCGCCACACATACCTTTTTTTTTTGTGTGTGTTCATCTAAACACGGCCAAACCTGGCTACGAAAGCTGAAATATTTATTTCACGCCACTGCCCTCGCCTTCTGTGCGACGCGCAGATTCACCATTCATCATCATTTTATTTTATTTCACTTTTACCGCCTAAGAAACGACAAAAAACGCCTACTAGGTACTTTTTTGAAACTATATGTATAGTGTTTTATCACTACACAAACTTTGTATAGAACACGGGTAGATTCCTTGTCTGACAACGTTGTTTTTTACAAGTGTCTTTTATATAATAAAATAATAATAATAAATAAATATCCTTTGGACATTCCCACACATCGCCATCTAGTCCCAAAGTAAGCTACTTAAAGCTTGTGTTATGGGTGCCAGACAACGGATATAATACTTAAATACTTTTTGTTTGTAAATACATACATAATATACATAGATAACACCCAGACCAATACAAACAGACATGTTCATGCACACAAATGTTTGTATTGTGCGGGGATCGAACCCGCACCCGCTGCGTAGTAGGCGATTTCTCGACCACTACACCAGACGGGTCGTCATAATTTATAATGGTTTTAACAATTTTGAAACAGTGTTATTTCGATTAGTGAGAGCGCAGCTATATTAGTTGCCAAAGGTTGCAGGTTATAAATAGCCCTGCTTAAATTAAGAATGTTTTTGTTGCAATTTTCTTATTTTATTTTGTTTATAACTTTCTCGTCACGAACAAACAGGTATTATTTATTACCAATTAATAAAAGTTGGAATACAGTGAGTGCACCGCACAGGTAGAAAGCAGCTACTAATGGTTTTAACACCAGCTACCGCCATCGCCGTCGCAAGTGACGTCCTCGAGCGTGGGATCGCATCGGACCGCAACACACACGCAGACTGCAGAACACGAGGTACCTACGCTACGTGAGTCGACATGAGTCATTTGAAAAATAGTAGCATAATATGATCAGACACTATCTTAGTGAAAGGTTAATGAAACATTTTTGACAAGATGCGAGTCGCACCTTATTAAAAATTCGAATATCGAGCGAACATAGTTTTATAAATTAAACAAGTTTTTTTTTCCATTGCTGCTGCATGTATGATGTACAGAGCGTGATGTCATACAAGTCCAGTTATTTCTTTTTTAAATTTAATATGCATTATAAGAAAAATGAAAAACACAATTTAACCTTTAAAACAGATGATATCTGTACAGTCCAAATTAATTTCAAAACATTGTTTTATAACCATCATCACCTTGAATACCCTTGTCGTGGCAGATTTTGTACTTTATTATAATATTGCTTGTTTTATAAAGGAAATGAATATTGTAGGTTTTTTACAATTTTCCTTAAGATATTTTTGAACTATTTTTCACAGCAATTCTGTTGCTTTTTTCTCTTTTTATATGGAGATTTTGGTTAAATAGAAGAGATAACTAATTTTACAAAAGTTTTAGATGTCAAATATTACTGTTAAGTTGTTTGGTGCACGCCCATTAACCATTACATTTTGATATATTAACCAAGGTAGACTTAAATTACAACCGTGGTTTTGTATACTTTTACTAATTAGACTACAAGTATTTTTTGGAGTACAAAAAAGACCTCAAAAATAACTAGACAGTAGACACAATGCTTACTGCTTAAGTATAAATACGCGGAAAAACCAGAAGGTAGCTGGCGTACTTGTTCTGAGCGAGACCTGTCATCGAATCAAGCGGCAAGTAACGGTCATGCACAGGCACAGCTGACTGCTAGACGACCCGCATCCCCCTCCTCATCTCATTCCCCGCTACGATCGCAAGGGAGCACTTATCAGCTGTGTGAAATGCCTACGGAGTCTGCTCTCAATATTAATAGCAAGACGGCACCGTTAAGCGGTAATGCAAAAAGATCTTTTGCTGAAATAGCGAATAATGCCGACGGCGAGTGGAAAACGGTGCAGCGGGCGAAATCTAAAAAGTATAGGTATCGATATATAGGGCAAAAAGGTACTTCTAATGAAAGAGAGGGCAGATTCAAAGCCGCTGAGAAATTAGTACCGATTTTTATTACGAGAATTCATAAAGAAACAACAGAAAATGACATCGCTGAGTATGTTAGAAATAAAATACAAGAAACTATCACGTTAGAGAAAGTGCCATCTCAAAGAGATAAAGACCATAATGCCTTTAAGTTCTTTGTGCCCGAACAGAAATTAACAACTTATCTAGATGATAAGCTATGGCCCAAAGGAGTCATATTTAGGCGGTTTATGAACTTCAAGCAGAAGTATGCGAGCGGCGGACGTGCTGCAGACGGTCCTATATAACAAAACAATATGAGTAAAGAGCAAGTCTGTAAGTTTGCAAGTTTCAACTGCAAAAACGTCAAACGCTCGGTAGAATTTATCAGGCATCTGTGTGGTCTATCTGATATAATTGCCCTGCAAGAAACCTGGCTGCTGCCTGAAGATGTACCATTTCTCAACGAAATTAGTGACAATTTTGGCAGTACTGGTACTTCTGCAATGGATACATCTGCTGGCATGTTGCGTGGCCGCCCTTATGGTGGGGTGGCGTTGCTGTGGAATAAACACATTTTCCAAGACGTTAATGTAGTGCACTGTAAAAATCCGCGCGTGTGTGCAATTCAGGTAAAAACGAGTTTAAAGTGTTGGTATTCAGTGTTTACATGCCTACGGATAGTACAGCAAACCTAAGCGATTTTACGGATTGTCTGAGTTTGGTAAGTGCTATTATTAATAATGAAGGCGTCGAGTCAGCATATATGTTAGGCGATTTCAATGCTCATCCGAACGAACTGTTCTTCAATGAACTGATATCTTTTTGTTCTGAATCAGAATGGACTTGTGTGGACGTTAGTTTACTTGGTGTTAATTCGAACACATATACTTTTGTCAGTGAGGCTCATGGATCTAGGCGCTGGCTAGACCACTGTGTAACGACTGATTCTGCCTTGCTATCTATCAAAAATGTGTATGTTAAATATGATGTCTCATGGTCCGATCATTATCCTGTAATACTTGAGTGTAATTTAGAATTAATTAAACCTAAAATAATGTGTGATCGAAATGAATCCTTATGTAATAAGGTAGTGTGGGGAGAGAGAAAGCCTGATCAAGTTGAATCATATACTAAATATTGTCATGAAGGACTGCGACTTATTGATTTCCCTGACGAATTTCGAAGTTGTTGTGATTACAATTGTAGTGACATTAAACATCATAAGCGCATTGATCAATTGTATAGTGACATAGTTAATGTTTTAAGTCAAGCTGCTTTGGATAGTGGGGTGCTTAAACATTGTAACCGTAAGAGGCCTGTGTATGGATGGAATAGACATGTAAGTGAGTTTCATAGAGAGGCAAAAATAAAGTTTCATCGATGGGTATGGTACGGTAGGCCTAGATCAGGTCATATTTATGAGGAGATGAAAAATAGCAGGAGTGTTTTTAAGTCACGTTTAAAGTGGTGTCAAAACCACGCCGAACAGCTGAAGATGGACGCTTTGGCTTCACATCATTCCAAGAATGATTTTCGCAACTTTTGGAAGTCCACCAATAAATTGAATGCTAGGGCTGGCCTTCCAGTGAGTGTCGATGGCTTGAGTGATGGGAAAAGTATAGCTGAATTATTTAGAGAGCATTTTACTGTCAAGTCTTCTTTAGGGCCGTCGAAGCCGGTGGTCAATGATGGGTTTCGTGGTGTGGGGCTCAGTGCCAGGTTCAAAGCAGCTGACGTTAGGAATATTATTAGATCAATGTCCCGTGGCAAGTCTCCTGGCCACGACGGTTTAAGCATTGAGCATCTGAAATACGCTGGTCCACATCTATCTAGGCTACTAGCAATGCTTTTTAGTTTTTGTGCTGGGCACTCATACCTGCCAGATTCATTGATGAGAACTGTTGTTGTGCCAATTGTTAAAAACAAAACTGGTGACATTAGTAACAAGACCAACTACAGGCCAATCTCATTGGCTACCATTATAGCTAGAGTGTTTGATGGTCTGCTTAATGCTGAGCTGGATAGATTTATACAACTCCATGATAATCAGTTTGGCTTCAGGCCTGGTCTTTCGACTGAGACAGCTATTTTGTGTTTAAAGCAGACCATCAAATACTACACGGAGAGACACACGCCCGTTTACGCTTGCTTCTTGGACCTGACGAAGGCATTTGACTTGGTAAACTACGACATCCTATGGCAAAAAATGCAGAGACTTAATATGCCAACATATCTCATTCAAATATTTCAATATTGGTATCTAAACCAGGTCAATGTCGTCAGATCGTCAAACGATTACTCGGAGCCGTATAGGCTGGATTGTGGAGTAAGGCAGGGTGGTTTGAGCTCACCAAAGCTGTTTAACCTGTACGTCAATGCGCTTATAGAGGAGCTCAGTAGCACACGCGTCGGATGTCATATTGACGGCATTTGCCTGAATAATATAAGTTACGCGGACGACATGATGCTGCTGAGCGCCTCTGTCTGTGGCTTGTCGAAATTACTGGGTATCTGTGAGGCGTACGCTCTCAGACATGGTTTGATGTACAACACCAAGAAAAGTGAGTGTATGGTCTTTCAAGTCAGAGGAAAACACACGCGAAACATACCTCACATTAAACTTTATGATGTACCTCTGAAACGAGTACAACAGTTCAAATATCTCGGGCACGTGGTGACGTCTGACTTGAGGGATGACGCAGATATGGAACGAGAACGTAGGGCGTTGTCTGTAAGGGCGAATATGATCGCACGTAGGTTTGCTCGCTGCACTGCACCAGTAAAAATAACTCTTTTCAAAGCATACTGTACATCTCTCTACACGAGCAGCCTGTGGCTTTCTTATGCGCAAAAACAATACAGCGCCCTACGGGTGCAGTACAATAATGCTTTTAGGATGCTGATGGGGTTGCCTCGCCACTGCAGTGCCTCTGGAATGTTTGCTGAAGCGAGGGTGGACTGTTTTTACACAGTTATGCGAAAGCGGTGTACGTCCTTAGTGCGCAGGGTAAGGGCTAGCTCTAGCGGCGTCCTAAAAGCATTCGCCGACAGGTTGGATTGTCACTACTTGAACCACTGCAGCATGGTTCACGTGGTGACAGTCTGACCTGTTGTGCTATCAAAAATGTATTTTTTAAGTATTGTGTCTTACTGTCTTTGTATACTAACATTAGGTTAAGTCTCTTTTGTAACTAACAATTTGATCCTTTGTTGGTCGAAATAAATGAATGAATTGAAAAAAAAATTGAAAATAAGGATATCTTTACTTTATTCTTAAAACAGGAATAAAAAGCTACACATATTTAGTATACAAGGCTAAATATTTAACCTTTACTTTTTAATTCTAAACATTGACACACTAGTTTACTACAGAAAAACGGTGGAGAATCAAGTTAATTATTATCTTTGCTCACCTTTTCCTTATTTGTTTCCTAAAAACATGCAAAATCTGCATGGTTTGTTTTTGTTCTCAGCTGGTTTCGACTATGAATCAAAGCATACATGTAAATTTAAAAGGCTATGACGCTTGTGATCGCTATATGAATATTATACCGACATACATTTTATCCGATATTATTGCTGGTTAAATATTATTTATAAATTCTATCCAGAAACTTAGCGATATTAGTTTGGTTGCGAGATTATTCTGACGCCTCAACTACGGGGTAGGGTGCGGCCTGTGAGAACGGGTCAGCAAGCGCTCAGTGATTACAACTAGAAATACTATTTTTTATCATATCGAATTTTGTGAAGCTCGAATATTTACTGCATAATTTCGAAATGCCTTCATTAGGTAACGTAGCGATAGCCGCATAAAACTTATGAGGGTAAACAATAATACCTACCCACATTTACATTTCTATAAATATTTGCAATTCTGCTAAATATAAAATCCGTTGGTTGCTAATACAGTTTTATAGGAATTAGTGACGCGCTGTCACCCGAATATGATAAGCAATTATTTTACACTGGGTTACATTACAGTGTGTGATTTGTTAATTTGGTACACCTATGACTGCTAATTGGCTAACCGCATTTTCTAATATTAATAAAATATGTGCCAAATATGAGTCGTGATTGGAAGCGGATGCTATTGTCTTTAATACACCTATATATATTTTTTTTAAACTTTTCAGTTTCATATTTTCTCAAACGTGTAAGAATAAAATATTAATGATAACAGCAGAAGCAATAATCACGTTATTGTGACACAAATATTATCATTTTGTTTTTTACTGTCGATACTGGCAGATACCAAGCGTAGATCTTTTGATGCCAGTAATTACTATTACACCATTATCCTTTTTTGTCTATATTCAAAGACTGAAATTTGTGATTTGTACAAAATAACGTTTTGTCTTCAGTAAATTGTGCCGAATTGAGAGATTGTAATAACAGACTTAATAACTTACATTATCTACTGATTTCTGTGGAACGAATACTAAATGGATAACCCCAAAACCAGAACAATAAAATAAAAAATAAAAAAGTATTGTATATATATTTTTTTTAAATCAAAGGCATTTTTGTTGCTTTAAATTTGGTTTTAAAGATTTTGAAAAATAAAGTGTATTCAGGATATTGTAAAGGAGGTTATAGGCTGCGGGCTCACTTATGTAAACATAATATTACTTGGACTTTTTGATCAGTAGACTATCTGAATAAACTTTTCACTCGTGATGCAACTAGAACAAATGGTTTTTTTGTTACAACTCGTATTGACTACGACGATTTATGAATGTTAAATATTTCAATAATCTATAAATATGTTCTTTTCTGATAACCTAATATTGGACTCAAATCATTTCTTTCAGGTGCATCTCATGCGTTTACAATTCCAAAATGAATCTTTAAGAAAATCTAGTAACTTATACCTACCTTCTGATTAGAAAACTTTTTCAACCGTATATCAATGTGACCTTGCGGACTAGTGGAGTTGACATATTATCCATATTTTTCTACACAGCCCTAGGCATGCATCAACGTCCGTAGCCGATAGTCTAGTTGTTCATGTCAACCTAATACAGTAAGTTGGTTGGACAACTCCAAAATACCCTCGCACGGGTAAAAACCCGTAGTAGTAAAACTATTTTAAAATAGGCATTGTTGACAGTACATATTTTTCTGATTTTGCCACTAGGGGCACTTTTACTATATACATATTATCATAAGTACCTAATTTGTTTCATATGATTCTTTATAAGAATAGATCTAGCACTTACTCATAAATGATATTTCCTTCTTTCATGCTCTAAACATCTACATGTGTATAATACTAATATCGAGGACGAATACTGAAGTATAATTAATGATTAAACGAACTTACCTGTACGTGAAGTTCTATCATAATTATACGAAGTATTCGTCCGAAGATATTAGTAGAAAGTCCCACCCACCCGATGCATATTTTTTGTGTTGACAAAAATCCCTCTAGGAAATATCATCATTATTATCTCTAAACTAAATGAAGACTTCGAAAACTATGGCGTGGGGATGTGACGTAACGGAAGTGTTCATAATTTATTTAATTATTTTTACCGGACCCGGAAATTGGTTGTATTTGTTGGTTTTTTTTTTCTAGCTCTAAAATTGTGCTATGTGGTGATAAGTGCAAGCGATACTACATGTGTATAATACTAATATCGAGGACGAATACTTCGTATAATTATGATAGAACTTCACGTACAGGTAAGTTCGTTTAATCATTAATTATTAGGTATTATTATTATGTGTATGTTAATAATTTCATTTAATGTATTAATGAATACGCGTATTTACGTATTAAGTGGTTTAAATGTTTACTTTTTGTTTTAAATACCTTTTATATTTTTTATCGTCAAGCTCTTTCTTTAGCCCCTCTATTACATTCTTAGCGCCGCCTGAATTTTCTCTGTATATATAGACCTATGGTTGACTGTTAGAGAATGCTTTTAGGATTAAGTAAGCCAGTCAGTCAATAAATAAATAAATGTCAAATACAATTAGAAAAGAAAAAGTAAATATTTCTTTACCCCAATATAAACCATTTTCCATCTTCTTCCAGCACATCAGATTACCGTATTACCGGCATCCTAGATTTCGGTGACATCCAGTATTCGTACTACGTGTTCGAGCTGGCCATCACGATGACGTACGTGATGCTGCTCACCGGCGACCCTCGCTCCGGAGGGCTGGTGTTGGCTGGCTACACCGTCACCAGGAGGCTGCCTGACCATGAATATATGCTGCTGAAGGTACGGCCTTATTGTAAATTGCACTTTTTTAAAGCTGTGTCAGGCAAGGAATCGAACCCCGTGTCTATGCTGTCCGCGCGTGCCTATACCACTCGGTGGCCGAAACATTGGCAAGCCTATTTCATTTCATTTCATTTATTTATTAGGCACACAAAACAAATTACAGTTAAACATGGAACATAATTATTATCTAAAACATAAGTGCAGAACTGCAATTCAACACATGTGTACACAAGTTTGTCTATAAAGAAATTATTAACCTAAAAATTTTTAAAAAGTAGTGCAAAATAAAATCATTAAATGGACCAAAAGGAAATCACAGATAAAATGTACAATAATAAAGAACGGAATATATAACAAATAATCACAAATCAATAAAATAAAATTACACAAGAAAAAAAAAACAATTTAAAAAAACAAATTAATAGAAATCAAAATTAATTAAACACATCAGTAAAATAATTATAATAAATAAAATAGAAGATAAATTAAAATAAACATTGATTTTCAAATTATACCAAATACATTTTTTTTAAATCTAGCAAGGGAGAGACAATATATATCTAAGGAATTATATTCTTTCAACACTTCATTATAGGTACGGCACATCCTCACAATTGGGTTATAGAAAGAGGTATTATTTTTATATACCTGAAGATCAAAGCAATTGGGATTGCGAGTCCTAAATCTAATATTAAAGGAAAGTAATGATAACAGAGACGGGGAATCGATGCACGAATTGACTATTTTGTAAAGGCACATTAAATCGTAATACTTGCGACGAGATTCGAGGGTTGACAGTCGGAACTCGCGCAGTCTCTCTACGTAGCCAGATAACCTTCTACTGCATCCCAGTCGATAGCATAATATACTGAGGAACCTCATCTGAACACGTTCAATTCGTAGAATATGGATTTTATAAAATGGAGACCAAATCACAGTATTGAATTCGAGGATACTTCTTACCAGCGCCTTAAAGAGATATATTAGACTATTTGGGTTCTTAAACTCTTTTGTACAACGCAAAATGAAACCGAGCATACCGTTACATTTATTGATGATATGATCATAATGGGCGTGAAACGTGAGTTTTGCGTCAAAGAGTACTCCCAAGTCTCTCACCACATCCCTACGCACTAGTTTACAGCCCCTCATTATGTAATCATAAAATATCTGTGTTTTTTTGCAAGTGAAAGAGACAACAATACATTTACTGACATTTAGCTCCATGCAGTTTTCAGTACACCACTGAACCAAGGCATCAATATCTCCCTGGAGTGTCAGGGCATCATTCACACTATTTATTCTAGTAAATATTTTAAGGTCATCTGCATATAATAGGCACGGACATTTCAGACGTTCCACTAAATCATTTATGAATAAAATAAAAAGTAACGGTCCTAAGTGCGAGCCCTGTGGGACACCAGAGGGAACCGTGGCTGGAGTAGAAACAAAACCTTTAATAGAAATAAGTTGACTCCTACGCGTAAGATAGGAAATGACCCAGCGATGCAAGCAACCGTGAATGCCATAAGCCTTCAGTTTCTCACAAAGTATATTGTGGTTAACCCTATCAAAAGCCTTTGAGAAGTCGGTGTAAATGGAGTCCACCTGTTCTCTCTTTGCGAAAGCAGAGCATAGGTAATTTTTGTACTCCAACAAGTTACTTGTGGTCGATCTGCTTGCGACAAAACCATGCTGGCTTACATTTATGAAATGTTTGACCTGGCAGTACAGATAATCATAAACCATTAACTCAAAAAGTTTGGCGCAACATGACAATATACTTATCGGTCTGTAGTTTTCACACTTCGATTTATCACCCGCTTTGTGAATTGGGACAATATGAGCTACCTTCCACTGATCCGGGAAAGTACCAAGTGCAATTGACGTATTGAAAATGATAGCTAATGGAACACATAATTCCTTCCCACAGTTCTTTATAAAAGATGGTGGTATTTCATCCGGACCTGGACCTTTACTAGCGTCCATTTTTTCTATTTTCTCTAATACGTCTTTAGCAGATACGATCAGACTACCCAGACCTGCAACGCAACGCTCTTCTAAAGGTGTGGTATTGGAAGGAGGGACTGCATTGCCGTCATAAACACTGTTAAAATACTTAGAAAATAACTCGCAAGTCCCTCTCGCATCGGTTGACACAGCATCTCCATAGCTCATGTTGAGTGGTATTGACAAACTTCCCTTTTTTGAGTTTACATACCGCCAAAAAAATTTAATATCTTTTTGGAGTGATTCCTGCACAGATAATATATATTTATCGTGACAACTTTTAATCAAACGCTTACACCTAGCACGTAACAAGCTGAAGGCATCATAGTCTCTAGGATTTCCGTATTTTTTAAACCGTTTATGGTATTTGTTTTTTTCTTTCAGGCAACTAATAAGCGAAGGGCTAAACCAATTGGGAGGCCCCGTATCATCACGTGATTTGGTCATCGGCGTGTTTTTAGCTATAATGTCATTAATTATTGTATAGAAATTCATGAGAGTAACGTTAATATCTTTTAATGGGCCTAGGACTGCTGACCAGTCTATAGAGCCTAATTCACTCTTAGTTTTGACGTAATCACATTTACGAAAGTTTACTTTACTATAATTTGATTGAACGTATTTATTCATATTGCTCCTATCCTGAACATCCACAACAATCGAGGGATGATGGCCCTCTTCACGGCTTAGAGCATCATCAGCAGAAACGATAATATTTTTTAAGTTACTTAACACGAGATCCAGATACCGTCCGTTATCGTTTGGTATGTTATTATATTGGTGCAAACTACATAAAGAAATAATTTCCAATAATAATTGAGATTTAGATGAAGGACTCCGTATAAATTCAGGGACCATAATGTGAGATGAGTCAGACTGCTGCCAAAATACATCAGGCGTATTGAAATCACCAATAAATAATAATAATAATAAATATCCTTTGGACATTCCCACACATCGCCATCTAGCCCCAAAGTAAGCTACTCAAAGCTTGTGTTATGGGTGCCAGACAACGGATATAATACTTAAATACTTTTTTTTTTGTAAATACATACATGATATACATAGAAAACACCCAGACCAACACAAACAGACATGTTCATGCACACAAATGTTTGTATTGTGCGGGGATCGAACCCGCACCCGCTGCGTAGTAGGCGATTTCTCGACCACTACACCAGACGGGTCGTAAGGATACAGTCTGCATTATTTAAATTGTTCAAAATTATATTCTGACAATTCTCATAAAATGATTGCAATTTTGCTAATTCAAGGTCCGGAGGCAGGTAGCACAAGCATATGTAAAGACGTTTATTACCACCGTTTACGTCAACACTAAGCCAAATATCCTCAACAATTGATTCCCAAGTTGTGTGACGAGTAGTATTCAGACATTTTTTTGCAGCAACTGCGATGCCACCTCCCTCCTTCTTTCTTATACTAGAGGTAAAGCGATCTCTACGAAAAACATGGTACCGGTTATCTACAAATTCGCCATCAAATATCGTATTGTTTAAGCTAGTCTCAGCTAGACAAATAAAATCGTAATTACAGTTTAAGATATTAATAGACACAGCATGTAACTTACTGCGCATTCGATTTACATTCTGATAGTAAATTAACATAATTATCAAAATAAAATACCAATCATTAAAATTCAAATAACAATAAATATAAAATAAGATTAATTTTGCTATAATTTCGTTAAAGTGTTACTGTCCTTTATAAGTATGCACCCGCTTTCTTCAGATTTTCGCACATATATTCTGCCGTATTTAACCCACACAAACTTATAACCCCTTTCTTTTGCTACTTTACGTGTCTCGGCGTGTAGATATTTACAGTCAGGCGAAAGATGTTCCGTAACGTAGATCTTGCGAGTTTCTCCAGGAATCCCTAGGTTGATAGAGTTTAGGGTATCCTTTGAGTGGGCCTTATTGTAGCGGTGCACTGCCGATAGAATGGTGTCGCGTAAACGAGGTGAGGAGAGAGTTACAAGTATGTTTCTCGGACGCTTTGATTTTACATCCATTTTCGCAACACGGCGACAGGTGTGAATGGCAGAGTCATCCATACCGACCTTCACTGTCTCACATAGCTTCTTAAAAAGGTTCATAACGTTTTCATTACGACTTTCTGGCACACATTGGATTTCAATATTGACACTGCGTGATAATTTCTCAAAGCTCATGATACGAGTGCTTAATCTCGAGATATCATTTTTCAGTTTTATGTTCTCTGCCTCCAAGGTTTTAATTGATTCATTTTTCTGCTTCAATTGGGAGTGTAACGATGCCTGTTCGTCGCTGATAAAGTTAATACTAGCATTAAAATCATTCTTTATTTCGTCTATATTGCGGGTTACCTCTGAATGAACCATTTTTTTTACTTCTTCCTGGAAGGACAAGCGAAATTTTTCCAAAATCACCGTCATTGCGGATTCCATTTTCTCGTCAAACATTTGGCCAATTTTTTCCATAGTAACGGTGTCATCCATTCTGGTAGGCCTTGTTAATATATTTTGCCGCGGTGTTACCATGCCTGCGGCCGTAACCTGGGCCTGTTCTGAGTCCAGAGACATGTTTATGGATTGAATCACATACATTGCTCAGATCCCAATGTAAGTAGCAAATGCACTTGTGTTATGGAAATCAGACACAATGGTGGTACCACAACACCCAGACCCGAGACAATATAGAAAATTTTGGTTTCTATATTGACCCGACCGAGGATCTAACCCGGGAACTCGGAGCTCCTCGAGAGACGCCTTGAAACCAGCGTGCTTAGCCACTATACCACGGAGGTCGTCGGAGATGAGCTTTCTTTAATGGGTATGCTGCGTGAGCTCATCAATGTTGTGAGATTGCAAAACACTATAAAATTATGGGTGCTCCTTACCTAAGATTCTGATGTGTCTGGCAACCGTAGTCGAAATCGGCTAGGGAAACGATTATTAATTAACTGAAGCTATAGAATCGCTGGTTACCGAAAGTCATCGCTTGTTAGTTGTTCCTGTAAGAATGCTGTACTTCAAACTGTAACTTTGACTTAGGTAATCAACCTTGATGCCTGGTACTGCCCAACTAGAAGAAAAAGAAGAAATTATTTTATTTGACACATAAGTTACGTGCATAGAACAATTAAAAATGGTTATTATAAATATTATTAGATACGGACATCAATTAAAATAGATATGTATATAGATAGCTCAGCATAATTCGTGACAGCGCAAGGCATGTCACAATACTGATATTCTGCGGGAACTCTTTTGATTAGAGTACTACTACGTGGTTTATTCGTCCAAGACTACTACACACTGTCCCTAACGACAGGTGTATGTTTGTGACACTAGAACACTTCCTAACTATGAGCAATATTGTTACAGGCATATCTCATCCATCGCCACAATCAAAGTGATATCTTTGTTAAACTTCATTATGCCCCTTTAAGTCTCTTACTAGCGGTCTCAGCGTGATGTTTTAGCCCTAAGTTCCTCTATAAAGAAACTATCCAACACAGAAAGATTTTTTCAAATCGATCCAGTAGTTCCTAAGATTAAGGCGTCCAAACAAACAAGCTAATGAGCTTTATAGTATTAGTATAGATTATCCTATACTTACATATGTATAAAAGATAGTCATGCCACCTTGTTTAGATCATAGGATCGAACGGGATGCAATTCCGTTACCATGAGTTTACTTCGGATTTTTAGTCGGTAGCGACTACCAAACTTTTTGTATAGGAAATTTTATTTCTGCAAGTGACCGCTAGAGGCGCTGTGCAATTTCCCATAGACTTTTTTTACGTCGTCGCTAGCGAGCAATACCGCAGTGAACTCATGGTAACGGTACTGAATACTTGCAACAGCCGTGGAAAGCATAGGGTTGAGATAGTCACCACCATCATCATCATTATCAGCCAAAGGACGTCCACTGCTGAACATAGGCCTCCCCCACGGCTTTCCACAGCGACCGATCGCTAGCGGTCTGCATCCATTTTGATCCTGCGATCTTTATAATGTCATCTGTCCATCTTGTTGGTGGACGTCCCACGCTGCGTCTCTGGTCGAAGGGTCTCCAATCTAGAACTTTCCTGCCCCAACGGCCATCAGTTCTTCGCGCTATGTGCCCTGCCAATTGCCACTTGAGCTTACTGATTCTCAAGGCTATGTCCGTTACCTTAATTCTTCTACGTATCTCCTCGGGTAGAGATAGTTTCAATGTTAAACAGTGTACCTACGTCTTGCAGCTGATATTAATGATGACAATGACTTTTTATTCATTTGTATATAATAACTTTGGACCCTTATAGGATCCTAAACAGCCAGTTTAAACCTGCCTAGGCTATTGCGGTTTTTGAAGCGAAATCTGTCCCAGAATAAAATTAAAACTTACCTTTCTAGATGGGTTCATAAGCCTAGTAGTGTTACCAGGCTTATGGCAACATTTGTTTATTGCGACGACAAATAAATATAAAATTTTCTTCCCTTCCAGACCCTGATTTCCTCTCGCCTGGTCCAGAGCCTCATCCTAGGCGCATACACACTGGAACAAGACCCTCAGAACACATACGTCACGTCCACAGAGAAGGCTAACGGCTGGGAACTGCTCAAGAAGATCAGGAAGACCAAGCCGAGCGCAGATGAGACAGACCCTACTGATTGGAAGACCATCGCCAATGATTACTTGACTAAGAGTTAAATGGTATTAACCACTTCGATTGTGTTGAACAGTCCGTTTTTACATTATATTAAATAAGCAAAATTATTTAGAACATTTTATGTTCTGAATTGGATATCATGCAAAATTTATGTATCACTGTTAGTCATACAAAATAAATGGGATTTCAGAAAATTGATTATCAGTCAAAATTGTCATTCAGTTATTTTATTAATGAAGTAATGATGACCGTTTAGTTATGTTTTTATTTAATTTCTACAGTATTATATTTCTAAACATTGATTGTCATTTTAGTTTATGTATTTTTAATTTTATTCCATATTTTCATCTTAGAAACTATATTTCTATATCAGTTTTATTTATTGTAAGAGAGGTATTTTTAAATCTATATTCATCTTAAAACAACTATTATTTATGTAGCTATTTATTTCAATAATAATAATACTAAGTATTTAAAAAGTGACATAAATGTATAGTTTTAGTAATTATTATATAAATGCATAACTCCTTAGCTAACTAGAGTAGGTAAATATTTTTGTTACTTATTTTAGTAATAAAGACTGTACGTACAAGGTATTTTATTATGTAATCTTAGATTATTTTAGAATCGTGTAAATTTGATGGCGTATGTATCAACTAACTATACTATTGCGTCATCGCGCCATAGTGAAGTTATTTTGTTATCCTTTCCATTTTAACGATCAATATATTTCTCGCATGCAGGTGTGATTGCCGATACGATTCCATCAGGCGTTGTATGTACAACATATTCAAGATTCAAGATGTATGTATTGCAAACAAGTACAATATTTTTAGTTATAAAATTAATAGTACAGTACCCTGTTAGGGTGCAGCAAAAAGTGCAATAGCTAAAACCTAGTATTAAACAATATCAATGATTACTTACATCACATTTATTGGTGTCATTATTGTTTTACAAAAAAAAAAGAATTTTACAAGGGTGAAATTGTAGCATTGAATATGCAGACGGACCAATCTAAAAATTTACTATGATAGGTACTGTTCATTACCAGTTAAAAAATAACTCAAATATTGAGTAACAATATTTTGAGAACGTCTGAGGAAATTCAAATTTTCATTTTGAAACGGTAGGTGGCGCTGCAACGCAGAATAACGTATTTGGGTTTATATCAACTCGTACAACGAATTACTGTTGAGGAAGCTATCATAAACTTTGTTTGAGACAACTAGACAGCACTATTCAACGTCTAATCGTAACAATAAAGCAAAGCGTCGTTTCTTTTATGGTTATATTATCGGCAATCTGCCCATTTCATTTATGGTCTCTGGCCATGGGAAAGCACTCAAATCTAGATCAAACTGAAGCATTGGATTGATACTATCAAGGAACAGTTTTCTTGTCTAGTTCATTGTTTGATTAATAGGCGATACCAATTAATCACATTTTGTTATTAGATAAACATGAATTTTAACCATCCATGTAGCTATGTCATGTTTCAAGGTATTTGTTTTTTCTTGAATTCTTGCTCAGGCATTTCACAAATATTTCATACGCTCCGTATATCACTATAAAATATTTCAATTGGCTTACGTTATCTAAACCGATTATTAAATATTCGTTTGGATGTTGTGAGTAATCTCGTAACATTGAAGACTTCACGCAGCCTACGCAAGAAATCACTTGTAAAAACCAACAGGCTTGCCAATGTCTCGGTAGCCGAGTGGTATAGGCATGCGCCCGGATAGCGTAAGACGCAGGGGTCGAGTCCTTGTCTGACACAGTTGCTTTTTACAAGTGTAATTTATATTATTAAGTTTGTATAGTGACAACGGATCGGAGATACGTAGAAGAACTAAGGTAACGGACATAGCCTTGAGAATCAGTAAGCTCAAGTGGCAATGGGCAGGGCACATAGCGCGAGAAACTGATGACCGTTGGGGCAGGAAAGTTCTAGATTGGAGACCCTTCGACCGAAGACGCAGCGTAAGACGTCCACCAACAAGATGGACAGACGACCTTATAAAGATCGCAGGATCAAACTAGATGCAGATCGCAAGTGATCGGTTGCTGTGGAAAGCCGTGGGAGAGGCCTATGTTCAGCAGTGGGCGTCCTTTGGCTGATAATGATGATGATGATGATAGTGACAAAACACTATATGCAATTTCAGATTTATATAAACCATTTTTTCACTTTGGCGCAACTGTGTTAGAAAGGCAAAGGGAAGCGCTTCCTACCGACCGGGTGTTTTGGCCGGGGACCAAGGTCCAATGATCACCGTCTTGGTTTATTCATATGTAGTTAGTCCGCACTAAATCTTTAATATCGCGGTTCAGTCTCCATACTTCGACTATAGCGCCATCTAGTCGCGTCGAGCCGAGTCAGCGTGTTGCGTTGAAATGTAGTGACAGTGGTTGCTCATAGGTGTCGCTACATCACTCCCTTCCGAAGAACCGGAGGTTGATTGAACCAGGGTGTTTAAGCTCAGCCATCTGTGCGTAGTGAGCTTGCAAGTGCCAGTGTTCGACGATGAGCCGGGACGTGCATGCGCGATGTCCACAGTGAGTCGGGATGAGATGCGCGATGTCCTCACGATAAGTCGGGATGAGCATGCGTGATGTCCACGGTGAGTCGGGATGCACATGCGAGATGTCCACGATGCGTGAGGATGGAGCTCGAAGTCCACGGTGAGTCGGGATGATGAGCTGGTGAGGCTGCCGAGGAACCAGGAAGAACCGGTGCGGTCTGCGGTGGTGTCCTTGAGGCTGAAACTGGCTTGGAGGAGACTGCTGGCTGGATGTTTCTGGCTGGTGGTGAGAGAAGAAGGCGACGCTGACGACGACGGTGAGGCTCCACGGGTATGGATGGTATCACGTCGGGGTCACCAATTTGGCGCAACTGGGTTAGGAAGGCAAAGGGAAGCGCTTCCTACCGACCGGGTGTTATGGCCGGGGACCAAGGTCCAATGATCACCGTCTTGGTTTATTCATATGTAGTTAGTCCGCACTAAATCTTTAATATCGCGGTTCAGTCTCCATACTTCGACTATAGCGCCATCTAGTCGCGTCGAGCCGAGTCAACGTGTTGCGTTGAAATGTAGTGACAGTGGTTGCTCATAGGTGTCGCTACATCACCACACATATTTCAGTCTATTACAGATTTGCCAAAAGCCGATCATATCTCTCGATAAGTGATCCATGTTATCTATTTATAATACATGATTTATCAATGCGCCTGGGCAATACCATCGGCATTCGATACTGGATATCGGTTCATTCATCACTTCGGAATCGATTTATTAAATCATTTTAATCGATACATCATATGATTGGATCTACTGTGATGAGATGGCTCATTTTAGTTACTATCAATTATTTGACAGTTTCTTTCGTTGTAGTATTTATATTTCAACAGTTTCAAATCATTAGCTTGAGTGAGGGTCTCGTATTAAGGTAAGGGTATATTTATACTAATAGCTGTAATAAAGCTAAAGAGTTTGTTTGTTTGTTTAAGCGCGCTTATCTCACGAACTACTGGACCGATTTAAAATTATAATCTATCATATGATATCTTAATATAAATAAATAAATATCCTTTGGACAAAGTAAGGTACTCAAAGCTTGTGTTATGGGTGCCAGACAACGGATATAATACTTAAATACTTCTTGTTTGTAAATACATACATGATATACATAGAAAACACCCAGACCAATACAAACAGACATGTTCATATACACAAATGTATATATTGTACGAGGATAGAACCCGCAACCCGCTGCGTAGTAGCCCAGATAATATAATACTACTAGTAGGCGATTTCTCGAGCACTACACCAGACAGGTCGTCAATCTTATTCATTACTAGCGGTCCCCCGCGACTTCGTCTGCGAGTTTTTAGTATGCTTCCTCTCATCCCGTCGCAACGTAATGTTTTATGGCCAAAAGCCTTCTTCTTCTTCTGACTGCACCGACTGATGTATGTACTTACCTTTGATGATTTTGATTTTACGGCAGCTAGTGGTGACTGAGTTTGTTCCGGCGTTTCTTCTCAGCACTTGCCTAATTGTCTGTGTTCTGTCTCGAAGCGCTGGTAGGGCCCAAAAGATAAGGAGACATGATTCGGCCCCTTCAGGGCACATTATTTTTATTTTATTTTTCATTGTACATTTGACGTACATAAGTGGCATATTGTGTCCTAAATTGAATAAACAATATTTGATTTTGATTTTTGATTTTGAAATCAATAGAAAGAGAAACAGTTAAAGAAAAAACTATCATTCAAGTAAGAAGGCTATTGTTATAGTGCTCGAGTACTTTTTCAAAGGCTTCTAATGAAAAAATCCATTAATCTTGATTACAATGAAAATATTGCCTAAAATTAAACATACCTCATTATGGGTTTCGTAACACACAGTGTGTGGTCATCCTAAAGTTCGTTTATAATAATTATAGTAATTATTATCCAAACATTGACCTCAGTTGGACTTTACGTTATAATTAAAACTTAATTTTTGCAATTATTAATGTTCAGGACGATGATTGAATGACTTTTGATTGAGTTTTATTTGTTAGACTTAAATATGACCTTGGACGATGGTTAATTATCGTAAAGTAGGTTTTTGTCTGTCTAGATTGATTTTTTTTTGAGAAAATGTGTGTTTTATTTTATTTATAATGGTTTCTTGAGTTTTTTTTGGTTGAATGAATAATATGTAATGTCAGAAAAAATTTTTTTTGCTGGTTAGTCTAGGCTATGTCACTGTTTAATATTTAACATCCAATTACGATCAAACGTTATGAAAATCAGATACAACGGTAGTACCACAACACCCAGACTCGAGAAAATGGTTGAAAGTTCTAATTTCTCTTTGACCTGATCGGGAGTCGAAACCGGGACCTCGGAGCGGTAAACGCCTTGAAACCTAGCGTGCTTAGCCACTACACCACGGAGGTCATCATTTTATATGGGTTGAATTTCGTTTGAATTTGAAGATCCCTTAAAATTTTGATAGCAACCCTTGATCAATCTTGATCGGATTGTTTTCGCATTCCGGACAACAAGAGAGCACTTGTTAAGTAAAGATCATCGTCATAAACAACCAATAGACATTCACTGCTTTAGGCTTCTTCCACGGGCTTTCCACAGTGACCGGTAGCAAGCGGTCCTATCTTGCAATCTTATTAAGGTCGTCTGTCCATCTTGTCGGTGAACGTCCTACGCTGCTACTTTAGTAAAAGGGTCATCAAGATAGAATTTTTCTGCCCCATCTGCCCTGCCTATAGATAGTTTGGGTCGTTTCAAAGGACATCTAGTCTGCAATCCAATTATAGTCTGTACTACATTCCAACTATAGTGTGTAACTGCCTCGCTAGCGCAGCGGTTGCGCCAGAGGTACCTGGTTCGATCCCCGGGTCGAGACAAAAAATATGTACCTGCGTTCTTCTATCTAGAAATTCTTAGGGTAGCCCGGAGTTTGGAAGTCGGCGGTGTTTCAACCCCGTGCCTCGGAAAACATGTAAAGCCGTTGGTCCTGCGCCTGATCTCTCCGGTCGTGTCAGATTGCTGTTCCATCGGGCTATGAGAGTAAAAGGATTAGAGAGTGCACCTGTGTTTGCGCACACACTTGTGAACTATGATATGTTCCGCGCAGACGGTTAGTTGTTGTGACTGCCCGCTGTAGTCAAAACCGGCTAGGGGGACTATTATAGTCTGTACAATAGTACTTTCAAAACACAGCGTCCGGAATGTTGATCCTCAATCAAGAGCGCCGTATCTGCGATCTGACGCGTGCCCATGCTATTGTATGGAAATAAGACGTACGCACTATGTTTAATAAACGCTGCGATTTTTTAAATGCCAAAACTCAAACGGCCTTGCTACAAATAAATGGACTAGGTTTAAAATTAGATAAGTTTGAAGCCTTCTGTTAAAAGTTTAAGCGCCCAAAGTGTATGTCAAGACTAAGTATGTAACCCTTATATCATGTGACTGGTTGTTAGATGATTTTAAAGTAGTCGTATTATATTTTAAAAAGTGGTCCAATCTGAGGGTGAAAGTATTTATTCTAAGTGAAAAAAAAATACTGTTAAATTGCATCAATAGTAAGAAAGTAATTGACTGATACGAGGGTCAAACTGAAAGTTCTTAGAAAATCAAAAACTGATTACATTAGCCAGTTATTAGTTTTATTATATCTTTTCAAAATATTGTCCATTGACGTCAATACACCGCTGCATGCGATGGAACCACTGGGAAAAGCACTTTGCCCACTCGCCCCTGGGGGGACTCTTCAATGGCATCGCGATACGCAGCCACCGCTTCTTCAGCATTCATAAACCGCTTTCCTTTAAGTTTTTCTTTAATTTTTGGAAATAAATAAAAATCACAAGGCGCGAGGTCGGGGCTATACGGCGGGTGACCCAGTAATTCAACGTTTGATGTCGCCAAATAGTCGATCGTTCGCTTGGCGGTGTGCGACGAGGCGTTGTCGTGGTGAAGGAGGATCCTACTGCAAGGTCGTTTCTCTCGAACTTTTTCCAAGACAAGTGGCAAACAATTGGTAGTGTACCATTCTGCAGAAACTGTTTTTTGATCCTCTAACACAATTGTTGCGAAATGACCTATCCTTCCAAAGAACGAGGCCACCATTTTTTTTCCCGCACTTCGATCTCTCTTCACTTTAGTTGGCAACTCCTCGAAAGGAAACACCCACTGAGCAGATTGTCTTTTGGTTTCAGGATCATAACAGTAAATCCAGCTTTCGTCACCTGTTAGTATGTCGAACACAGCATTTGAGTCACCTCCGTTAAATCTTTCAATCATTTTACGGCACCAATCCACACGATGGAGTTTTTGAGCCTTAGTCAAATTATGAGGTATCCACCGGGCGCAAAGCTTCCTGACCGCTAAATGTTCGTGGAGGATTTTGTGCACTTGGCTCATACCGATGCCTAAGCTTGTCCGAATCTGCTGATAGGTCACTCTTTTGTCAGTCTCTATCATACGCCGCACAACACAGATGTTATTTTCAGTCGTCGCCGTAGAAGGCCGTCCCTCACGTACATCATCAGTGAGATTAGTGCGACCACGTTTAAACTCATTAAACCAGTTGTAAACAGTCGCACGAGATGGGGCTTCATCGTGAAAGGCCAATCGTAGTCTATCATAACTTTCTTGTTGACTTAAATGACATCGAAAGTCATAAAAAATCATTGCACGAAAATTTTCTCGTGTTAAATTCATGTTGACGTGACACAGACAATTTTCAATTTGCCGCCAAATCGTAAACAAATGACAAATGAATGAAATATATACTCAGTAATATTGGCAAAGAGTTCTATTTTCAAATTTTAGAATATTTTTTTTATTATATTGTTTATAAGTGGCCAGTTCTAAGAACTTTCAGTTTGACTCTCGTACGCTCTAAAACCACTACATCATGCCAAGATCAAGACTTCTCTGGTATATTTGCCCTAACCGTAGACTTTAACTATCATAACGTTCTTTCGATTGATTGTGTATTGCAAAATTTTGCAAATATCACATTGGTCCCTACAAATTATTTCGCTATTTTACGATTCTGTACGGGTACTAAAGAACTGCTTATTAAAGATACTAAGCAAGAAATCAAAACAGTTCAAAGTCTCACTTGTAGCTAAATAAACGCAGCATGTTACCAACCCAGTGCGTGCATTATTGAATGCAGTTAGGCCTGCAACCATTCGACAGAATTAACAACTGGACTGACGGGTGCAAGATGGGAGACTTACTGAATTAGATCGCCGATACGGTATCAAGGCTTGTAGTATAATACTAGGTTTTGAACAGACTTGAATGAGCTTTTAGAATTTAAAACTCCGCTAATCGCTGTATTCCAAATTATTGGGGGAAGACATTCAAACTTCCAAATGAGGAGGCACTTTCATTTCTTGAAATTCAATTTCTTTAATGGCTGTGTTTGATTAAAAATATGATATTTTAAGCAAAGTTGTGATTTAAGGCTAGAAAACTTGGGGGGCTTCGTATCTGGTGTCGTAAAAAGAGAGTCAATTGACTGACAATATATTAACCTATTTTTGATGATTAAACGAACTTACCTGTAAGTGAAGTTCTATCATAATTATACGAAGCGCCTCGTCCGAAGATATTAGTATTATACATGTAGTATCGCATAGGTGTCACCACTACTGCACTAGTTGAGAATATTCCTTTGCCTATTTTTTTTTTTTGTATATTTTTTTATGTGGGTAGTCGTTTATGGAGGGGCGGTTGCCGCCATTACCCAGTCCCGTCATTAAGTTTAGAGTAAGATAAGTCACAGCTAAATATATTAATATTGTTTATCATTGATGAATTTCCTAAGATATTAGTAACAGGGTATTTTGGCGGGCGGGAGTGTACTAATATCTTCGGACGAGGCGCTTCGTATAATTATGATAGAACTTCACTTACAGGTAAGTTCGTTTAATCATCAATTATACTTCGCGCCTCGTCCTCTATATTAGTATTATACATGTAGACTTTGAGAGTAGATATCATCAATGATACAAACACCATAATCGAGAAAATATATGTTTATTTTTCTAGATAGGTAGTGTATAGGTTCTTATATTATTTATTATTACAATCACAGATAACTTTAAATTAATAAGTTATTATAAATTTCGTACAAATATTACTTAATTTGTAACCATAACAGTAAAAGTAATAATCAAATGAATTATGCCTATAGCATGAATTAGAATATATTTATATTTTATACTAGTGTTTGATTTCTAGTTAGCTATTGATTATTGAATGAGCTAACGAGGTAGAATCATTGTTAAGAATTATTCTATTATAGAACCTCGCAAACACAGTTGAATTACCGCTCCAGCCTGCCGTGTTGCGGATCGCGTCGACACTGACACCGAGCGAGTGCGCGCGCGACGTGCTGGCGTGCCTCGTGCTGTGCGCAGAGAACACGGAGGTGTCGATCCCGCACTCGCTCAATGTAGTTTTTACCCAGCGGCTGAGGGTTTGAGTGCCAACTGTTTTGTGTGGTTTTTTAATTCCTAAGAATAACAGGTCAGACTTTCTTAAAGAAGCCGTTTTATCTGTGTAACAAACCAAAGTAGCAGCGGGACATATTGCGGGTTTTTGATTGAAAAAGGGGATATAAAGTATTGGTTGCGTGGAACCTGCTTTAGACGTTTTGATTAAGTCTGGGATTTTAATACTGATGTGATTTGTAGATATGCTAATGTTCTTGATATTGATTTTTGATAGGGTTTGCAATATGTGGGCGGTCGTTAGAGCCAATAGTGTAACAGTTTTTCTAGTTAATCTATCAAGTGAGAGCTCATCGTTTGGATACCACTGGCTGAGTTGGTCTAGTACGCAATTGGTGTCCCAAGTGCAAGAGTATTTCGGCTTGGATGGTCGAAGACGGTAAACGCCTTTAAAGAATCTTTGTATTCTATCATCTTTGGATATGTTAGGACCTAATAGAATTGAAAGGGCGGATCTGCATGAATTAAGGGTACCATATTGGGCACCCTTGTTAAATAGATCAGTCAGAAAATGAATGACTGTCGGTATGGATGCGATGAAAACTTCGTTGTGATTTAACGTACAGTAATTCCACCATTTTCTTAGGCAACTATCGTATTGCTTCAAAGAGTTTGAAGATAGTGATGCCATCATTATTTCTAAGGAAGATGTTGGTAACCTTCTTCGCGATAGCGCCTCCCGGATAAGACGGCAGCCACCAGGGTAATCGTCTCGTGGATTTGGCTGGAGCTGGAATGTGAGATTAAAGGGTGTTTATGAGGTGGAAAAGTCAAGACCCTAGAGTTTATAAGACTTTGAAAAACAGGGTACCAAGGCTGCGTAGGCCACAAAGGGACAACTAAAATGCCTACAGATTTTTCAGCGATAATTTTTCTGAGAACTTTCAAAATTATCGAAAAAGGGGGAAATGCATAAAAATGCATATTTGCCCAGGATATTGTAAAGGCGTCGATAGCTGCTGCGTCAGGATCTCTATGCCATGATATATATGTATCGCATTTTTTATTTATGCGGCTGGCAAAAAGGTCTATGTCGGGTTGACCAAAAGTATGGAAGACCTGGTCAAAGGCCCAGCCGGCTAACTCCCACTCAATATCAGGGTGGTTTCTTCGTGATTCAGCGTCTGCAATGACGTTATCATTTGATTTGATATATGATGCGTAAATAAAAAGGTTTCGATCCTCACACCACTCCCAGATGTCTCGAGTGATCTTTGTGAGGTGTGGATATTGTACTCCACCCATTCTATTGATATAGGCGACTGCAGTGGAATTATCAACGCGTAAAAGAATCTGGCGATCAAAGAAGCCTTTTGCAAATGTTTTTAGAGCGATAAAAGCGGCTAACAGTTCAAGGTAGTTGATATGCTTTTTACGCTCTTCATTTGACCAGATCCCACTAGCCGTTCTGTCCATACAGGCTGCGCCCCACCCCGTCGTTGAGGCGTCAGAGAATATTTCAGTGTGGTATTCGTCATTTCTTATGCGACGCACTGAATGCCTAATGTGGTTAAGCCACCAGTCAATATCCAACTGCAAGGCGCTAGGGATATTTATTATCTTTTCATAGTCATCGTCGTTGTTCAGGTTCAGAAATTTGCATCGCTCCAACTCTTTTGTATGGAGCAGCCCATATTCTATTCCTGGGCAGGCTGATACTAGTAGCCCCGTTATTTGAGCCAATTTCCGAACTGAACAACGGCGCAACTTTTGAAATTCTTGCAGTTGTGAACCAATGCGTTCTCTTTTGTCTTCGGGTAGACTTAGGGTTAAATCATGAGAGTTAATGATCATGCCCAAGAATTTACACATCTTTGAAGGCACCGATATACTTTTTTCTTCGTTTATAATGAAACCAAGTGAGAGAAGTAACTTTTTTGTGGTGTTAAGATTAAGTAAGCAGTCAAAATGGGTCTGTCCGATTAGGAACCAATCGTCGAGATACAATGTGGAGAGCATTCCTGCTATACGGAGCAATTTCACAATTGGTTTAGTTATTTTTGTAAAAACAAAGGGGGCTGTATTAAGTCCGAAAGGTAGGACGTTAAACTGGTATATTTTTTGGTCAAAAATGAAACGCAGGTATTTACGTGAGTCCTCGTGGATTTTTACTAATAGTTAGGCGTCCTTTAAGTCCAAGGTTGCCATCCAGCAGTCTTGCGTAATAAGTTTTATAGCGGTACGAAGGTCTTCTAGCTTAAAATGGTCGGTATTTATGAACTGATTAAGTTTTTTGAGATTCAAAATAAATCGTGACTTGCCGTTAGGCTTGGGAGTAAGAAAAATACTTGATATGAATTGACCTTCGCATGGTTCACAAACTGATATTGCACCAATACGTAAAAGATTGCCTATGGCCTCATTAATCTGTATTATTTCTTCTCTAGACCGAGTTGGAGTTAATGGAATACTAGTTTGCATAACTGGAGCCGAGAAAGAGATTTTATAGCCTTCAATCCAGGAGAGGATAGTACGATCCTCCGTGATAAGTGACCATTGATCTCGAAAACAAGACAAACGACCGGCGTACTTAACTGTATTTACAGGTGTCGCCGGGCTTGGGCTGGCGGTGGTGGCGGCTGCTGCTGACGCGGCCACGGTCTCGATGAGTGCGCGGGCGGTGGCGGGGCTGCGCGCGCTCTCGGTGCAGGCTCGCGGCTCCTCGGTGGAGGGCCCGGCTGCCTGTACGCCGGCCCAGGAGGCTTCCGGTTTAAATTCCTATGACTAGGAACTTTTGGTCGCTTTGATGAATTATTGTTGGGCTGTCCCGCCTTTAGCTCGACTCCTGATTTATTTATTGTCTTTGCTGATTTTAAAGTATCGGCAAGTGTCTCTCCGAATAGAAAAGAGTCGATTTTCGTATTTGACAAGTGTTCGGACATGTCTTTTTTTAACGAAAAAAGGATAAAGTTTCTTCTTGTCACGGAGTCAGCATGTTGCACGTCGCAAATTAGCCGGCCAAGGTCCATCAATTTTTGGAGTAGTTCTTTGTCTTTATTTTCGGAATTCAATTGAGTTGTGATTATTTCGCCTAGACATGAGATGGCACTGGCCATCTGCTTTTGTTTGGCTTCAATGCCTTTGTCACGTTTAAGAAAACTTTCTTGCATAGCGGCCTTAATCTCCGGGTTTATTATTCATCAGTGAAGGGTCCTCGCCGAGGATTTCAAGCACATCAGAGTCTAAAGCTGGGTTAGACTGCGACGTGGCGGTGGTCTCGTCCAGTGATGGTAGCACAGACGTACCAGGTTGATCTTCAGGGGCTAACGTATCAGTTCGCGCCTCATGGTTTGGTTCTGATTGCTCGATAGCACAAGCGTCTACGTTTTCCAACGTATCGTCCTCAGGTTGCTCGTTTAGCCAATCGGATGGTTCTAACGTTCCAGGTGTGTCTGGAAAAAAAACGCGAATACCATGTTAGATATCGGTTCAGCAGCGTGCGGAGAAATAGCCCCAATGACTATTCAGGTTGCACTTCATATCATCGCAACGTAAATACGTTGAATCATTTAGGGTACGTAGTTTTTAATTTTTAAATTAAACACATTTTGTGTTAACTGTTAGATAACGAATGTTATCTTGTTCAAGTTAGGTAACAATCCCCAATGAATTGTACGCCAACCGTTATAACATAAATGCTACGAAGAAGCCCCAGCGGCTAATTCTGATTGCATTATGCACCCTTGTTCGTAAACTAGGTCACTTCAATGACAATCACTTTCACTTTTTACATACCTGCTTGAATGACGCATTCCGATGCCGTAGGATCCTCCGCTGGCTCCACGCAGTTATTAGCGTGAATTTTCTTTTCGAGTTTACGCATTTTTCGCATTAAATGTTCTAGTTCTTCCTCGCACGATCTTGATACTTTGCGTTTCGGCATTTTGCACGAAATAGCAATTGAAAGTGTCTTGAGTGGTCGAGCACTAAACTGCGAATGACGGGACTGGGTAATGGCGGCAACCGCCCCTCCATAAACGACTACCCACATTAAAAAATATACAAAAAAAAAATAGGCAAAGGAATATTCTCAACTAGTGCAGTAGTGGTGACACCTATGCGATACTACATGTATAATACTAATATAGAGGACGAGGCGCGAAGTATAATTACATTGGACACCAATAACATAAACTCTGATCCCGAAGTAAGTAGGTAGCTATAGCACTTGTGTAATGGAAATCAGAATCAATGGTGCCACAACAACACCCAGACCCGAGACAATATAGAAATTTATGATTTCTACATTGATCTGACCCCGGGAATCGAACCCGGGACTTCGGAGCGGCGACGGCTTGAAACCCAGCGTGTTCAGCCACTACACCACGGAGGTCGTTAAATACATTTTTTACCAAAAATTGGGTATTTTCTTGGAATCACCATTAAATTGACGAAAATACAATATTTTAGGCTAACTTACATTGATAATTTCTTTTTCAATAGCTCTGTGAATAGTAAACATAGTTGACAACAGATATGTTTGGCTTCGTGTTTATGGAGCCTGCTATATTGAGGAAACATACGTAAACTCTAAACAAATATAGTGTGCGTGGGATAAGGTGGGATAAGTTAAAGCTTTTTTTTTAACTAACATCGTAAAAATTATAATAACTACTTCTCTCTTATTCTTTCGGATATGTGCTTGCGGATTTTTGTCGATAGATGTGATCTTAGTAATTTGTTATTTTGCACGGGTTTGCTTTCATGCAGAAGTATTTTAAGGTACAGACTTTGTCAGAAATACTTTGCTAGCGAGAGATATTTTTTTTAAGGTTACGTGCACCACACTCAGTGCTAATTTTTGTACTCTTATAAGATGAAATAAAAATAAAAAACTGCGCTCGGACATGACTTGAACCTGTATCGTTCTAGCTAACTGAGCCGTGCGCAAATTTTGGTTTTTATTTCGTCGTATAAGGGTTTTCAAGCTTTATTTGTGTAGATAATGTGTAAACTCATCGTAGGTTGTCGAGTCCAATATGTCAAATCGTGGTGTAGTGGTCACGAGAGTGTGTACAGTTCGTTGCAATTTAAATAAGTTAAATAATAATTAAAAAAAAAATATGCTCAAAATTCTTTGACGTGTACATGAATACGGGCATGCACGAGGTCTCTCATAGCTAATCACCTTAAGGTTCAAAATTGCCTACACCTCGCGTCATATTTGATTGAATTTGGGTTATGATTTTGAGCTGTATATATGTATGTGGGTATCGATGTTCATCTGTTCCCTCATAACTACTATTTATCGTAATTGGACTACGGTTATCCTTTAAGACTGTATCTTGTTTCGTACTTTTTAGAGCGTGTTTTAAGTAGTCGGGTTTTAGTTTTATAAACTTTCTTTTTATTGTATCGTATGCGAAAGCGAATGTCGTTCGAAAGTGTTTAGCAACTAGAGACCTCGACGGTTCATTCTGTATGAATCGATATTTTCATTTGTCTAGCCGTCTTATCCATATCAAACTATGTCACGTATGCAGTGGTCTTAATGGAAACATTTTCATTCAACAATAATGCGGTATTTCGGTAGGTCAACATCCGTTCGACGCGTTCGATCTTTCGTAAAATTGGGGGTAGTCTTGTTTTTTTTTTAAATTTAGTTTCCCTACCGCAACCTGTGAGTCCTGTGACTCAGTGTGCGTCGTTTTCGGTTTAGTACAAAGAACATCTGTCGTTAAGGGTTCTTTCGACAACGAAACACCGAAAGTTCATCAATACGACTGTGATAAAAGCACTGAAGCTGAAAAAATTGTGTGTAAAAACTATTTAATCAGTGAAGACAGGTTTAATATTAGTGTGATATACCGTGTGTGTTGTTGCAAAAACTGTTTTCAAGTCAGCTGGCTGTCTAGACCTTGGATTAGAGAATCGGGAGACCAGGTCTGGGGGAAGAACTGTGGCTGAACTGGGCAACGAAGAAAGGTGCTGAATACAGGTCTGTTTTTTCGATTTGTGAACTGTTCTATCATTTGTTTACTACATTAGGATTTGTTTTTCAGGTGATTAAAGTTATTTTGTGGGTTTCGATACCTTCGTGTTCTTTTTGATGTCTAGATAGTGCAGCGTATTATGGTATTGCGATATTTTCGAGTTATACATATTTTTACGTTGTGGTAGGCATGGACTATGGATATAGGTATCTTATTTTTACTTCTAACCATTGATTGATATTTGAACGAAATTGAAAATCGAATTCGAAGTTATCCTTCTGATATTATAGCGATTAAAGCTGACCAATAAAATACTATTATTGTGTGAAGGAATTCCAGAATAGCTATAATTTATTTTGAATCGCCATAATTTATTGACTTTTGTTATTAATCAAATTAAATTGTAATATTTATTATCCCGTTGACATGTTTTAATCTAAAAGCATTTGTAACTAATTATTCTGTAATATATTTAATTGCATGCTGTACTTAACGTCTAAATAGGTCTGTAAGTCACATTCACTGTATTATAATAACATTTTACCAACCCTTTTTGTTGCAAATAAAAAAATAGAATTTTATATTAGAAAAATAAAACTAAGACATGCAACATAAAAAATAAATACATTTATATAAAAAAAAAATATTTAGTTGTCTTTACAAAATTTTTTCTTATTTAGCAAGCTTTCTCAGACTCACGGAATTGTTTAACAACATACATTTTTTTCGTTTTTTTTGTCAACGCGACCGCCGGCGTCTATCGATCCGTGAGCTTAGTAGGTACTTATGTTTTTAATCTGCCCCAAAATTATTGACGTAGACTGTAGGAATAATGTATGTTGGCTCGTTTAATATATCTCAATCAGTCGCGACCTATCACGAGCGGACCGATTAACCGACACCGTCAATGCAAGGTTATGTTTGTACACACCAAAGTTATTTAATAATTAGTTGACATTACTTCGCACATGAAATAACTTACAGAGTAGGTAGGAACACTCTGTTTTTTCAGTATTGAATAGAATTAAAAGGATGGTTCACAATACGAGGTAAAGTTCTTTCAAATCTATTTCACACCGCTGCAACTCTTGCTTAGTGAACAAGGTATCATTGTTAGGTTATTTCATTTAGTTCAGGACATAAATTAAGCAAATAATAAAGAAACTCCTTCTGTACAACAGTTTATTATCTTTTTCAGTCAAAATGAAACACGATCACAATGATTAACTTGGATGAATAGCGAGACACGAGCAAGTAATGTCGCCAAAAGTTATACAAAACAAGTAGCTGTCACTTGTCAAAAAGTGACAGCCGCGTTAACCACGCGTTAACTTCCGTTTTCGGCTCAATTATGATTAAACCATAATCGATTAGATTATGATATAAACACATTCGAGATCAATGTTCGATTTGGGAATGAAAATGTGTATGTCTAACAAAAGCAACTGCTTATTAAACTATTTCTAATAATAACTCTTTTTCGTATCATTATTAGCAAGGAGGTCCACTGCTGAACATAGGTCTTTCCCACGGTTTTCCACAGCGACCGAACACAAGCGGTTGTATCCAGTGTGATCCTGCGATCTTTACACTGTCCATCTTGTCGGTGGACGTTTTACGCTGCGCCTTTGGTCGAAGGGTCTCTAATCTAGAATTTTTCTGCCCCAAACTTTTTCGTATGGTGAATAAATATATGCCAGGCCTCACACCAATTGTCGTGGTTTCAATGTAAGGTATTTTCTACCTTGTGTTACGAATATCAGACAACGGTTATGACATAAATACTTAAAGACATATTTAACATCCATGACTCAGGTACTGTTCGTGCTCAATACACAAACATTTGCTCCTTGCGGGATTCAAACCCACGCGGGCCGCGACTGCCGGCGTAATAGTTTAATTGACGACCTCCGTGGTCGAGGGCTACCACGCTGGTTTCAAGCGTCGCCATCTCGTGAGATTCCGGGTTCGATTCCCGGTCAGGTCAATGTAGAAAACGATCTTTTCTATATTGTCATGGGTCTGGGTGTTGTGGTACCACCGTTGTGACTGATTTCCATAACACAAGTGCATTGGCTACTTACTTTGGGATCAGAGCAATAAAGAGTATGTAGTTGGTGTCAAATATAAAAAAAAAAGTTAGCTCTAAGCTCTAACCAATACACCAAACGGGTCGTCAAATGTCAGTGGACCCGGTAAGTGCAGGATTTACTTATTGAATAGAGTAACCGTTCTTTCAACAAAATGTTCTCATGTCCAATTTTAATTAAGCAGATCTGTCAAGTGCAACGCGGTAACTTTTATCTTTTTTTGGTAGTGAATTGACAACAACTCTTCTAATCGGATTAAAACCACATTTCCAATAAACTAATTAAATACTACATACTTAGTAGTTAGTATCAATGAAGCAATTCTAATTTTGCATAATAAAGCAATTTAATTTGTATCAACAAACTTTCCCACGAGAAATGCGATTTATATGTTAATTTCTGTCATAATAAATAAAATTGGAAGCCGTTCGATCAATTTTGGCGTTAGAACAAGATATAAAATTAACAAATGTGTACTTATCTTATTTACGTAAGTGTAACATCCTTTTATACCCCACTCAATTAAGAACTATTGATCAATTTCTTGTTTAAGGTGTGATAATGTGTCTTTTTCAGATCAATTTAACGATAAAGAAAACCTATAAAATAAACTAGCGGTCCCCCGCGACTTCGTCCGCGCGTTTTGAGTTTGCTCCCTCCCCTCCCGTCGCAGCGTCATGTTTTATATCCGAAAGCCTTTCTCAATAAATAAGCTATCCAACACAGAAATATTTTTTCAAATCGGTCCAGCAGTTCCTGGGATAAGCGCGTTCAAACAAACAAACTCTTCAGCTTTATAATATATTAGCGCAAGCGCACGTTGTACTTAAGCTGCGAACGTTATTTTGGTGCGGAGTTATGTTAAAACTGTGATAGCTCCTAAGATATTTATTGAAATCAAATGATATAAAGGGCAACTTGGTTCTAAATGAAATGCTCGTGATGATGAATGTATTTATTTTGATAAGAATAAATACCTGTGTGTATAATACACCACTAAAAATAATGCATTATTTTTTAACAAATTTATTAACATAAAAAGGGTTGTAGTAAGTCAACCATAAAAGATAAACTTATGCTGTTGCGGATTTTATTATAGAACTTTCAATGCTGAACAATCCTGTCATACATGATTTTTGTGTAACTTAAGCGGTTTTCGCAGCGTATGCAGCGGAAGCTCTTAAAAGGAATATCTTTCTCCCGTTTTCGCAACATTTTTCATTTCTGCTGTGGTCTTATGAGTCGTATCTTTATGTTATATAGCCTAAAGCCTTCCTCGATAAATGGACTATCTAACGTAAAAATAATTTTTCAAATCGGGCCAGTAGTTTTTAAGATTAGCGCGTTCAAACAAACAAACAAACAAACAAACAAACAAACAAACAAACAAACAAACAAACTCTTCAGCTTTATAATATTAGTATAGATTTGTCGAGATTCAGAGTATGGGTATGGTAATGGTCGAGTACTAACCATTCCAGAAAGTATAGAATAAGTGAAAGCTACATTTTGTTTTAAAGAATATTTGAATTTTATTTGCGATTGTTTCTTTTGAAATTGGCTTAGCATTTTTTCAGTACCATATACACTTAAAGGCACTTAAAAAAATCGCTCATTGTATTCCGAAAAATATTAAACCAATTATATATAATTCTCTTGTTAAATCTCACTTGGAATATTTAATTGAAGTTTGGGGTTCAGCCGCACCAACTAACTTATAATTACTACAACGATCTCAAAACAAAGTAATAAAGACTCTCTTCCACTACCCACATCAGATACCAACTAAACAATTATATGGAAAAACTAAATTAATGAATGTAAAACAATTATATAAATACAATACATGTATGTTAATGAAAAAAAAAATAACGAATAATATTAAATCTGGTATAGATCTGAAAGAAAGAAACAATGTACACAATCTGCGAAATAAAAACAAACTTGAATTAATTACGCCAAGAACAAATTACGGAAAAAAGACAGTATTGTATGAAGGAGCACAGTTATTTAACGCACTACCAAATGATCTCAAGACCTGCGAAGATTTGAATACGTACAAGAACAAACTGAAGCTATATCTAGCAGCAAGTGCCGAGGAAGATAAATAATCGATGTAATATATTTATTTCTTATCTCATTTTAAGATAAATCTGAATTTCTTATGAGAATAAAGTTCTTTAAACCTATATATATACCATATATTATACCGCGGTGTCATTTCAAAAAAAGTCTATAATGCACTCATCTGGATTTCATCGACATAAATTTATATAAATTGCACTTGTAAAAAGCAGCATTGGCTGTGACAGACGAGGAATCGAACCCCGTGTCTTATGGTATCTGGACGGATGCCTATTGGGCTCAGGCTTCGCTTCATATTTGTTTCGGTGGGATCGGAATCCGAAAAATTTCTAGTATAGCTAGATATTCCTTGTTTTTCCCTTCTCTTTGCAAAGGAACGTCACCAGCAAAAACTTTGGGATGTCCCTCTTGTGAAGAGGACCTTCAAATCTTTACTTTAAAATTCCGTCAGTGACAGTGTTCGCGCAAGGCTCTTGAAAGTTTTCTGCAAAGATTCTGGTCACTGGCTTCATGCTTTACCGTCGAAAAATTTGGGCACTCTTATCAATACTTAGTCTATCCGGGTGTGTGTGGGCCTCCGCCTTGGTACCCTTTATGTAAAGTTTTTACCAGCACAGCGATAGGCCTCTCGCTCGTCATGCAACCCATAATGACGCCATCCGAAGAGCTCTTGCCACCATTAATATTCCTTCCAAGTTGAAACCACGTGGTTTGGTCCGTGATGATGGCAAGAGACCCGATGGCCTAACGCTTATTCCCTGGGAACGGGGTCGGGCCTTAGGTTGGGATGCAACTTGTGTCGATACTTTGGCCCCCTCCCATCTCAGAGAATCGGCTCATAAAGCTGGAGCAGCGGCGGAGTCGGCTGAAAACGCCAAGCGTCGCAAGTACGTCTACTTGCAAGCGATAATGTGTTTGCGTCGTTTGGCATTGAAACCTTTGGACCGTGAGGACCCTCTGCTAAATTGTTAATGTAAATGTTTAGAAAAATTGCGCCAAAATTAAATTCTGTAACAGCTAATAATAAAGCTGGCTGTTTCCTATCTCAAAGGATTAGCATAGCTATCCAACGCGGCAACGCAGTCAGCATCAAAGCCTTCTTGCCGCACGGAAATGGTTTCGTTTTTGAATAGGTAGATTGTAAGTTATTTTTTATGTTGCATGTCTTAGTTTATTTATTTTCTTGTTTGTTATTAATAAAAGTTACTAAATACAAAGTTTTCTTGATAGGTTTTTTTTTTCAATATTTTTAAATTGGTCGATTAATATTTTAGTCGGTACTTAAAGATCGAACTTTTTTCTCGTAATTTGGTAGCGATTTTAGCCGTTTCACCTAAATAATAATAATAACATCTACACGTAAATAAACCATCGCATTAATGAAATCGAAATGCAGGAAAGTCGTGACCTTGAGAGATCAAATATACTATTATTTATTCGGCAATGAAAATTCGAGAGGTGAACTTTTTTCGTATACGATTTGTACGAGAATCTGCCCCCTGGTATTTTTTTGTAATAATATAATCTACATATTATGTTATATGTGGCTAGCACGCTGGTTCCAAGCGTCGCCATCTCGAGAGGTTCCGGGTTCGATTCCCGGTCGGGTCAATGTAGAAAACGATCTTTTCTATATTGTCTAGGGTCTGGGTGTTATGGTACCACCGTTGTGTCTGATTTCCATAACACAAGTGCATTGGCTACTTACTTTGGGATCAGAGCAATGTATGTAATTGGTGTCCAATATTTATTATTTATTATTATTATAATTGCACTTGTGTTCTGGAAATTAGACACAACGGTGGAACCACAACACCAACAAAATAAATGACTATTAAGATATTTTGTTTTAAAAGATAAATGTAGGCTTAAAATTGGATCACAATACTTTCTGAAATGCCCTCGAGGTCGATAACATTTATTACGGTTTTTATGGAATATTCTGACAAAACGCATTAACGCGCGGTTTTTAATTTCTCGCGTCTGCCCAATATAGCGTGACATAACTGGTACTTATTGAATTACAGAGATTCACTGTCAGTGGATACGGTAAATATTACTAAATTACATTTTTATGTTTTTTTTTGATACTATGTACAAAAGCATATTTATTTACTTACAAAAAGCAAACTTAGAATTTGGTCATAAAACTGTGTGTGGTGTTGGATTGGATAATGTATGCAAAAACTTTCTTTCCCAAAAATTTTTTTTTATAACATTGGTTCAGGACCGGCTGGATTGACAACGGGACGTACTTGCACACACTTAAGAACTATAACAAAGTGAAGTCAAAGAGTCTGTTACACAATTAAATCAAGATACAGTACAGTGCGGCAGGGATCTTTTGGCCGACGGTGACATTCAAAACTAACACTGTCATCTTTAAAAATGCGGTTGCCAGATCTAGTGTAGCCAAATCTCTCCAATCTTACAAACAATTTTCCGACTTTTCCTAATGTTTTATTTTAGTTCATATTCTGTGTAAACTTTCTAATGATTATTTTAAAATACTGTAGAACTAAAATTCTTCAATAACGTAAGAATTTTTAATGTTTTTTATTGTTTATAAAATAGTTTTACGATTGAAATCAGTGGAATACACAATATGATACAAACATACATATATTGCTTCAAATCAGTACCCTTCTCTTTGAAATGCCATGGTTTGTTAAAAAAAAATTCATTAAACATCTTTCCAAACTCCTTAAATCAAGGGAGATTTTTTAAATGTCATCTTTCAGCCAGAAGATCCTTGTTGCATTGCTTCAAAGTCTGTTTTTCTGTACTAGTTGAAAATTTTAAACAATCTACACATTCCGTTTTACCAAAATATTTCATTTAGAAATATGATAAACAGAAAACTCATGATCTACAGCAATTTATTCTTGAACACTGAGATCTTTTTGAATCAATTAGTTTACTAACTTTATTCACTGATATTATTTTAAAATTCATAAAAAATATTATTTACACTATTAGACTAGCAGAAAAAAGCGGACTTTACTTACTCAACCATTCTATATATATAAAAATGAATTGCTGTTCGTTAGTCTCACTAAAACTCGAGAACGGCTGAACGGATTTATCTTATCTTAGTCTTGAAATATACGTGGTGGTCTAGGGAAGGTTTAAAAGGCGAGAAAAAATCGAAAAACGCGCGGACGAAGTCGCGGGGGACCACAAGTATATTATAACAAAGCTTATTTCGTGGATATGTATAAAGTGATTGGCAGTTAAACTTTAATATAATCCTTACTATATTATTTTTTTAATATTCTTTTGGGATCATAATATTTTTTCATAATTTTGCCTTATTATGATACGAGGCATATCCACTTTTCTTCATTTCATGATAAGAAACCTTAATTAAGTACAAATATTACCAAAATATTAAATTTTTCATGCGTAAGTAATAATATCATTTTATTTTGCATAAAATAACAATGTGGTTTTAATAACTTGTCTGCGTCTCGGCGAAAAAGAAATAACCGTATTCCATACGCTACGAAGATCACGAATAAATATTCTGAATTATAATAATACGTAGTTTAAATTTATATTACAAACAAATAGTTTTTGTTTACAAAAGATTGAAAAAAAAACAAAACCAAATCATGTTATTTGAAACAGAAAACTACTAGTTTTCTGAGTGTAAATCTTTATATTAATTACTGGTACCCAATCTCAAAAACTGCAAGACCGATTTGATGAAACTTACACTGTATCCTAAGTTGAAATATATCTGATTGAACTAAAAAAAACATCTCGCTGTGACTACTCGCTTTCGAAAAATCCGTTGAAGAACATACAAATATACATTAACTTACGTTATTTAGCATACGTACTTGGAAGCCTTAATAGAAGAAAATACTCAAATATTACAAAATTCCAACGATATCATATACATAATAATATTCCCCCTATAGGGGGCTATCGGCTATAGCCGATTTCGACTGCGCGGGACATATTTTAGTGAACAAGTGTGTTCGCAAACACAGGTGCACTCTCTATCTCTTTCACTCTCATAGCCCGATGGGACAGCAATCTGACACGACCGGAGAGAGATCAGGCGCAGGACCAAAGGCGGCATGTGCTTTTCCGAGGCACGGGGGTGAAACGCCAATCTCCGGGCTACTCTAAGAATTTCTGGACAGAAAAACCCAGGCATATATTTTTGACCCGACCCGGGGATCGAATCCGGGACCTCTGGCGCAGCCGTCACTTTAAAGTGCTACCCTATTACCACTGCGCCATCGAGGCAGTTGAATTTTTATTTTGAAAAAAAAAAAACATATACATACACATTGATTTGATAATCTCCTTATTTGAAGTCCGTAAATAGTTTATTCAGAAACGTAGGAACCTGACAAACAACACATACACAAAAAACTGATGACTTTCTCAATAAGTAACTCTTGACTTTAATCAATATCTTACGTAACGTGCGAACGCAGTCTTGTAAAGCCTTTGAGTTTTCTTGCACAAAGAGTCAAGTTTTATTTATTTAACCTCATGTCAACTACCTAGCGGGTGCTACTAACAGTCAAGAATATAAACATTAGCCATTATAAATAAAACTGGTGTCATTTGAAATATGGCTTTGTTAATAGTTCTGCTTAGATTGGTGGTGTTTAATAGCTTGTTTCGCGCCGGCAATCTCGAATTGAAAAGATTTCTCAAACTCGTCCGTCAACAATGACTTGTTTACAGTTTTTTTTGTATTACACAGTTACTTTAAAGCCTTTATTTTTTTTGATTGCTCATCTCTTCCAGTCTAGTTGGGCCAATTTCTACAAATATTTTACAGAAACTAATTATACGTTGTTCTACAACAATTTCAACTTTACTGTCATATCAATTAACGCAATTCTAATATTGCTGGGTGACAGACGTATTACAAATCACAATTTTTTAATCATATCGAAATAATGATAAAGCACGATGCCCGATTAAATTATCTAGCAAAAAAATTATAAATCGTACACAGTTTATTAAAATTTTACTTCAACCTAGGAATACGTATATTTAATTAATAAGGTACCTTACGCCAGAATTTGAACTCATAATGTTTAGTATCTATTTTTATATTTTTTACAAAAAAAAATGTTGGGTGTTATCTATCTGAAGCTCTTTCTTCTGTATTTCTTTTTATTCTTATCATTATTTCATTCCTATTTGTTTATATTCAAAACAGTTTTCTAATGAATAAATCTCATTGTTCAAAAAATCAACCCTTAACGCAACCTCCACGCCATCTAAAACAAACAAATTCTACCTTGCACCCTCTTACATACGTAAATCTCAAACCAAAGAAGGTCCTATCACGATTAGTCTGCGTTTGCGCAGTTTCGAGCTAGCATCGATTGCGCGCGCGTCTCGTCGGTGTTGTGTTGTGTCTGTGTGTGTGTGAAATATAGGTCAATTTTTTTTTCGTCGCGGTAATTTTTAGGTAAAAAGGCAATTTTGTAATGGCCAGTAACTTATATTTTTGAAAAATAAATAAGTGCCTAAAATCATCGCGAAAATATAGTATATTTATTCGTATTTTGAACTCGAAAAAAGAATGTGTGAAAAAAATAATTCAAAATTTTTGTCAATAAATTTGAATAGATAACAAGCTTTTTTTGATAACGACCAGCAGTTGAAATTTCGAAAAGAGGCTTTGAAAGAAGGAAGGCTTTGAAAAGGCTGCCCGAAAATTTAATTTTTTTGATAAACATATTTTTTTCGGTTGAAATCAATTAAGTTCTCAGCATCTGCACGTAATTAGGTAAAAATTAGTGAAGTAATTTATGAGTGTTTTTTTAGCAGTTTTTAAATAAGGCTCATTTGGTGAATGTGATCCAATCCATATACCTATTGCATTTTATTATCATCCGATGTAATTATAATCACATCATCATTTTTTTTTTATTTAAAAACTAGACACAAGAATTCCATAGAATGCATATTATTTTCAATTAGTTTAATTAAACCAAACTATTTAACACAGTAAAATCGGTTTTGTTATATCTACTAACGGTTTTTTTTATTAGATGGTTCTAAAGCAAATAAATCTTTTAATATTTATTTAGTCAATTAAACGTTGAGAAATAAGCCGGATATTATAACAAGGTTCGCAAAACATATCAATCACTTAAATAACATGAACACGCCAAACTTTATTTTCTATTGAAATATACAGCGAGTTAATAATCTATATCTTCCTGCCATAAATGCGGACTAGTTTGTACAATATTGGTCTAAACCAGTTCATTAACATATTCAAAGAAGACACAAAGCGAAGTTATAATAAGAATACAACATCTTATAAATCCGGTTACATTATAATAAACTTGTAAATCACCAATATTACAACTATGCTAGTTTGCATAACTAGACAATCGTTAGAAAACGATAGCAAATCTGTTTAATTTTGAAATTTAAAATTTAATAAATAAAAGAAAGTCGTGTACGCTACATCACTTATAACTCAAGAACGGGTGGCCCGATTTTCATGTTTTTTTCGCTGTTTGATATTGTTTTGGCCCTGAATAGGAAAGTTAACATAAAACAAGGCCGGGCGGGATGGGACTGGGCCAAAGCGAAGTTTGATAGAAACGCTAATCAAACCTACGTTTTGGTAACTGTAAACTGAGAATTAAAAAACTGCTGTTTAGCAGACGTAAGAAATAGTTTTTTTTATTATTATATAGACTATCCACGTACAAAGATCTTATTTTGAGTGTCACATCAAAGTAATGTACTTTTGATAATTTATTAAATTTTTCTAATGAAACTATACACTTTTTACTGACTTCATAAAAAGGTGGTAATTTATGAATTAACTAGAGACTGCGTCCGGTAATTATAAGGTTTGTAACCTACAATTTTTAATTATGATCTTATGAACTATACACAATTATTAACTAACTATAGGAATTTGTTAGTGTCCGCACCTTAATGAAGTTTAAAATAAGTTTCTCAATGAAGTAGGTAACTCGATAAAAGTTTTTAGCGGGTGGGCGACTAATTTGATACAACAGATTTCGATGTAAAGTGAAACCTAGTAAGTTATTTGTCTGTAACCGAATAATTACGGAATTACTTTAAAACCTGTTCGCTTTCACGTGTTTATGATCTCAATTCTAATTTACTATCAATTGCAGAATAGTTTTTTGGGTTCCGCCGTCAAATTAGATGATTGTGTTCCATATCTTAAGATAAATGATGAAGACTCCGGATTCTATTTTATTCTAGACTAGCGGTTCCAGCGAGCTTTATTTCGTCCCTGTCCCTGTACCTTTTAAAATCATGAACATCGGCCCAACCGCCCGATTGTCTTATTTTTTTCTTTCATAAGAAACTTTTCCTGACCATAACAAACACAACAAAAAAAAAGCAAAATCGGTGCAGCTGTCACGCGTGATGTCGTGACCAAGGGAAGTAAGGATTCATTTTTATATAACTATAATATAAAATGAATCGTAAAATGTGTTGGTAAGCGCATAACTCAACAACGCCTAGACTATTTTGGCCATGTTTTTTAAATGTTCGTTGAAGTTCAAGGACGGTTTTTACGGTGAGAAAAAATCGAATAATTGCCGAAAAAAACATAAAAAACAGCCCTTTTCTTTTTCCCATACAAATGTTTCCTAATTAAAACGTAATCAATTTGAGTTTTATTGCTATTTTTGGGAAATACTGAACTGAAAAAATATTTTTGTGCTAGATAGCTTATTATTGAAGAGAGCTTCAGGCTCATAAAGATGAAATAAGAAACCAAAAATTTACGCACGGGCGGGACTTGAACCAGCAACCTTTTGGCAAACCGGGCCAAACGCTCTTACCAATTGAGCTACCGTGCAGTCAGTCGGACCCTGCGAAATTTGTGGTTTCTTATGAAAACGTCAATTGCGTGACGCTTAGCGCCATCTAGCCGTCTGTTTATGAAACAGATGGCCCAAGCAGTTATTCTTTACAGAATAAATTCAACTTGGACATTGATGTCGATTTGCTTTAATTTCATCTTTATGAATATAAAATATGACACTGAGTGTTATAAACATTCTAAAGCAAGAGCTTCAGGCTATAAAACATCACGCTGCGACAGGAGGGGAAGCTCAAAAAACGCGGATGCGGACCGCTAGTATCTAAATAAATATTACCATTGGGGTTCTGTGCAGTGCATCCATCCCTTTATTTATTCGATTCGTATCAAATCGGTCGTATCGCGAAACGTCACACATAAAATACTTATCAGAAGTACGTAAACGCTCTTATTGCGTAAAATATTTTTTACCATGATTATTCGTAGGTACCAGTAATAAATAATATGTTCGATCAGAAATATTTTGTTTACTGTTATAACTTACAACAGCGCGATTGAAAACAAAAGTGACTACAGGTGATTATAGGGTATGTGTTGCATTGAAAACCGTTGTAATAATAGTTCGTGACGAAAGTGTTATATCTGTTACTATTATAGTGATGATCGATTAACAAACACTGAGTAATTTTGTAATATATAATTTATTTTCGTATCCTTGTAACATATTTGGCAGTAATAATAAGCAAAAACAGAAAAAATCTTCAAAGCTTCAATAGATATACCTGAATTCACGCTAAGTCATTGTTTATTCTATATGAATCAGTTTCTCTTAGAGTTATCTATTAACTACTTTATAAAAAACGAAGTTCCATAATTTGAATTATCCGTTGTTAAGTATTGGTGGACGGTGAACATGCGCCTTATAAGTCGCGTAAGTACATTTTCCGAAAGTAACGAAGTTCATCCGTAGACAAATTACCATTTTTATGAGACCCAAATACATCAGTTCAAATGAATAACGACATAACTTGTTAATATTAACTAATAACACACTCTTAACCGAGTTTAAACTGAACTACACACCTGTTGATAATATGCAAATACGTACCAACTTATATTAAGACGGAACCATTTATTACTATAAATAACAACTCGCATTTGTCAATACGTAACACCAAGCAACGTATTTTGATCACATTCATCAAATCAAGATAATCAGATTCACTTTGAAATTGATGGATGCCCAAAAAACATTCTTAGCTCAAAGTACAATTTAATTTCACGTAATTAACCTTAGATAAATCACGTCACAATTAGACGGTTAACATGTGGGAAAGTTTAATTTAAAACAAATGACTGTGATATTTCAAACATGACTCAAAACGGTTGGAGTGATGCTAAAGAAAGTGAGGTTACAATCAGTGTAAATGGCGCGAAAAGTGACAGTTCAACCAAAATGGCGGAAGTTGATATTCATAATGGCGACGGTGGGGTGTCGAAGGAACTGTTGGGGGTGCCTCGGACTGGACATCGGAAGTCCTTTATGGAGGAGGAGTGTGCGAAAGAGAGGATGCGATTGTCTTTGCTGAAACAGTGCTCGGCGATTCTGAAGCAAGGAGAGGAGAAATACACGAAGGAGGCCTTGCATAGGACTTTTCAGGATGAGGTAAGTTTAGTTTTTTAGAGTGTATGGTTGTATAGCCGAAAATAGTAATGGGATAGCCGAAAATAGCGCTTTTTTAGCATTTAGCAGCGCTGTACGAGTTCTGAGTCAGCGTAGAGAGTACTCTTAGTTGTTAGTATCACGTCATTTTAGTTACATTTAAATATTGTTGGCAAAATAAAGGTCGCTCAATTGCGAGGACTACTAGTACCACCGTTGTTTCTTATTTCCATAACATAAGCACATGAGCTACTTTCTTTTGAATCAGAGCTATGTAACTATGTAATTAAAGTTCAATATTTATTTTTAAAACTTTTTAATTAATCACTGACGGTCTTTGTATCTTAATTCGAGTGTAAAGTGCTCTTACTAAGCTATCTAATGAATTAAATGGTATAAAAACCAATAAATAAGTTATACAATCCTATCGAACCAATAAATTAGGATCAGTGATTTCTTAACAAGATTATTTATATCTTTCGATTTATTATTAATTTCGTAGGAGAGGTTAATTTAGCGAAATTGACATGTAAAGCATCGCTCGTTTCGCGGAATCACTCGCAATCAAGATTAGGTTAAAATTTATTTCGATTCAGTTACGTCATTCTGCGGAAGGTTTATACTTTTCACAATATTTATACCAAATTGTATAATAAAAGTTATTTATAATTTCTTACTTTCGTAAAGTCCAAAGTTAAAGTCGTCTGCATAAGTTTAAAAGATAAGGAGACATGATTCGGCCCCTTCAGGGCACATTTATTTTTATTTTATTTTTCATTGTACATTTGACGTTCATAAGTGGCATATTGTGTCCTAAATTGAATAAACAGTATTTAACTTTGACTTTTGACTTTAGAAAACTAGTGGAACAATTTTTAAATTCTTCAAAAATCTTGTCTTAATGTCATGATTTTTCATTAAATTTTACTAGTAGTTAACAATATTTGACGACCTCCGTGGTGTCCTGACTAAGCACCCTAGGTTTCAAAGCGTTGCCGCGCCGAGGTCTCGGGTTCGAAACCCGGTCGGGTCAATCTAGAAATCAGGACTGTCTACATTCTAGCTCGGGTCTAGGTGTTATGGTACCACCGTGTTTCTGATTTCCATAACACAATTGCATTAGCTACTTACTTTTGGATCAGAGCAATGTATGTGATTGGTGTTCAATATTTATACATTTATATTTAATATCCATCAGTTTGATATGCATCTAATTAGCTGGGAAACTGGTGGTTTCAACGTAGTTTTGATTTTTTGTTACCAATTGGCACACAATGACTTTAATATAAACAAGCTAATAGTTTAGACAACGTAACAAGACTCGCAACGTTACGACTCAGAAGCATACCTAAAGTTGTTTTTTTTTTACAAAAAAATATTTTTTTTTTTACAACTTTAGGTATGCTTCTGAGTTTTTCATTTCACCGGTGGTAATTAACAAAATGGCGTCAGAGGTCGCCTACCTCGTAAATTGAGTAAGTATCGGCTGATGCCAGTTACAGATAATATTAGGAAATAATTCATACTCCGATCACACTTATAAATGGCGTATGAATATCAATTGCCTTATAGATAAATGTTTGTAATTGCACATTCTTAGACAGACCAAAAACTTTACAAATAAAACTGAATACATACTGCATCACGTGTGAACGGCTGGACCGTTTTCGCAATTTTTTGTTGTCGTTTTTGTTATTGTCATGAGAAGAGTCTTTGTAGGAAAAAAGAAGTATGCGCAAAAAAATATTAAATTTAGGAATACCTACTTCTTACCGGGACTGGGGCGAAACGGGGCCCGGGAAGAAACTAAGCTGTTAATTTGTAAAAAGAGTAAAGTTACAATTATAACAGGTGAAGTAATTCATTATCGTATATCTGTTGTATCGTGTGCCTACGAAAGGTATGCTTCATGAAAATCTGTTGAGCCGCTTTTTAAATTGCGATGAGGTTTCTCAAATTTGTAATTTAATGATATTTAGATTGTTTTTCTTAAGAAGAAGTCACACAATATTTGTCATTCAAATTTTTTATCTGAATTTAGTGAAGTCAGATTGGGAGGGCTTTTTGATGGACATTATATTTGAAATTTATAAAATTATTTTGCTTTAAATTTCCGCGAAGCGACGCCGGCGCAGGCAACTAACAACACGAACCGTCGCGTCACCGCGTTTAGTATTAGTTCAGGCAAATGCAGGATGCACCACCCGCCTTCCTTCAATACGCATGCGGCACAGCTGATGCAATTATTAGTACCCAACACCAACGTGCAAAAAACCTCGACGCGATTCGCCACTACACTATATTGTTTTATTATTCTCCTGTGTAGATTGATGCCCAAATAATTACATTAAAGGAAGTGATAACCGTAGTCAAATTGAAATTTGTAACATCTTACAAAAAGGTTTTCGTAGCTTAGCAATCTAGATAGATATAACACGACAGATTTAAAATGATATTTACATAATCGATTATAAGTAGCGTTGGGTTTGTGACCGGTAATTTACTCAATTTCGAGTAAATTACCAAAAACATGTAATTTACTCGGTAAAATTACCGATGACTGGGAAAATATTCAAATGATTTTAATTAACAAAACTTAATGTATAAATATACTTAAATCCTTTACCAAATTACCATGAATAACATTTCACTCATTTTTACTGTCTTAGCATGATGATACTTCTTTACATGCCAATACGAACACGAACTTTTGAGTTGGATTCACATCACACAAAAATATATTTATTAGGTTTATTTTTGTTTTGTACTTTGTAATTTATGAGTGATGTTGTGTTTGTAATATAAACATATTAATGTTTATTTAAAAAAAGGAGGTTATCAATTCGACCTATAAGGTATGTGATATTGTTAGAATTTTATATGTTCCAGTTAGTTAATCTTTTAAGGCTTCCTAAGTTCCAAACACGTGTTCAAAATTTCGTAAGTGTATGTGTGTTTTGATGTTTTTTTCACCACGGATTTCTAGAAAACGAGAAGTCATAGCGAGATGATTATTTTTTGTTCAATCAGATATATTGCTACTTAGGGTACCTACAGTGTAAGTTCCATCAAAACCAGTAGTTTTCGTTTTATATGTTATTAATTTAATAACTGAAATTGACGAAAAAGGGTACAATTTTTGAAAAAAAAAGCCTCCTTATCATACTGACCTAAAAGCTAAGCTTATCATTCACCTCCCCAGCGTCTGCGTCGCCGGTTCCTTTTCACTTTCTTACTCAAGATATTCAAGTATTTAAACAAACTAACGAGTTGCAGAGCGCAAGCCACAACTAATTCAACCTTTGGCATCTTCATGTAGGTACAACAAATGCTATGATTAATCTCGCGCATGTGTGAATCACGAAGCGTCTCGCACGTAGGTTTGATGACTTCCAGCCTCCCGAACAAGCCGAATTCTGAAAAGGCTACAGTACCATAGACCACATCTATTAAGGCAAATTATACAGAAGTCCGAGAAGTACGAGTATAATATGCCTCTATGTTTAGCGTTTGTGGACTATGAGAAGGCTTTTGATTCGATCAATACTTGGGCGGTGCTTAGGCCTCTTCAGTGGTGTCACATAGACGATAGGTGTTAAAGTGTCTGTATAACAACGCCACCATGGTTGGTCCGAGTACAGGAACAAAATACGAGGGCGATTCCATTGCGGAGAGGTGTAAGACAGGGAGACGTTATATCTCCGAAATTGTTTACAGCGGCATTGGAAGACGCCTTTAAGCTCCTGGAATGAGAAGATTCGGCATCTGCGTCAATAGCGAATACATAACACGCCTCCGGTTTGCCGATGATATAGTCGTTGGGGCAAAGACGCTGAATGATCTTGGCACTATGCTTGACCAAGTATCCCATCTTTGAAAAAAATATGGAAAAGACGAAAATTACGTCAAGTTCCCGTGTTATACCTACTCCAGTATCCGTTGGAAACTCAACTCTTGAAGTTGTCGACGAGTACGTCTACCTTAGATGAAAGATCCAATTAGATAGGTCCAACTTTGAGAAAGAGGTCAATTGACGAATCCAACTCGGCTAGGCAGCGTTCGGGAAACTGCATAAGAGCGTCCTCTCGTGTCAATTACCTCAGTGTCTGAAGACGAAAGTTTTCAACCAGAGAAGACATACGGATCCGTTACGTGGTCTCTAACTATGGGCCTCATAAAGAAGCTTAAAATCACACAACGAGCAATGGAGTGGGCTTTGTTCGGTGATCGAATCAGAAGCGAGGAGATACGTAGAAGAACTAAGGTAACGGACATATCCCTACGAATCAGTAAGCTCTAGTGGCAGTGGGCACTTTGGCAGGGCACATAGCAGGGAACTGATGGCCGCTGGGGCAGAAAAGTTCTAGATTGGAAACCCTTCGACCAAAAGCGCAGCGTGGGATGTCCACCGACAAGATGGACAGACGACAGGACCAAACTGGATGCAGACCGCTCACAACCGGTCGCTGTGGAAAGCCGTGGGGGTGGCATATGTTCAGCAATGGACGTCTTTTGGTTGATAATGATGATAATGATGTGTGAACATCAATGTGAACAGCAAGCTCGCGTCAGCTCTCGTGCACGAATATTTCCTCGGAACGTTTCGTCAATAACCAGACGAGAAGCGAGCGCGAACGTTAAATGCCATTTAATAATTTACGCAACGCGCACGAATATTTGTTTTCTGTTTAATATGGTGACCCAAGTAACGTAAAAAATAATCAATTTTTGAAGTGTTTTCTACCATCAACCCAACTAGCACAAAACCGTTGCTTAAGAGCTTTGGAGCCAATCCGATTATTACCAAAGGCGCCAAGCTTTAGCCCCAAAGCGTGCACTGCAGACCTAATGCAGCCGCTTTGCAGCCAAAAAGGCACAACTTTTTGCCACCTGCAGTTCCATTAGAACTTCAAGCTAGTGGCATAAAAGGGCTGGAGGAGCTGCAACGAATAATTATTACCACACTCAAGCTCTTGTGGAGCTTATTGAATGAATAACAGGTTTGTGTGAACGGATTAGATCACTGATCATTCACATTGTCTCTCATTTATTAAATCTTACAGCTGTTATTTGTCAGACATTACAGAATGTAAATAAATAATTAAGTAAAGTGAAGTAAGTATTTTGAGCTATATTTCGTATTATATGCAAGTGGCTAAAACGCAGATCAGTTTACCGTGCAAATAGTTGATATTGTTAGAGTATTTTTTACGCGCCTCAATAATTATCTCATAATATCCTAAAATATGTGAAATTTCATTATACAAATAATATTATGTCACATACCTACACAATATAAAAACTACATACTTGACTACATTTGTATTTTGTTAGTTTCTGGTTCTATATTTAGTGATATTTTACTACAAATTGCGATAAAAACCTATAAAATTCTCAAATACTGATATAAATATTGTCCTGTAAACATGGCGTTTATGAGAAGCAGCTTTGAGTTGCAACTTCAACCTCAATACTTCCTCTCTGCGCATCAAAGCGTTAAGCTTCACTCTTCTGAAGGTCCAAGTAATAACTGGACCACTAATGCAGTTCAAGCCTTTTCAATAACTTTTATTCCATACTAACTGCAGCTATGGAACTTCATTAATGGTTACTTGATTAGAGATCCGTAAAACTCGTTGCAAACCCTAAAATACGATGATCGTTTGCAGCTGCTTCTATAGTTTTCGCCCTTTAAATTGTTTAACTATGTCTTACCATGTTTTCAGAATGAGTATATGCATTGTCCATTACGCTTCGTCTGCTTCTATTGTAAAGCCTTAATGCCACTATAAGTAACACAGTTGATCAAATTGCTACTTACATCTGCGCAAAAGTGCAAATAACTTCTGCAATGAAACTTTCAGTGGCAGAACAGTGATAAGTATATCTTTTTTACAGTTCCGTCAAAAAGTCTGCAATTACAGTATTTATGCAGTTATGAAGCGTACAACAGCGGCACTAGAAGCTTTGAGCTGTAACATACATGTTTGAACTCTCTTTTAAAGCTAAAGCAGTAAATGGGTTGTAAAATGAACTCTTGTAAAGCCTAGAGTGGCATTTGGTTCAGCTTCTGCTACCCCTAGTGATATTTACAGCTATGGGCAGTAACGGAAGCAATAATAGAACTTAAAACCACTTTCTGAACCCCTAAAGCGCTACTGTACAGCTGCGAGTTGCAAAATAGGCTGCTATTTCCACTAATGTGCTAGTTGGGAACACCGCCAACAACCGTTTGGATTAAAGCTTTAATCATGCACAAATTATAAAATAAATAAATATAGCAACTGAATATTTTACGGTCTATTTGGTAAATTACGAGTATTTTACCATTTTTACCATAAATTACCATATTTTTCATTACTTACCATTTTGTTTTTTTACCTGCCCAACTCTAATTATAAGCAGATGACGTTTTCAAATTAGGCGTATTGTATTTCATCCGACAAATATATTCCTTATCTCACGTTAGCAAAATCAGGCCTAAGAAGACCAAGAAATAAACATTGACTCTACCTATATAAAAAACGAATAATTTTCCTTGTGGCAAGGAGGCTATGAAGCTGGCTGCGTTACGCGTTGGATAGCTATGCTAATCCTTTGAGATAAAAAGCAGCTAGATTTCAGAGTACATTATTACTGACTTTAAAAAAAGGAAGTAATCAATTCGACCTGTATTTATGAGATTTCGTCAGAATTGGATATTTTTTTGTATATAGTAAGGTTTGCTAATACGTGCAAATTTTGTAAGAATATGTATGTTTGTCACAGGCTTTCTCGCAATCGTGAAGTGAAATTAAGATGATTCTTATTATTCAATCAGGTATGGTTCTACTTAGGGTTCAGTGTAAGTTTCATCAAAATTGGTCCAGTAGATTTTTTAAATATGAATAATTACTAAAAATCATGAAACAAAAAATTTAAAAAAAAACCGCCTTCAAAAACCTAATGCATTATTTAAAGCTTTACTAAATTTTAGTCAGTTTTTTAAGGCGGTTAAATTTCATATTTTTTTTAAACCCTTTGTCGTGATAAATTGTCTGTTCAAGAGTCATCTTCAATTACTAAAACTATAACTAACATTGAACCTAAAATCAAAGTGTTATTTCAATCCACGATCATTTGATATTGGCGAGTGATCGTCATTGGCAATTAACAACGACTGGTCTCACAAATCTATTCATTATCAGACATTAAGACGCGAGGCTTCTCCGAATCAAATATCAATTACAGCTTAAGGCTGTAGCACACTTAAAGCGAGGCAGTACTGTCATTTTGTCACCGTAGAGTAAGTTCCCCGAGGCACGCCCATGAAGAAAGCCTATGCGTTGAGCGAACCTCCGTTGTCTCATTTAAGGCGTATTGAGGGAAAATCGTGGAGGTTTAGTGGGTGAACCTGGACGAACGAAGGAGGGTTACCCGGGCTGAGGGTAACTAAATGATAATTAAGTAAATTGAATTGAATTAAAGTACATTCATGTAGGTACAAATAATTTAAGTAATAACTTGATGTGTTTGGTTTCGATAAGCGCTTAGGTGTGCCATTTCTGTCCTGCATTCTGTGTGCTCACGGCTTAACCGTCGAAACATTTTGGCACGAACCGCGCATGCGCGAGACGACCTTAGCGCGCGATAGTTCGAATGTTCACGAGATTGTGTCTGCGCAGTGTGAAGCCACGAAAATAGAGGTAATCTTGTCTACCATAGATTTTGAAGAGTGCGTTATGGAAGATATAAAATGTTAGCATATATTTTCCGCAAATTAGCTTTTTCCGCTTATTAAGATGGTGCATGATGTGCATACGTAGGCTGCTGCTGTCCGTTAAGGTTGACGTAATGCACCTACTCCAAATAAGTTTGTTTCTCCTATTAGAGTTATTTAAGTCTTCTTAGTATTTGTTTTTGGAGGCGGTTCAATTTTTATGGAAAAAAAATGTTTGTGTCGTTTTGTAGTTATTGTTTAAGTTACAATGTACTTGATTTAACTCAAATAGTTACTAAACCGTCTCATAAGTGTTACAAATACTTAAGTGAAAACCGCATCAAAATCGGTCCATCCGAATGCGAGATTTTAGCGGACAAACATACTCCTTTCTTTGAAGTCGGAAATCAACTACAATTCTTTGTTTAATGTGTCAAAATGCTATGTTCATCTAAGCTGTTTCAGTTGAAATTTATAAAATAATTTTGCTTTAAATTTCCGCTAAGCGACGCCGGCGCAGGCAACTAACAACACAAACCGTCACCGCGTTTAGTATTAGTTCAGGCAAATGCAGGATGCACCACCCGCCCTCCCTCAATACGCATGCGGCACAGCTGATGCAATTATTAGTACCCAACACCAACGTGCAAAATACCTCGACGCGTTTCGCCACTACACGTGGCATCCTCAGGAGATGTTGTCGCCTCGGCGGAGCACGGAGGCACGTGCTCCGAGGTTTTTTGCACGTTAATGTTGGGTACTATTAATTGCATCAGCTGTGCCGCGTGCGTATTGAGGGAGGGCGGGTGGTGCATCCTGCATTTGCCTGAACTAATACTAAACGCGGTGACGGTTTGTGTTGTTAGTTGCCTGCGCCGGCGTCACTTAGCGGAAATTTAAAGCAAAACAATTTTATAAATTTCAACTTAATAATGGATTTCCGCAAAGTAACGCCTGATTCCATTAATTAAGCTGTTTCAGTACCTCGTTAAATTGTTCTTAGTCGAGACATATTCGTACTAACATAAGCGCCCAGTATTTCTAAGATTTTGTCTAAATAGTGTTAAAACTCACATCACTTAAACCTCTCGCTGGTGTCATGGCCATACAATTTGTAATTTTCGCTCAAATTACTTACATAATGTTATCAAATTGCCAATTTTGTAGAAATATAAAAAAACAACTTAAGGTTTATGAAAGAAGGACAAAGAAGCGTAATCATTAGTGTCGTGACTTTTTAAAATAACCATTAGTTATTTCCTTATAATAAAATACTATAGGTCGAATGCAAAACTGAGACATTTTCGACGTCACTTTTGTGGCCATCGTTTTCATTTCCCTCCCAATTAATGTACTCTGTATCATCCTTATGTTATCATCATCATCATTACCAGCCAAAGGACGTCCACTGCTGAACATAAGCCTCCCCCACGGCTTACCACAGCGACCGATCACAAGCGGTCTGCATCCAGTTTGATCCTGCTATCTTTGCAAGGTCGTCTGTCCATCTTGTCGGTAGACGTAATCGAAATGATATTTCTTTTGCCTAAAAGGATAACACATAATTCATAATAATAATATGAAGAAGATAAATTGGGAGGAGAAAAGAGCAAAATTGATGTCAGAAAAGTCTCAGTTTCGCGATTTAGCTATTATTGCTTGCCACTAGAAACCTGTACAAATAAATAAAAACCGGCCAAGTACGAACGGACTCGCACACTAAGGGTTTCGTGCCAACTTTAACTGAATAAGGGAATCCGCTTACTTCTACTTAGTAAAATACCACAATATTTTGTTGACTGCAAATATAACTTTGTTTTCCTAGTCTTTGTATGAAGTACATAGTTATGTTTGCGGTTGTTGAAAATGTATTATATCTCAAAAACTACTTGTTCGATCTCGTCCGAACCAATTTTGGTTGAAAGTATTTGTTAAAATCTGCATTATATTTTTTTTTTCAAAATTTACACTTGCTTGGTTTAGAAGTTAGATGGGGGGGACGCCCATTTTAACACTTTGGAAGCGTCTAGCTATGAAACGTTAGACTTGCAAAGAAAATGGTTCAAGGAACCTCTATGTCATTTTAAAAGACCTATCTATAGACACTCCACAAGCATAGGTTTGACAAAAAATATATATTTTGGTTTTAGTTTCATGTATGGGAGCCCCTTAGAAGTCAATATTTTTTATTTTTTGTATGAGAATCGGTAAGCGGTTAACAGGATACATCTTCCTACCAAATTTCAATTGTGTAATGCTTATAGTTACAGAATAAAATGGGTGTGACATACGGACGGACAGACAGACAGACAGACAGACTTGACGAAACTATAAGGGTTCCGTATTTTGCCATTCGGCTACGAAACCCTAAAAACCGGCCAAGTACGAGTCGGACTTGCACACTAAGGGTTTCGTGCCAACTTTGACTGCATTAGAGATTCACTTGTTTTTTTATTTTTTATATGAGAATCGTAAAGCGGTTAATATCCTATTCAACTACATCTACCTAAGTGACAACTAAGTTACAACTGTGTAATACTAATAGTTTCAGAATAAAGTGGCTGTGACATATGGACAGACAGACATACAGACTTGATGAAACTATAAGGGATCCGTTTTTTACCATTCGGCTACGGAACCCTAACAATAATTAAAAAATATATATTTTATTACTCCTAGCGCGTTGACGTCTTTTGTATGGAGGTGGAGTTCATTTAAGAGGCTGTTACACCATCGACAAATAAGCATTAACCAACGAATAAATCAAATATGGAACATTTCGCATAAAGCAGAGGATAGATAACGCTGATGGGAACTTATTAAGACATTGTGAAATAGACACATAATATAATACTTACTAATAATATAATATTTACTTGTTTTTACGTCTTTAAACACTATTTGATAAGTGTATCATTTTTTTTCATTAAAATTAGTATTAGCTACGTATTTCTTAACCAATATTTAAAAAATGGAGTTTTTTTTAAATTTTATATATTACATACCACACAGCGAGCATTTTTTTACGAGGATTTTACTTTACTCTTAGTATCTCTTATAGGAATAAGGCCACATTAAAGCTTTATTTAACAAGAGCATAGCAATGTTATTCGAATGATGTCATTAACATTGAATTCGTTGAAGATTTTAAATCCAAACTTCTGTGTTTACATTCTTGTAATTAGTGGTTTTGAGAACACGTTGTATACTGTACAGTCGGACTAAAAAAATATTATTGATAGCTACTTTATTTCGCTATAAATAAACACAATTATAATTATTGAAATAAAAAACTAAACATCTTTTTTTTATTTATTTCTCAATTGTTGGATTAATACTAGGAACTGCAACTTTATAATTTTAAATGAAATTAATCAACTAAATAGGTACTTTATAATAAATTAATGTTTTATTATGTTTGTTTTTGTTTATTTTCGTATGTATTATGTGATTCTTTTTTTTGTTTTGTTATTGTGTGTTTTATCTATATCCACACCCGGCACCCTCAGAAAATCAGTGTCGCGGCCTGCATTTTGCGGCCACGATTAATGCTGAGAGGGTGCCTTTTCGACTCGCTCTCGATATTAATGTTAAATAAATGTGTGTGTTCGTCTGTTTACTGTATATGTGTTTTCTGTCTTTCTTTCTTTTTATGTCTGTCAAAGAATAATTTTGATTTTTCCTTCACTCTTTTCTATTTGAGCTTAAAAACTTTATTGCACACTAACAGTGTACTTAAACCTAACTCACTTAAAGGTGGACTTAAACCTAAAATTATTCTTTCACAATCATACCTTCAGGTCATGCAGAAATATCGTTATGATTGATTCTAGAAAGGACAAATGATAGTTTCAAATCGCTTCCCAGAGTGATGGAAGTTTTAACGGGAAATACATGTTTTTGATAGAAAACGTTCAACAGCAGTAATATACAATTAGAATTGATTGTAACGGGATTGCTTTTTTTTGAGTTTCCGATATGTCGGCACTGTTGCAAGTGCCATGGTCACGGCGTAACTGAAGTTGTTGCGGGTAAGCTGTTATTGGCAGACATATCGGTCTACCCTCCTTCAAAGTCTTTTATTGCGATCACTTGCAGTACTATTGTTCACAAACTCTCTATTTTCTCGCACCTGTTCACACACTGACACACAACAAAGTTTAAATCAATATATAGTAATATACAACTCGCATTTTTAAAATAAGCGGTCATTGACGACACGTCTGGTGTAGGTACCTAGTGGTTCGTGCCTCGCGCTCTGGACCACTAAAATCAGCGGTCGCGGACTCGAATCCCGCAAGGGGCAAATGTTTGAATGATGAGCTTGTGCTTTTGAAATCATAAATGTTATACGCCCCCGTCATAATTGTTGTTTGGTATTCATAACATGGTGTGTTGTCTGGCGATAGTTTATTTATTTGTGAGGTTGACTGTACCTGCGTATAAGAGCATCTTCGCTAGTAATTTCCGCTCGTTAGTAGGATCATTTTCAGAAGGCTTCGCTGCCGAGTATCATTTGCCTGTATAACTGAGGCATTTTATTTGCTGCGTTAAATTTTATTGCCTACCTTTGTTGGGATAATTGACTTAGCAGAAGAGTTTCGTTATTGGATTGAACTTTGCTTTCAGTTTCACTGGTCATTTGTGGTAAGACGAAAGAAGTGAAGTTTAGTGAATTCTAGCCCTCTATAAAGATGAAATAAGAAACCAATAATTTGCGCACTTTTGCATTGCATTGCGCAAATTTGCGCAACCGAGCCAAACGCTCTACCAATTCAGCTACCGTGCCGTCAGTACTGACCTTGCGAAATTTGTGGTCTCTTATGGATACGTCATTATGCGTGACGTTTAGTTTTTGGTTTCTTATTTCATCTTAATGAATATAAAATATGACACTGTGAGTGTTAAAAAAAAAACCAAACCATTCTAGCCCTCTAGTTTTATTATGAGAACAACAAATGGTTTTCCCAATTCAGTGGCAGTTATAAGCCCCTCCTTTACTTCCAAAAATATTAACATTATCCTATTTTTACTCAAATTTATCAGATGTCATCTCTTTTTTTTTCTTGTTCAATAATAAACATATGCTTCTTATTCAAAAGGCTGTTCGCGTCACGCGAAAATTAAAATTATATCTGCTTCCTCATCGTCGTCATTGTAAAAACGACCCTGCACGCTTAACAAAGTCATCTAGTTGTCACATAATTAATGTTTATAATAACTTTAAGTGTAACATGCTCTCAACAAATCTAATTTACATATAACATACACCTATTATCATCCATATCTAGGCCTACACTTTAACTAGCTATGAGAGACCAACCTCAAAAGCCTATAGCCTGTAATATCGTTAGCTATTAAGTACCGTTATTATATTATGTAAGCGCTTAAGGCCAGGTAGTCACAGTTGCTTTTTATATGCAGTTAATACAAGGGTTGCGCGAAAATCATTTAAAAATCGATAATAATTAAGAAATATAATAAAAACCCGATCGGTTGAAAACACTTTCAGTTAGCTTTAAACTTTATTACCCGACTACGGCGAAGCAAAACAAGGAGAGTTATAATTTTGACCTGTATGTTTTGGTTATTTATTGTAATAAATTCCCTTTGATAAACTGAAACTGAATATTTTTTTAATTGATTATTTTTAACTGAGTATTTTGACGTCCTCCGTGGTGTAGTAGCTAAGCATGCTGGGTTTCAAAGCGTCGCCGCTCCGAGGTCCCGGGTTCGATTCCCGGTCAGGTCAATAAAGAAATCAACATTTTATGTACTGTCTCGGGTCTGGGTGTTGTGGTACCTATCACCGTTTTTAACACAAGAGCATTTGCTACTAACTTTGGGACCAGAGCAATGTATGTGAGTAGTGTCCAATAGCTATATATATCTACATATTTTTGTTCATATAGTAGATCGAGCCAACTTTATCAAATAGTGTTGGCATCGGTAAAAAGCCCGCAAATATATCTTCAATAATATTGGAAAATTTATTAGATTTCAATTTCACTGTTTGCTCAATAAAAATGAAAAATAGTAATGTAATTTGCAGGAATACCCGACCCACCTCGCCTTAAAGAGACGTGTGACAGAAACTAGGGCGGTTGTTAAGTTATGCTTGCTAGCCATTGTGTTGAGGACCTTGATCTGGTAGTGAATTGTGCGATCAGTTGCTTATGTTTAGTGATCAATTGCTTAAGATAGAATGAATGAATTTAAGCTCTGTACAATACTAAAGTGGTCTTAAACGATGGATACAGTCTTCTTGATCTGAGGATACCTACCACTTCATTGCCTTAGATGAAGTGTGAAAACATGTAACTGATTGCTTACATTCAATCTATTTAATTTATACTTTAGTTTGTGGAATCTTTACTTTAGCTATTCAATAGAATAGAAAAGAATATGTTTATTTGCGCAAAACAAGGTAAATTTTATAAAATAATTTAATCTTAGACCATAATGTTTTGCCACAAACTGCAAGTTCAAATGATGGGCAGACAAATATTCGCATTATTCTAAAGATGTATTTATAATCCACACAAACGCAATTTAAGTACTGAAGCTTTTAACTATGATGCTACTTATTGTCATAGGCCATATATTCCGGAAGTCTTACTTGTCAGAGTCTATACGCAAGCAGATTCCAATCAATGTTATCTTCCAGAGAAACGAACAAACTTTTTTACCATAACACGTCACAGAAAAATGTTTCACATCATTATCTTGCTGTCAATGAACAACTTCTAAGTAGCAAGACCATTACAGGCTTAAAAACAAAAAAATAGCACAACTAAGATCACTATAATTCATGTTCCCTCATGCCGTAGATCACTGATCGATAGATCATTAGGCTTGATCGATTCGACGGCCGCGCATCCATTATTCATGCTGTTTCATGATTTAGGTGAGTATAAGAGAGAGATGGACGATCACATTGAGGTGTAGCTTTGATTGACAATTAAGATTTAGTCGAAATGCTCTGATTACGTCAGTGGAGTATACCGTTGACGTATCGAAAGTTTGATGGTGTTAAAATGCGGCAGCCGAGTGGGTTGTTTCAATATACTCTTGATATGTTTTTTTTTCGTTCCGAATGGGTTTGCTATGGGGTCAGACGAAAAATCGTAACTTCCATAATATTCCATGTGGAGTCTGACAGATGCGTATGTGTGCTACCTGGTTATTATAAGTCCGCCTTCACATTAGATTTATAAGTGATAAGTTTACATTTGCAGCGCGATGGTCGCGCGACTGGGTCGGTCCCACTACACCCATTACCCATTTCAGTGCTAATACGGGGATAGTATTACCACTGCAATGGGTAATGGGTATAGTGGGCCGGACCCGCGCGACTTACGTGCCGCTGCAGCGCTGCTGCCGCGCTGCCGTGTATAGTATGAAATCATCGGCAGCGCGACTGTCGCGCGTAAGTCGCGCTGCTGCCGCGCTGCTAAAGTCGCCTAAGTGTGAAAGCGCTCTAAGAATGCATTTTGACATTGACTTATTATTCAGTTATAATCGCAAAATGCTTTATCAGCGTAAATGATATCTGGATTGATTACCGATACTTATAGGTTCCTGTTGATTACTTTTTTTTTCAGAAATAAGAGAATTTGACAAGTCTAGTATGAATTGAACTCTTAAAATCTTAGTGATACCACATAAAACTCGAGAACTTGTGCAGATGTTTTATGATTACACCACTGACCACTACACGGTATAGTGGTAGAGAAATCGCCTACTACGCAGCGGATTGCGCGTTCGATCCCCGCACAATACAAACATTTGTGTGCATGAACATGTCTGTTTGTACTTGACTGGGTGTTTTCTATGTATATCATGTATGTATTTACAAACAAAAAGTATTTAAGTATTAAATCCGTTGTCTGGCGCTCATAACACAAGCTTTGAGTAGCTTCCTTTGGGACTAGATGGCGATGTGTGGGAATGTCCAAAGGATATTTATTATTATTATTATGATTGTTATCTTATGCGATTTTTCTTTATCTCGAATAGCAAGAATAAATTATTATCATTTTTAAATTTTCGGGGCCGGATGCAAAGTTCACCAGATCTCCTAGTTTAAAATAAAATACCTCGTAAGGTATTTTTGTAAGCATCAACTTTAACGTCAACTTTTTCATACCTTATGCATTTAGACACCAACCTATTGTATAAAATATAGTAAAATATTTCGAACAAGTTTCCATAAAAGTGACCAAATATCAGATGGTGCACTGATTAGCTTTCAGAGCACCTAGCTCAGTTTCCAAGTGACCACAGTCTGTGCGACTCCTCGACTGAATCTTCAAAATTAAAGGTGACTTATTATGTTATACTTTCTGTAGTTCTTTTTCCATGTGTTTCCCTACAAATGTTAAAAATACAACCATATCTTTACGGCATTCACTTCTGATATTCTGTGCTTTTAAACGTAGAGACCTTAACTTACCACAAATACATCAACAAGGTTTAAACTTCTGATTAAATTTGTTGCGGCTAAAGTGAAATGTAAAAGTCACCCTTACGGGCTTTGACTTGATTGACGTTGATTTTAAACTAACCATATCATAATTAACAGTTATCTAAATTTAGTTTACTTATTTGTAGGGCTGTTAGTGTTTGGCTATGTCACGCAAGCTGTGATGTGTTGAATGGATCCTATAGGGTCATCTATATACATCATCATTATTAGTCAAGGGCGTCTACTGCTGAATATAGGATTTACTGATTTTCACAGCGATTGGTTACGAGCACTCTTGGATCCATTGCGTCCCTGCAATACGGAACCATGCGGTATGAAATGATGTAAAAATGTTCTTTATAAAAACTAAAACAGATTAGATTTAACAATATTGCATCATGCAGAAAACACAATCAAGGCAGGATTCGTAGATATAAAATGTGCACCAGCCTTATCAACGATCAATCTAAGCCTTTCAGCGTACCCACCTAAAATCATTGAGCTCAGTCTAACATGTGACACACGTCACGATTGGCCAGCCTACGTCGTCTATCCACCAATCAGAAGCCAGTATTTCTGCTCATGACCTAGTTAAGGTATACCTAAACTCATATGTGATAAGGTGATCTTGTGGCTGACATTGGATTTATTTTCTATTCACGCGCTGTGGTGCAATGGTTATTATTTATTAGATCAATTACGAAGCTTAGCATTGATTCCGAGAAACATAAAACTTGGCATACTTTGGATGTACCTATAATTTTGAATACCTTCTTCTTTTGAATTACACTATTTATGCTGACTTAAAAAAAGGAGGTACTCCATTCTAGGAGCTCGTAGCGCAGTGGTATCAGCGCTTTGGTAGTGATACTGAAGTGAAGCAACCGACAGCGCGGTCGTGTTTGGATGGGTGACCATTCCGACCGTATAAGTGACGTACACACAAGCATCTCCGTGCTTCGGAAGGCACGTTAAGCCAAGTCAGAGGCCTTATGGGCGGCTTGATAGCGTCTGACAGCAGGGTTAGTCGCTTGCCTTGCAAACACCCTTCCACCAATCCGCACTAAGCCATATTTGAGGTAAGGCCTTTGCCCAGCAGTGGGACTTTACAGGCTAACTTTACTTTTACTCCATTCGATCTGTATGTATGTGATATCGTTGGTAAACTTTGAGTACGTTAACCTATTAGGGCTTTCAATTTCGTAAGTGTGTATGTTTTATATTTGTATTTTTTTAATAAAAAAAGGGTTAAATTTGTGTAATTAACATGGTTTTGCAATTGGAACTTTTAGCAAGCTCTTAAAAATCGTTTCAAACCTATATTTTCAAAGGGATGACCGTAAGTTTACTAATAAGATGTTTTTTTTCTTTGTTGATGTTCTACCAAATAACTTTATAAGTAAGGACTAATTTTCTCTGACGTTGTTCTGTATTTCATTACAGCATGACTTCACAATTTTCCTGTTCATACCTCCAAGTCTGACTAAGCAACAGAACAGAGAGCTTTCTAGTTTGATTAGCATAATTATGCTTGTTTAATGCTGATGCTACCGACTCGCTAACTGACAGGACAGACAGTTCATATGACGTTAATTACGTATTTCAACTCAGTTTATCGGAGCGATTTAGCATTCTTATCACTATGAGCTTTGGGACTAGGTTTATAGGTATAATTAGAAGACTTGATTAGAAAACTAATCGGAGCAGAAAGTGTAACATTTTACAAATTACTTGTCAATCATAAAGCGGGCGTAGTCAGAAGCAAAATTTTTGACATTTCGCGGAGATAATTTTAATTTTCTGATTTTCTGCTGCATCAAATATCCTTTTTACTTAAGACACTACTGCTACACTCTACTTTATCATTTTTACTTCGTCATTAACAAAATCTTAATCTTGTAATTTTTTAAGTTTAATTAAAAAATCTTCTCTATCAATAATAAATACAAGAAAACACCAATTTACTTTCGGCGTTTTTCGAGCGCCATCTGGTGCTGCTAAAAGTCTTGTCACAATTTTACTTATGTAGTATGAGTAAAATGAGCTTTTCTGAATTGAGCGTCAAAAGCGGCTCTAGTGGTGCAAAACATTATTTTTCTTGAAATTCCTTTGAATAAATTCTATAGACATGTTCGAACATTTGTAGTTATATGTTATCATTCTCATGAATGGATTCATTTATATCATAAAAACTATAGCAGCACTAGCCCACAATTGTCTCTAAGCTGTGGAAGGTTTTTTTTTGTTGAGACGTGTTAAAAAGCACCCAGTGGAACTATTTGCATAAATAAATGACTTTTTATTGAAACGATGCGCTACGACAGTGCAGCGTCACTAACTATTGTAGGACGTTAAAATGACAAATGTATGAATATTAAACCAAAGTTATAATAGTTATATTCAATTACGTCATTATATAGTGCCGATTTTTAGGGTTCCGCAGCGGAATGGCAAAAAACGGAACCCTTATAGTTTCGTCAAGTCTGTCTGTCTGTCCGTCCGTATGTCACATCCACTTTATTCTGTACCTATAAGCATCACACTATTGAAATTGGTAGGAAGAAGATGTATCCTGTTAACTGCTTTACAATTCTTATACAAAAATTTAAAAAAATATGATTATTAAGGGGGGGCTCCCATACATGAAACTAAAACCGAAAAATTTTTTTTGACCATCCTATGCGTGTAAGGTGTCTATGGATAGGTATCTTAAAAAGACATATAAGTTCCTAAAACCATTATTTTAAAGTCTAACGTTTAATGGCTAAATGCTTCCAAAGAGGTAAAATGGGCGCTCCCCATCTAACTTCTAAACGGACGGGACGAACGAGAAGTTTTTTAGATATAGCACATTATAGGTACACAACCGCAAACATAACTTTGTTATTCATACGAACACTATGAAAACCAAAGTTATATTTGCTGTAAACAAAATATTGTGGTATTTTACTAAGTGGAAGTAAGTGGATTCCCTAGTTCAGTTGAAGTTGGCACGAAACCCTTAGTACGCGAGTCCAACTCGCACCTAACCGTTTTTTTGGTCACTGCGAGCGCTGTCATCGGATCTTGTTCCCTACCACTTACTTCGTATACAGCAAAAATCGATAATTTAAAATCAGTGATAGAGATTGGTTTTATTATACCTGTGAAAAAGGCTTGCGCATTTGCGATTTGCACCCATCAACCATTGAGAAACGATGTAATACCTATTTCAAAGGTATTTTCCATGTAATTGAGATCGTCAGCATATCGACATATCTTACCAAAAAAGTAACTAATGATGACCGATCGACCGGAACCACATCCGCTATGATCATTGCAAACGTGCCTTAGATTGCGATGGCAGCATATTTTTGGAAGTAAATACCCTAATTTGAATGAACCTTCTTTAGGGCGATTAATATTTGAAGTTTTTTTGGCCTTTACTATAAAGCTAAAGTTATATTTAAATATAATTAGTTAAAATGTTTAGTAGGTATACTTTGATGACGTCTTTGTTTGGTGCAGTGGTTAGTGCTTCTGATTGTTTCGCCAGCCGTCACGGTCAAATCCTGTAAGGGGAAAATATTTGTGTGATGAGCACGAACATTTGTACCTAAGTCATGGTTGTTCATATGTATTTAAGTATTTATAGGAAATAGGGAAGAAAATTCCTCCGAAATCACTACAATTGGTGTGTTGTCTGGCTATTCTTTATATGTATGTATTTATACTTGAATCTAGAATGTTGAGTTTAAACACTTTACCCGCAACAGCATGCATACAGGTAAGGCAGATCGACAGAATCAGCATTACATACTGTTGTACACAAAATAGAATCGGCCATTAACAACAAATCATCAACACTTGCCGCGTTTATAGACATAGAAGGGGCTTTTGACAAAACAATGCACAACATCATTAACCTAGCCCTAACAAAACTAAGGGTAGAACCAGTAATAACAAAATGGATAAACGAGCTGGTCAGTAAAAGGGCAGTCCAAATAATCACACGAACCACCACACGTGCAACAGTAGTCAGGGGATGCCCACAAGGTGGCATCCTCTCTTCACTTCTATGGAACATAGTAGTAGACAGCCTCCTGAGTAGGCTAAATGAAAAAGGATACACTACTATTGGTTACGCAGATGACTTAACTATACTGATAAACGGAAACGCGGAAAACCTCCTATGTGGAATAATGCGTTCCGCTCTTCAGATAGTGGAAAAATGGTATAACGAGCACGAGTTGTCAGTAAACCCCAAAAAAAAAGAAATAATCCTTTTCACCAACAAAAGGAAATTACCTGAAGTAAAGCTACCAATACTGTTTAACACCGAATTGGCTCTCTCTTCACAAGAGAAATATCTGGGCATCACCCTAGACAGTAAACTGAACTGGAGTAGCCATATCGATGATAAAATGCAGAAGGCCTGTATAGCTTTTTATCAATGCAAGCGACTAGTCGGCAAGAGATGGGGTCTAAATCCAAAGATCACGTTATGACTATACACATCGGTTATTAGGCCTTCTCTTACCTACGGATCAGTTGTATGGTGGCCCAGAACGCAACTGTCCACAATCAAATCAAAACTTCAAAGCCTACTACGTTTAGCAAGCATCGCAGCCACAGCAAGTTTCTCCTGAATCTAAAACCGCTGCATCTAGTATTTCAGGAAGAAGCAAAGGCAGCTGCCCTACGACCTAGGGCAAACGGACTATGAAAACAAAACATAATGACCACACATTCAAAAATCCTAGATGGGCCTCTGAAAGAAAGAGCACATTTAGACGCACCCATGGACAGAATACCATGCCAACATATATTTGATAAAAAGTACAACATCCAACTCACGAAAGAGCCTAATGACAGCTCAGGCACAAAAGAGGTTCGTATATACACAGACGGCTCCAATACCTCAAAGGGTACAGGAGCTGGTGTGTTCTCAAATGACCTTAACATTAAAATATCAACAACTTTAGACAAGCTGCGCTAGTGCTCAGCTTGTCTAAAGTTGTTACATTACATTCTGCTTGGAAGATAGTTCTTCCAAGCAGAATGTATCGGCATCACTAGGGCAGCACAGGCAGTTGCAGCCAAAGACGTCAAAGACCTACACATCAAAATCGTCTCGGACAGCGCATCGGTGCTCCAAGCCCTAAAAAACAACAGCATAACATCTGTCCTTGTTTTGGAGTGTCATAAAGCACAACAATCCATAGCAAATACAAATGAGGTAACTCTGCAATGGATCACAGTAACTCACTAGGTAACGACGCAGCTGACGAACTAGCCAAGAGGGGATCAGCAACGACAGTATATGGACCGGAACCTTTGCTGCCCCTACCGCTGGCCCAAATAAGAACTTGGCTACGTGAAAAAACTGAAGCAGCACACCAAGATGAATGGATAAATGGCGATGGTTGCAGGCAAACTAAGAAGGCTGTTCCGGTAGCATCGAAAAGGCTTGCCCGCAACCTTATCCGATTACCAAAAGACAAACTACGCTTAGCCATAGGCACATAGTCTTTTAAACAAACACCTTTTTACAATAGGTGTCACAGACAGCCCCCTATGCAGAGGGTGCATGGGGGCAGAAGAAACACCACATCATGTGCTCATGGAGTGCACAAGTGTGGCAGAACAACGGGCAAATATTCTCAAATCCTCAGCTACTTTCCCGGAGGCCTTTTGTAATTTGAACAGGTTGCTAGCCTTCTGGGAAAGCCTGGGTTGGTTAGAATAAAAAGGAGGGACATACGCACAATGGCCCAATCATGAGGCTAAGTGCGGAAAACACCCCAGCCAAACTAACTAACTAACTATATTAATGTGTGATGATTGTTTTATTTTTCTTATCTATGACAAATAACACCTTTGTATTGCCTGTGACCAATGATGCTGTAAAGCATTCGAAACGTCAGGCATAGAGTTTTAATGAAATGTGCGCGAAATAAATCCGTAAAGTCTTTCATTTCAATATATTATTATGCCAACATTTTAAAACATAGATCCGGTTGTAACCAGCAATCATATCTGGTTAACCATATCACGAATACACAGTAGCAGTAGTATTCTAGCTTAATGAATTGGAGATTCTTATCATTTCCAAGCTCGAAGCCCGCGGCGTCTAATGATAACTAAATAAGGTCTCAAATGACCTGCAATAACTCAGGGAATGTCCGATATAATAGGCCCTACATCGTTTTTGTGTCGCCACTTATGAATAAGATAACTAGCAGCTCTTTTCAACTTCGCTCGCGTAAAACAGCTGAACTTTAAATTTATAGGTACCATTAGGCCGCATTGCATTTTGGATATTAAGGCGTTTTGTACTATGATGTTTTCAGACCGCCGCGACGCCCCGGAGCGAATTGCCAAAGTGCAGTTTCAGAATAAGGTTATTCGCACCACAGCTGCGTAGTGGTCGATAAAGTGAGTCGACGATTTGCTCTGCTAGTGGTGCGAATGACCCCATTGTATTATGGGTACCGCTGTCCGAAATCTTTGTGTGAAGCGCCCAAATACCCTGCATTTGCCACCTTCAAGTGTTTTCACGGTATAGTGAGAGCTCTCCGAAAAATAATTCTCAATCGATGTACAGTTTAGCCGCTTGGCACACAAAAACGTACTAAAAATCAAAACAATTTTTTTGACTTGAAGTAACTCAAAACACCGGTAGATTCCTTTGTTTTCTTTTTAATGTCTTTTCCATACAAAATGAATGATAACTCTCCTACTGAATATATTATTATACGTACTTTTACTACTTACGTACTTTTACGTACTTCAAAAGATTTCTTTTGACCTCTAGTATGCGTGTATCAAACGGCTTAAGCTTGCTATTCCACAATTTAGGCTTCGAAAGGTTGGTAATTCTTTCATAGGGAAATGTATAACATTTTTCAATAAACTACCAAAACACATTGTCAACTTACCGATCAATAAATTTAAAACTGTCATTAAAACCCTAATGACGAAAGGGTATTATAAAGTAAATGATTATTTAAAAGATAATAATGTATGGACTTGCATGAATACTACAAACATTGTAAACCTTTTGAAAAGAGGCATTGACAATAGTGACTGAGTTTCTTGCGCAGCTTCTTCTCAGCACTAGCCCAAAATTGTCCCGAAGCTGTGGTAGGGTTTATATTGGGACGTGTTAAAGTGTCCTCAATGGGCCTATTTGCATAAATAAATGACTTTTATGACTTTTTATGACTTTATGGCTAAACTGTACATAGCTTTAAGAAAAATATCATAATATTCAGGCGAGTAGATGTGTGTACTAGATTTTTAGTTGCTTTCAATAAAAAGACCCTTATTTCTTAAAACCAACTTTAATACCATCAAAAATTATAGTTTGCTGAGTTATTTACTAAGTAATAAGTGCAGGGTTGATTATTGTAGCCCATCGTACAATGCGATGAAAACCTACGACCCCTTACACACTTGGACTTAAAGCAGCGATGCAGTCGCGATGCAGCATCGATGCAGTCGCACATTGTCAACCTTCACACACTAACGATACTTTTAGCATCGATACAGTCGCGATGCCGTCGCGTCTTAGTATCGATGCTCTCACGATGCAGAAGCTGGACATTAACGAATATATCTAATGATTTTTGCCGACTGCATCGCCATTAGCGGGCGTTAGCATCGATGCTAAAGTCGCAGTGTGTATGGTATCTAAGAAATCGTGATAGAAACAAACACGTTTGCAATTCCCAGACATTTATTAATATTTTTTCCCATGTCTGTCAGTTCACGGATATTCGGTAATCGGTACCATCTGCCTCTTAGGATTAAATGCCAAATCTAATTGAAGAAACGCACGTTTTTCCGCTTACGACCTTTCCTCTTAGATAACATAGAATAATGTGTATGAAATCACGTTTTTTAAGAATTCATTTAGTATACAGATAGGTATCGTTCAACCAATAAATTTGTCACCTTCGATAAGCAATATGCAAGATTGCAGACAGAGCTAATGATATACATATCATACACATACATATAGGTGGGAATATGTTAGGGACCATAACGTTTATCATATATTCTATATTAAACTTATCATTGGTTTAGAATGTTTTTTACACAGTCACAGTGTTACATTTAATATTCGTAAAGATGAATTGAGAAACCAAAAATTTCGCACCGGCGGGACTCGAACCAGCAATTTCTAAACACCAATTGAGTGATGTCGGTCCGACCGTGTGAAATTTTTGGTCTCTTATGGATATGTCATTACCTATATTTTTTTAATCAAACAATAATAAAAATTGAAATGTTCCCTTATATTGGCGTTATAGTTGCCGGCAACTTTTACGGCAAAGTTCCCAGCAAAGGCCCATCTACTTGCACAGCCATGTTTTAGACAGGGTGAGCTTTGGAAAATGTTACTAAATCCATGGTAATATCAAGAATAACAAATTTTTCGTATCAGACCGGCCTCTACTATGACGTTGATTTGGATTCTTTCATTTTAATAACAAACTAAAACTCAACATATGCATTAGTACGTAAACTCCATTAGAATGGTTAGATACGGGTTTGCTACCATGTACCTTATTATTTATGAGTTTCTAATATTTTGGCACTGTTGCGGCATTTATTAGAATCGGGGCCGAATCACTGGATTGAGTTCCACAACCCTCAGATCATCTCGACAGAACGCCACTACATACCAAGATTGGTTAAGGAAGCGATTGAAATAACTAAATACAAAAAAAAAACGCGAGGACGGGTTTAAATTGTCAAGTGTCTGGAATCCAGTGGTTCGTATGTGTAAAAAACGTGCTAATAAACATAGTGCTGTTTCGCGAACAGATACTGTCAGTGTCGTGTGTCGAGAACCAATGCGAGAAAATAGTGAGTTTGTGGACAATACCGGCGGAGAGCGGATCGTAAATAATAAGGTACATGGTAGCAATCCCGTATCTAACTATTCTAATGTTAGTGACCATGAAAGTTTAAAACATTATACGTAAACTCCAACTTTCATTGCATAAAATCGATTAATGTGTCGCCCCTTGCATCGAATTCCGGTACGGAGCCGTCCGCGAGCATCGGCACACCTTGGAGAAGTTTTTACTTTTAGACGTTTTTTCATTGAACGGCTAGGGTCACCATGTGTTCAGTTTTATTGAGGACTATGTTTAGATGTAAAACAAATAAGAGAAGCAATACGTCACCTCAAAAACTGTGTGCTACTGTTTCATAATAGTTTTAGTGATAGATATAATTATTTGTTTAGACATCAATATTTTTTAAGTAACTGTAATTGTGCATCTTACTCAGATTCCATTATTAAACTACTAAAACCTTTGCATTAACACCAGGTTTTTTATATACAAAAATTCGATAGATAACACCTCTTTACTGCCTTACAGATGTTTATTGTATTTTTAATGATTAATATTCTCTCTCGTAATATTGTATCACTTATAAAATTATTTTACTATTTGATTTAAAAAGATGATTGTATATTCAAAAATGAATTACCAATGTAACTTGTGAGTTTGTGTTTATCCTATTTTAAAATAATAATTTCGTATGGTTTTGAATGTTTTCAACACTCACAGTGTCATATTTTATATTCATAAAGATGAAATAAGAAACCAAAAATTTGCGCACGGGCGGGACTTGAACCAGCAACTTCTTGGCTGACCGGGCGAAACGCTCTACCAATTGAGCTACCGAGCTGTCGGTCCGACCTTGCGAAATTTGTGATATCTTATTATTCTATCTCGTAGTTGCTGGTTCAAGTCCCGCCCGTCCGCAAATTTTTGGTTTCTTATTTCGTCTTTATGAATAATAATTTCGTTAAAAAGGAATATAAAGATTCTACAATACTCGACAAGCAAAGAAAAACGGACTCGAGTTCCGTTTACCTACAGTCCTCGTGGTCACCCCATCCTCTGTTCCAGTCCATAATTAGTCCCTTCCCATGCCCGTAGCGGCATAGTTCTGGAGTGAGATACATGCCCTTTAAGGACGCATGCCCTAGATGGCACTAAATAAATTGCCTGTTATCTTAAAATCATTATGTTTGCCGCACCTGACTTGAAGCTTTTGATTTGAGAAGAAACGCTAAAGAAAAATACAGTTGGAATGTCTAAGGTAACATTTATTTATTGAAAGAAAGTTGAATAACGGCCTGTTGATAATAAGTCCTGGTTAGTGCTGTCTGCCAGATACTTCATGTAAATTGACGTTCAGTTTGAATTGTTCGTGTTTATTATTCGATTGCGAATAAGGATCTAGGTCTATTATCTTAATAATATTTTCAAACCAAACTTGTACCCAGTATTTCTTAGAGCCGATTTCACTAACGTCAGTTCGCCTTGGTTGTTCGACTAAGTGCCGATTTAACCAACGTCAGAGACCTATCCGACAGAACAAGTATAAAACGACCGATTTGAAAATTACATTTAAATGAATGATTGCAGACAAATATGTGACGTTTACAAGTGTTTTTCAAAGTAGGTGTAGTGTATTACATTCGACGAAAAGGCCTTATGTCGTTGAAAAAATCAGGGCTTAGGACAAAAACAATTGACAATACATTAATGCCCGATTTTACCAACGTCAGATAAGGAAAATAATACGAAACGCCTTCTTTGAAAACGTCACCTATATGTCGGCAATCATTTATGTTAATGACATTTTAAAATCGGCCGTTTTATACTTATTAAGTCGGATAAGTCTTATTCTTATCTGTTGACAAACTCGACCCTTAGTCCATTATTGAGCACAATTTCTATCAGAAACAACGATTGTGCAATCAAACTTATCAATTAAATGTTACTTAGTCTTCTAATAGTTAATCTGAATCGAAAAAAATAAAGATCGAAAAAAATATCAAAATAAATAACTCTTATTTACAGTGGTTAAAATGAAACCAGCAATTATATCTATCAAGACATTTGATAGTCTCTCACTAAAAATAGATAGGTCTACGGTAGATTTTCAATCTTTCTACTAATAGCTGTAATTAATACTCCTGCGGTTAGCCATAACTGGAAGCTATTTAACTCATGAACTGTTACAAACTGTCACTCCTGTCAGACGAGTATAGAACTAATTTAAATACGTTTCTAAAGTGTTAGAGCCTATACACACTATACTAAAATTCCGTTCAAAAGTTTACGTTTTGACGTATTTGGCTGATATTATACTCCATCAGCACCAAACCTCCGAAAAAAAAACCGGCCAAGTGCGAGTCGGACTCGCGCACCGAGGGTTCCGTGCCAACTTTAACTCAATTAGGGAATCCACTTACTTCCACTTAGTAAAATACGACAATATTTTGTTGACAGCAGATATAACTTTGTTTTTCATAGTGTTTGTATGAAGTACAAAGTTATGTTTGCGGTTGTTGAAAATGGGCTATATCTCAAAAACTTCTTGTTCGATCCCGTCCGAACTAATTTTCGTTGAAAGTATTTGTTAAAATCTACATTATATATTTACACCATAGACTTTTTACGTGTGGGGTACACGTAAAAATTTTTTTTTGGTTTTAGTTGCATGTATTGGAGTCCCTTAAATGTCATTATTTTTTATTTTTTGTATGAGAATCGTAAAGCGGTTAACAGGATACATACTTCTACCAAATTTTAACAGTGTGATTCTTATAGTTACAGAATAAAATGGCTGTGACATACGGACGGACAGACAGACATACAGACAGACTTGACGAAACTATAAGGGTTCCGTTCTTTGCCATTCGGCTACGGAACCCTAATGAGTGCTCTAAGGGTCTAATTATACACACTATGCTGAAGTACACGAAGAAGTCGAAGTTCTGCGGCTTATTATACGTTCCGATGTTTCGACTTATGGAATCGTCAGTATTTATTCATTACTAGTGGACCCAGCGCACTTTGTTTCGCCCCTTCCCGCGCCAGCCTCGTCCCGCCGAGTCCCATAATTTTAAAAGTTAAGCATTCCCAGCGAATTTTGTTTTGCCCGTAAATTACTAAAATGGCTATAAAAAAATAGGGGTTGGTGGTTTCGGTTGTAAACGTAGTGTTGTTGTGTAGATAAAAAATTAGGGTTGTATGTATTTTTAATGCCACATTATATAAAAAAAAACGTCAAAAAAAATAATATTTAAGGGTGAACAACCCTTATTACTTAAGGGTATGAAAAATAGATAGTAGCCGATTCTCAGACCTACTGAATACGCATTTGGTAAGTAAGAATCGGTTAAGCCGTTTCGGAGGAGTACGGGAACGAACATTGTGACACGAGAATTTTATATATTAGACTAGCGGACCCAGCGAACTTTGTTTCGCCCCCAGCCCCGTCCCGCCGAGTCCCGTAATTTTAAAAGTTAAGCATTCCCAGCGAATTTTGTTTCACCCTTGAATTACTAAAATGTCTATTAAAAAATAAGGGTTGATTGTAGAAGGGTGAAAATTAAGGGTTGTATGTATTTTTGTATGTTGTATCATGAAAAAATAAAAATTTAAATTTTGTCCAAAAAAATAAAAAATAAAATTTAGGGGTGGATTACTCCTAACATTTAGGGGGATGAATAATAGATGTTGGCCGATTCTCAAACCTACTGAATACGCATATAAAATTTCATCAAAATCGGTCAAGCCATTTCGGAGGAGTTTGGCAACTAAAACTGTGACACGAGAATTTTATATACGTACTAGCGGACCCAGCGAACTTTGTTTCGCCCCCAGCCCCGTCCCGCTCCAGCCCCGTCCCGCCCCAGCCCCGTCCCGCCTTGCCCTGTCCCGCCCCAGCACCGTCCCGCCGACTCCCGTAATTTTAAGAGTTAAGCATTCCCAGCGAATTTTGTTTCACCCTTAAATTACTAAAATGGCTATTAAAAAATAAGGGTTAGTCGTAGAGGGGTGAAAATTGAGGCTTGTATGTATTTTTGTATGTTGTATCATAAAAAATAGAAATTAAAAATTTTGTACAAAAAAAAATAAAAAAAATAGGGGTGGACTACCCCTAACATTTAGGGGGATGAAAAATAGATGTTGGCCGATTCTCAGACCTACTGAATACGCATATAAAATTTTATCAAAATCGGTCAAGCCATTTCGGAGGAGTTTGGCAACTAAAACTGTGACACGAGAATTTTATATATTAGATATTGGATATTTTCCGTTTTCACGTTCAGTACGTGACAAAAGTAGTTATATGAGAACTACTGCCGACAAACTGCTAAGCAATTTCGCAGACATGTAATTAAAAAAATAGCATTGCAGGCGTAATCAAGAAGAACTTCGATCGCGAACTTCGGTATAGTGTGTTTAGACTCTTAAACTCGATTCATTGAGTCGAAATTGATTTCCTAATTGAATACGGTAAAATTAGCCCTCAATTTAAGTTAAAAAAACGGCCACGTATTTAAATAGAATAGAACAGGAGCATAGAGTAAAACAGGAGCTGGTTCCATCTAGACTTGTATATTTAAGCCTTCGGTAACGGTAATTTTCTTATTATAGTACGCGAAACTGAGACGTTTCTAGCGTCACATAGAACCAGTTCCAAATTTACATATTCCATATTATTAATATGAATTAAATGTTCTCTTTAATACGTTCATTTACGCATACCACAATAGTCATCTTTTGTGCCGTGGCGCATAAGAACTGCATACAAAGTTTGGGGACCGCCACACTCGTATCGCCGTATAGCAAACAAAATATTGCCTATTGTATGTCGCTAACGTCCGTAGACGTTGACTGGCAGTACAACCGAACACGACGTTTGACGACGTTGTTCATGTGTGTGTGGGTATTTCTATATGCGAGTGTGAAAAATGTTCAAGTAACAAAAAAAAAATGTATTGTAGCGCTAGAACTTTGAAAATTGGACACAATGCGGCGCAATGACGTAGCTACCTGAAGATTACACAAAGATTCGACGTCGCCAGCCGTCGTGCTTTGTAACAAAATAAAACTTGGGACGTGGTTAGACTATGTGCCTCATCACGAAGTTCATTTTTGGACGTTCTATAACGTTGTTAGAACGAAAGTGTTAGGTATAAAAAAGGAAGTTTAGTTCATAATAATAGTACAGATTACATTAATTAGGAGGAATATGGAAAAAGGTTAAAAGAGTGACCCATACATAGATCACTAAGGGTGTGTTAAGGGTGAAATTCTTGATCACGTGTCGTTCAAGCTACAGCAGACATCCTTCTAGCACAGAAATAACTTTTAGTTATGTGTGTAAAACAACTCTCAACGTCCTTCAAACGTCCAACTCTCAATTTAAGCAAATTAAAAAAACCGGCCAAGTGCGAGTCGGACTCATGCACTAAGGGCTCCGTGCCAATTTTTACCAAATTAGGAAATCCAGTTACTTTTACTATGCCATTTTAAAGGACCTATCCATTAACGCCCCACACGCATTTTAGTCAAACAATTTTTTTTTTCGGTTTTACTTTCATGTATGGGAATTTAAATATCATTATTTTTTATTTTTTGTGTAAGAATCGTAAAGCGTTTAACAGGATACATCTTCCTAACAACGTTTAACAGTGTGCTGCTTATAGTTACAGAATAAAGTGGCTGTGTCATATGGACGGGCAGACAGACAGACTGACGAATTATAAGGTTTCCGTTTTTTGCCATTCGGCTACGGACCCCTTAAAATTGAAGGTAAATCGTTAAAATCAAAAACATCTTGTTTCAAATAAGTTAAAGTGCTTGTTTATAAACATCATCCAGTCATGTTCCATACAAAAAGCGCATGGCAAGTGAATAGCGAACAATCCTCAGCGCGCGCGCAGCCATCGATCAATCTGGCAGATATGATATAATTATCCGTCGGCTGTCTGTCTGATGATCGATCGATGAGACGGTGTGGAAATAGTTGGCCAAGTGCGAGCTGGTACATTGTTTTAAGACTTTTTTGGACGGGCATCTTACCTATTTATTGTCTTGTTACCGACATAAAAAAATTATGACATTTTCTAGAAGTTCAGGTGTTTCATCATCAATTCAAAAGTTACTTTCATGTCATCATTTTACTAACCAAACAACAAAATTTGAGTAATGCGGACTTGTAACTGAAGACATCCAGTTTTATGAGTTTTTCATGACGACCTCCGTGGTGTAGTGGCTAAGGCGTCGCCGCTCAAATGTCCATTCCCGGTCGGGTCATAATTTTCTATATCGTCTCGGGTCTGGGTGTTGTGGTACCACCGTTGTGTCTGATTTCCATAACACAAGTGCATTGGCTACTTACTTTTGGATCAGAGCAATGTATGTGATTGGTGTCCAATATTTATTTATTCATTATCATCATCATCATTATCAACCAAAGGACGTCCACTGCTGAACATAGGTCTCCCTCACGGGTTTTCACAGTGAGTTGTTACTACTTCGTGTAGAGAAGCTATAAGAAGCAAAAAACGTGTCGTAAATTCGTCGACAAGATCGTGACGTTTTCCTTGAAATTTGAATTCCGAATTATGAATCTGTACTGTGAGTTGATGTCTGTGTCGTCAATTCATGAAGCGCGAATTTTTTGTGGTGTCTTATATTCATAAAAATGAAATAAGAAACCAAAAACTTGCGCATGGGCGGGACTTGAACCAGCACTTTCTGGCTAACCGGGCCAAACGCTCTACCAATTGAGCTACCGTGCTATCAGTCAGACCCTGCGAAATTTGAGGTCTCTTACGGATACGTACGTCATTACGCGTGACGTTTAGCGCCGTCTACCTATCTGTTTATGCAACAATGGGCCAAGTAGTTATTCTTTACAGAATAAATCCAACTTGGAAATTGATAGAGCGTTGCTCAATTGGTAGAGTGTTTGGCCCGGTTAGCCAGAAAGTGCTGGTTCAAGTCCCGCCCGTGCGCAAATTTTTGGTTTCTTATTTCATCTTTATGAATATAAAATATGACACTGAGTGTTAAAAACATTCTAAACCATTTTGTGGTGTCACTTGTATACGCTAGTAATAGTAGTTCAAAGGTTCTGTTCTCTCATCCCGTTTGAACCTGGAATCTTTCAAGGTCGTCTGTCCATCTTGTTGGTGGTCGTCCTATGCTGCGAATTTTGTCAAAGACCTAACTACTTTCCTTATTTAGATAATTTACTATCTGTATAATTTTTTCCATTACTTCCAGAGTTTCTCGAGTTTCTTTTTGATTTTGATTCTCGACTATCAAACTTCATACAAACTAGATACATACCTAGAGCTGTATTGAGTTTTTAACTTAAGCCATAGGTTAATTATTCGTGAAGCCTAGTCAGAGGCCTTATGGGCGTCTTGATAACATCTGACAGCAGGGTTAGTCGCTTGCCTTGCAAACAACCCTCCACCAACCCGCACCGAGCCCGCGTGGTGGAGTATGGCTCAAACCACCTCATAGATAAGGTAAGGCCTTTGCTCAGCAGTGGGATGTTACAGGCTAACTTTACATAGGTTTATTAATATTAGTTACTTTGATTTCATTTTAAACTAGTGACCCGCCTCGGCTTCGCACGGGTGCAATGTATTATAAACATATAAACCTTCCTCTTGAATCACTCTATCTAATAAAAATCTGCATCAAAATCCCTTGCGTAGTTTAAAAGATATATACATTCATACAGAAAGCGGTAAGCGACTTGGTTTTATACTTTTTTGTGATATAAAAAAATTTTGGGAACCTTGTTTTACATTTGGTTTTCATACGGAACCCAAAAAAGTTAGGTCAGGTTGAGACGCGTGAACGATTAGCTCCGAGGAATTCCAACTGGATGGAAGATTGAATCTCCGCGCTAAGATAATGTTTTGACTTTCGATAAAATACTAAAGATCGAATCAGCTTTAGCATACCGCGGTAGATATTTATAAAATCTTTGTTTTTTATTGCAGCAGTTTGTTACTAGTAGCAACATACTGAATCTTTTCTTGAAATTGTTCACGCACATATTCTTTTTTGTTCTTTTCTATTCGGGGCCGATTTCACCAGCGTCAGATAAGACTTATCCTATGGAATAAGAATAGAACGACCTATTTTAAAATGACATTGACAAAAATTATTGCTGACAAATATGTGACGTTTTCAAATTGGGGGAATTGAATTTTATTCGAAAAATATATCTTATCAAGCTTTAATGGATCATGCAAGGAAACAATTGTGAGAGAATTTCCTCCATTTTCTCACTTAAACTCGAAGTTATACATGTAATTAGCTACTACAAAATTTTTATTTCTATTTGTAAAAAAAAAAGTAGGCGGACGCTTCAACACCCGAGCGGTCGCATGAGACCGCATGACAATATTACAATTACTATAATTGTGTCCTGTTCGCATACGCTTGAGGAATTAAGCACTATCAGTATTTCCTTTTAGTAACAAAGAGAAGGCTTAAGCTCTTCTTTAAAGTTAAGCTCTATAACAACTGTATCAATGCCATTAGCTGAACTAATTTAAAAACTCATTCATCAGTCCTTTTTACCACGTCAGAAGCATGAACGTATTAGTACAACTGCGCTAGCGCACCGTATTTGGAGGCCTTTATTTATCGTTACAATGCAACCGTGAGCCGCTATACTAATTGTAACAAGTGATTACTTAAATTCTTAATGCGGTCCGAGGCTCTTTGAAACTATACCGCGAAAGTAGACCGATAAAATCGGACCGGTATTGATTTATATCGATCGGTACACAGGGTGTCACAGCAGTTACAACAATTAATAGATATTTTAGTTTTTTTTTTTTTAAATAGGACGACCTCCGTGGTCGAGTGGCTAGCACTCTGGTTTCAAGTGTCGCCAACTCCTGAGGTTCTGGGTTCGATTCCCGGTCGGGTCAATGTAGAAAAAAAAATTTTTTTCTATATTCTTTCGGGTCTGGGTGTTGTGGCATTGGCTACTTACTTTGGGATCAGAGCAATGTATGTGAATGGTGTATTCAAAAATGTTGTAATATGGTCTGCTTATTTACAGTTATACAACTAAATTGTAAAATCGTATAGCAAATCACCATTCCGCTGCGAAACTGATCTATCAAATATTATTAATCGAAATGAAAATAAGTATTAACTAAGATACCACGTTGTGTATATACGTTTACGATAAAGCCACATTTATTTTAAAGTATCCGGTGTACGAGCCTATTGCAAAAGAAAACCGCAGTACGTGGTATGAGTTCTGCTGCTGCCACGACCAATGCTGAGCGGGTGCCTTATTCGGCCTAAGTAGACTAGTACATGTATTTTTGTTAATGTTATTCATTTATGGGTCGAATAAATTCATTTTCTTTCTTTCTTTCTTTCTTTCAGTACCTACATGCAGTCTACTGATGTGTATAGGAACATCTCAAACAAAATAAGCGTGGCTTTCTTAAAAAAGTTTTCGACTAATTAAACACGGTGTTTTGGCAGTCGATATGCCGAGTATATTATAGTCAAATACGCCGACAACATTTTGACCGATGTCGACTTAAATCGTCATCATGGATGGAAAGTTTCATTAAAATCATTCAGTAATCTGGAAAATGTAATTGTAATTATTATAAATAATGATTGATATGGATGACCTTCATTATGGTGGTACTAATAGATATCAATAAAATGTTTTTCATCTCTTCTGTTCGGAATTGAAACTTTCATGTGAAGATAGACGGGTGGAAAATAGCTTTTCCATTTCTAGGATGGAAAGTTATTTTGTTTTAATTGCTACTATCAGACATGGAGTTAAACATTATTGAGTCACATCATATTATTAAAATAAACAAGTTATCCATTTTTTCAGATTAGCGAAACATTAAAATAGTGTTTATTTTGTTCAATGATTAAAAAAAATACAATTGGTTTAATTTTAAACATTTATAATCTACAAATATAATATTTGGTTGTCCGTATCCGTGGTTGTATGTATACATAATGACAATATTTTGTTTGTCTTTGACGATATTTTTTTATGAAAAATAGTATGTATAACTCGGGTGAAAGCACCCATATCAATCTCGAATTATTAGCGCTCTCACTCCGTCCGAGCGCCAAAAACTTCTCGAGTGAAATGGGTCACTTGTACAAAAATCTACTATTATTTTCATAACTTATCATCGAACATGCTTTCCTTAATGTTAAACCCGTGACCAATGACAATCAAACTTTTTGAACAACCTGTAATTTCTAAAAACTCGCTATGCTAATTCGGCTCTCCATTTGATAATCGAGTAATTAATCTCCGTGTTTGCGATTACACCCATACGTTTTGTCGCCGGTTGCGACACTGTGGAAACACGTTGAAAGGATTAAGGTTATGATACGATCTCATTTTGTCGAGATTAGTTCAAGATTATCTGAGGAGATAGTGAAATTGATTGTTTATTCATAAATCATTTAAAGGTTTTAGATTTTGACCAATTTTCATGTTGTTTTTAAAAGCGAGGACCCGTCTGGTGTAGTGGTCGAGAAATCGCCTACTACGCAGCGGGTTGCGGGTTCGATCCCCGCACAATACAAACATTTGTGTGCATGAACATGTCTGTTTGTATTGGTCTGGGTGTTTTCTATGTATATCATGTATGTATTTCCAAACAAAAAGTATTTAAGTATTATATCTGTTGTCTGGCACCTATAACACTAACTTTGAGTAGCTTACTTTGGGACTAGATGACGATGTGTGGGAGTGTCCAAAGGATATTAAAAGAGATGATGGACTCTTAAGCGTCTTGATCAGAATGAAAATCAAATGAATGTGTAAGTATGATTTGCCCTACTGTGACATTATTATTATTTTTTAAATGGTTTAAGGTTTTGTTTTCTTGTAACGTTATTTAATGAATTTCACCGTTATATAATAAAAGCCGCGTGATTACGTTAGATTCTTATCTGTCGATTTATTGTACCGAACTGGATCGAAGTTCATACATTAAAACTATCCCAAGTTTAACTTTGGAGAAAAAGACGCTTCTAAATTAGTAAAATAGGTGTCCCCCCTCTAACTTCTGAACTAAGTCAGTGTAAATTAAAAAATATATGAAATATAGATTTTAACGAACACTTAAAACGAAAATTGGTTTAGACGGGATCGAACTTTCGAGTTTTTTTAAATATAATACATTTTTAACATCCGCAAACATAATTTTGTTCTTCATACATACACTATGAAAAACAAAGTTATATTTGGTGTCAACAAAATATTGTGGTATTTTAGCTCAGTGTAAGTAAGTGGATTTCCTTATTCAGTTAAAATTGGCACGGAACCCTCAGTGCGCAAGTCCGACTCGCACTTGGCCGGTTATTACAATATTACGGTGACATGAACATTATTTTTGCAAACTGTCTTTCAATTGTTTGTCATATTTAATGTGGGTCAATGGACTTTATTAACAATGATCGAATAAATTCGATAATAATGACCAACTAAACTTACTCCACTTAAAATTATATTCTTAGCGAAATCTCCTCAAGTAGGACACATTACGAAATTAAATTAAAGCGGAACCATAAATACATTTAACAACTCAAATTTAGTCGTCACCGTAAGACAGGTATACGTAAAGTTATGGTTAAACTCGCAAGTTAATTGGTTTGCATTAACCGTCTCATACACCGTTCATAACTGGTATTTAATCTCAATATTAATACTGAACATTACCTCAGATTTGATAGGACTTTAATTAAGTTTTGAGCTACAGTTTATATCAACTAAGCGACTGTAATTATAAATGAGTCGGTACTTATTACTTTTGTAATTTTTTCATTAGTTTGTTTTTATTGCAATTAATGTAAAGGCTTACAATAGTGTTAACTCAACTCTGAATAATAATAAAAATCTCCTTGCTAATTTCGACTTCAGTGGCCAGGCACAACGACTAACTGACTGCGCGTGACATATTATTAAATAGTGCACAAATGTGTGCGCAAACACAGGTGCACTTTCTATTCGTTTAACTCTCATAGTCTAATGGGACAGCAACCTGACCGGAGAGAGATCAAGCGCAGAACCAATGGCTTTACGTGCGCACCGAGGCACGGGGGTGAAACACCGCCAACTTTTAAATTCCGGGCTATACTGAGGATTTCTGAACGAAGAAACCCAGGAATATATTTTTGACCCGACCCTGGATCAAACCCAGGATCTCTGGCGCAGCCGTAGCTCTAAAGTGCGATGTTCATCTCTGAATATTGTGTTAGCGTGCTATCTTTGTAGTCCGATGTTCGATCCCCATTTGGGTGGCTTGATCCATTTTTCTTTATTATCGGTCTGGTTGTTGTATTATATCGACGTTGTTTCTGAATTCCATATTAATACATTCGAGGTTCTGGTATTTTTCCACGCTTTTTTTTAAAACAAATTCTGAAACAACAAAAAAAACCTTATTATTCATTCATTGAATTGAATATCATTATTAAGTCTTAATATTGGATTGCCAAGGATCAAGCCTTTTATAAGCAGCTCCTCCTTTCGCGTTCTCTTTTGTACTTAATACTTATTCATTAACACATATTTACCTCTCTTGCTAACAGAATTATAATTGCGAGTTATGATTTATGAACAACATACCCATTAGTGGGATACTACCAGGATGCATTCAACATAATGTCCATATATCTTTGTTAAAAGTCCATACATCATAAGTGATAATATAATGCTGACAAAAACTTACCGCGACTGAGCCTTGTATAAACGACCAAGAAGTATACTCAACGTCAAATAAGTTATGACTTAATATCATATCATATTTTAAAGATCCTTTGATTTGGGTTCTTCTAAGTAAGCATGGAAATTGTTGGCTGACAAAATCCGGAGTCACGATACTCAGCAATGAGTGAACGATTAAAAAGGGAAATAAGCATACATTTTAATTATAGTAGGAAGTAGAAAAGTCTTTGCATAACGTAAAGGTTTGACTGGTAGAAAATGCTTGTATCATTAAGTGCACCTCTGGGCTCTGTACAACAGCATGTTTTAAAAAAAAAAAATTACCTAAAACCTTTTGATTTGGTGCAGTGCTTAGAGGTCCTGATTACTGAACCAGCGGTCGCGGGTTCGAATTCCACAAGGGGCAAATGTTCGTGTGATGACGAAAAATTCATGGATTTTATGTGTTTAACAATACTTATGGGGACCCAAGGAAGGGGAAGGAAACCAGACAATTGGTGCGCTGTCTGGCGCATTTTTTTTAAATATATTTTCTTGGCATTATATGGCATTATTGAAAACAAAATATTAGATCTACATTTCTGTAAAGTGTCGGATATGGAATTTATCACAGCTGAAGATAAACACTACGATTTCACATTTACAAATAAACATCAGATATGTTTAACACTGGCTGACTGTACTTTAAACAATAAAAAGTTAACGAATGATCCATGGAATTAATTATACTTTTTAGCGGAATCAAGCTTGTTAGCGGACGATAGTGATCTGATCTGATGTTTCGCAGATGTTAACTATGATATCAGTGATTGATAGGATCTAGATAGATAGATAGATAACTCTTTATTGCACATTACATAAATTGATTAACAAATTCGTTTTAGGGAAATGTACAATTTAGGCGGTCTTATCGCTATAAGCGATCTCTTCCAGACAACCTTTGGGTAAAGAAATTATGAGTTTTATAGGATCTAGTTAGTGATAACAAGGTTGTATCTGTTAGTTGCAAGTGCTACTTAAAGATTACTGCAGATTTTACAATTAAAACTGCAACAATTAATATATTCAATGAAAAATCATTTTGAAGTAGGTTAAATTGATTTCAATTATTTTTCTGTATGAAAAATAGGAAAATAATAATTCTTTTTTGAGACACAATGGAAAATAGCAAGAACAGAAAAATTAAAATAAAATATAATAGATAAAAGATATCAGCAAAAATATACAAATGACATGAAACATTAAAACCAAATAAATGTTTAATAAGTAAGTTTGTTGTTGAACAAGCCCTTAACACTAGTAGCTTCCACTTTTAGGGATCCGTACTTTTAAAACAAAAACCCGGCCAAGTGCGAGTCGGACTCGCGCACAGAGGGTTCCGTGCCAACTTTAACTGAATTAGGGATCCTTTAATTACTTCTACTTAGCTAAAATATCTAAATATTTTATTGACAGCTAGTACAACTTTGTCTTTCATAGTGTTTGTATGATTAATATATGTAGTTATGTTTGCGGTTGTTGAAAATGTGCTATATCTTAAAAACTACAACATTGATATTCAATACGTTTTTTTGTTCGTAATTTACATTCGCTTAGTTCAAAAGTTAGAGTGGGGGGGGGGGGGGGACATCGTAAAGCGGTTAACAGGATTCATCTACGTACCAAGGTTAAACTGTGTGATGCTTATAGTTTCAGAATAAAGTGTCTGTGACATACAGACGGTCTGACAGACAGACAGCAGACAGACTGGACGAAACTATAAGGGTTCCGTTTTTTGCCTCAATTTTGGCTACGGAACCCTAAAACGATGGTTTTATGATTCCATAAAAGACCGTATTTCGTTGTCTTTTGTTTTCGAGAACGCTTTATCATAATTGATTGGCTATTGGGTCCGGAATCTCGATGCTGTAAAATTCGTTAATGTTTTACATCATTGCATACTGATACTTCATTATTTAAAATTGTATAGGATCTTCGAGAGCACAGTAGTCCAACTCTTCCACGGTTTTGGATCAACTTGAATCTATAGCTGCGAACAATATTCATTCGCAAAGCAATGTGGTAGCAATAGTCGCATTGTTGACTCTCGTGTGCCTTTCAAACCTGTTCCTTGTCCACACCCTCACAAATGATAATACATTGTTCTGTCGACATAGTCTAATATATGGACTGGCTTAATTGAACGTCTTAGTGTCGAAAGAGTTGTTCGTCAAATACAATAGAATACTTCTAATTTGAAAACGCCACCTATTTGTCAGTACTCATTTATGTAAATGGCATTTTAAAATCGGTCGTTTTATACTTATTTAGGATAAGTCCTGTTTGACGTTAGTTATATCGACAATCTGGGCCGAATTTACCTACGTGAGATAAGGAATACTCGTAGAATATTTTATAAAACGTCTAATTTGAAAACGACATCTTTTTGTCAGAAATCATTTATGTAATTGAAATTTTATAATCGTTCGTCTTAAACTTACTCAGTTCGATAAGTCTTCGTTAGTAAAATGTACCCTTAGACGTATTTTATTACATTTTGCTGTAATAAGTCAGAAATTGTTCTGTTTATTGAAAACAAATCAGGATTTTAACATGTTTAACTTATTTTAAATATTGCGTTGTTAGGATGAATACAATTGACAACATTAAAAGTAAAAGAGAGAGCTTACACGTAGCTTAAAGCTTGGTATGCGTTCGTATCCCGCAAAGCTACCGACTGTCAAGTGTTGATTGGGATTAGGGCTATCACATACCTAAAAAAATATATTTTATCCGGCACATTTTGTTAATACAGCAATGAAATTAAATTATAATAACCAATGCAAGTAAAAGACATCAACGCGTCAGCTATGAAATAGTTTTTTATCGTTTAGGTTCGTGGGTCTACTATTAAATTCAAGCGGTCCTCCGCGACTTTACCTTCGCGTTTTTAAGTTTGTTCCCTTACTATAGCCTAAAGCCTGCCTTGATAAATAAGCTATCCAACATAAAAATATTAATTCTATTCGGTCCACAACATATCTAAGTGTTGTGGTACCACTCTTATATCTGATTTCTATTAATCAAGTGTGCTAGCTACTAACTTTGAGATCAAAGCAATGAATGTGATTGGTGTTCAATATTTACTCATGCGTGTCCTAGTTTTAATTTTCTTAGTGTCGATTTTACAAATGTTAGATAGAACTTATTGTATAATAATATTATTAGTATAAACCGACCGATTATAAAAATACATTTACGTAAAATAACGCTTAGAGTTGATTTTGTTAACGTGTGAGATAGGACTTATCCGACGGAATAAGTGTATTACGACCGATTTTAAAATGACATTTACGTAAACGATTGCTGACAAATAGGTGACAATTTCAAATTAGGCGGTAGGAAAATCGACTCTGAGTTTCATAAATTTCACTTTGAATATCGCCTTCTAAAATTGTTTAAGTAGTAATTTGTTTTCACATATTATTTTAACTCGGCACATATTCATAAGTGCTCTGTTTTGCTGTTTAGTACAACCCTACCGCCTCAGGTACCAGCTTCTGAACAATGGCACATTTGTTATCTCGGTTACGGCTTGTTACCGTTTGATAAATGACCGCAAGGTCCCGCGTTCAATTACGTTTTTACAAACACCTCACAGCTGTATTTTTAAATCTTATATATAAAATTCTCGTGTCACAATGTTCGTTCCCGTACTTCTCCGAAACGGCTTGACCGATTCTCATTAAATTTTGTGAGCATATTGAGTAGGTCTGAGAATCGGCCAACATCTATTATTCATACCCCTAAGTGACTCTGTGACCGCATAAAATATTAAATTACCGGACTGGGCGGGACGGAGCCGGAGCGAGATGAAAATGGGGGCGAAACAAAGTTCCCTGGGTCCGCTAGTTAAATATAAATCTATATGAGCCAGACAACACACCAATTGTCTGGTTTTGTGGTAAGGAATTTTATTTCTTTTTTTACGAAGTGCCAAAATTCGATTATAATGGGGCGTGTTCCGTAAATACTTAAACGCATACAACATCCATCACTTAGATACAAATGTTAGTGCTCATCACCAAACATTCGCCCCTTGCGGGATTTGAACCCGCGACAGCAGATTTAGTAGTCAAGACCACTAACCACTCAACCAAACGTGTCGTCGACAAATATTTTATTCGTAAACATTATAATGGCAATTGATCGCATTTTTTTTCTCACAGTTTTATTTAAAAAACTGCATTTAATAAGGTAGCGGACGAATCAATAGCCTAAGATTTTTTCTTAGTTACAACAAAAGATCAAAATCACTAAAAACCCCTGACACTTTCCAGCTTGCCAATATTAAAATACAATGATATAAATAATGAAACCAAAACATGACAAACTATGCTTGGTCTTGAAAGCTGCCTATCATAAATCATGTTAAATCCCAGATTTTATAACATAATTTTAAATTCGACATACTCGTTACAAGAGTGTCTTCTCATCTCATCTACCTCAGTGTCTAAAGACGAAAGTCTTCAACCAGTGTGTGTACCAGTGATGACATACGGATCCGAAACGCGGTGTCTAACTATGGGCCTCATAAAGAAGCTCAAAATCACACAACGAGCGATAGAGAGGGCTATGCTGGGTGTTTCTCTACGTGATCGAATCAGAAATGAGGAGATATGTAGAAGAACTAAGGTAACGGACATAGCTTTGAGAATCAGTAAGCTCAAGTGGCAATGGGCAGGGCACATAGCGCGAAGAACTGATGGCCGTTGGGGCAGGAAAGTTCTGGATTGGAGAGCCTTCGACCAAAGACGCAGCGTAGGACGTCCACCAACAAGATGGACAGACGACTTTAAAAGATCGCAGAATCAAACTGGATGCAGACCGCTAGTGATCGGTCGCTGTGGAAAGCCGTGGGGAGGCCTATGTTCAGCAGTAGACGTCCTTTGGCTGATAATGATGATGATGATGATGATGAAATACTCGTTAGCAATGTTTGGAGCGAAGGCGACGCGTCAATTACGCATATGCGCGAACGCACTGTCAGTCGGCTAAGTGTTGATACCTCGATAGCTCTCCTACTACCGCTGGATTATTATTTTTATCACCCATAAGTATTTTTTTATTTTTTATTTTAGGGGCTCTCCGAATTTTTAACGCGCACACTAGCGCCACTTTAGTTTAAAAATAATTTCTCGTTAAATAAAAGACCAATCGAAAATCTGGTAGACACGATTGTAGTACAGGTTCTATAGTTTATTTAGTACGTTTAAATTGTTTCAAAAGTAGTTTACTGTAGTTAGAGTTTGAAATATGGCCATTTTTGGCAATTTGTCTCACTGAAACTGCAGATAACTCTGTTTTATTGAACTTAAACATTTTATCTAAACCACATAACCAGCGCTACAATCGCATTAATCAGATTTTCAATTGGTCTTTTATTTAAAGAGTTATGATTTTTCTACCAAAGTGGCGCTAGTGTGCGCGTTGAAAATTCGGGGAGCTCCTTAAAACCGTATATTGAAGGTGTTGAACATTCAACCATAAATACGTACTTATTTTAACTATCACACTTTTCAATTTGACCAACATCACATAAGACTTATCCTACTAAACAAGTTCAAATGAACGACTTTTAAGTGCCATTGACATAAATGATTGCTAACAAATAGGTGACGATTTCTAATTGGGGGTCTTGAATTTTATTTGACGAATATTCCTTATCTGATGTTGATAAAATCTGGTCTTAAATAGAAAATTTTACTCTGATATACGGTAGGTTAGGTTACCCCTTTGCATCTAAACCATTGAGACATCCAGATTTTAGAAAAAAGTTGATCGAAAAGCGTAAAAAGTACTCTAGAGTGAATGAGACCAAACCTAGAACCGTTCGCATATAAAAGGTGTGAAAACCAATAGTAGCAATCATGGCTCGGTCTAGAAATCGAAGTCGGCAGGTGATCGGCCACCGCTAAGTGGGTATGCGAACGCAATTAATTTAAATACAGCTAGATATTCTAAATTTGCTTGAAATTAACATACTTGTGGCAGATCTATTTAGAGTAAAACCTAGTTTATCTAAATATGATAGTGTACAACAAATACGCGTATAAGACCTTTAATTGAAGCGTAAAGTTTTGTATACGAGTTAAGGTTTATACAATATGTCGACATTGTCTTAATTTACTTATTTCACACTGCCTTGGTGGCACAGTGGTTAGAGGGTCGCAGTTTATTTTCTGTTCAGAAATTCTCAAGGTAGCCGGGAGTTCGGAAGTTGGTGGTGAATGACCTCCGCCTCAGAAAGCACGTACTGCCGTTGGTCTAGCGGCTGATCTCTTTTCGGTTGTGTCAGGCTGTTGTTCCATCGGACTTTGAGAGTGAAAGGAATATAAAGTGCACCTGTGTATGCTCACATACTTGTGCATTATAATATGGCTCGCGCAGTCGGTTAGGCGCTGCGACTAGCCACCGTAGTCGAAATCGGCTAGGGAGACTATTACTATTACTATTTGCCTTTTCATCGACAGTTACTTTCACAACTCTTCTCAGTCACAATCAGTATGATTCTTTGCCAGTTATTTATGGATTTCTAAAGTATATTATTTTAATATTTTAAGTTAATATTTTTCCATACAATATATTATTCCACTCTTTTCACTCATCTATTTCTAGCAGTATTAGTTTCTAGATCAACCACACATTCAATATTGATTTTGCAACTTCCTTCAATTTACCTACACAACACACCAATAAATCTTTCAGCGTGACAGACGTGTGCGCAGATAACTTTGCGCGAAGATAAATGTTTTGAAAGGCATCAGAACATTTTCTATTGGTCGTCGGTGACCAATCGTGTGGAGTGAACGCAAGGCCGCTGAGATCAGTGCAGGGTGTGTTTCTTTAGCTGCTAAGGTACAGGTTCATTGCCCAGTTAAGGATATGCGAAGCTGTAAAAGATATGAGGTTAGAGGAGTTGTTGTATTTTTTTATGTATTGCCAATTGTTGAATACCGGTAGAGTCCAAAATCTGTTGAACTATGATGTTTAGAAGTGGTGGTGCGGTATTTATAAATATAATTACACTTTAGATGACGATCCGTCTGGTGTAGTGGTCGAGAAATCGCCTACTACGCAGCGGGTGCGGGTTCGATCCCCGCACAATACAAACATTTGTGTGCATGAACATGTCTGTTTGTATTGATCTGAGTGTTTTCTATGTTTATCATGTATGTATTTACAAACAAAAAGTACTTAAGTATTATATCCGTTGTCTGGCACCCATAACACAAGCTTTGAGTAGCTTACCTTGGGACTAGATAGCGATGTGTGGGAATGTCCAAAGGATATTTATATTTATATAAAATACTTTTTCCACTAATAAACAGTCTTAAGATTTTCTAGACTGAGTTGCTTCTGAACCTCTCGATAAACTGTAGCTTTACGAGACTACCATTATCCTAGACCTTAAATGGATAATCATTCATCATCATCATTATCAGCCAAACGACGTTCAGTGCTGAACATAGGTCTCCCCCATGGTTTTCTTCAAAGACCGATCACAAGCGGTCAGTATCCAGTTTGATCCTGCGATCTTTGCATGGACGTCTATCCATCTTGTTGGTGGACGTCCAACGCCACGTCTTGGGTCGAAGGATCTCCAATCTAGAACTTTTCTGCCCAAACGGCCATCAGTTCTTCGGGTTATGTGCCCTGCCCATTGCCACTTGAGCTTACTGATTCTCAAGACTATATCCGTTACCTTAGTTCTTACTTCTTATACGTATCTCCTCATTTCTGATTCAATCTCGTTGAGAAACCCGAGTATAACCCTCTCCATCGCTCGCTGTATGATGTTGACTTGAAACATTTATCACTAAACATAAAGAATGTGATCAATTTGAACCACTTTATGAACTTAATCTTTATTTGCCTTATTAAAAACTTATTACTGTAGCATCTCAACAAAAAGTTCCTGTTGCGAAATGTTCTACAATTCACGCAGGGCTCTACACTAAGCCCGCTGCTATTCCTCCTCCTCAAACCATAGCATATCTTCCACTGGTTTCTCCACCTAACAATATCAGATTACGCGATAATAGCACATATGTAAATATTGACACTTCACCTATATGTGCTGCACGATTAGCCGGCCATTATTTACGAACGACACGCTATTACAGATCAGGTTGCGAGGCACGGCAGGTAACTGGAATAGGTCAAGTTGCTTTTGTATGACCGGTGAGACCTTAAGATAAAGAGCTTCCAGTATTTAGGCTTAGATAAAGGGCCTTTTCAGTAGGAGTCCTATTAAGACCCTGAACTGTATTATATCATGTGGTCACAAAACTATTTGATGAATGATATTTTGTACACATTACGATACTTACCACATAATAGACTAGTAAATTAATAAATAAATTAATAAAATTTTGATGAAACCTTCACTGTACCCTAAGTTAAAATATACTAATTTAACTATAAAATAATCATCTCGCTATGAGTTTTCGTTTTTGAGAAATCAGTGGAGAAACATATATACACTTCCGAAATTTCGCACACGAGTTTGGAAGCCTTAATAGATCAACTTACTCAACTATTATCAAATTCTAATGATATCACATACAAACACATTGAATTGATGACCTCCTTTTTTGAAGTCGGTAAAACCAATTTCTAGCCTAAAGCGAGATATTAAAAGTGAAACTTAAACGTCAAACTAACCTTCAAGTTCAGTACATTAATTAAGTCATAAAAGTTACGAGCACCATAACTTACACTTGACATGATTTCTAGAAAACGTTACGCCCTAGGGCAAAACAAAAACGCTTTATTTCAATGACTATTACTATTAATAACATTCTGTACAACTAGATGAAGTGTTGATGTGTTATTTATTATTGCCGACATAATAATTAATAGTGTAAGCCCAATGTACTTGGTTGTTGGTAAATTTATGACTATCGTAAAAACGGCATCGCAAAAATGCGCGTTTTTTTATCTCGGTTCGGATCTAGAGGTGTTAAATTCCTGAATTTTTGAGATGATAAATGTTTTACAATAAACATGGTGCTAAGACACATCATTCATATATGTTTGCGATGTTTCATCGCATTCCATTCCTCTTTGACGACGCGTTTGGTGTAGTGATTAGCGATCCTGACTACTAGGCGGTCGCGGGTTCGATTCCCGCGAGGGGCAAATGTTTATGTGATGACCACGAACATTTGTACCTAAGTTACAGACGTTTAAGTATTTATGGGAGACGCTGCCTCTTTATTATCGTTGTCTGGTATTCGTAGCACTAGGAAGAAAATTCCTTAATTGGAAACCATGACAATTATATTGGTTTGTTTTCTGGTGCATATTTATTTTTACTATTTTGTTTCTCTAACGGACTGAATCAGGAATGAAGAGATACGTAGAATAACTAAGGTAACCTCTTTTAAAGATTGACTTAGAAAATTAATTACACATATTTATTTGACTTGATCTATATTGGTTTAGAACGTTTTTAACACTCACAGTTAGGGCTTGCAAATATTCGAAAATGTTTAATATTCGAATATTCGAATATTTTGGTGACATTATTCGAATAATTCGAATAATATTCGAATAGTGATAAAAAAACTTAAAATACTTAAAACAATGTTTTAATCATATAATTAGGGCCTCATATGCCTTCTTCATAGTCAACATAATGTACATTATGTTGACTATGTGACTATTGTTGTACTTAATGTTAAATGTATATAATCAACACAAATTAAAAATAAATGTATCAACAAAAGTTGAGTTTTATCAAAAATCGTCTGTATTAGTTTAACAAAATCGAAATTCTAATACTTTCACGCTATTCAGATCAAATCACATTAAACGTTTTGCTAAAATAGGAACTTAATTGTATAAAATAGTCTTTTTTTCGTCAATTTGTCATAATCAAAATGTGGCAATCACTACTTAGTGCCTGCCTTGATAATATGACCTCAGAAAACAGGCGTATAAAGATCATCATTTACAAAAGCACATCGGAGATGATTGCAAATAAATTTCGAGGAGGAAAACACTCTTTCACATTCAACACTAGTCGGCGGAATGCATGATAGACATTTGTATGCTTGGCATAAATATATTTGTCTGGATCTTCCTCTATCAAAAAGTGCCATTTGCATTCGAGTTGCTGTTTCAATCTCTTCCATATTAGTTAAAGAAGAAAGACAAAAAAAAAAAGAGAATGAGTATGATTTACAATAACGCCACCATGTCGGCCCGAGTACAAGAGCAGAACACGAGGGCGATTCCACTGCAGAGAGGTGTGAGACAGGGAGATGTTATATCTCCGAAACTGTTCACAGCGGCATTGGAAGACGCCTTCAATCTTCTGGAATGGGAAGGAATCGGCATCAATGTTAATGGCGAATACATCACACAACTCCGATTTGCTGATGATATAGTCGTTGTGGGAAAGATGCTGGACGATCTTGGCACTATGCTCGAAGACCTTGACCGAGTATCCCAACAAGTGGGTCTTAAAATGAACATGGAAAAGACGAAAATTATGTTGTACCCACTCCAGTATCCGTTGGGAACTCAACTCTTGAAGTTGTCGACAGTACATCTACCTGGGACAAGTGATACAATTAGGTAGGTCCAACTTTGACATGCAGGCATTGGGCAGGGCACATAGCGCGAAGAACTGATGGCCGTTGGGGCAGGAAAGTTCTAGATTGGAGACCTTTCGACCAAAGACGCAGCGTAGGACGTCCACCAACAAGATGGACAGACGACCTTATAAAGATCGCAGGATCAAACTGGATGCAGACCGCTAGTGATCGGTCGCTGTGGAAAGCCGTGGGGGAGGCCGGTCGGTCGAGTTCAGCAGTCGACCGATCGGTAGGGACGTCCTTTGGCTGACAATGACGAATGATGATGATGGTTCGAGTGACAGATACTACCTACCCAACGTTACTGATCACTTCCGAGTTGCAACGGAGTTCATCCGGCGGCGTCGGCTTGTTGAATTCGCGCGAAATATAAACAAACCGTTGTACAATTTAAGTGTAATTTAGTGCCGTCGAATATTCGAATAATCGGTTTTCTTAATTCGAATATTCGAAACGACTTACTATTCGAATAATTCGAATATTCGAATATTCGAATGCAAGCCCTACTCACAGTGTCATATTTTATATTCATAAAGATGAAATTGGAAACCACAAATTGCGCACGGGACTCGAACCAGCAACTTTCTGGCTAACCGGGCCAAACGATCTTTCAATAGAGATCTGTCAGTCCGACCATGCGAAATTTCTGGTCACTTATGAATACCTACGTCATTACGCGTGACGTTTGCAAACTATGTACTTCTTTTTGTAGTTGGTGAATTGAATGTATCTATCATCTATTTCGCAATCGGTGTAATGATTGACAGCTTCGACCTCATTGGTCGGCATTGTTATGTTGCGACCAATAAAGTGATTCCAATTGTTATTTCTGACCAATGATTAGTGCGTGAAGTAGATCTCCTTGGAACAGACGGTGAAAGATTTTATTACTTCAGTAGCTGTCAATCTGTAAAATTAATTGATTTTAGTCTGCAGAACTAAAAGCTTAAAGGAGTTTTGTAATTTTAAATGGATTTTCAATTATTTAATTTTAAAGTTAAAATTCAAATCAATTTCAAATCCAGTGACTTATAGTAGTAATGATAATTACTAAATACCATATTATCATTGTAACTTTTTAAACGATTAATATATCGTTTTAGAATGTTTTTTTTAACACTCAGTGTCATATTTTATATTCATAAAGATGAAATTAAGACACCAAAAATTTGCGCACGGGCGTGACTCGTACCACTCGAACGTCACGCATAATGACGTATCCATAAGAGACCACAAATTTTGCAAAGTCGTACCGTCAGCACGGTAGCTCAATTGGAAGAGCGTTCGGCCCGGTAAGTTACTGGTTCGAGTCCCGCCGTGCACAAATTTTTGGTGTCTTATTTTCATCTTTATGATTAATATATCTTTGGATCACAGTCATATTTAAACCACTGCATCAAATGTCATCGTTCAAACGTATATCATACAATTTAATAGGCTCCGCTTTCATAAAAAATCAATTCCCCGTTATCATGAAAATCAATTTCCATTACGTTTCAAATCATTTGCTTGACCTCCTAAAGGGCTTGGTTTCAAAACACGGTAGCCATCCGTCAAGCAGTTGACAGGACAATGAGGACCATCAATAATGATAGAACTGATTAGTATCGGATGCAATTACAGATCGGGTGCTAGCCACCTAACGTGTGGACGCACTAGTAGACTAGGGGATAGAAAGTAATGAAATGGGTATCTATACTATTACCATGAGTTTACTCGCTAGCGATAACGGTTTTACTCACTAGTGACGACGTTAATATTTGTATGGAAAATTTTAGTTCTGTCAGTGACCGCTAGAGGCGCTGTGCAATTTTCCATAGACTTTTTACGTCTTCGCTAGCGAGTAAAACCGTCGTAAACTCATGGTAACGGTACTGATCTGAAAACTGCATAAAAATCATTTCCAAATGCGAGTTAGTCGCAGACATACATACATACAGGTCAAACTGAGAACCTCCTTTTTTGGAAGAACCTTAAAATTGATATATCGATGATCGAAGCAAAAGTTTATGAAATATTAATTTGGATTTCGACGTGAGTTTTTAACTGCATACGAATGTTAGTTACTGGATCAAATTCCAAAGTACGTTGTATGTCGAGTCAACAACTTTTATTTTCAACTTCTTACATTTACATAGTATTTTTTTTCTTATTTGTGTATGCTATGTCTATCAGCCTTTTGTAACAAGCAATAAACTAGATATCAACCGTCCGGGTTGGTTCTCATTTCCCTCCGCTGCGGCCAAAACACCTTTAGCCGTCAATATGATCAGTCTGGTGAGCCTGCCAGACTGGCAGCGGGTCCACGCCACCTACCGTCCTAACGCTGCTACCCTGGGCGACCTGGAGCAGCTTTCCTACCTCAACATCCTTATTATATCTACGTATCTATTAGGCTGGGCTATGGCTTTAGGGACTTAGTATCTTAGGCAAAAGGATATCTACGTCACTAGGGAGTAAGTTTCCATCTAAACCTTTTATATACTGTACAGACGGGACTTCTTCCCGCCTGTACACTATCCCCTGGTCTACTGCGGTCATTTGTCAAGATCACCATTGCGTATGGTAATGGCGCAGTGATCAATGCGCAATGCGCGCGCGCATGCTACAGTAATAGCACTGACAGGCTGTGCTTAGGCTATTTACTGGGTTGGGTGGGCCTGATTCCTGATAACACTCTATACCTCAGACTACGAGTATTTCAAAGTTTTATTACAAAAATTTCGTTATTATAACAAAAAAAAATGGAACCAAGACATACATCATAATAAATTACTAAACATTTTGACGGCCTTAAAAAATATGAAGAACGCAGGAAATCGCAATTTTTACGCGTTATTTAGTAAAAAATCGTTAAAAAATATCTGCGGTGTTATTATCCCAGTTTTTACTACAGTCGTTTATACAGGGTACTTAAGTTATAAGAAAGGGCATGTAGTATTATTAAGTAATTTACTATTTATAAGTTTACATTATTTTCAATCCAAATTATTAATAAAAAAATGTTTCTGTGTACTCATATTTACGTATATCTAATTCAATTTAGCTTTGAAAAACATATTAAGATAAATTAATGTCTATTTTTAACCGCCCCCCGCTGCTGGAGGTGCCGACGGCGAAAACAAACCTGCTCAAGGAGTCGCCCCTGACGCGCGCACTCCGCACTCTTAATATTATAAACAATAGATTAGATCTGTTTATTTGTACCCTGAGTGAATTTAACAGAGTAGCACTAGGGGTAATTTGTTATAATAATTAATTAAATATAAACTTTATGTAATACTTTGTGGTTAAATAAGCATATGGCTGTACTGTCGCATTGGGTGATAAATCCTGTAATGTCAGTATAAGTTAAATAAATAAATACAAATACAAATACAAATACAAACAAGTTTTGTTCCTATTTTGAACATAGGACCTTATGTTTCTGAGGCATAATTTTCCGTAGTATCTGGGGTATTTTAAAAAACATGCACACTCGGGCCCGATTATTCGGCACACAGCGTGTTGGTGGCGAAGCACTCGGGTCCGGATGATATATATAAAATGACATCAGATAAAGACGACGCCCTAAACACTCGGGCCCGAGTGGGCGGCGCTGTAATGGTTCTCGAACCCTGAACGAGTTGATTCATGAACGAAATAGTTTCTTTGTGGCAGGTAGTGGTAGGTATCTACGCTAATTGTTTGAGCAAGGAACCAGCCAGCTTTATTATTTGCCGTTACAAATCAGTCCAACGAAGAAACGTAGGTACTTCTCACATTTTTTATTTATTTCAATCTTTTATATTGTGTCGACCACACTTTATTACCACCGCCTCCGTCCGCCCTTGTACTGTGTAACCTATACTCTCGCTCTTTTAAGGGTTCCGTAGCCGAATGGCAAAAAACTGAACCCTTATATTTTCATCAAATCTGTCTGTCTGTGCGTCCGTATGTCACAGCCACTTTATTCTGTTACTATAAGTATCACCCTGTTCAAATTTGGTAGGAAGTTGTATCCTGTTAACCGCATTTCGATTATCGAAATATAAAAAATAAAAATATTTAAGGGTGGCTCCCATGCATGAAAATAAAACCGAAAAAAATATTTTAGTCAAACCTAGGGGTGTCTATAGATAGGTCTTTTGATGACATAGAGGAGTCTAAAACCATTTCCTTCAAAATCTAACGTTTGATAGATAGACGCTTCCAAAGTAGTAATTTTTATAGCGTAGACGAGTTTACAAGATTTTGCCGTGACGGACACCTAAAGCGAATTGTAATTAATAACTGACATCTTTTTATTTATTAATTTTCAATGTGACAAAATGAATTACATAATTATTACTATATTATTATTAATATACTAATTTCAATGTTGACATTACTGTATCCATATATTTAAGAACCTGACAAATGTACCGTGTTTTATACAAATAAATAATTATATATATTATATTCTAAAATATCCCCCCCCCCCCTAACTACTAATCTATGCGAGTGTAAATTTGAAAAAATAATAATAATGTAGATCTCAAACACTTTTAACGAAAATTGGTTTATACGATTATACGAACTAGAAGAGCCCTAAGTGCGCGAGTCCGACTCGCACTTGGTCGTTTTTTTAATGAGATTTTGGTGCCAACAAGCTCGTGTATCAGGTATTGTTAGTCAATGCTTAATTTATTAAACCAATTTTATCATTTCCATGCCGCTAATAATAACTCCCACGAGTATTTTCTTAGACACCCTGTTCTATAAATATAGGTATATAAATCAGCTGGTATGTTTTCAAACTTATCCAAGAATCGTGACATATATAATTTTAGATAGTAGTTGTTTTGCGAAAAAAACCAAGTGATTTTCGCAAAACAACTACTATCTAAAATAGATATAACACAGAGCCGGTAATCCTTTGCGATTTATAGCCTTGTTAACGTGTAGACGCGGCGGTACGATCGCATAAATAAACTTGTAGTTAAGGTAGTGATAGGATATCGTTAAGTTCCTAATAAGTTAAGGAGAATCGTGTAATATAAATAGCAAATTGCACTTGTAAAAAGCAACTTTGGCTGTTGTGACAGACGAGGAATCGAACCCCGTGTCTTACGCAATCCGGGCGTATGCCTATACCACTCGGCCACCGTCACATTAGTAAGCCTGTTGAATTTTGCAAGCGCTTTCTTTAACGCGTAGGCTGCGTGGCGTCATCAATGTTGCGAGATTGCTCTCACAATATCCGAAGGAAATATTTTTACAAATATTTAACAATCGGTTAAGATGAACGAAGCCAATTTATAATTATTATTTTGTTTTTATAGTGTTTTGTCACTATACAAACTTAATAATATAAATAGCAAATTGCACGAGTGGTATAGGCATACGCCCAGATTGCGTAAGACACGGGGTTCGATTCCTCGTCTGTCACAACAGCCAAAGTTGCTTTTTACAAGTGCAATTTGCTATTTATATTATTAAGTTTGTATAGTGACAAAACACTATAAAAACAAAATAATAATTATAAATTGGCTTCGTTCATCTCAACCGATTGTTAAATATTTGTAAAAATATTTCCTTCGGATATTGTGAGAGCAATCTCGCAACATTGATGACGCCACGCAGCCTACGCGTTAAAGAAAGCTCTTGCAAAATTCAACAGGCTTGCTAATGTGACGGTGGCCGAGTGATATAGGCATATGCCCGGATTGCGTAATACACGGGGTTCGATTCCTCGTCTGTCACAACAGCCAAAGTTGCTTTTTACAAGTGACTAACCAGACTAACCAGGTCAAATGGTTAGATCAGCTTTCTGATGTGTATGGGTTGGAGTGTGGGGTAAGGCAGGGCGGCTTGACTTCCCCTACACTTTTTAACCTGTATATAAATGAGCTGATTGTTGGGCTCAGCAGCGCCGATATCGGCTGTTTCATCGATGGTCACTGTTTAAACAGTATCAGTTACGCTGATGATATGGTGCTGCTGAGTCCATCAGTTGCTGCCCTCAGAAGGCTGATCGCGATATGTGAGGAGTACGCGAAATCTCACGGCCTCTTGTACAATGTGGCAAAAAGCGAGCTGATGGTTTTTAAAGCCGTGGCTCGTAAGGCGCCTGTACATGTACCGCCTGTCAAACTTAATGGGACAGAGCTTGTAAAAGTGTCGTCCTTCAAGTATCTCGGTCATGTGGTTACTGATGACTTGAAGGATGACAAAGACATTGAAAGGGAAAGGAGAGCGTTGGCAGTCCGCTGCAATATGTTGGCTCGCAGATTTGCACGTTGCAGTCCTGAAGTCAAAATAACTTTATTTAAGGCTTACTGCCAAACACTTTACACGTGCAGTCTGTGGGTCAGCTGTACGCGGGGAGCTCTCAATGCTCTCCGAGTACAATATAATAATGGTTTTAGGATGTTGTTGGGGCTTCCGCGATACTGCAGCGCGTCGGGGATGTTCGCGCTGTCACACACGGATGGTTTTCACACCGTGATGCGTAAGCGAATCGCATCCCTTCTGCGTGTGGTGCGGGGGAGCTCCAACACCATTCTTAAAACAATAAGTGCCAAGTCAGACTGTCCGATACTTCGGCACTTGGTATACACACACACACACGTGTAGCCGGGGTGTCGCGTAGTCCAGGCAAATATTTAAGTTAAGTTTTAAGAAAACTATTATACTAACATAGCTTTAAGTTTCTTTCTGTTTTTGTTACTAACAATATATGGACAAATAGTCTGAAATAAACCAATTTTATTTTATTTTTTTATTTTTTTTAATAATTATAGAATCGTGTAAGATTATTGGGAACAAAATACGAATAAGAGTAATTTGAATGCTAAAAATTAGTAAATTAAATGGACAAAAAAAACTGGTAAGATTCTACTGAAAATGGATGTTACAAAAATCATACATCTGTGTAAATCTCTGTGTAATCTTTTTTCTTTCTAGGAAATTGCGCAAGAGTGTCTTCTCATCTCAATTACCTCGGTGTCTGAAGACAAAAGTATTCAACCAGTTTGTGTTACCAGTGATGATATACGGATCCAAAACATGGTCTCTAAGTATGGGCCCTATGAAGAAGCTCAAATCATACAACGAGCGTTAAACAGGATAGCCCTGTTTAACGCTCGTTGTATGATTTGAGCTTGGCACATATACCCACGGATTACTAAATATTCTGAAAATTGTGTGTGTATTTAGGTAAAGGTTTAAATTAAAAAAGAAAAATATTATTTTGTGACGATAGGCGCCAAAGCTGTAAGATTTTTCCGCTGATACAAACTAAGAACTAACAGTATCATGACGTAGATAACCGGTCAGGAACTTGCATTTAATTTATTAAAAAATATCTAGGCTCTTAAGTAACATCACTCTTTCCTAGTAACGATAGACGGTACTATCTAAAGCACCAGCCATTACATTAAATCTCTATTAGCAACTTCGTTTTTTGCTCGTTACGTCCACAATAAAGTCTTCCCAACACTTATCTGCAAATCAATCGTATTCCCATGGTTTTAATTACTAATTAAGTCCGACATACCCCCCGCAGGTTACCAGGTGATTAGTAACTAAATAAGGTAAATAGGACCTGGAAAAACTACACCTTGGCTAGGACATTTCAGGGCACTAATGATGCCCTTTTGAGTGAAGAAATGCGAGAGAATCGTTAGAATTCTCTTTACGCATGCTTGTTATCTATACGCTCTGTAGTTTTAAAAAAGGCCGCATTTTAGTGTTGTGAGAGAAAGGTTAAATAAAAGTAGCTTGCTTTTGAATACAACATAAAAAAATATATATAAATAATTGAGCCTTTACAAAACGAAAGTACATTTTTTTTTGAGTCTAACCTAAAGGTTTATTATGGTGACAGAAGCCAAGTTTCCTTTTCCGAACCATTGCTTTTACTAGATTAAGGCCCTATTTTACCATCGACATAAAAGCACTAACCACCGAATAATTCAAATATGGAATGTTATTTCGTATGAAGTATTTGGCGCGCCAACAAGAAATTAGCCAAAACCAAACGTCCAAAACATTTTTTTTGTTTAGTGTTTATAGATTTTTATCATTTGTCACCACAAGCGATATCTAAATCGACAAACGCCATAAAAGTGCGCCGTTCTCACGTTAAACTCCACACTTGCGCACGCGCAAGCCGCGCTGTCGCAAGCGCGTGATCTGATGATTAGCTGATCTTAGACTGAGATCGTTTTTGACACACGCGAGCACACGAGCGACGAAGTTTTTTTTTTTTTCAAGATTTATATATTTCTGTCACGTCCACCTGATAGTACCTGAATGATGGTGTGATCGTTGAACATTACATAATTTGGATAAATAAAATAGTAAATATATAATATATAAATAAATAAATATTGGACACCAATCACATGCACTTGTGTTATGGAAATCAGACACAATGGTGATCACAACACCCAGACTCGAGACAATATAAAAAAGATCGTTTTCTACATTTACCCGACCGGGAATCGAACCTGGAACCTCACGAGATGGCGACGCTTGAAACCAGCGTGCTAGCCACTCGACCACGGAGGTTGTCAAATGGATCTCACGGGAGCCATACTCGGAAGCATCGTCACTTTACGGCCAGTGAAACTGACGTCGAGCCATCATCATCATTATCAGCCAAAGGACGTCCACTGCTGAACATAGGCCTCCCTCACGGTTTTCCACATCGACTAGTTGTGTGCGGTCAGAACAAAGTCCTCTGCCTATTCTGTCGTAGGACGCCGGATGAATCCTACGCTCAAAGTGGTCAAATGAAGGCATTTCACCACCATCTTAATTGATGAAGTGTCTAAGGATTATTTTAAGAACTCTTGTAACACTTAGTGAGCAAAATAAAGATTCGATTTGATTTGATTTGATTTGATTTGAAGGATATTCATGTTTTTCTTGTAAAAGCATATTAATCATCTCTTAAAATAACTCAGATCCTAAGTAGTATTTAGGGACCATATTATTTAATTTTACCGCATATCAAGATACAATACATCAAGATACAAATGTTTTTTAAAAAAAACTTAAAAAAAAAATTCTAAAATTTGAAAATAGAACTCTTTGCCAATATTACTGAGTATATATTTCATTCATTTGTCATTTGTTTTACGATTTGGCGGCAAATTGAAAATTGTCTGTGTCACGTCAACATGAATTTAACACGAGAAAATTTTCGTGCAATGATTTTTTATGACTTTCGATGTCATTTAAGTCAACAAGAAAGTTATGATAGACTACGATTGGCCTTTCACGATGAAGCCCCATCTCGTGCGACTGTTTACAACTGGTTTAATGAGTTTAAACGTGGTCGCACTAATCTCACTGATGATGTACGTGAGGGACGGCTTTCTACGGCGACGACTGAAAATAACATCTGTGTTGTGCGGCGTATGATAGAGACTGACAAAAGAGTGACCTATCAGCAGATTCGGACAAGCTTAGGCATCAGTATGAGTCAAGTGCACAAAATCCTCCACGAACATTTAGCGGTCAGGAAGCTTTGCGCCCGGTGGATACCTCATAATTTGACTAAGGCTCAAAAACTCCATCGTGTGGATTGGTGCCGTAAAATGATTGAAAGATTTAACGGAGGTGACTCAAATGCTGTGTTCGACATACTAACAGGTGACGAAAGCTGGATTTACTGTTAAGATCCTGAAACCAAAAGACAATCTGCTCAGTGGGTGTTTCCTTTCGAGGAGTTGCCAACTAAAGTGAAGAGAGATCGAAGTGCGGGAAAAAAAATGGTGGCCTCGTTCTTTGGAAGGATAGGTCATTTCGCAACAATTGTGTTAGAGGATCAAAAAACAGTTTCTGCAGAATGGTACACTACCAATTGTTTGCCACTTGTCTTAGAAAAAGTTCGAGAGAAACGACCTCGCAGTAGGATCCTCCTTCACCACGACAACGCCTCGTCGCACACCGCCAAGCGAACGATCGACTATTTGGCGACATCAAACGTTGAATTACTGGGTCACCCGCCGTATAGCCCCGACCTCGCGCCTTGTGATTTTTATTTATTTCCAAAAATTAAAGAAAAACTTAAAGGAAAGCGGTTTATGAATGCTGAAGAAGCGGTGGCTGCGTATCGCGATGCCATTGAAGAGACCCCTAAAGACGAGTGGGCAAAGTGTTTTTCCCAGTGGTTCCATCGCATGCAGCGGTGTATTGACGTCAATGGACAATATTTTGAAAAGATATAATAAAACTAATAACTGGCTAATGTAATCAGTTTTTGATTTTCTAAGAACTTTCAGTTTGACCCTCGTATTTCACTGCAAAACGCTGTTTGTCTAATAAATAAATTAAATAATAATAATAATATTCACTAAATATTTAGCTACAAATAATTTCAGACTAATCGCAAGTGTGCGGCTATATCAAAACAATTGCTTCACTCTCGATTAAGTTTTTCGTCTGCGTCGTGACGTGTCAAATAAAGCTGATCACTGACCTTGTACGTGACACGTATCACACGTAACGAGTATCGAGAATGTGTGAACGGATGTACGATTCATTGACGAAATAGAGATCAATTAATTCAGACGTCACTTATGTATGAAAGATGTACCACATAGATTTAATCAGGTATCTTGTTATTGAAAAAAATTAAATTTTTCAATGTGTTTTAATGTGATATCGTTGGAATTTTATAATATTTGAGTGTATTGATCTAGTAAGGCTTCCAAACACAGCAAACACGTGTGCTTAATTTCGTAAGTGTATGTGGATTTCTCGAAAACGAGATGTCATACAAAGATGATCCTTGTTTAGTTGCATCAGGTATATTTTAACTTAGATACCGTGTAAGCTTTTTAAAATCGGTCCAGTCGTTTTTGGAATATGGATGATAACTGAAAATCATGAAATAAAAAAGTAATTCAATAAAATATCTTAGAATTAATATTTTTTACCCATAGGTTGTCAGGTATAGGGAAAATTGCCTGAATTCACGAACGAGTAGTTTTGAATTTATTTGGAGTCTTTCTTGTACAAATATGTCTTGTACATTCGTATAAAAAACTTGTATAAAGACAAACTTCCACATATAAAAAATACCATTAGCAACGATACTCACACTTGCCATCAACGGGTTCCTTCAACTTTTTAAGGCTGTATTATCAGTTACACGGAATCCTTTGCTATTCAAAGCCCCATTATACTAACTTCACAAGAAACTACACCCCTTTAGACATTTAAATAGCCCCATAAACGTTTCAAAGACTATTACATGGGTTCTCTTAAGGCCTAATGCCCCGCATGTTAAGCGCAAGTTTGTATCGCAATGCATGACATGCGCGTGCGCCTATAAATGGCGAAATAGCTTGTCAGATGTCACTGTGTAATTCAGTCATAGAAATATTTTGAGTGGGCAGGGGTATGAATTAAGGCTAGTTCGTTAGGCTGTTTTATAATAAAGGTGTAACTGCTCGGTGAAAAGCAAGCCTAGTCTATATTAACCATAAAATTAATATGTCCACAAGGATAATAATTTTATGATATTAACATAGCCAAAGCTTTGACTGCAAACGTCTTCGCAAAAAAAAACGAATTCCGTCGCATGATTTACTCGACTTGAAATGAATTTCTTCTTCGACGACCCGTCTGGTGTAGTGGTCGAGAAATCGCCTACTACACAGCGGGTTGCGGGTTCGATCCCCGCACAATACAAACATTTGTGTGCATGAACATGTCTGTTTGTATTGGTCTGGGTGTTTTCTATGTATATCATGTATGTATTTACAATATATATATATATATATATTTAAGTATTATATCCGTTGTCTGGCACCCATTACACAAGCTTTAAGTAGCTTACTTTGGGACTAGATGGCGATGTGTGGGAATGTCCAAGGGATATTTATTTATTTATAAATGTTCGACGATTGAGCCTAGATTAAGATAGGATCAAGATGATGAATAATAAATCGCAATTTAGCTAATTGATCTTATTATGTTACTGTCTGATTTTTTGATGTTGACCGAGACAAAAAGTCGCATTAACTTTTCAATCAAACTTTGGCCTGTGCAAGTGTGCCTTTTAAAGCCCCGTTCTAATTGAAACGTTTATGCATTATACAAAACTTGACATCCATTCAATACATCCTGTCTATGTGACAGACTTTTTAGCAAGCACTGATTAAAATAATTAATATTATTCATACTAATTAATTACTGTCACTCACTTCCTCTGTACAATTTTATTGCAGTTGCAAAAGTCATAAAGGCCAACCGTGTTTTGTTTTATTACAACAAGTTGAGGTGCGGAAAGTGTATTACAATATCAAATTGAAATTAGTTATATTAGACACTAGCCACTCAGCGAACTTTGTTTCGCTCCGGCCCCGTCTCGCCCCAGCCCCGGCCCCGTCTAACGGGATAAAAGTATCCCATGTCTTTCTCCTGGCTCCTAAGCTATCTGTTTCTGTCCACCAATTTTCAGCTAAATCGGTTTAGCCGTTCTTGTGTTAAAAATAGTGTAAGTAACACGACTTTATTTTATATGCATTTTTATTATGCAATATATGTGTATGCTGGGCTTTTTCAATGGAGCCGACCCTGTTCTGTGTTTGCGATTTCTCTCCAAGAGACATGGCCTACCGCTTGTATTCTCCTGTGTTCTCCAATTCTGGTTCTCTAGACGATCCAATGCCAATTACTAACCAACCAACCAGTCAACAGGCGCTCCATGAAGGCTCGCTGAAAATTACCGTCTTGTGTTTTTGTATTTATTTCGAGTGAAATTGTGAATATTATAAAGAAAAAGTCCTCCTGAAATATGGTGACATGGTGACAATCACCGAGATTGATTGTTGTTCATCATAGCGAAAAAACCCAAAAAAACATTTAACATACAAATCGATGCCTCTTAATGATTAATATTTGTCAATGCCTTTCAAATTTAAAGTACACCGTTTGATTATAATTTTCTGCTATTCTATCCTACTCAAAATCAAATCAATCATTCTATTCTACTCAAAAATTTGTTTTTCTTAAAAAGAGGACAAATATGCGTTATTTTAAGCTTTTAAGACAGTTTTTAGAGTTCCGTAGCCGAATGGCAAAAACGGAACGTTTGACCGATAGACGCTTCAAAAGTGGTAAAATGGGCTTCCCTACCCCTCTTACTTTTAAATTAAGCAAGTGTATTTTTAAAAAAAAATAGATATAATGTAGATCTTAAAACAAATACTTTTAACGAACGAAATGGTTTGAGAGGGATCGAACGAGGAGTTTTTGAGATATAGCACATTTTTAACAACCGCAAACATAATTTTGTTCTTCATACAAACACTATGAAAAACAAAGTTATATTTGTTGTCAAAAAAATATTGTGGTATTTTAGCTAAGTGGAAGTAATTGGATTCCCTAATCCAGTTAAAGTTGGCACGGAAGCCTCGGTGCGCGAGTTGCCCGTTTTTTTTTAAGTCGGTGATATGCGTATTATAACATTTCCAAAAGTCAGTTTAAAACCGAAAGTATTTTTTGAATAAAACCTTAATTACCTGTAATAAGTTCCGAGTATTTTTCATGTAATTTCTAGTATTGTTTACCTCATATTTGCACTATCTCTATAAGTAGCTTTTCTCTGAATTACTTATTCGCTTATTTTGAGAGAAGCCTTTAACCATTAGGTCACACAGCTGACCGCTACAATTTATCAACGTTTATTTATTATTCGTGTGACCTGAAGTAAGTGCAGGTAATAAGAAACTAGACCAGTATCCGGTAATATATTAGAGGTTATAACATTAGCTTGTTATTTATATGAGTTTGCTTCTCACGCCCTCTCTTTAGATTATAAACTAAGTGGGTAAGTGCGAGAATACGGGTACGAGGAGTGGCGAATATTAGGACAAACACAATGTTTATTCAATCACAATTTCGAATAAATGTTGGTATTTTCTTTCTATTTTTATAAAGATCAGATAAAGATTATTATCTGATCTTATCTTTTATTCTGCACAAACAAAATGAATTATAAATGGCGGTCCTAATGCTTTAAAGCTTAATAAATAAGATAGACTTTTATTTTTTACGGTAGTCGAATAATGTTTAGTAAAAGTAAAGTAACAGTGTGGTAGCAGCGCTTTGGTAGTGATGCCGAAGTGAATAATGTTTCCTAGTTAGTCACTCACAGCATGCGTATTTACAAATGCAATGAAAATACTTTAAAAGAAGCCGGTCAAGAATGAATACTTATAGTACTACTTTTGCTAATATCTTAACTGCTTGATTTTTAAAAAAAAACTATCAGGTTTTCCTGTTTTCTTGGATTTAGACTTGCGTTTTAACCCAGGATTACGCTCATCCTGCATTAAATCTTATTTTTTGTCTCAGTCAACGTTAAATAAACTGACCCAGACAGGATTACGCTTATCCTAGATTAAATCATCATCCGCAAGAGAAGGTCTAAAGTACCAGTATATTTTTGTAACTGTTATATTATGCAAATGAACAGTGTTTATCTTTTCTCATCTGATCTTGTCATCCTTGCAAGCTGTGTGTCTCACCTATTACCGTTATAAATGCCTCCAGGCATAAGCGTTACACACTTAACTGTAATTCCATAATAACACATTCGATCTCACATGTTTGCGGCTCGGTCTGTCTGTGTGTCCGTGTAATAACATTATTAGTTTTACTCGCCGTTTTGAATTCTGGAATCATTTTGATAGGTAATTTAATAAGTTATTTTTATCGTTCGTGGTTAGTTTTTGCAACGATTTTTGTTTAGTAACGAAAATGACCCTCGCAATATGTCAATATTTTTTTTTTAAATTTATATTTAGATAAGTTTATGAATGCAAACTTATTTGTTAAGCTTACAAATATTTTTCTTTTACATAGTGGCTCAAATAACGACCGACAGCTTTTGTTTGTAGGCAATCGAGTTTTTTTGAAATCTTACGTTCCAAAACCACAAGATAATCTCCAATCAACTATTCAATTAAAAACAAATCGCGCGGCTTATCAGATCTCCCGCTGTCACCGCGACACCTGTCAATTGTCATCGTGACGTTAGTTTGACAGCTCGTGGGCGGCCAACGCGATATAACGCCCCGCGGTTGTAGTGGTGGAGAGACGTGTAAAATTGCTTTTTAAGATTTTTTATTATTGGTCAGGTAGGTAATTTGACAGACACACAGAGTAGAAATTCATCATCATCGTTGAGGTTTAAAAAAAGTATGTAATTGTATCATTGTTTTATTTTGCATGCAAGTATTTAAGCTTTTAGAAGAGTCAGTAAAAGTAATGTATTTTCATTGATATGATATCGATTAATGTTTTTCTCTGCTCTGACCTATGGTTGACTGGTAAAGAATGCTCTTGGCATTAAGTCACTATAATTTTATGTTTTGTGCATGAAGTTTTAAATAAATAAATAAACAATGTCACCATAAAAAGACCAACATTCACCTCACTTACGATCAAAATTATTTAACCATTAATGTCATAATATAATAGTAGGGCCCCTAGGTGATTTTGACTATTACAGCTACGGTGGCCATTCACAACGATTAACCGACTGCGCGGGACACCTTACAGCGTAGTACTATTATATTTTCTGTGCTTAAAGTGTACAATATGTGTGTGCGTAAACACAGGTGCACACTTTATTCCTTTCACTTTCATAGCCCGATGGGACAGCAATCTGACACGACCGGAGGGAGAGAGATCAGGCGCATGACAAACGGCTTTAACTCGAGGCTGAACTAAGGGCTGCCATGAGAATTTCTGAACAGAAAAATCCAGGTATTTTTTGACCTAATCAGGTGATCGAACCCGGAAACTCTAGCTCTTAAAGTGCGATAGTTAATTAGCAAAATATAGTATTCAATTACTCATCGTTGACTCCTAAAATAACAAATGATAACCAAAATGTGTTACTCAGAAACCGTAATTTTCCTGGTTTATATGTAATTCAATTCGTGTTGTTTTATTTAAAGGACCTTCTGGAGCGGATATTTCGTCTCTTCGACACGGAGAAGAAGGATTACCTCGTTCAGCAGGACTGGATTGAGTACCTCAAAGGAAGACTAACGTGAGTAAGAGTTACTTTGGTTCGAGCTCCTGACCACTACCCGGCCGTCGCGGGTTCGAATCCCGCAGGGGGCAAATTTTTTTTGTGATGAGCACGAACATTTGTATCTTAGTCATGGATGTTTATGTGTGTTTAAGTATTTATGGGAGACGCTCCCGTCATAGTCGTTGTCTGGCATTCGTAACATTTTAAGGAAAAAATCTTCAGTTCGTAACCACGACAATTGGTGTGTTGTCTGGCGCATATTTATATTATTATTATTATTATTATTTATTTGTAACCAAGATTAAGTATTTATTCTTAAATTAGCGGCTAGTTTCACTATATCTGAGTAAGTTTTGGTTAGAGTCATCTATCCAGTACTTCACACGAAATGACGTTTCATATTTGAGTTGTTCGTTGGTTGGTGCTTATGTGTCGATGGTAAAACAGGCCCTAATTCTGATCTCATTCGTAACTTTACTTATAATTTTGCATTATCCGTGATATTTTACGCAGAGAGTTTTGAGAGATTTGAAGCGCGTTTTAAAACAGCTTTTATTTAACAAGAATTAATCGAGCTACTCTTACGACATCGTCACAAACTATTAAAGGACGAAAAGAAGACGAAGGAAGGACGAAGGAAGAAAATTTATTTCAATGAGAAAAAATATCCATTTATTATATTCAATTACGTTAATCTACACAGGGTGTTGTTTTGGTCAGTAAAATCGGACTCAGCGATGATAATATGTTTTAAGCTCATTAAAAAAAAAACTTTAAATTATATGATACTTTTAGTATAGAAAACCTCTTCACAACATTCTAAAAAACTTCAAAACGAATGGGGAAATTCGCATCCTCGCATGTAAAACATACATATTTTACATATGTCGCAATCATTGAAACAGAAACTTTTGCAGTTTGTTTTTGAAACACAGTTTCGTCTCTGACCTCCTGATGTCAAGAGGGAGCGTATTCCACAGCCGCGTAGCCGACACTGTAAACGACTTGCTTTATTCCAGGGAGGAGAAACAGCTGGACTTCATCGAGCAAGTGGAGAGTGTGGCGTATGTTCTCGTTGGCAGCGGGGACATCACACTCCATGTCTTCAGACAGATACTGCAGAACAAAGTGGTGAGAGTCTAAATTAAATTTATTTTATTACAAGTTTACCCAGAGAACTTTGCTTCGCCCCTAGCACCGTCCCGCTCCGGCCCCATCTCGCCCAGCCTCGTAATTTTAAAAGTTAAGAACGACACTATAATTGATCAGTTATCGAGTGGGATGAAAAATGATTAAATTACTAAAATGGCTACAAAAAATAGGGGTTGGTGATAAAAAAGTAAAAATTAAGGGTCGTATGTATTTATAATGCCACATTATAAATAAAAAAGTCCAAAAATTTAAAAAAAAATTAAGGGTGAACAACCCTCATCACTTAGGGGTATTAAAAATAGATAGTAGCCGATTCTCAGACCTACGGAATACGCATATAAAATTTGGTTAGTATCGGTAAAGCCATTTTGGAGGAGTACGGTAACTAACATTGTTACACGGATATTTTATATATTGCAACGTCAAAAATTATGAAAATTAAATATCTATATCTATACTAATATTATAAAGCTGAAGCTGATTTGTATGCTTGTAGTTTATTTGATCAGGCTAATCTCACGAAATACTAGACCGATTTAAAATAATATTTTAGCGGTGAAAAGGTTTTTATCGATGAAGGTTTTAAGGCTATAAAACATCACGCTACAATAAGAGAGGAGGGAGCAAACTCAAAACGCGCGGAGGAAGTCACAGGAGATCGCTAGTATTAAAGTATTTCAGCAGTCCTTCTACTATACAATTATATATTTAAGGTAAAACTGACTACATGTTTTACAAACGAACATTTTGCAATTCACAAATCGGTTAGTGGCGACGACGATAATAATACTAACAATACCCTCATGTTCTTGCAGGAGAAGCAATATCGCCTTTCGGTTGAAACATTGTATATTTGTTACTAAATATTCTATTTTAACACTGTAACCTTACATACATGCAGCGCCATCTCTTGACAGAGCTTCGAACCTCTCTAATACTTACTCGTATATCCTTACAGGTGACGAACAAATTGTTCCGCGTGCTGGACACAGATGGTGACGGATACGCGACTGCTGATGAAATCATGGAGTTCCTTTCAGGTGTCTCCAGCAGCAGGTATGAGAACTCTTCTATTTTATCGAAGTTAGCTGTACAATCTATATTATCCATGAGTTACTATTGCAAAATAAAGTGACGAATCGTTATGAGCTCTATTCCACTTCCATCATCATCATCATTCCATGAATCAATGAATTTATCACATGATACTGTTTCAATGTTTAGTGTGTGGGTCCAAGTGTTGCATTTATTTATTTAATTTTGAAATCATTGCTACCTCGGTGGCAAAGCTGTTAAAAATTTGCATTTTAAAGCGATGGCTGCGCCAGAGGTCCCGGTTTCGATCCCCATGTCGAACCAAAAATATGTACCTGGGTTTTCCAGTTCAGAATTTCTCAGGGTAGCCGTTAATGTTTGCCAATTAATGGTGTGTCACTCCCGTGCCTCGGAAAGCACGTTAAGCCGTTGGTGCAGCGCCTAATCTCTTCGAGTCAGACTGCTATCGGACTATAAGAGTGAAAGAAATAGAGAGTGCACCTGTGTTTTGCACACACTTGTGCACTATAATATATCCCGCATAGTCGGTTAGTCGTCGTGACTGGCCAACGTGTCAACCAAACCCGTAAATTAGAAAAAAGTATGGTCATTCTAAAAATCAAGTGTGTGGGTAGGGTGGGTGTGTTATTCTTCATTCATTTGTACTCATTTCGTGAGTAGCTAAAATATTCAATTCTCCAAAGTTAATTTTAATTGTGATTAGTATCAGCCGTCATCATTTTAAATATTAAGCGACAGATCTCAAGATAAGGTCGCAACAAAAACGCGCGATTCCGATGCGCGCGCGCATGTTGGTCAGATCAACTCCGGGTATTCTGGCACGCGACGCCTGACTCGTTGGGTGACTGCCACAGATGTGGGAGATCAGCCAGGATATTAACAGAAAAGAAATATTATGTATGAACTTCAAACTGTTTTACGACTTTAGTCAATTAAACTGGTAAGTAGTTCATAACATAATCTCTCTTAACTAAATATACTCAAACAAGAAAAAATAGAACTAAGACTTGCAACATAAAATAATAATTTAAAATCTACCTATTCAAAAGCTAAACCATTTCCTTGCGGCAAGGAGGCTATGATACTGGCTGCGTTGGATAGCTATGCTAATCCTTTGAGCTAGGAACCAGTCAGCTTTATTATTGGCTGTTATGGATACCTTGATATTCATTTATGTGTAATTGGGACGGAAACAGAATTAGGTACAGGGGTGCATAATTAAATCACTGTTTTAAAACTAAGCACAGGCTGGACTGAAATCTATATTTTAGGGCGGAGACACTCTTCATGTATTTATGGCACTCTGACTTGTACAATTGCCACTTAATGCCTAAGGACATTCTATAACAGTCAACTGCTTGGAAATTTATTTGAAACTTTAATTGAGCTTGATTTTACCGACGTCAGATAAGAAATATATGTCGAATAAAATTCAATACGCCTAATTTAAAATCTTCACCTTGTCGCAACGCTGTCTGCAAAATGTATGTAAATGTCATTTTAAAATCGGATGTTTTATACTTATTCAGTCGGATATGACTAATCTGACGTTAGTAAGTAGCAGAACATTAGATTATGCGCTATTTCACACATTTATTTGTAGAAGTTTAGTTAGCAGTTTCAAAAATATTTATTGAGTTATTGTGCTTTGAACAGCGCATATCTCAGACCGTATCAGATGAACATTGGACACAGAGTAGTCATTTAATTATTTTTTTGTTATAAATACTCGATCATAGTCCATTTTGTATCGTCATCATTTTCTATTGAACTTAGCGATTGGTTTGCTAGCGAGAACACAAACCCTATTTGCACGATTTATTAGGATTTTAACTCGTTCAGTGCTAGCACTCGGCCCGATTAGGTGAGAACCATTTCAGCGGTGCCGCCCATAATTCCTGGCTGTTCTATTTATCCCTTGTCTAAAACAGTAAAAACATCTCGCACGTGAGGTGCTCGCAAATTTACATTCTAGCATGTCAGGAACCTGACTTGCCCGAGCCTTATGCAAAATAGAATGCTACAAGGGCTGCCTTACACAGACATAATATGAAACCACACTCAAAGGTTCTTTTTTTGATATTTATCCAGCTATTTTGACGACCCTTCGGTTGCGGGTTCGATCCCCGGACAACACAAACATTTGTGTGCATGAACATGTCTGTTTGTATTGGTCTGGGTGTTTTCTATGTATATCATGTATGTATTTACAAACAAAAAGTATTTAAGTATTATATCCGTTGTCTGGCACCCATAACACAAGCTTTGAGTAGCTTTCTTTAGGACTAGATGGCGATGTGTGGGAATGTCCAAAAGATATTATTATTATTATTATATTATTTAGCTAGAGTATTGTTCACAATCACGCAAAATTTACTTATGAAAAAAGTGATAACACACAAATATAATACTAGGAATAAGATATCTTTGCTATCCACAATTCAGGCTTCGAAAGGTTGGTAATTGTTTTATCGGGAAATGCATATTTTTTTGAAAACTGTAACTAACGAAACTCTAATGACGTATAAGTATTATAAAGTAGATGATTATTTAAAAGATAAAAGTTTGTGGACTTGCATGATCACAACAAACATTGTAAAACTTTGAAAAGGGGCATTGATAATAGTGACTGAGTTTGTCGCGTAGCTTCTTCTCAGCACTAACCTACAATTGGACGTGCAAAGTCTAGGTCTATATGCAAAAATAAACGACTTTTACGGCTTCATATGACTTTTTACTTAACTGATGAGTGACCATGTGACTTAGGATTAGTATTACTATCTTAAACATAGTGACAGCTTATATCACTCTCTTCTTAAGTGCGCCAAAACTCTCATGTGTAGGGTACATTATTGTCAACAGCAAGTTTCATTCATTCCGAAAATACTCGTAAAAAGTACCTTTCAATAGCATCTTCTCTATGTTTACGTATATTTCGAGCCTCAAAGACTACTTTTTGTTCACGAAAATGGAATATCTATTTACATTTAAATGATAGTGGAATCGTCAATGTTTATGTGCTTTTAAAAGGAAACCCTTATCAAGTTTTTTGGTAACCAGTGAATTAATGTGCCATAAACAGACAGCCGTTTGTAATTTTATTCATTAAATGCAGATTTATGTTAAGATCGAAGTTATGTATGGCATGTAGTGCAGATTGGCTCCTTTATAGGAAAATGAATTACCCTCTTATAGTCTAAGTAAGAAGTCTTGCAATTTGAAATTGTAGTAAGTGTGCTACAAGCTCACTTAACATGCATTATTTATGTAGCATCTGCACTAATGAATACTTCAATCAGCACCTGATTCTAAGTACCTACCTATATGGTTTAGAATGTTTTTAATACTCACAGTGTCATATTTTATATTCATAAAGATGAAATAAGAAACCAAAAATTTGCGTCACGCAATGACACATCCATAAGAGACCACAAATTTCGCAAGGTCGGACTGACCACACGGTAGCTCAATTGGTAAGAGCGTTTGGCCCGGCCAGCCAAGAGGTTGCTGGTTCAAGTCTTGCCTGTGCGCAAATTTTCGGTTTTTTATTTCATCTTTATGAATATAAAATATGACACTCTGAGTGTTAAAAACGAACGAAGCGTCATCAATTTCCAAGTTGAATTTATTCTGTAAAGAATAACACCATCTGTTTCATAAACAAAAGGCTAGATGGCGCTAAGCGTAACGCAATGACGCATCTGTAAGAGACCACAAATTTCGCAAAGTCGGACTGACAGCACGGTAGCTCAATTGGTAAGAGCGTTTGGCCCGGTCAGCCAAGAGGTTGCTGGTTCAAGTCCCGCCCGTGTGCAAATATTTGGTTTCTTATTTCATCTACCTACCTATTCTTATTTTATAGCACCTCCTTTTAAGGGTTCCGTAGCCGAATGGCAAAAAACGGAACCCTTATAGTTTCGTCAAGTCTGTCTGAAGCATGGTCGAGGAGAGTGGCCGTCAGTCAAGCAGGGCGCTGGACTCTCGAGGCAATTCATCCTGTCCTAAAAGAGTTGATGAGGTCACCGGACGTATAGACTGACTTGGGTCAATCTATACGTCCGAACAGGCCACGGATATTTTGGTCCTTTTTGTACCGAATTGGCTTTGAAGAGACCAAGAAGTGTCACCACTATACCGCTAATGAGGATGCAGCGCAAATCGAGACATGCCCTGGCTGGGCGAGGGAGCACGAAGTTCTCGTTGCGGCACGCGACGCGTCTCGTTGGGAGAGACCTGTCCCTAGGGGCGGTAATCGTCCAAATGGTGGGCAAGGAGGAGGCCTGGCAAGCGGTGCGAACTTTCTGCGAGAATGTAATCATACAGAAGGAAGCCGCGGAGAGGGAGCGAGGGGCTTCGGCTGTCGTCCCATTGATCCGTTACCGACGTACTGGCCAGCGCAGGAGTGACTATGATCTCCATGCGAGACTCCTCGGTGGGCCTCGGACGACCGACACAGGGGTGTCAGTCTTTCGGTAAAGTAGGTCCGATGCGGTAATGGGATCCGTTCCGCAGCAGCAAACAAGGGTGACCGGAAGGGACAGCCCTCTGCATCCGGGTGGCGCTCGCTGCATCAGTGAGCTAGCTCATGGCTCATGCCTAGGGTGTAACCCGTCAGTTCTTGCCTCACCGAATGGCACGGGAGAACGCCGTCGGGTTTTAGTGGGTAGGCAGACTCTGAAGTCTGGAGTCCCACATAACCCTCACCTGCCCCCGCTCGGTGGGTATGTAAAACTGCATTTCCTGACGTAAAGTCTGTCTGTCTGTCTGTCTGTCTTTCCGGATGTCACAGCCACTTTATTCTGAAACTATTAGTATTATACAGTTTGAACTTAGTAGGTAGATGTATCTTGTTAACCGCTAATTCTTATACAAAAAAACTATTTTTAAGGTGGGCTAAACGAATACCTTATTTGTCAAACGTACGTACGTTGTTTTTAGTTAAACCTATGCGTGTAGGATGTCTATGGATAGGTCTTTTAAAAGGCTATCATTTGAGGGATAGACGCTTCCAAAGTGGTAAAATAGGCGTCCCATATCTAACTTTTAAACTAAGCGAGTGTAAATTTTGAAAAAAGGACTTAATATAGGTCATAACAAATACTTGAAACTCAAATTAGTTTAAACCAGATTAAACTAGTAGTTTTTAAGGTAGACCACATTTTCAAAAACCGCAAAAATAACTTTGTTATTTATACAAATACTATGAAAAAGAAAGTTATATTTGCTGTCAACAAAATGTTGTGTTTTTTTTGCTAAGTGTAAGAAAGTGGATCTCTAATTCAGTTCAAATTGGCACGGAACCTTTAGTGTGCGAGTCCGACTCGCACTTGGCCGGTTTCTTATTTTCTGAAATGGGCTCGCTCTTGTCTCTAGTCTAGCTCTAACCCAGACGTTAAGATAAATATTTTAGGAATATCCTTTCTTATATTACTTTTTATTAATAACAAACAAGAAAAAATAAAACTAAGACATGCAACATAAAAAAAATACTTAAAATCTTCCTATTCAAAAACGAAACGATTTCCTTGCGGCAAGGAGGCTATGATGCTGGCTGCGTTGCGTTCTTATTAGTTCCAGTATTTAAGTAAAAGCGACACCTGGGTTCTTAATCACATTTTTGTTTTTATAGTTTTTTATCACTATAAAAACTAATATTGAAATTTGCACTAGTAAAAAGCAACTTTGGCTGTAATGACGAAGACGAGGACTCAAACACTCGGCCACCGTCACATTAGCAAGTCTGTTGAAGTTTGCAAGCATTTTCTGGCGCATATTTAATTATTTTATGTAAGTGATGGTCTCCAATAATATTTGTTTATTATCTCCAGGCCTCGAGCAGGCTTCGACAAGCACAGCGTGGACCGGCTGGAGCAGCTGTTCAGAGAGACGGTGGGAGAGGAAAAAGAGATCACCAGGGACCAGTTCCGAAAGATATTGGTGTCAAAAAATGTGAGTAGTTAGAAATTTAAAATAGACACGAAAGAAAGAAAATTAATGAATTCAACCGAAAATAATTAATTAACATTAAAGGTTAAGGTAATAGTAAATAAGTACACTAAGGCCGAAAAGGCACCCGCTCAGCATTGGTCGTGGTAGCGACGACATCGCTGATTTACAAGCAGTGCCAAAATCAATATTAATAATACATAAATAGCTGCTGCAGACGTAACTTATTAATGATTCTTCATCATAAAGTTACTAAATATAATACAAAGAAGCAAACTTTGTGCCTGTATTCTCGTGCTGTTTTTTTAAATGGTCATATCTTATATCAATGGTTTTTTGACGGCTTCTGCTTCTGACTTACTTTATCTATATTTGGAAATCGACTGAATGTAGGTACCTTCATTGTTTTAAACTGTCATTTATATTTGTGCTCTTAACATTGTATGCCTAAACTAGATGCAGACGGCCTGGACTAGTGATTTAGTTCTTTTCCTAATATTTAACCTGTGTTCCACAATAAATATTTTTAAAGTCCGTTTTTCATTGCTTGTCGAATATTGTAAACAATCTTGACATTCCTTTTTACCGAAATGATTCATTTAAAAATAAGATATACACACAACTCACAACCTTACTAGGTAATTCATCTACTTATGAATACTTTGATCTTTTCAAATCAATAAGATTTCAAAGAAATCAGAAGATCTTTTCAAATTTATTTATTTTATTGATATTATTTTAAAAGTTATAAAATGGTTGTTTACATTATTTAACTTGAAAAGAAAATTGGACTTTATGATTTATGATTCAGTATTGATGCACGAAGCACGGAGATGCTTGATGACCTCCGTGGTGTAGTGGCTAAGCACGTTGGTTTCAAGGCGTCGCCGCTCCGAGGTCCCGGGTTCGATTCCTGGTCGGGTCAATATAGAAATCCAAATTTTCTATATTGTCACGGGTCTGGGTGGGTGGTACCACCGTTGTGTCTGATTTCCATAACACAAGTGCATTAACTACTTACTTTGGGATCAGACCAATGTATATGATAGGTGTCCAATATATTTATATGTATATTTTTTCAATTTATTGATCCTCCTAAATCTTAAACCTTAACAGCTATCCATTCTATTCTGATCTTCCAGCCATTCTTCACGGAGCGCGTGTTCCAAATCATAGACGAGGATGACTCCGGCACCATCTCGCTCCAGGAGTTCATTGCAGCCGTCCACAAGTACGCAGGACAGACGTTGGATGACAAAATGCGGTTTCTGTTCGAGGTGTATGATTTGGATGGTGAGTTATTAATAACAGCTTCACAAAGCTTTTACAACTAAGTCAAGTTGCACTGCCTGCAACGTCCCATTGCTGGCCAAAGGCTTTAGGCTTACCTCAACTATGAGGTAGTTTGAGCCATATGTGCGGGCTCAGTTCGGATTGGTGGAGGGGTGTTTGCAAGGCAAGCGACTTACCCTGCTGTCAGATGTTATCAAGCCGCGCATAAGGCCTCTAACTAAGGCTTCACGGCTAATATCAACCTATACCAACGAGCAACGACTTATCGTGCCTTCCGAAGCACGGAGATACTCGTGATATAAGTCACTTTTATAGTCAGAATGGTCACCCATCTAAACACGACCGCGCTGTAGCTTGCTTCACTTCGGTATCACTTCACTACCAAAGCGCTGCTACCAGTACGAGCTCCTCTTCAGCTCCAAGACACTTTCCACACTTAAGATTGAAAAAAGAAAGGAGTTAATTTATTACGTTGGTAATAAAAAAAAATACAATCATTTGACTGAAAATTTTTCCCTCAAATCCTATCTAAACCAAGCCTTTCGCGTGTGTAGTTTATTTACTGGCCCCTCCTTGCTTTCACTGGTACAAAAATTTTATCAATCAAATCAATAAATATATTTACGTGGTACGTACAGCACGTGGTCTCCTCTACTTTTGTTGGTGCTTCTACGAGTATTGGTTCTAACGGCTGTCAGTACAATAAAATTAAGACTATTTTAGTCGTCACTCTGACTTAAGATTCTCATCAGTCTCGCACATTTCCTACTATTAATTGTTAACATTAAAATGTGGATGCACCTTAATTGGTGTTTTGCTGACTTGACCTTCAAGAAATTGCGTCCGAGTAACTTTACACACAACAGTTTGGTTTTACAAAAGGTAGAAGTACTGCTGATGCTGGAGTTGCTCTCTTGAAACATGTATTTGATGCATACGACGGTAGGTGTGATGCTATAGGAGTATTTTGTGACCTCTCTAAAGCATTTTATTGTGTAGACCATGAGACCTTATTGAAAAAACTTCAACATTACGGCGTTTCGATCGATGCGCTAGGTTTATTGAAATCTTATGTTAGTGATAGAACTCAAAAGGTTTATATTAATGGAACTGAGTCTCCTGGAGCACCTCTAAAAATGGGAGTGCCCCAAGGATCGATATTGGGACCGTTGTTGTTTCTGATATATATAAATGACCTTCCATACTTTGTCGATGATGTATGTGAAATAGTACTGTTTGCAGATGATACTTCCTTAATTTTTAAGACTCCAAGGGCCAAAGAATCTTTTGACGATGTAAATGGTGCTCTTTCACAGGTGCTTCATTGGTTTACCGTTAATAATTTAGTGCTTAATGCGGGTAAAACCAAATGCATAAAATTTACAATGCCTAATGTCAGACAAGTCCCAACGCAGATCATGGTTAAAGATGAGCCACTAGATACGTTTTTGGGAATAACCGTAGATCATAATCTTCAATGGGGTCCACATATCGAGACCTTGTCAGGGAAACTTAGTTCGGCTGCCTATGCAGTAAGAAAGATAAGGCTTTTGACTGACGTTGAAACGGCAAGGTTAGTTTATTTTAGCTATTTTCATAGTATCATGTCTTATGGTATCTTGTTATGGGGCTCGGCTGCAGATATTGAAACAATATTCATACTGCAAAAGCGAGCTGTACGGGCTATTTACAATCTCAAATCTGACGACTCTTTAAGGGATTTGTTTAAAGAAGTCAAGATACTTACAGTATATTCACAGTTTATTTATGAAAATTTGATTTATGTTCGTAAAAACTTGCACTTATTTCCTAAAAAAAGTGATTTACATGATTTCAATACTAGAAACAAGAATAAACTTGCCGTTCCAAACTTCAGACTTCAGAAGGTTAATCACTCGTTTATTGGAAGATGTATTACTTTCTTTAATAAATTGCCTCAAAATATAATTGAATTACCTTCACATAAATTCAAATCTATTGTTAAACAATGTTTAATGACTAAAGGATATTATAGAATAAATGATTATATGAACGATAACAATGTATGGTCTAGCTTGTAAGAACATTTAATTGTAATATTTTTAAAAGAGGCATTGACAATAGTGACTGAGTTTGTTGCGCAGCTTCTTCTCAGCACTAGCCCACAATTGTCCCGAAGCTGTGGTAGGGCCAATGTTGGGACGTGTATAAGTGCTAGCAATAGCCTATGTACAAAATAAAGTAATTTTGAATTTTGAATTTTTTTTATTTTAACATATATTTTTCTTTCAGGCGACGGCCTCATCCAACACCGAGAACTCCAGCACGTGATGCGAGCGTGCATGGAGGAGAACGGCATGCAGTTCAGTGACGACCAGCTCCTCGACTTGACGGGCGCCATGTTTGAAGACGCGGACGTGGAGAACAGAGGCGCCATCACGTTTGAGGCGTTAAGAAACCAGCTGTCGAAGCATGATGGGTTGTTGGAGAATCTATCTATTAGGTAAGTGGTTGTTACATACTTACCTAATTTACATAAAGTAATCTAACTGATAAAGCGTTGGAGATCTAGAAGTGTGTTTACTGCATCTGAATCACATGTCATAGCAAATGCAATATCTAATTTGAAAAAAATTCCTAAATTCACATTACCACCACTGATAGAGGCAATCATTCCAGGTTTTAAATATCCGGGCAGTAACCCAACTTTGATTTAACCAGCATAAGAACACTTGTATCATCTCCTTACCAAAGAGATAGTACAAGGTGTAAAACCATGACTGAGGTCCCCCAACTTAATTAAAAAGTGTACTTCAAATATTAAAGGAAGTAAATATTTTTTAATTTGATATTACTCTAGTACGGTTCTAAGCCTGGTACGAAGTTTTTTTGAATAAAGGGGCTGTTGCCTACTTATTGTCTCTGGTAGCTTACTTTCCTAGCTATGTTATTTTTATAACCTTTTTTCTTCCAGTATAGACCGTTGGTTGGTTCCTCCTAAACCAGATCCTGAACCAGCATCATTCCTCCATCGGCTGAAACGTCTCAAGCCCTACCAGCTCTCATTGCCATACTTCAAGAATAACTACGTGTTCCTGTCATACTTAGCAGTGTTCTTCTTGGTCAACATTGGGCTGTTTGTGTCAAGGGCTATAGAATATAAGGAGTCGAATGGATTCGTCATTGTGGCTAGAGCTTGTGGTAAGTGAATATTATGTAACTGATGGCTATGAAGTGGGATGATATATTTTGATGACTTCTGACTTCTTCGTCCGTGGATAAGTAGCTTGGACGCCAATCTCCGGTATAAATATATAATCTTTGAAAATCATCTAATGAAAATCAATTTACAAGACAATTTACGCGCCTCATTTGTTTTGAAAGTTTACATAAAAGTATCTGTGAGAAGCGTACACACTTTTTTTGTATTGTTATTCACAGAATTTAAAAAAATAACAGACACACACACAATATAAATTAAATTGTAATATAATAAATAAATACAGATAGAACCTAGATATAATGTAACTATCTGTTTAAAGAAGAGCAGTATCTTCGGACACAAGCTTTATTAAGCTCAAAAAAGATACTGGTCATAATCAGGCTAAAGTGATCTTTGTAAAAATAAATACATATATTTATATTTTGTATTAATTGTAAGTATTTTTTTAGAATTACAATGTTAGTGACTGATTAACTCAATTCCTTCCTCCACAGGTCAATGCCTAAACTTTAATTGCGCATGGGTGCTGGTCCTGATGCTACGGCACTGCATCACTCAGCTGCGCGTGAGAGGCTTCAGCGCGTTCCTGCCACTAGACCACCACATTTACTTGCACAAGTTGACTGGCGTGCTCGTTGCTATTTACAGCGTCGTGCACACGCTGAGTCATCTGTGTAACTTTAGTAAGTAGTTCTGAGACGCGCTATGAGATGGCTCTGTTTAATCAGATAGTTTTTAAACATATTAAGAGATGGCGCTTATGATTTAGTTTTAGCAGAAAAAGAAATGGCGCTGGCTGTTTGCTAGTAGATAATTACTTATTTGTTTTGTTGTTGTTGATATCATTTTTTTTTCATATGGCATGGCGTACGTACGCGGATACGGTCAACGTTTGAGGATGTTTTCTAATACCCATATCTATTTTTTTTTCAGGTATAATAGTAGTAAACGACCCAGTCATTAACGCAGAGAACTACACATTAAACGAGTGGCTCCTCACAAGCCGCCCCGGCCTCTTTGGGCTGGTGGCCGGTTGCGCGAACCCAACTGGGGTGGCGCTGTGCTTCGTGCTCGCCATCGTGTTTGGATGCAGTCAGCCATGTGTCAGAAGAGGAGGGAGTTTCGAGGTGAGATAGATAGAAAAATTATCATTGCTCTTCTCTTCCATCCAGCTTATAGAAACACTGGGGCGTTAGATAGATGTCATAACGTTGATAAAGTTAACTTAACATCTGGACCGCATAGCTTAACAACTGGCACGTATGTTACACACCCACACACAAATAAACACGTTCGGACGTTCTCTGAAGTACTTAGGATCACACGACCCCGCATTCTGTCTTCGTGTGTTAATTTTTATTACAACTCAACTCTTTGCTGATGGTTTCCAAATAAAAATGTATATTTATTAAAGACACTACTTTCTGACCCATGACGATGTAAACCCCAGGAAGTCAAGTGATGATATCATTCCAGGTGTTCTATTGGACGCACCTGCTGTACATTCCCTTCTGGGTGCTGCTTCTCTTCCATGGGCCCAACTTCTGGAAGTGGTTTGTGGTACCCGGCACCATCTATGTGGTAGAAAGGATCATCAGACTTGTCTGGATGAGGTAAGATAGTTTACGTCTATTTTATCACCGTACTTATATATATATATCAAATTATCTATGTACATATATATATATATATATATATATATATATATGTGTGTGTGTACCTAGATAATTTGATTGTCAAAATTACGTCACGGAAACAAAATATATGCATGGTATGGTGGATTGATACCCAAACTAGGATGTTTCCTGTACCTTAGGTTATCAACCCTCCACTTTTAATAATTAAATCTAAAATTACTTATTACAATTAAGAAACAAAATGTAAACCAGACACGAAATATATATATTTTTTTAAAATAAGGAGGGTTGTATGCTTATTACAACTCAACTGCATTCATAAAAGTTCAAAAACTTAGCTGGGTGATTTGGTGTGAAGTACAAGTGACAAGCTAATAGCGATTTGATTTCAATAGATTTTAATGAAGGTGATTAATGTTTTTCATACAAAACAAGTTTGGAATTATGTTATACCTACTGATACAAATATTTCTTGCCGATGTACGGTATTAAGTTGCTAGACTGTATAGCAAAAAGGTCATTTTCAACTATGTATATTAGATAAACAAGTATCTGACCATTGTGATTTGTTTTGGCGTTAAACATAGCTATTATATTTACTAACCCTTAAAATGACTCAAATGCGAGGTTAACTTGGTTTCGAAACCTAACCTATTTTTGGAAGTTTTTTCACCAAACTGCCACTCCTATGTTCATAGAAAAGCCTAACTGAATCCCAGTTCTATGTGAAATTACTCCTGTGTTTGCGATTAAGAATCTAACTAGTTTTTCTCCACTATTTTATACAATAAAATAGCACATTTTAACAGTAGGTATATATGGGCCTTGTTGTCTTCATAAAAGATTTTGTAAGAATATCAAACATAAATCCGCCTGTATTTTAATCTTGTTCTTCTATTTTCCAGATCAGAGCACGGAAAAACCTACATCTCCTCCGGTATTCTACTGCCCTCCCGCGTAACGCATTTGGTAGTGAAGCGGCCGGCGCATTTCGAGTTCAGAGCGGGAGACTATATATTTGTGAATGTGCCAGCCATTGCCACTTATGAGTGGCATCCGTTCACGATCAGCAGCGCTCCGGAGCAGACAGGTAAATTGATTAGAGTTATGGCAATAAGGTCATGTGTAAAAATATACTCCTTTCTCCATATCACATCGCTAAACGCTAACTCGACGCCAAACCTCCTGACTATTTTCGGGCTGTTGCGGGTTCGAATCCCGCAAGGGGCAAATGTTTATTTGATGAGTACGAAAATGAATGTAAGTCATGGATGTTTCTGTCATCATCAGCAAAAGACGTCAAATGCTAATCATAGGCCTCCATCACGGTTTTCACAGTAACCGATCACATGCGGTTTGTATCTAGTTTTATCCTGAGATATTCACAAGGTCGTCTGTCCTTCTTGTTGGTGGACGTCCTACGATATGTCTAGAGAGAGAGAGAGGGAGAGAGCTAGGGAAGGGGGATGTTTTTTATGTATTCAATTATTTATGAGAGACGCCCCCGTCGTTATCGTTGTTTGGTATTAGTAGCAAAAGGAAGAAAATTCCTAAATTCGAAACCATGACAATCGGTGTGGTAGCTGGCGCATATTTATTTTTATTTTATCTTCTTTCAACAGAGCACATCTGGTTGCACGTGCGAGGCGTGGGCGAGTGGACCAACCGCCTCTACGAATATTTCGAGATGGAACATGCACGACTGCACCAGACAGACGCACTAAAGACGCACGAGTGAGTCACTTCCCATATAATTGCATAACATCATCATAAACAGTATGACTAGAAGAACCGTGAGTGTTCCGTGTCAAGGCGTGAGGTGCTCGTAGCGTAGTGGTGTCAGTACTTTGGTTATAGCGAAGTTCCGCAACCAACGGCGCGGTTGTGTGCCCACCATGTCAGCGAAGTATATCACGAGCGTCTTCATGCTTTGGACGCTAAGCAATCGGTTTCGGCTTATATCGTTTGATATTAGTCGTTAGGACTAGTCAGAGGCCTTATGGGTGGCTATATGACATCTTTAATAATAATAAATAAATAATAAATAAGTTTGCATCAGGTGAGTCACAACCACAGACATAGTATAGTAAAAGCGAGTCCGCTATATCTATGGTAATTAATCTAATACATCATCGTCATTAAAAAAAACTGACTGGAAGCAGCGGGCTGCAGCAGAGAAAAGTTTTGAAAACCAGCTTTCTTATTTAAAGTTACATTTACACTTTTTATCTCAAAATTATTAAATGTTTTCCAATGTTTAAAGTTTCCTGTGTGAATATATCAAATATAAAGATATGAGGTATTTAATTACCTATGAACTATTTACCTTCCCCAGCAAAGTAGCCCGCACCAGTTCAAACCAGAGCAACCTGAGCCGTCGCAAGGGTTCCGCCAAGCGCTCCGTCGACTTCTCGCCCGCAGCCTACTGCAACGATGCCTTCAGCATTGAAGAGGAGACTAATGGTAGCAATGGGGACTTTAAAGGTACGTACTCTAAGACGACGTTCTTTATGACACCAAAGACAGGAACAGATGAAAGACCATCATAAAAGATGTCAACTCATAAAGGGTAGTCACGATCCTCAGCAATGAGGAGCACGATGCAGTGAGGATATTATAGTCCTCACACATATTATATCAACGGCAAGAACCACAGGAGGTCTGCTGAAAAGAGTAGAGCTTAACCTGACTGTGTTAACTAGTTTAATTAGATGGGCTATAGGCCAGTACCAGCGATATTTAATTTACCTCCGGCTGATTGCTCAATTGTGAGCTAAAACCAGGCTTCGGAACTCTTCCTCAGTTTTCAGCTGCTAAAGACCCTCACCAGATAGATATTCTTCATGATTCACACTGCGACTCTACATTGCCAGTGTAAAGGATGATGCTTAAAACTATTGCTCCTGTATTGACTAAAGCTTGTTTGTCAGTTAGGCTGACATTTCTTTGTTATCCAAACTCCATACGTAGTCTTACCCATAAATATGTAACCCCAAACGTAACGGTATAATAATAATAACGAAATTGCGATAAGTAAGCACGACTAACATGATTTCCATTATCTCAATTCCAGTGCTCTCGCCAGCAGTCCGCAGCGCTATGTTGCTAGCGCCGCGAAGCGCTATGTTGGAGAAGTCTCGATCGATGCCGGATGTTATGACCAATCAGAAAAAGAAACAGCGGCTCCTAGCGTGAGTTAATGCATTTGTTACCGTTAATGAAAGTGTCTTACATTATACGAGCTCAGAATTAAAGGACCAAATTGGGAATTAACTTTATTTTTAGTAGTCGTTCATCAAATAAAATTATACGAAATAGTGAAATGGATGGGTTTATCCCATTGTATTAAAAATACTTCTTACCTCTTTTCAGCTTACGGGACTACATGCGCTCAGAATCCGAGAATAGCTTCGATCTCCGCTCGCTTCGCTCAGAACGCTCCGCCGGCGCTGCGTACCGAAGTCCGCAGTTAAAAGCGCTCGCGCACAGCTTTAGATATTTGAGGAATAAACCTGCTATTGTCGCACTGCATGCGCCCGAGAATAGAGATAGAAGGAGGAGTAATGACAGTATACTAACCATAGGTAAGCACAAACGTTATTCAAACTCTGAAGACTGCTACGACGATCACTACTGCTATGATAGTAGAACAGACGACTACAGCATTTTTGGTAAGAGACAATAACTGCTGCTGCAAGAAGACATTTTCTTGAATAGTACATGATACTTGTGACTGTTACGGAAAAGGAGACGACTACGGTACGAGCCTGCACTCCATAAAATATCTGTTGGGCATTAAAAACTTAAGTACTAAATAGACGGTCTACTACGGTGACTGCTAAGCAAATAAGCACAGCTAAGTACCCTACAGCTTCCCTGCAGGTAAGTTACGTAGACGACTACGACGGTTGTTAGTGCTACGATTTGCAACGACATTAATAAGGGCTACGACCATAGCCCGAATAACAGCTGCCGACTTAGCATATCTTCATTGACGAGGCGCAGTTATAATATTGGTCCAGTCTGCTACAGAAAATGTTACTACTGCGAAAAATAATTATTATTATTATTATAAAATACAGGGTGTTGTTTTTATCAGTGACTTCCAACTCGGCGATGAGTTATGATTATTCTAACCACTCACTTGCTTTCGGTAACTAGAGCTACCAACTTCGATAACCTACAAATTGCTTCCGGTAGCCAGAGCTACCACACGACCATTATACAATTTTTGATTTTTAATCTGTAAAAGGCACTTTCTGAGCCGTTTAAACTATGTCCTAAATATACCCAAATAAGATGGCAACACAGAAAAAAATTGGCAGCCAACATGATAGAACAAAATTATTTTTAAATAGCTGTCGTTCTTGACGTTATGAAAAAGTGAAGTTGCGTAAAAGTGCACAGTGTTTGAAAAATGCCGTAAGTATTCAAATTTATATTTTACTACTAAAAGTATACATCAAACGATTCTGTGTTTATCCAACTATCAGATTATAGCTATATTTCAGTCCCAATTCATAATTATGAATTACAATCTCACTTCAAAGTAGTTAAGACAGAGATTTTTTCGGTGACTTCCGATTGAAATGGCCAAGATTTTGAAGAAAAAAGAATATTTCTCGTAATTTTCTAGTGATTAAATTAGTTTAAGTATTAAGTTTCATAAATATATATAAAATCAGTAACATCTATAACTTATTTACACAGGATTAGCGAATTAAACAAGTGACGGTTCATGTAAGTACGGGTACGGGATGGTGGTAGCCGTAGCTACCAAAATCAATTTAGGCAACTACTTGTTTTGACGTTGTAAGGCATGGAGCACACCAGACGCCCTGCGATCGCGTTTGGTACATTTTTTGATTTGTTCCTACTAATGTGTTAACAATGGTGTCAGACTAATCCCGGTTTTTTGTTTTTTTACTAGCTTTCTATTAACTTGCAATGCATGTAATAACTAATGGATGTGTTTGTCTGGGTGAAATCTTGTAACTCAATTTTGAAGCAGATTTATCATCAACTGATCGAGCTGAAATTTTGCATATGTATGTAGGTTTTTGACTTGACCGACAATACAATGATATGGTAGGTACCATGGGGCGGGTCTGATGATAAAGCGGAAGGTGGCTCTAGGAACTCTGAAATAAATAAAGTAATCGTACCGAGTTTGGGCTCGTTAGAATCGTTTTGGTGAGCAATTGATGGATGTTCAAAGAAAAGTACAGTCGGCGATAAAAGCTTGTCAAAAATTAAGTTTTGACAGTAACTTATTTAATATATGTATGTTTTATATATTTAATATATGTATTTAATATTTAATATAAACATGAGGCCAAATTACTTATACCTACATGCAAAATAAAATTTCATCCAAATCGTTAGAGCCGCTATCGAGATCGCCATATATATATATATATATATATATATATAAAAATGTAAAAATTTACAAACATACAAATACAAAATACAAATACAAATTCATTTATTCGCATAATACGGTTACAAGATCTTAATATTATATACAGTACATGCGTATTAAACCTGCATACAAATATAGACACAAGTTTTAACTCATTTTAAGAAATGAGATATTCTTTATTCTAAAATTCTGCATCGACCTGACTGCGCCCGTTGTGTTCCGACCCTAACGAGCCGCCATGTTTGTTTTGAAGCGGCTGTCGGCAGTTGACCCGGTGACGTAGCACGTGCTAAGTTTTTTGCGTAACGGCTTTGTTTATTTACCATAAAATCAGTATGATTGTATGTAATAATGGTTTACTTTATGTAATTGTGTTTTCCTAGGTACAGACTGTGATTTATAATGTGTTTGTGTCGTGTGATATTGTGGTTTTAAGTGTTTTTAGTCGGGGTGAAAACTAAAACTTCGGTGGTACGTACATAATTTTTGTTATCTAGACTCATAGAACCGTAATTTACGTGATTATTGCAAAATATATCCATTCTTATTTATGATTATTAGTTGCTTGTTTTAAGGCTAATTTAGAAAGTCAAGAACCAAAATATAGTTCTAATATTTTGGTTCTTGACTTTCTAAATTAGCCACAAATAAATCACGAATCAAAGAAACAATTTAGCCCTGTCGTGCGTTACATACCTAAAATAGAAATGATGATTTCTATACAATTTTATATGAACACTTATACAGTATTTGGCATCAAATGAAAGCAAAACTAATCTACTTTTTTTTAAATATAAACAAAAATGGGGTTATGGCTTTAGATTTTATTCTAAAAATACATTTCTGGTTAAAGTCTTCAATTTTATCAGTGTGTCAGTTTTACGCATTTTTTATAAATTATTTTCAATATAGCAATCCATAAAATAAGTAACAAGATTAGATTATTTGTTTAATTGGCTTTTATGTGTAAAAAAAACCATAACAATTGGTCCAGTAGAAGCCGAGTTATGATTTTTTTAATAAAACTCGGCATCTCGCGGATATTTGCACCAAATGACAGAGCAATATAGGCCACCATTTTTAAAATCCAAAAGCAAGTGAGTGGCTAAAAAAATATTTTCTTTAAGTAACATGCCAAGTTTTAAAAGAAAACCTCTTCACAACATTTTAAAAATCAAAACGACTGGGGAAGCTCCCATCACCCTCGCGCGTATCTACGAAATTCAACGCAGTAATTAGTTAGCTACGTAGAGGCGGCCTGCTGTGGTAGTTTAGACTCGCTCGCTAGTATCGCAATAATACATTAATTTTGTGTGTTTTTCCGTTTTTATTTTTAAATATTTATTTGGCATCAGTATCGTTTGTAAAACCTCACCTGAATCGCTCGTCAACTCGCCAAGTCTCGTCAAGTCGCTGACCAAAATCATCACTTGTATATTATTTTCTCTTCCTTTTCGTTGCAGCAAGAAGGCGTCTATCAAAGAGTCTGTCTCCTGACAAGGACGTGGAATCGCTGGCAGACAAGCCTGCCATCAACGTGGTCAGTCCGTCCGAGTCGTCCAGCGATGTAACCAGTGAGGACTACCCTATTGGGAAGCCTTTAGAGGTGGGTGGAAGCTTTTTAATTATTGTATGTTTTCGACCAATGAAGGTTCATTTTCGTAGTTACAGTTTCACAGCTCAAATATGTATTTGGTGTTCAATTTAGTGTTTTTCCTGACTAGCAAGGAGTTGGAGTTGTTTTTTTATATGATGAAAGCTATGTTAAGATGCCTCTCAAAGAGCCTAACGTATTTTTCAACACACTTGCTCAAAAAGACGTTTTTATTCCACCAATTTTTGGCTCATAATCATAGATATTAAACACGCGTGCTTTTTCATTATATTATTGCACTAGTGCTTTTAGTTTATTAACCCGACCAATTTACATTTGTACCCTAGTACCAAGTCCTAAGTAAGAAGAAGAAGCTATTTAATTTAGTCGGGTTATACAATACTTTTATTTTAGCAACAAACAGTATTTATGCGAAAAATAACAGTATCTACATATTTATTTCAAGAAATGGTAAATCCAGATTTATTATAAAAAAATAGCTCAAATTCATTTAACATTTTCTGTGATTTGTGTTTTGAACACGAATTATTACATTTTTAATCTTGGCTTTTGGCCGATCTAGTTCGCGCCTAAGCCTTGCGCGCGCATCGGTATCGCGGCAGGAAAAAAAAACAACGCGCCATTTTTCGTAAATAATAATTGTCGGCTGTGACAAAGTTTGGATTAATTATGAAGTTTAATATTAATGAAAATGTCTACTTCAAGTGAAGAAAATTAAGAAAACCTATTATTAACTCCGCCGGACATACGTAACAAGGCGAAAAACGCGTGCGAAAGTCTTTGCCATCAAAATTGAGTGAAATGTATTTTTACTGTTTTGATAATTAAAAACATAGTAAATGAAGAGTCTTGTTTTTTTCTCGCAAGTGTGTTGAAAAACGTCGTATGAAACACGTGTGCCTGTGACCATTATATACGCGGCTTCCTTATGGCGCACTCGCTTTCGCTCGTGCGCACACAATATCGCCTTGTATATAATGATGAACTTAGTACACTTGTATCATAATGTACTATTATGTATCTTAGTAACTTTATTCCGTTCGTAATTTAATTTTGTGTATACACGGATTTCTCGAAACCGAAAATTCATAGCGAGATAATTCATTTTTCAATCAATGTGGTATGTTTTCACTTAGGGTCGGTCCAGAAGTTTCTGAGATATGATTATTAACTAAATATCATGAAAAAAAACGCTTTAAAAAAATACTAGAGCTGAGCTTTTTAAACCTGATTTTTCCAACGTTAGATAAGTAATATTCGTCCACCAAAATGCAATATACTTCTTATTTGAAAACGCCACATATTTGCCAGCAATCATTTAAATAGTCAGTCGGATAAGCCGTTTCACCCTTAGGGCTGATTTTTCAATAGTCAGATAAGAAATATTCGTCGAACAAAATACAACATGGCTAATTTGAAAAGTCACCTAATTGTCAGCAATCATAGGTTGTCAGCAATCAAACCTGCCAGTTTTTAAAATCTGTCGCTTTATAATTTATCAGTCTGGTAAGTTTTCGGTCCTTAGTCAGTTTATTGATATTATTAATATTACTAAGGGATAATAATTTAACAGTTTTTTATAGATGGTTTAATTTAATAATTGGTTGAGTACAGATCTTCCTCGACGGGCCGTACGGTGCGGCGTCGTCGCACATCTTCGGCGCGCAGCACGCCGCCCTAGTCGCTGCTGGCATCGGCGTCACGCCCTTCGCTTCTATACTGCAGGTACCGTTAACATGATTCGAAATATGCATTCTAGCAAACAATGCAAACTGATTCCTGATCAGAGAGATACTACACGTTATGCCAATCTGATCCCTTCGGCTGATCTTCTTTTTTTATTTATTTGGATAGCCAGACGTTGGCCACGATTGCACCTGATGTTAAGAGACAATGCAGCATAAGATGGACCATATTTGCATTGTGACAGTCTAGTCACGTGGTTAGAATATTTTTATCACTCGCAGTGTCATACTTTATATTCATAAAGATAAAATAAGAAACCACGAATTGTGCACGGGCAGGACTCGAACCAGCAACTTTCTAGCTAACCGGGCCAAACGCTCTTTTAATTCCAAGTTGCTGGTTCAAGTCCCGCCCGTGCGAAATTTTTGGTTTCTTATTTCATCTTTATGAGTCTAGTCACTCTCTTTTTGAAGACGTCAAAATTGTAATTGCTAGGAAACACTTCTGCAGGCAACGAATTCCGGTTCTTTGGTGTACGCAAAAGAAAAGTAGACCGAAATGATTGGGTGTGTATTAATGGGATCTTTACGACGTACATACAAATAAAACCGTCTTCTATATAAAAGTAAAAGGCATCAGACACGGTGCGTTAAAACAATTAGCGAAAGAACGCGCGCGCGCGCCTAGAAGTCAAGGAGACTACTGACTAGGCGGGTAGAACTGTTGTGCTGAAATGCTGGATGGAGAACCTATGTCGCGTTGCAACATCGAACCCTCGTGTCTGGTCCACAAAGCGTTGGGATCATAATGTTAAAATGACGTACTGCATTAACAATGCATGTATCCGCGTCGTGCCCTCTTAAAGCAGGTATTGCTTATTTGTCTGTAGGTTCTTGACCCCCACAGTAAAAGTCTAAGCAAGCAAGAAATTGAAAGCGTAATGTCACACACACTATGCAGGCCAGTCAATGAACGTGTGTGACATTCATCTGCTGGCTCAGTTTGATAAACGGCATAAAACATGGATATTGTTCTGCAATATCACTTCTATTCCCCTTTTCTCTCTATTTATTTTTTATATATTTGTATTTTGTGTCATTTTTACATGCAATACACACCTACACAAATGGTATGTAAACCAATAAATACGTTTTTCTGTCTTTTTACTTCCTGTTATTCTAGTGTTCGCTTCGTTTCCAGGCGCTGATGTGTCGGCACCGCGCGTCGCGCGCCGTGTGCCCGCGCTGCCGGCACGCGTTCACCGCCGCGCCGCCCGCGCACCACACCTCGCTCAAGAAGGTACTACTTATTAGGGTTCCGTATCCGATTTGCAACAACCCTTATAGTTTCGTCAATTCTGTCTGTCTGTCTGTGTCTGTCTGTCTGTCTGTCTGTCCGTCGGTATGTCACAGACACTATTCTGAAACTATTAGTATTACACAGTTGAAACTTAGTAAGTAGATGTATCCTGTTAACTGCTTTTCGCATTCTTATACCAAAAAAATAATGATGTTTAAGGGGCTCCCATACCTGAAACTAAAATAATACAAAAAAAATGTCAAACCTATGCGTGTAGGGTGTCTATGGATAGGTCTTTTTAAATTACCTTCCGAAAATGGTTTTAGGTATTTCGAGGTTCCTTAAACCATTTTCTGTAACAGTCTAATGTTGGTCTTGTTAGATGGGGGACGTCCCCCATCTAATTTTTAAAATAAACAAGTGTAAATTTTGAAAAAATACATAATGTACTCGTATATATATTGACTAAGACTTTCAACGAAAATTGGTTTGAACGAGATCATACTAGAAATTTTTAAGATAAAGCACATTTTCAGTAACCGCAAACATAACTTAGTTATTATAAAATACTATGAAAAACAACGTTATATTTGCTGTCAACAATATATTGTGATATTTTAGCTAAGTGAAAGTCAGTAGATCTCTAATTCAGTTAAAGTTGGCACGGAACCCTTAGTGTGCGAGTCCGACTCGCACTTTACCGATATGATGGATAGACAACCCTGTAAAGAACGCAGGATTACTTTGGATGCAGACCATTTGCAATCGTTTGCTTAGGTACGTAGGGAGAGGCCTATAATCAGCAGTGGACGTCTGCTGCTTGATGCTGACGTCTGCGGCTGGATGATGATGCGCTAATGTATCGAATATGAGATTTTTTCGAATTAACTCCAATTTTTTGCTCTTGCGCACTCATTTGAATCCGATGTATATCGCTTGTGACCCAAAATGATTTATCAAATTTTACTCGTTTCTTATGAATATCTGTAAAGTGAGAAGCAACTTCAAATGGCCTCTTTATACGGCTCATCTTTGTGCCCCAATTAACGATTATAAATCAATCTTCAATTAATTTAATTGAACTCTGTTTTAGGTTGACTTCTTCTGGATAAACCGCGAACAACGCTCCTTCGAGTGGTTCGTCTCCCTCCTCTCGCAACTAGAGATGGAGCAAGCCGAGCTAGGAGGCGAGCGGTTCCTGGAGATGCACATGTACATCACTAGCGCGCTGCAGCGCACTGATATGAAGGCGCTCGGATTACAGCTGGCGCTCGATCTACTGCACGAAAAGGTAACTCGTAGCTGGTGGGCGCTAGTAAGTAGCTGGTGGTCGCTGGTAAGTAGCTGGTGGTCGCTGGTAAGTAGCTGGTGGTTGCTAGTAAGTAGCTGGTGGTCGCCATAAGTAGCTAGAAAGTCGCTGGTAGAAAGCTTTTAGATAGTAAGTAGATAGCAGTTGCTAGTAGCGAGCTGTCGGTCGCTGGTAAGTAGCTGGCGGTCGCTATTAAATAGCTGGCGGTCGCTAGTAGCAGCTAGAAGGTCGCTGGTAAAAGCTGTTGGATAGTAAGTAGCTGGCAGTCGCTGGTAAATAGCTGGCGGTTACTAGTAGTAGCTAGAAGGTCGCTGGTAGAAAGCTCTTGGATAGTAAGCAGCTGGCGGTCGCTGGTAAATAGCTAGCATCACTAGCGCGCTGCAGCGCACTGATATAAAGGAGCTCGGGTTACAGGCTCTACTGCACGAAAAGGTACTTTACTCGTAGCTGGCGGACGCTAGTAAGTAGCTGTTGGTCGCTGGTAAGTAGCTGTTGGTCGCTGGTAAGTAGCTGTTGGTCGCTGGTAAGTAGCTGGCGGTCGCTAGTAGTAGCTAGAAGGTCGCTGGTAGAAAGCTCTTGGTAAGTAAGTAGCTGGCAGTCGCTAGTAGCGGGCTCGCTGGTAAGTAGCTGGCGGTCGCTAGTAAGTAGCTGGCGTTCGCTAGTAAGTAGCTGGCGTTCGCTAGTACGTAGCTGGCGGTTGCTAGCAAGTAGCAGGCGATCGCAAGAAGCGAGTTGTCGGTCACTGGTTAGTATCTGGCAGTCCCTAGTCGTAGCTATAAGGTCCCTGATAAAGAGCTGTTGGTTGGCAAGTAGCTGGCGGTCGCTAGTAGCGAGCTGTCGGTCACGGGTAAGTATCTGGCAGTCCCTAGTCGTAGCTATATGGTCCCTGGTAGATAGCTGTTGGTTAGTAAGTAGCTCGAAGTTGCTAGTAGCGAGCTGTCGGTCGCTGGTAAATATCTGGCAGTCCCTAGTCGTATCTATAACGTCAGTGGTAAAGATCTGTTGGTTGGGAAGTAGCTGGCGGTCGCTAGTAGCGAGCTGTCGGTCACGGGTAAGTAGTCGGCGGTCACTGATGGACATAGCGAGTTACTGCCCCTCGCTTTGGTACGATTGCCACTGTCTCTCTCGCTGTCAATGGTCAGGCAGAGTTAGAAGGAGTGTGGTTCCTTGAGATGCACATGTACATCACTAACACCCTGTAGCGCATCGACATGAAGGGGTTCGGGTAACCGCTGGCACTCGATTCACTGCATGAAAAGGTTATTTACTGGTCTCTCTCGGTCGCTGGGTAAGTAGCTAGCAATCACTGGTGGCGAGCTATGGTCACTAGTAGCGAGCTGTCATCACTCGCAGCAAACTGTAGCTCGCTGATGAAGAGCTATTGGTCACAAACGTTCGCTGGTTATCAATTATGACAATTATCATCGACATATCACTAATATCAATATTTTGTCCTCAGGAAAAACGTGACCTCATCACTGGCCTAAAAACCCGCACAAATGCGGGACGACCCAACTGGGACAAAGTGTTTAAACAACTACAGGAACAAAACAAGGGCAAGGTATGTTTTCTATTCTCTATTGTTAATTCAACTGTTATAATACCATCATCATTATAATCTGTTACAGTTACAATTACAATTCATGTTATTATACTTCAGCCCACCCCAATTCAAACCACAACTATTTCATAATTATAAAATCAGATAAAAACAACGATGGAATCAAAATGAAAGCTTCCGATAATTTCTAATTATCTAAAAATGGCCACTCAACAAATGTCATATCGCACCTTCAGAATTAAATAGACCCAATCCAAAATTTTGACGTTGGGTCATAAACGCTATAAACAACCACTTTCAGACTTTAATTATTACTTATTTTAATCAAAACTAATATTCAGAGTTTGGGTAAATAAGTAAACTTTGAAGTACAATAACAAAATATTTCGATATATCTGTACCATAGCTGATTATTTCTAAATAAATACACATTTCACAGTCTTTAAAACTTTTTTTTTATTAGGTCTCTCTAATTCTGAAGGTGCGATATTGCTCTACTTAATTAAAAATTAAGTAAAGATCTTTTATATATTTTTCAAGGTGACGGTGTTCTACTGTGGGCCGCCTCAACTAGCTCGAGTTCTGCGCGTCAAGTGCGACCAGTTTGGCTTCGGTTTCAGGAAGGAGGTATTCTGAAGAAGAGAGCGGTCAGGATATACTGGACACGTGGTGTCTCTGCCAGATCAAGATGGACTTGAACATGGAGCGTGATGGAAGGAAAGAGGGGTCTTGGTATACTGAACAGTAACTTCAGCAACTAGTTAGGTGTTCTTAATGTGAATAATTACGGTAGATTAAAACTTCGAAATGTAATATACCGTACTTTTTGGGGTTCCGTATCCGAATGGCAAAAAAACGGAACCCTTATAGTTTTGTCAAGTCCTTCTGTCTGTCCGTCCGTATGTCACAGCCACTTGACTTTTATTCTGAAAGTATTATCATTACACAGTTGAAACTTGGTACGTAGATCTATCATGTTAACCGCTTTATGATTCCCGTGCAAAAAAAAATATGATATTTAAGGGGACCTCCCATACATACATAAACCTAAAGGCTGCAACTGATTGTGTGTTTATAAATTGCTAAAGATAATTCGATGACCTCCGTGGTCGAGTGGCTAGCACGCTGGTTTCAAGCGTCGCCATCTCGTGAGGTTCCGGGTTCGATTCCCGGTTGGGTCAATGTAGAAAACGATCTTTTCTATATTGTCTCGGGTGTTGTGGTACCACCGTTGTGTCTAATTTCCATAACACAAGTGCATTGACTACTTACTTTGGGATCAGAGCAATGAATGTGATTGGTGTTCAATATTTATTTATTTAAATTCATTTTAAATGTAGAGCTGTTGTAATATTTAGCTCCAATTAGACAATAAAACGTTCTTAAGTTTCCGCAGTCTAGATATACGGCAAATTTTGCACATTGTGTTTATATTTTAAACAAATGTTGTTTAATATTTATGAATGAAATAAAATTGTCTAATGTGTTCAGAAAATAAGTGGTAAGTTGAATGCAATTTTTACCCTTAAGCGAGAACTTATTTATATATTGCACTAAAATAATTATTACTTAAACTACACACAGGGTGGGAATGAACCATAATAGTCCTTAAAATAATTTTAACAACAAAAAACATTAGATAATGCATACTATTTCAATTACTTACATTATTATTTCTGTTAGTTTGTCTTTATTTATTAAATTAAACTAAGAGATGATTTTCATTGTATAATGGCGCTGCCATAGCAAGTAAATAAATAAATATCCTTTAAATAAATATCCTTTGGACATTCCCACACATCGCCATCTAGTCCCAAAGTAAGCTACTCAAAGCTTGTGTTATGGGTGCCAGACAACGGATATAATACTTAAATACTTTTTGTTTGTAAATACATACATGATATACATAGAAAACACCCAGACCAATACAAACAGACATGTTCATGCACACAAATGTTTGCATTGTGCGGGGATCGAACCCGCACCCGCTGCGTAGTAGGCGATTTCTCGACCACTACACCAGACGGGCCGTCGAAATATAAAATAGAATAACTAGATTAACCAGTTTTAAATCTGTACTAATTTTATAAAGCTGAAGAATTTGTATGAACGCGCTTATCACACAAACTACTGGACCAATTTGAAAATTCAAATATTTGGATAGCCTTATTATCGAGGAAGATTTTAGCTATAAAACATCACGCTGCGACGAGAGGGGAGGGCGCAAACTCTTAACGCGTGGACGTAGCCGTAAGGACAGCTAGTAAATATATAAAAAAAAACTAGCGGACCCAGCGAACTTGTTTCGCCCCCATCCTCGTCTTGCCCGGCCTCGTCCCACCAAGCCACGTTATTAAAATAAATGTTAAGGGTGGACAACCCTTATCACTAAGGGGTATGAAAAATAGATGTTGGCCGATTCTCAAACCTATTCAATATGCTCACAATATTTCATGACAATCGGTTAAGCTGTTTCGGAGGAGTACGGGAACGAACATTGTGACACGAAAATTTTATATATAAGATAAACTTAGCACTATTTAAAAAAAAACTCATAAGATAATCCACGTATAATTTTACCAGTATAATATGATATCACAAAATGTTAGTGATAATGTATCAATAGTTTGAACTTTACGTGAATTAATAATTTAAGTAAACAACTTAATTTACGTCCGGTATTTGAAGATTTTTAGTGGCAGTTCATCTAATTGTGCAGTCCAAAATAAATGGTAGAATAAACTGCTATTAAACTACCTTTCGATATCGGCAAGTAGATAATCTAATAATACATGATTTATTTATTATGTGTTTCGTTATTTATTTTGTTTTTTGCATTTAATGTGAAAAAAACAAATATTGATTATTTTAATTTTCCACAATACAATTCTGTGACATTAAATAAATGTGATAATGATTAAGTTACGTTAAGGTATGAATATAATATCAAGTTATTGTCATTTTATAAGAATGATCAAAAATATAAATGTTACCACTTTGTATTGAATAGGCGATAGTAAAATCTCATAAAAATATTACTCATTTTTGTATTTCATTTATATTTTTTGAAATGTTTTAATAAATGAATGTTATCTATAAATAAGAACTCGTATTTTAATACTTACAATACCCAAACTTAACACCTATTTTGAAATGCCATTTCAAAACTGCTACGACAAAAAAAATTACACCCTGTATATTTTTAAAATCTTTCAAGGAATTAAATTCATTATACTAACCAATAGGTGTGATAAAATAACTAAGGATGGAAGAAGAGAGGGGTCAAGGTTGAAGATCGAAAAAAAAGGATTATTTGATCGTCAAATAATTTCAGACACAGAACTTAAATAATATGACGTAACACTCAAATCTATTCTAATCTTATCATTGACGATAAGCGATGATATTGGTACTTTGTACGTTTGTATAACTCGACACGGCAAAGATAGCAAACCGCGTCACTATTAGATTCATTTTCTACGTCACCATGACACAGTAGATTTTTACTAAGTGTATAAATAAATACTGCAATGAAAATAACATAGCTAAGGCAAAGTTCGATATGTTTATATTGAAGGTAGAACAGTCACAGTTGAACACCCTGTATTAAACCAAACCGATGTTTGTTGTTCTGGATTTTTCAAAATTTTGAAAAAAAGACGCGTGGCACTCGAGGACTGCCGTGATAAAGCTATTGCATAGCTTTTTTTTATCAACTTATGCAATTATAATGATTTATTTATTTATTTTATTTATACAACCAATGCCACCTAAAGGCGGGTTGCTGAACTAAAGAGACAAGCGTGTGATTCCAAAAAGTCATTAAAAGTTCTGCTATTCATCGATAGACAGAAAACTAAAAAGTATCACCGTTGTGCCGGTCGGAGTGGAGGGTGTTAGGTTATTTTCGATACAGAATTTCTGGATTCGGTCTCCACGCCAAGGCCCGCGATGGAAGCTATGCAATTAAAAAATGGGTTTATACGAAAAGAACTATAAAGATAAAGATATTTATTTACTAAATATATGTACACATACATGACAATAAAACAGTAATTTTATTATCAACATGTTTTGCCAATATTCGGCGTGTAAAAATGTCATTAAAGTGAACAAATTGTTGTCTAATTTGTAACTGTCACGATTGTAGTTGTCTTATAAACCCCAAAATATAAGGACACACATATAAGGATACACTTGTGGACCCCAGTATGTAATTATATCTCCATTACTTTTCTCCTCCTAATTATCTTATAAAATCATTTTTTTATTCTGTGTAATAAATACACTAGCACCTGACTATTAAATTACTGCATTAGTAGCAAAAACATGTATTCTAAATACAAGCAATCTATCTATTTCGTCTAAAAGAATTGTATATGAAAAAAATATATATATTTCCTACTTTCATTCTTAAAGTCGAAACGATCCTTTTGGATCTGCAACCATTGTGGTACAACGTCACATTCGCGACTCGCGTAGTATAGGAAGTGACGTCACATGGCCTCGCCCGAGGCCGTCCTAAGGCCGTGGCCTCGCTCGAGGCCGCCTCGTCCTTGCCGAGGCCATCGGATCCCATCGCGGCCTTGCCCGAGGCCAAAGCCTTGTAGCGAGGCCGAATCCTTGAGGGAAGGTTGAATTTTCGGCCGTGATATTTGGCGAGGTTTGGCAGTTTCGGTTCTGCATGACGTAGAAGGAAGTACCTATTGTGACGTAGGTGTTGATAACGTGTGTTGTAGGTACATCTTGGTGATAATAATACAGTTTACATATTCGTCTATCTTTATAAGTTACCAACTTTATCATTAAATCATTAATTTAAAAATATTTAAAGGGTAATCCAAGGTAGTTGTTAAGTGAAATATTTTCCCTTTTTCGTAAAATTCCTAATCGCTATGTCTCAAAATAAAATTGTTTCAGAAATAAATTATAAATGAGATAACATAAATAATGTAAAGTTATGGTGGGTCATTTAGTCATTATTATGATGATGAGGTATAATTGTGTAGAACTAAATTTACTATGACGGCTTATGTAAACGGAAGTTATACAAATTTCATACTAAAAAGGAACTTCCAAGTAGTAAGTGTAATCGCTGAATCATATTTTCCTGAAAATCATTTTCCCCTATTTTTTCCTGTTAAGCGACATCTAGCAATGTTAGTGTGAACTAACTAGTTGTTTGGATTGTCTTCGAAGACAATTTTAGAGCGGCCACATACCTGCACGTAATGCTATGTTTGCTCAATAGATGGCGCTGACATGCATAATGTATTGACTCCTTGTTATAGGTATCTACAGTTTAAAATTAAAGATGTTCTCAAATACATTATGATGTAGTGAAAAAATCACACAAATTTTTATTTCGAAAGTTTGTGAGGATGGACGTTTGAGAGGTTGTACGTTTGTTACTTCTTCACGGAAAAACTACAAGACGGATTTAGATGAAACTTTACTATAATAAAGGTAGCTGATGCGCCGGAATAATAGCACATAAACTATATGCACTGTTACATTTTTCCGATCAGACATAAGCTTCACCCAGCCGCTATTTTTCTAAGGAAAAAAAATGTCATTTTGTGTAGGTTTTTTGATGATCGTATTGTCGATTCAGTAAAAAGTTAAAAGGGGTTGAAAATTTACTTATAACTAGTAGTATTATAATATCTGGGCTTATAGGTAAAACGAATTTTAAAGAAGGTAATTTGAAAGATTTTCTTTCAGAAAAATACTTGTAAACGATAAAAATTCAACCGTCATGCCGAATAATTATGATAAATAACATATTTTATTTAAGACTCAACAAAATATTATACGTGTCTTTCTATACTTACTTACTTCTTCATGTTTCAAAAGAATTAATGACCCTTTTTATCCTCTGTAATAAATGATAAGATATCTTAATTGATAAGGTTGATATTTTTTGTAAGCAATAGTTTATTCATGTCAATAGAAATACCTAAATAACTGTATTATTTCATTAATTACTGGACTATTGGTATAATTACTGTGTTATTGTAATAAATAAGAAAAAGAAGGTTTTTATTGTACCTAACACTAACTTTTCATTTAAAAAAAAAACTCCCGGAAAAGTATGTTTTTTTAAAAAAAGTGTGAAATTTTCCACATTACTGAAAACCCGAATAAAAAAAAATGCACTTTCCAACTCTTTCGCGCACCTAACTCAATAATTATTAGTATCTACTTTCGTGCCTACATTGCTCATTAATTATCATAACATGTTGTAATATATTTTGATCATTTATATTATTTCCTCATACATTTTAAAGTCGATTATGTGGTCAATTAATATGCAAGGAACTTTCACTCTCTCGATTGCCGCGAGTTTACCACAATATCTGAAGATATTCGAGCTGGGCTAGAAGACTCCAAAATAACTGTGCTAGTACTCATTGATTTTTCCAACGCATTTAATGTCGTTGATCATGACATCCTCCTGGCTATCCTTTCCTACTTGCGTATCTCGACACCGGCACTGGAATGGTTCTCCTCTTATCTCCGCGATCGTAAACAGGCTATCCGATTGGATCAAAGTATTTCCCTGTGGTACGAACTTGTAGCAGGGGTGCCCCAGGGTGGCATACTCTCGCCTTTACTTTTTTCTCTTTTTATTAATTTCATTACTCATGATCTCCTTGACTGCTCTTATCATCTCCATGCTGACGACCTGCAGATTTACTCCCAGACTGATGCCGACAACTTCAGTTTGACGATTGAGGCCATTAACAATAATCTCCAGTGTATTTCTGATTGGTCCACTAGATATGGTATTTCAGTTAATCCTAACAAATGCCAAGCCTTACTTATTGGTAATCCATATCAATTGGGTAAAATCGGTCAACCTATTGCTGCGTTGCGTTATAACGACTGCATCATACCATATAGCAGTCATGTTAAAAATCTAGGTTTGGTAATAGATAGCTCACTCAGTTGGGCTAACCATATCGCCGAGATTAGCAGGAAAGTAACTTACTCGCTTCGAACACTCTACCGATTTCGGAACTTTCTACCGATAAGTATCAAAATTCTGCTGGTCCAGGCACTGGTACTGCCTGTAATCGATTACGCCGATGTGTGCTGTACCAACTTGACCCAAAACCATTTAAACAAGCTTGAGCGTCTCCTTAATCACTGCCTTCGATTTATTTTTGGCATACGAAACTATGACCATATTTCTCCATTCCGTTCTCAACTTAATTGGCTCACTATCCGTCAGCGCAGAAATCTTCGAGTCCTTTGTACTCTTTTCAGTATTCTCGATAACCCGAATTCTCCCGACTATCTCAAATGTAATTTCAAATTTATGAGAGACATAAGTTCTCGAATCCTCCGTCCTAACAATGCCCTCCAGCTATACACACCTCTTCACAAGACTGCTTATGTCTCTAACTTCTTCACCCTCAGTGCTATAAGACTCTGGAACTCCCTCCCTGATACCATCAAGACTTCATCGTCTAAGTATTCGTTCAAAAAGTCTATTCGTGAGCTTTTTCTCAGTGAGAATACCACGTGATGCTTGATAAGGTTTGTCCTTCTCTGTTTCCCCTTTATTAATCTCTGTTAGCCTATGTATGGATAATTGTATGTATTCAAGTATGTTTAAGTAGGTTTATTTATTATTATTTACGTAAGTATATTAGTAGTTTAAATTTAATTTGTTGCTTTTATGTGTAATTTTACGCCGCCTCAATCGTTTCTGTTTCACCCAATGGTTGACTGGTAGAGAATGCTTTAAGCATTAAGTCCGCCATTTGTACTTTAGTTTTGTCAGTGCAATAAAGAATTAAAAAAAAAACATCACTAAAGTTTATTTTATACTAACAGTAAATCGACTTTTAAAACTAAAGTTTAATAAACACGCATAGACACACACACAAACAATTCATAATGATAAATGAAATAATGACAATTGCTATATCTCATTGACTAGCGGTTCCCGCGAATTCGGCCGCACGTTTTGAGTTTTCTCCCTCCCCTCCCGTCGCAGCGTGATGTTTCATAGCCTAAAGCCTTCCTCAATAAATAAGCTATCCAACATGAAAATATTTTTTCAAAACGGTCCAGTACTTCCTGAGATTAGCACGTTCAAACAAACAAACTCTACAGCTTTATAATATTAGTATATCTATACTAATATTATACAGCTTTATAATATTAGTATATCTATACTAATATTATACAGCTTTATAATATTAGTATATCTATACTAATATTATAAAGCTAAAGAGTTTGAATATTATAAAGCTGAAGAGTTTGTTTGTTTGTTTGTTTGAACGCGCTAATCTCAAAAACTACTGGCCCGATTTGTTTTTTTTTTACGTTGGATAGTCCATTTATCGAGAAAGGCTTTAGGCTATATAACATAAAGATACGACTCATAAGACCACAGCAGAAATGAAAAATGTTGCGAAAACGGGAGAAAGATATTCCTTTTGAGAGCTTCCGCTGCGTACGCTTTGGAAACCGCGTAAGTTACACAAAAATCATTTATGACAGGATTGTTCAACATTAAGAGTTCTATAATAAAGTCCGCGACAGCATATGTCTATCTTTTATGGTTGACTTACTACAACCTTTTTTATGTTAATAAATTTGTAAAAAAATAATGCATTATTTTCAGAGGTGTATTATACACACAGGTATTTATTCTTATCAAAATAAATACATTCATCATCACGATTTCATTTAGAACCAAGTTGCCCTTTATATCATTTGATTTCAATTAATATCTTAGGAGCTATCACAGTTTTAACATAACTCCGCACCAAAATAATGTTCGCAGCTTAAGTACAACGTGCGCTTGCGCTAATCTATACTAATATTATAAAGCTGAAGAGTTTGTTTGTTTGTTTGTTTGTTTGTTTGTTTGAACGCGCTAATCTCAGAAACTACTGGCCCGATTTGAAAAATCTTTTTTACGTTGAATAGTCCATTTATCGAGGAAGGCTTTAGGCTATATAACATAAAGATACGACTCATAAGACCACAGCAGCAATGAAAAATGTTGCGAAAACGGGAGAAAGATATTCCTTTTGAGAGCTTCCGCTGCGTACGCTGCGGAAACCGCTTAAGTTACACAAAAATCATGTATGACAGGATTGTTCAGCATTAAGAGTTCTATAATAAAGTCCGCGACAGCATATGTCTATCTCTTATGGTTGACTTACTACAACCTTTTTTGTGTTAATAAATTTGTAAAAAAATAATGCATTATTTTTAGAGGTGTATTATACACACGGGTATTTATTCTTATCAAAACAAATACATTTATCATCAGGAGCATTTCATTGAAAACAAAGTTGCCCTTATATCATATGATTTCAATAAATATCTTAGGAGCTATCACAGTTTTAACATAACTCCGCACCAAATAATGTTCGCAGTTTAAGTACAACGGGCGCTTGAACGTGCGCTTGCGCTAAAATATTATAAAGCTGAAGAGTTTGTTTGTTTGAACGTGCTTATCTCAGGAACTGCTGGACCGATTTGAAAAAATATTTTTGTGTTGAAAGAGAAAGGCTTTACGATATAAAACATCACACTGCGACGGGAGGGGAGGGAGCAAACTCAAAACGCGCGGACGAAGTCGCGGGGGACCGCTAGTATATTATGAGGCTGAAGAGTTTGTTTGTTTGAACGCGCTTATCTCAGGAACTGCTGGACCAATTTGAAAAAATATTTCTGTGTTGGATAGCTTATTTATCGAGAAAGGCTTTAGGATATAAAACATGGCGCTGCGACGGGAGGGGAGGGAGCAAACTCAAAACGCGCGGACGAAGTCGCGGGGGACCGCTAGTATGTAAATATTTATACATATACTTTATCTTTATCCTTGTACTTTGTTTGAGTTATATTGTATCATCGTTGATTTCCTAAATTATAACAAATGTTTGAAAAAATGATAAAAGCATTCTCTGCCAGTCAAACATTTAGGTCATGCAGAGAAATGGCAATGGGTGCAGCGAAAAGAAATTTAGAGAAAATCAACAAAAAAGTAACAATTAACTAATATTTATAGTAACAACTAAATCTATTTAGTCTTTAATTTCAAAAAGTCTGAAAACTTATTTTTTTCTAGAAATGTATATAAAATAACACTTATTTTTTTGCTTCTTGTAAATTATTAATAAATACGAGTTTTTAAGAAGAAATAGGGACAGAAGAACAGACATAGCCCTGAGAATCAGTAAGCTCAAGTAGCAATGGGCAGGGCACATAGCGCGAAGAACCTAAGGCTGCTGGGGCAGAAAAGTTCTAGATTGGAGACCCTTTATCCAAAGACGCGGCGTAGGACGTCTACCAACAAGATGGACAGACAATCTTTTAAAGATCGCAGGACCAAACTGGATTCAGAATTTCAGGCCGCATGTGATCGGTCGCTGTCGAAAACCGTCCAGCAGTGGACGTCCTTCAGCTGACAATGATGATGAGGTTGACGAATATTTTTAAAATAGCTATAGGGTGACTGAAAATAATACAATTTGTTTAATAAATTCCAAGACAACATCATTGCTCAGAAGTATGTAAATCGCTGTACACTCAGCTTTATCAATATCTCTTAAAACTATTGTTTATTTATTTAAAAAAATCATACCGTACGTTTCGAACTGCCAAAATGAATACTATTAGTAGTAGTAGTAGTAAAGTCAGCCTGTAACATCCCACTGCTAGGCAAAGGCCTTACCTCAACTATGAGGTAGTTTGAGCCGTACTCCACCACGCGGGCTCAATGCGGATTGGTGGAGGGGTGTTTGCAAGGCAAGCCCTGCTGTCAGATGTTATCAATTCGCGCATAAGACTTCCTTCTAGGCATAACGACTAATATCAACCGATATTAGCCGAGACCAACGACTTAACGTGCCTTAAGACTTAAGCACGGAGATGCTCGTGATGTACGTCACTTATATTATGGTCGGAATGGTCACCCATCCAAACACGACCGCGCCGTAGGTTACCTCACTTCGGTATCACTACCAAAGCGCTGCTACTACTGCTTCATTATAGCGTATTCCTTTGAAATTTAAATTTTGAATATGAAACCATTTGTATGAGTTTATGACAAGTGGCATCAATTCGTGTCGGTGTCGCGCTACGAGCACCTCGCGATGTGCATGAATACGATTCCTTTACACAATTCCACCTCTGAAAAAAAGATTTTTTTTAAGATTGTATGTGGTGTTAAGTTTTACTGGCACTTCTGGACCATTTCTTGCTCTGCGGTCGACGCTCTGTCAATAGAGGATTCCAGGCCGCCGCGTCGTGCTGACGTTATTATTATTACTGTCTATGCTCTTAGAGAACTAACTATTGCTTGTTAACGAATTTTGGTGGGTTTTGCACACGTTATGGCTAGTCTTTTCAATAAATAGACAGGGCATCATTTTAATGTGTCTTTTGAAAAATGTTACTATATTAAAAAGTGGTACAATTGATTCTGCTCGTTATTTTAATCAACCTATTTTCAGGTTTTGCGCATTTGGCGTTTTACGTTTACTAGCGATTTTTGCAGCGATTTGTTTAAAAGCCTCGCAACTACATTGCGTTTAATAATAACTGCTTTGTGAAGCGTGCATATAATAATAGTATAGTCCCCCTAGCCGATTTAGAATACGGTAGCCAGTGATTGACGATGACTAACACAGGTGCTATCTCTATTCCTCTATATAACTCTCATAGCCCAATGCGGGACATCAATCTGCCACAACCGGAGAAAGATCAGGAGCTCTATTTTTGAATCACTCGCTTCAAGAAGAGTGATTTTCGTTCGAAGAAGAATTAAAAGTCATAGAAAAAAAACTCGTTATCGAACGAAAATCACTCGCCATTTCGAAGCGAGTGTTTCAAAAATAGAGCCCCAGGCGCAGGACCAACTGCTTGACGTGTTTCCGAGGCACGGAGGTTAAAAACACCGCCAACTGCCAAACTTCGAACAAGCCTGACATTTCTGAACATAAAAACCTATGTACAATAAGTATTGTATTGTTTGGCCCGACTTAGGAATTGAACCCGGGACTTCTGGGGCAGTTTTCGCTTTAAAAAGTGACCCTCTAACCGCTGCGCCACCGAGGCAGTTACAGCGTTGTTTTTTAGAATAGAGAGCAAAGCATGCATATACAAAGAAGTACTATAACCTTCGTAAGGTTTTTCCTAATGAAATTTATGTGACTGATGATAGTTTAAAAAACCGGCCAACACACTAAGGGTTCCGTGCCAACTTTAACTGAATTAGACATCCACTTACTTCCACTTGACTAAAATACCACTATAATTTGTTGAGAGCAAATATATGCCTTCTTTTCATTGTATTTGTATGAATAGCAAAGTTACGTTTTCGGTTATTGAAAATGTGTTCTATCTCAAAAACTACTAGTTCGATCTAGTTAATTTTTTTTTTCTGAAAGTCTTTGTCAAGATATACATCATGTATTTTTTTCCAAATTTATCACTTTGGAAGCGTCTATCTCTCAAACATTAGACTTGAAGAGAAAATGGTTAGTTAGGTTAATCAGTACAGTTTCGGAATAAAGTGGCTGTGACATACGGACGGACAGACAGACATATTTGACGAAACTATAAGGGTTCCGTTTTTGCCATTTGGCTACGGGTTCCGTACGTACTTAAAAATATGACCTGAAGGTAAATAGCTAAAATCGATTCCCCGGTTTTTTCTCGACAATACTGTTTAAATTTCTATAAGGGGGCATGAAAATCATACACTCATTAGGGTTCCGTAGCCGAATAGCAAAAAACGGAATCCTTATAGTTTTGTCAAGTCTGTCTGTCTGTCTGTCCGTCCGTCCGTATGTCACAGCCACTTAATTCTATAACACTGTTGAAATTTGGTAGGAAGATGTAAGTAAACCTAAACGTATGGGGTGACTATGGATAGGTCTCTTGAAATGACATAGGGGTTTATTAAAACCATTTTCTTTTTAAGTCTAACGTTTTATATCTAGACGCTTCCAAACCACAAACATAACTTTGTTCCTCATACAAACACTATGCAAGACAAAGTTATATTTGCTGTCAACAAAATATTCTGGTATTTACTAAGTGGAAGTAAGTGGATTCCCTAATTCAGTTAAAGTTGGCACGGAACCCTCAGTGCGCGAGTCCGACTCGCACTTGGTCGGGTTTTTTTTTATAAGAGGCATGCATATCATTCACAAATTTTTGACACCGACTGTACTTAAGTGGATAACAATTGCACAGTTGGTTCATGTGTTCTCGTCTCAAGGTCAGCTCGTTGCTGCATTTTAATATTTCAAGTACCAATTTTAGTTTTCCATATTTTTTTCATTACGTATTTACGGCGTGAAACTTTGATCGCTGAGACCGGTCGTCCACAGAGGACACAAGACAGCGATTATATTTAAAAGGAAATATATGAAAATTCGTACTGTTACGGACACCCAATCATGTTTAGTAATAAGTTTAGTTATATTTATTTGTAAGGATTTTTGATGATAATAAATATAATTTTCTGTTAGGGCCATAGCGAGTAAGCATTGTAATTAGCTTAGGGCTCGTTTTATTTCAATAATAAGAAACCTGTTAGTTAGGAATTCCCATTTGCAAATTAGGTAGGCAGGTAGGGTAACAATTAACTAGCTAGGAAATATTAAGAAATATGTAGGTAGTTTGGTACAGGGGCGAGGGAGACCCTAGTAGGCTGTCTCGCTCAGGTGGAGCGAGGCCGGTAAAGCCTTCGAATTTCCTGTCCCCCATATCGCGCTTTCTGAGGGTAGGTAGGAAACCCATAGAGTGGATTGTTGCGAATGGGAATTTTATCACGATTAATGTAGGTAGGTTACAAAAACGTTAGAAGGAATACGCAGATGATGTTATGTGTCCGTCCTTGTTTGTAACTAATCTGTATTAGTCGATAAGTCAGACATGTATTTTTGGTTAAATAAAGGGCCGTGAGCGGGCCAGATCGTACGCGCTCTCACGGTCACCGATCTCAAAAAGAAGAGTTTTATTTGGAATCTACAGTCTACACATCGAAGGAAAGATCGTCGGAAAATTGACTCAGCCTGCCTGTAGTCAATATCGTCTGGTCCGTTGCGATCCGGATATAAGAAGAAATCAGCAACGCGGCATCGACTTGTGCTTTGGTTAGCACATACGCCGAGGGATCTACGCCGAAGCACAGTGTAACCAGGAGCCGCGAATCGGCCTATACTCCTGTGGAGAGACGATCACATTTACACGGGTGTTCCGTGGCTCGGGCATTCACCACCTAACGGTGCCAAACGGTGTCTGTCTCGGGTTTAACGCCGATTCCCAGGCGGTGCAGTTTTCGGGCGAGCTGCCACATATCGCGCCAGCGATTGTGAACAAGTCCGACCGGCGCCGGTACGGTGTGCGTAAGCGTGGGGGCCGGACTGTAGGCACTGCGGAGGGTTCTGGACATTCCAGCCAGAACTGAGCACCCCACGGATGCGTACACTCTCTGCCGGGCGGTACCTCCCTTCCGATCCTGCACGACCATCCATCCCCAGACAGGCTCCCCTTGGTAGTGTACCTGTTTGGGATTGATAGGAGTAGGGGCAGCAAGTAAGAAGATGCCGACTACGCGCAGCCAAGCTGGGAAAATGGAAGCCGAAGACTCAAGACTACGCAACTTTGAAGAGCCACCCGCATCACCGTCTGTGCAAGCCACCGCGAGTACGTTACGACAGACTGAACTACCCGCAGAAGGCGGACGAATGGAAACGGCAGCAGAGAGACGTCACGACGCTAACGCCGACGCGCCTAGGATAAGGCCGCCGCCGTCGTCAAATAGGTCAAGCGTCGCCGCTCGTTTAAAGCAAGCCGAGTTGAGAGCAGCCGAGCAGTTGGCGGCTATTGAAAAGAATCTAATTCAGAAGAGATTAGAATTTGAGATCGCTACGATAATGGATACAACAGATGAAGATGACCGTGAGAGCCTACCCGCCGGTGAGACCCTAGCGAGGGTGGATGACTGGTTGGATCAAGCCCAGTCCCGGCGTCAAGATGTAAACATGCAACTACCCACAACCGAGATGTCTTGTAGCGTTCCTACCCTCCGTGAAGAGAGGAATGAAAGAAATAGGCATTTGTTTACGCGACGCAAAGAAAAAGATGCGCGTAATATAGAAGTGGATAGAAACCGACATTTGAATTCGCCGAGCATAGAATTAAATGAAGATGTAAACAACATTCAACAAGATGTGCAGCGACAGGTCGAGTCAAACAATGATTGTACAGCGAGACCCCAAGAGTATACGGACGGGGCGGAACGACTTGCTTACACATTGGAGAGGATTATGTCGAAGCGACCGGCCCCACGTCAAGCTATTGAGTTACCGATTTTTAATGGAAACACGAACGACTGGTTACCATTTAAAGCTGCAATGGAAGATTCAACGCGATCATGCAACTACAGTAAATCCGAGAACCTGGCTAGATTGAGGAATTGTCTAAAAGGAGAAGCCAAGGAGGCAGTAGCGGCGTTGTTATACCGTGCCACCGATCCGGACAAGATCATGCGAACGCTAGAACAATGCTATGGAAGGCCAGAAGTGATCATTGATCGGGCACTGGACGACCTCAAGAACCTGCCGCGAGTTGGAACGACAGCCAGTGAACTGAATTCGTTCGCGATTAAGGTACAGAACATCGCGTATACACTGGACTCCATAGATAATAAAAGCTACCTCAGAAATCCGATGATGACCCGAGAGGTGGTCGATAAGCTGAGCCCACACTTGAAAACAAGATGGTGCGACTACGCAGCGCGGTACGCAAGCTACTCGGAGCCAGAGATCGTGACATTATCGCAGTTTTTGATGGAGGAAGCGAATAAGGCGATTCGATTCGCATACGTGTCGCAACCTAGCAACAGTGCAGCGAAGAAAGAAGTGCAAGCTAAGCAGAAGGCTAACTCAAAGAAGCGAAACACTGGTGTGTACGCCACAGCCGAGGAAAAAGCTACGACGGCACAAGATAAGACGTGTTTATGTTGCGGCGGGGACCACGAAGTGTCGAAGTGCACAAAGTTTAAAACCATGACAGTAAAGCAAAGATGGGATTGGTTGAAAGAAGAAAAGATATGCTTTCTATGCTTGAACAATAAGCACAGGCGAATCAAATGTAAAGCACCGATGTGTAATGAGAATGGCTGTAACCGACGTCATCACAGGCTGTTACACACAGAGCGTGAAAACAGCGAAAGTCAACACAACCAAGAAGTGGTAGCCTCAGTTAGCCATACTGTGGGGGCATCCAAGGTGTTGTTGAAGGTATGTCCGATCGTCATTGAGGGGCCACGGGGTAGAGTAAACACACACGCTCTACTTGACGAAGGGTCTACGGTTACGTTGATCGATCAGGACGTGGCGGAATACGTCGGTGCAGAAGGCCCGCTTCGAGACTTACACATATGCAGTGTGAATACACAGAGCGTACCACACACGAGCAGAGAGGTGGAGCTTCAAATGATCGCCAGTAACAACGAGAAACATTTGGTGAAAGCGAGAACAATGAAGAATCTCCGCTTGAATACTCAAACGGTGGGTCGGAGCTGTTTAGAGTATGGACACATGCGTAACCTGAACGAGAGTGACGTGTGTTATGTAAACGCCAAGCCGCGTGTCCTCATAGGCGCGGACAATTGGCATCTGATAGTAAGCAGGAAGCTGTTGACAGGCAAACGCCACGAGCCAGCAGCATCGCTCACCAGACTGGGGTGGGTGATACATGGTCGAGCGCCGTCCCGAGTCATAAGGGAGAGAGATACGGTGTTGTTCGTCGACGACCATGGGAGAGCTCGGTCTACGCAACCTGACGAAGAATTACACAACATGGTGAAGTCATACTTCGACATCGATTCGCTGGGCATTCAGAAAAAGGAACGCGAGAACCCTGACGATGTGCGCGCCTTAGAAGCCTTTGAGTCAACAGTGAGATGTGTCAATCAGCGATATGAAGTTGGATTGCCGTGGCGCAAGGTTAACACAGTTATGCCGCCGAGCTACGAGGCTGCAAGGCGGAGGCTCACGTCAATAGAAAGGAAGATGGACGCATCTGAAGACTTCAAAGCAAAGTACACAGCCCAGATCGAGAGTATGTTTAGAAAAGGCTACGCAGAGGAATGCCGAGAAGCCGACACACAGAGCCCGCGTCTCTGGTATTTACCACACTTTGCCGTGGTAAATGTTAACAAGCCACAGAAGATTAGACTAGTTTTTGACGCCGCGGCCAAAAGCAACGGAGTGTGCTTAAACGACGCGCTACTAGAAGGCCCCGATCTGCTGAGGGACTTGGCTGGAATCCTGTTTAGATTTCGAGAGCGAGCTATCGCCGTAACAGCGGACATCAGGGAGATGTTTCTGCAAATTAAGATTGCTCAAGAGGACCAACCGGCGCAAATGTTTTTATGGAGAGGCGAGGACAGAGCAGCGCAGCCTAAAAAGTATAAGATGACATCAATGATTTTTGGCGCAAAGAGCTCACCGTTTCTGGCGCACAGTGTTAGAGACCACAATGCGAAGCAACATGCAGCAGAGTACCCGAAGGCATACGAAGCTATCACGAAGAACCACTACATGGACGATTGGGTAGATTGTTTCGATACACAAGAAGAAGCAAGCAACGCCGTCAGAGACGTCACGCACGTACACGCGCAGGCGGGATTTGCGCTCGCAGCGTTCAACTCCAATGGAGCGCAAGTCATGCGTAAGCTGCCACTAGAATGCCGTGCTGCGGACGCGTCGAAACAGCTCTGCTCAAGTGGAGAACAGCAGGGGCGTACCCTAGGCCTCGTGTGGAATGCCAGTACAGATGAATTGGGTTTTAACACTGACTTAGTTAGAGTGCCGCGTAAGGTGAAAACGCTAGAGCAAGCGCCGACCAAGCGAGAGGCGTTGAGCGCGGTTATGTCAATATTTGATCCGCTGGGACTGCTCAGTTACTACACGATAAGAGCGAAGATTCTTATGCAAGAAGTGTGGCGCCTACAAACCGGCTGGGACGAGATTCTACCTGAAAAAATAGCGAAGGAATTCAGCGTTTGGCTGCGGAACGTAGAGACACTTAGCAGTCTGCGTCTACCCCGCCTCTACACTTTGACGGGGGGAGTGACTGGAAAGCAGCTGCACGTGTTCTGCGACGCTAGCGAGTCTGCTTACGCGACAGCAGTCTATTGGCTTGTAGAGTACGAGGATGGATCACGTCGTGTGGTATTAGCGGCAGCAAAGGCAAGAGTAGCCCCGATGAAGACGCAGACGATACCACGTCTGGAGTTACAAGCGTGTCTTATCGGAACGAGACTTGCGTCGACAGTAATGGAGGAGCACAGATGGCAGCCCGATAGAGTTACGTATTGGACAGACTCTACGACCGTTCTGCACTGGATTGGGAACGATAGAGTGCGTTACACGCCATACGTAGCGCACCGCTTGAGAGAGATATGTGAGTTTTCAAGACCCGATCAGTGGCGGTGGGTGCCGACGCAAGACAACGTAGCGGACGACGCGACTAGAGTCGTCACAGAGATGAAATCAAATGAAGACAGATGGTTTACTGGGCCATCGTTTCTATACGAACCGGAGAATACATGGCCGTCTCAAGCAGGCTGCACAGAGAGCAGCGAGGAGACTGTATTTAGCGTCGCGACAGAGGACAAAGGGAGCGTGCCAGACGCCGGGCGCTTCTCGAACTACGAGCGCTTAGTGAGGGCGATGGCGTATGTGCTTCTATTTATAGATAAATGTCGCAAGCGCGCAACTGTTTTGACCAAAGAACACATAGATAGAGCGGAAAGATGGCTGATGAGGCGAGCGCAGGCAGACTCATTTCGAGAAGACATAGAGCGCCTAGAAAGAGGTCAGAACGTGAAGGCGGGGAGTCGCATCCGAAGACTTGATCCATTCATCGACGAGGAGGGCGTGTTGCGGGCGAGAGGAAGGACGAGGGCAGCGGGTGTGTCTGCCCCCGATACTACGCCCGTAATATTGGACGGCAGCCACCCGTACGCGCGGTTGTTGTGCAATAGGGAACACCGTCGCGCCCATCACTCGCACAACGAACGCGTCGTCAACGATGTACGACAGAGATACTGGATACTGCGATTGCGACCTACTGTTCGGGCCGTGGCCTATAAGTGCGCCTTTTGTCGTATGAGAAAGGCGAGACCTGTGACACCTGTGCTGGGAGACTTGCCACGCGCTCGAGTAGAGGCTTTCACCAGACCATTCTCTAACTGTGGTCTAGATTTCTTTGGTCCCATGATCATAACTGTGGGCCGTCGTCACGAAAAACGGTGGGGAGCGTTATTCACATGCCTCACTACGAGAGCCGTGCATATAGAGTTGGTAGCGAGCCTGTCGACTGACTCGGCTATCATGGCGTTGCGGCGTATGGGAGCGCGACGAGGGTGGCCACAGAAAATGTACTCAGACAACGCGACGAACTTCAAAGGCGCAGACAAGGAGCTACGAGCAGCGAATGAAGAATGGGAGCCAGCTCTACGAGACTATGCGCTCACCCAGCGCATCGACTGGCGCTACATAGCACCAGGGGCACCGCATCAGGGGGAGCGTGGGAGCGTCTCATTCGCTCTGTCAAGAACGCTCTACGAGTCACTCTACATGAAAAGGCACCGAGAGAAGAGGTACTGCAAACTCTACTGGCGGAGGTCGAGCACACCATGAACGCGCGACCGCTAACACACGTGCCGGTCAGCGCTGACGACCCGGAGGCGCTCACCCCGAACCACTTCCTACTAGGGGGACCGCGCGGCCTACCCATCATCGGGCCGTGCGAACCAGCGTCGAGGAAGACGTGGAGGGCGGCGCAAGCGCTAGCCGACGAGTATTGGCGCCGCTGGCTTAAAGAATACCTACCGGACCTGGTGCCGAGAAGAGGAGCCCGAGATATCGCCGAGGTTGCTATCAAGCCCGGTGATCTAGTCGTCGTGGTGGACCACACACTGCCTAGAAACGTGTGGCCACGAGGCGTCGTCACAGAAGTACATCCTGGACCTGACGGAGCAGTGAGGAACGTCGAGATTCGGACCAAGGGCGGCGTGTTTCGTCGACCGGCGTCGAGATTGGCTGTCCTGCCGGTGGAATAAGAAGAGGTTCGCACTTCGCAGCGCTTCACCGGGGGGAGACTGTTACGGACACCCAATCATGTTTAGTAATAAGTTTAGTTATATTTATTTGTAAGGATTTTTGATGATAATAAATATAATTTTCTGTTAGGGCCATAGCGAGTAAGCATTGTAATTAGCTTAGGGCTCGTTTTATTTCAATAATAAGAAACCTGTTAGTTAGGAATTCCCATTTGCAAATTAGGTAGGCAGGTAGGGTAACAATTAACTAGCTAGGAAATATTAAGAAATATGTAGGTAGTTTGGTACAGGGGCGAGGGAGACCCTAGTAGGCTGTCTCGCTCAGGTGGAGCGAGGCCGGTAAAGCCTTCGAATTTCCTGTCCCCCATATCGCGCTTTCTGAGGGTAGGTAGGAAACCCATAGAGTGGATTGTTGCGAATGGGAATTTTATCACGATTAATGTAGGTAGGTTACAAAAACGTTAGAAGGAATACGCAGATGATGTTATGTGTCCGTCCTTGTTTGTAACTAATCTGTATTAGTCGATAAGTCAGACATGTATTTTTGGTTAAATAAAGGGCCGTGAGCGGGCCAGATCGTACGCGCTCTCACGGTCACCGATCTCAAAAAGAAGAGTTTTATTTGGAATCTACAGTCTACACATCGAAGGAAAGATCGTCGGAAAATTGACTCAGCCTGCCTGTAGTCAATACGTACTAACATTTAAGGCATTTTATATTTATGTTATTTTTATGGGATTCTTGCTCTACATTATTATACCCATTTACATAACCACAGTGCACAAACTTTCAAATGTTTTTTATTCACGTGCAAATCTTTAAAATGTTTTTTTATTCACGTTTGGCACTTAAACCTACATTTTGATAATTTGCATGAATCATTCGCATCACAGTCCTTTTACAATTGAAGTGTCATTAGATAAATCGTTAGTTCATTATTAATGGCATTGTACAGATGAGATGACTGTCTTGCATACTGTCTTTGTCTGTCTTTTAGAAATGTAGTCTTGGCCGGCACAAAGAGCACAACGTCTTTTTAACCGACTTCAAAAAAAGAGGAGGTTAACAATTCGACTGTATGTTTTTTTTTGTATATACGTTACCTCATATCTTAGTCATGTGTCAACCGATCCAAAAAAAAACGCTCTGCTAGAGAATATACCTTCTAGTATGTCCCATTGTTGCCAATTCAGGTATGGGTATCCAATGATGGGATCTTGGTGTAATCGAGGAAAATTTTAAAGAATTGTATAGTGTTTTTTACTAAAATCATAATGTTGACGGGTAGTTACGTCTGGTAGTCAACTTCTTGTGGTACAACTCCCCCCTTCCCTTCTCTTATGAATTCACTAAAAATGAAGAAAGGTTTAGACTGTATTTTATGTTCATAAAGATGAAATAAGAAACAAAAAATTTGCGCACGAAAATGCACTAAAAAGTCTGAAAAAAACTCTTGACCATTGAAAGGAAAGGAATCCATTTTAGGCAAATAACTTCTTTTTGGAGTCGGTGCCATCACTTTGACCATCAAGCATCAACTATCAGAGCACCGACTCCAAAAATAAATTGTTTGCCCAAAATGGATTCCTTTCCTTTCAATGGTCAAGAGTTTATTTAAGACTTTTTTGTGCATTTTGTTTTTTTGCAATAGTACCTAGTCCTGGCCGGCACAAAGGGCACAACATCTTTTTTCCTTCTCCGTACTGTTTTGTCTTGGGTGAAATAGAGTGTCTTGTGTTTACGACGAACAGTAAGTAAAAGATAGAGTTTTCTCACGCTCAAGTGTCCAGAAAGTGAGTAGAGATCGCTTGTGAAAACATGACTTTTAGCAAAACATATTAGTTTAAAAACAAAATATGCAATGCTAAGCCATGCATGTATAGCTCAAAGGTGTAAGACTAGTCATTAACTATTACTCGTGTATGAAACCGGCACCATGAACAAATCTCGTCCGCCACAAATTGATGCCACTTGTCATAAACTCATACAAATAGTTTGCTATTCAAAATTTAAATTTCAAAGGAATACGCTATAATGAAGCAGTAGTAGCAGCGCTTTGATAGTGATACTGAACGCAACCTATAGCGCAGTCGTGTTTGGATGGGTGACCATTCCGACCATATAAGTTACGTATATCACGAGCATCGGAAGGCACGTTAAGCCGTTGGTCCCGGCTAATATCGGTTGATATTAGTCGTTAAGTCTACTCAGAGGCCTTATAGGTGACTTGATAACATCTGAGAGCAGGGCTAGTCGCTTGCCTTGCAAACACCCCTCCACCAATCCACACTGAGCCCGCGTGGTGGAGTATGGCTCGAACTGCCTCATAGTTAAGGTAAGGCCTTTGCCTAGCAGTGGGATGTTACAGGCTAACTTTACTACGTTATAATCTCGTCGTCGTATTTGCGAAACATTTTTTGCTTGGCATCACTTCTCTTTACGTTGTAATAACAACTCACTTAAGACTATAGAGAATGCTGTATATATGAAATATGATGCCCTATGTCCACTGTTTTTACTATACATTACAAAAAGTTAATAATTTTAGAAAAAAAAAACTATCATCATTCCTTAGTAAAATCCCGGGAATCCTATAATACCATTACAATTTGTTGATCAACAATTTTGATTTTACCAAAATGTTCGACACACCAACGATAAGTTTCAAGAAAGACCAATTCTTTAAAGAAATAAGAACGTAAACAATCTAATTTAAAATACCATCTCCGATACGTTATCACTAGGCCCGTACCATTTTGGACTTTATTACCTAGTACGTAAAGACAGCTGAAACACCGGCGTACGCGCAGATATTCTGAGTCAGTAGTAACTCGGACTTGATAGCAAACGGTTGTGTTTCAAAACAGGAGTTTAATAGGTGGTGTCAAAAGTTCACGAGTTGAAATTAGAATGTGCTTGTGCTAAACTATGGAGAAATACTGGATTTGTTTGTTTCTGCTGTCGTTAGCTGCTGTGAATGGTAAGTTTTAATGTTATTATTTGAAAGCTTCGAAACACATTTTGCGACTTGTAAGTGTATTATACTAAAGGAACTATTGTATTGAAGATTCGTTCGAGAAAAGTGTCATTCGTTGTGAATGATAAAGTATTTAGTCATCATTTGTAGCAATCATTTAGATAATGTATTGCCAATTCCTTTTGTTTGATTCACACATACTTTAAAAGGTGCTCTTTAATTACGATAACGATAATGTTTAGTAAGTAGTGGATATAGAGTTTAGGTAGTTGTAAAAACACGATGTTTTGAATTCGGTTAGCGTTCCTCTTTTCCTTATCATTTAGATTTAGTTGAAGATATAAAAACGTTGAAGATGGCGTAGCTACAACAAGCTATTTCTAAATTACGGCTTGTCACAGTGAAACAAAGAATTTAGTTTCTTTCATACTCTTCTATGCTAATATTATGCTGAAGAGGTTGTTTGTTTGAATGCACTAATCTCCGGAACTACTGGATCAATTTAAAAAATATTTGTGATTTGGATAGCTTATTTATCTATTATAAGAAAGGCTATTGAGCAAACTCAAAACGTGCGGCGGACGCAGTCGTGGGAGGACGCTAGTATTTCATGTAACTCAACAACTTCAAAGCTCTATATTAAGAAACTGTTGTATGTTATTAAATCATCTTATTAATTAAAAAACTAACAGAGTTGTTAAAAAGCTGGATAAAACTTTTCAGGAGATAATATTAGCCCTTAATGGCCCCATAGGTCGATATTGATACAAAATTAAATATGCCGTTCTCGATGTCAACAAAAATGTTCATAACAAGTTTTTATGAACATAAAAACTAAATTATTTATGTTTTTTTTTCATTCGCAATCAAACAGCAGGGAAAGTCACGTATCCTTTAATAATTATATTTTTCATGTCCTCATACCAAAATATATAAACATTGCTTATTCTAACAGGAAAAAGGTCAATCTGCTTGTTCATATGCAAAATATTTTGGTACGTAGGTTTCGAATTTTCCCTGTAAGTTTATTAGGTACAACGTATTAATTAAACTAAATTGCATAAATTCAGCAAGCAATGCGCCTACTTGCATACTGTGTACACTTTATTTAAAACCGAAATTATACTATAACTGGCATTCCCCCGGGCCTTCATCTGCGCGTTTTAAGTTTTTATTAACCTACATCTCTCTAAATCAAGTATTCCGGAAAAAAAATACAAAAATTTCCCTGAATAAACTCTTCAAATGACTCCATTTTAGGCAAACCATTTCTTTTTTGAGATGGTTTTTCCTTTTATAAACGTTAATATTATGTCAAAACTGGTATTAACAGACATACATAGATAGGGCGGGTTCTACCTTTTGACTTTGTTTATTAATAAGCTACAAAGTACTTTCAATAAGTTCTGGCTTCATAATCACTGAACTCCTAAACGTTAAGGAGTTCCACTGGAAGCTCAGCACCACAAAATGGTGACTATCAGACATAAAGACATGTCAACATTGAAATACTAGTACAAAAACACTAAACACACAAACAACAATCGACATACAGTTGAATTGACAGGAGGAAAATGAGTTCATCTTAAAAAAAATACATACTCAGTTTCTAAGTAAGTTCCAGGATAAAAAAACTTATACCATCTTTGTGTCTTGCATGAGAAAATATAGAGTTCGCATGTAACAACTTAATCAAGTTTGGTTCAGTCCTGGAAAGCAAAGGATTGATTCTAAAACTAAATTATCTTATCCTCTTCTAAACAAAAAAAAAGAGACAGACTTCAAAGCTGAAACTAAAGCAGTTCTATGCATTTTTCCTTTTTGTTCTTGCGATAGTTTTTTTAAGTAGTTATATTACTTGATTGTTTAGGTAAAAAGATCAAATTCACCATCAAAATGTCACAATCACACGAAAAAATTCAATTGGCCGTGAGAATCGTCACCCTGTACGGGAAAAAATATTTATTTATTTATCTGTTTGTAAGATAACAGATTACAAAATATTCAATACAGGCAGGAGAATGGAAAATGGATTCGAAAAAACGGGTTTCCTTTAAAGGGTCAAAAGTTTATTTAAGACTTTTTTGTGCATTTTGGTTTTGAAGTCGGTTTTTACTTTTTAAAGTTTATTTTATTATTAAACGAGAACTCCCTTATGTTCATAGACTATCTGAAAACTTGACATTTTGGGAACTTGACTTTCGGGGAACTTGACATTTTGGGAACTTGACTTTCCGAGAACTTGACTTTTCGGGAACTTAACTTTCTGGGAACTTGACTGTCCGGGAACATGACATTTTTAAACCGATTGACTTTTTTTTGGAATTTGACATTCTGGACTGAATTGATCTTTATTTTGAACAGCAAGTAACTACTAGCTATAACATCTAGCTATGCTTTTGTTTGAAATAAGAACTATTATAATACCCATACAGATATCGAAAACAAAGGAAAATAAAATGCTGCAAATGTCATTCATTTTACAGCTGTAATATAGGAAGCATATAATTCAATTTACGACAGCAGATATGGCACATCAAACAGTCTACCCGTGTTAGCCTCCGTGTATCTAATCGGAGATCCACTTTTACTGTGTTGCAGCAGTCAGATAAATAAAAGCGAAAGATATTTAATTTTACTAATCACAATTTTATAATATTTATTTTTAAAATGTTATTCAAATACATTTATGTCAAGGATGACACTGTTTTTAGCTACTGGATTATTGTATTTTTAAAAGCGTACAAACTAACTATCTGGCACCGTTAACGGACAAAATAGAAAGCATTTTTTCTTGAAACTATGTGAGCAAAGTAACATTCATTTCTAACGATTCACGAATTAATGAACTAATTAAACGTAATGAATGACTCCCAGACTGGAAATACCGAATAAAAGTAATAGGTTCATGAAAAAACCCAAACACTCTGTAAACGTAGAGTCATGATATTATTTATTTATTTAAAACTTCATGCAAAAAATATTATATTGTACATATATGCCCGGACTTACTGCCAAAAGCATTCAGCAAAGGGCAAAATGTCAGGGTAAAATACAGGTGGTGCAAGTAAAGTCATAAAGGAAAAAAAAGAGAAGAGAAAGTGACATGAAAAAGGAGGAGATTAGGTACAATTCGACAGTATTTTTTAAATATCTATGTTACCCTATATCTCAGTCATTTGTCGACCTATCGAAAAAATGTTTCGCCCACCTAGAGGATATACCTTCTAGTTGGTCCCACTTACATTATTTTCAAGTCGGGATCTGATGATGGGATCTTGGTGTACTCGAGGTAAAACCTCGAGTTTATAAGGCATGTTTAGTGTTTTTGTACTAGAATCTTTATGAAGACTTGTTGTTGCATCTGGTAGTTGACATTGAGTGAAGCTGAGCTGATGGTAGAACTCTTTAGGAGTTCTTAAGAGTTGCTTAAGAGTTCAGTGATTTTTAATGACATAACTTATGATAGGTATTCAGAGTCAAAATGTACAACGCCTTCTGTAATCACTATAAATAATCAAAAAAAATAGTTTGAAAAAAAGGAAAAGCCGACTTCAAAACCAAAATACACTAAAATATCAAATAAACTCTTTAAGACCTTATAGTGCATTTTGGTTGTGAAATCGAATTTTACTTTTTTTTAAAGTTAATTTTTAAAGTATTCGGAAATGTGTCGTCTTATATATTGTTGCATTTTAATTATTTTGTTAAATCATGTAAAACGTATTGAATTGTTCACCCTAACTAACACCCGATGATATAGCTATGTATCAATGCTATGTTTAAGTGCTTCATATAACTTGCGCAACGAATGTCTTTATTCTATACAAACCAAGCGCTTATCGTGTATCCATGACGTCATAGCAAATGAACCTAGACAAAACATAGTAATTACACTTGCCTACGTCGATGTAGCATCATAATACGACGCGAACGTTTCTTGCTTCTATTTTAAGACAAACTGGACATTAAAATATCAGCAAAAACAAAAGATGAATACGAAAAAAGGTTGTGCAACAAGCACTCAATTTTCTGTTTTTGTTATATAATTTTCTGTTAATAAATTATCTATTCATACAAAACTTCCTGCAAAAAATACATAATGTGGATTCAATGTCAAAACAATTATCTATATCATCATTATTTTATCAGCATCAGTCATCCTTTGCTCTGATCAGATGACGGTGATTAGGGCACTATGGTATTACATTTTGGTACCATCGTTGTTTCTGTTTCCCCCAGGACGAGTACATTTTACCTAATTTGGGATCAGAGCAATGTATGTGATTGCTGTCAAATACTTATTTATAATAGTTTGTAATGTTTTGCCTGCCATAAGCAATAAATTAATTATGAACAACATATCTGAATTTGATAGTAAGTAATACAACGTATTAAGAACTAATTACGTTTAAATCCATATTGTGATTGACTGACATACTGTTCAATTAAATCAAAAGATTATAATTATCAAAGAAATAAAATCCAAATAAAATATAGCTAAAAGCCGTCGGTTTTATAAGTGTTTCAGCAGGTTGTAAAGAGTTACCAATCGACCCCTAGTGGGTACGTAAAATAGTAGTGTGAACTTAGTTATAAATACAACTTCAGACTTGTAAGGTGTACAACTACTAAGTAGGAACGTTGACGCAACACTGCAGTCCCACCAACAAACTAAAAATAGTACCTCATGCTTCACCACTTATCTAGACATTTCCCGGATTGTCTGAATTTGCAAATCGTCCGCAGCGTCGGTAATATATGCGTTGGCGAATATATTTGCATTCATTTGTGTTTGCATAGGTACTCGGGTAATAATTATATACACTAAAAGGTGCTGTTGTGAACTCTATGATGTTTAAATAGATTCGCTGTGTGCGAAGTAGGTGGTCGGGGAACCCGAGTTGATGACAGCGCTCGTAGTGGACAAAAAAACCGGCCAAGTGCGAGTCGGACTCGCGCACTGAGGGTTCCGTGCGAACTTTAACTGAATTAGGGAATCCACTTACTTCCACTTAGTAAACGTTAGACTTTAAAATGGTTTTAGAAATCTCTATGTCATTTTAAGATACCTTTTTTCTATAGACTATAGGCACGCATAGGTTTGAGTAAATTTTTTTTTCAGTTTTCTTATTTTAAGAAGCCGAAGATTTGGTTAATAAATAACACTTGTATTGATAAGGAAGAGTGACTCCTTTTGGCACAGGTGCTATGCACTTAAAAGAACGAGTTTACATCTAATATTTTTATATGTCCTAGCAACAAATAAAGATTATTCATTTTCATTTCATTTCATTTTCATTGTAAGAGAATTGTAAATAAAGTGGCTGTGACATACGGACGGACAGACAGACAGACAGACAGACTTGACGAAACTATAAGGGTTCCGTTTTTTGCCTACGGCTTCGGCTACGGAACCCTAAAAACAACGTTTACAGACTTCTGTCACCGTTTCTCTAGCAATTTTGTACAACATTTCTGTTTACTTGCATTTCAATAAACTGTAATTAATTATAATATGTGTAAATGGATAATAAAATATTTATAAATATTTTTTTGTACTGACAACCAACTATTTGTCATTTCAACGTCCGCCAATAGTTAGTTATAGAACTATTATATATACGCACCACGGTCGAAATATACGAAAAAACCGGCCAAGTGCGAGTCGGACTCGCGCACTGGAGGTTCCGTGCCAACTTTAACTTAATTAGGGAATACCACAATATTTTGTTGACAGCAAATATAAATTTGTTTTTCATAGTGTTTGTATAATGTACAAAGTTATGTTTGCGGTTGTTGAAAATGTGCTATATCTCAAAAACTTCTCGTTCGATCCCGTCCGAACCAATTCTCGTTGAAAGTATTTGTGAAGGTCTACATTTCATTTTTTTTAAATTTACTCTCGCTTAGTTTAGAAATTAGATGGGGGGGGGGACGCCCATTTTTCCACTTTGGAAGTGACTATCTATGAAACGTTAGACTTTCAAACAAAATGGTTTTGGAAACCTCTATGCCATTTTAAAAAACCTATCCATAGACGAATCTTTGAAAGTAAACAATTGTTTCTAAATTAATGTTTCAGATATATTGTCATTGTTAAATATTGTCTCGGGTCTGGGTGTTGTGGTACCACCGTTGTGTCTGATTTTCATAACACAAGTGCTTTAGCTACTTACTTTGGGATCAGAGCAATGTATGTGATTGGTATCCAATATATTATTAATAATTTCGCCCATGGGATAAAAAATTAAATTAGTTACTGCGTTTAAGGTGGTCTGAGGCCATGCTATGTAGTATTTTCTAACAGTCAATAACAATTTATTAAAGATATACAAAGATGTAAAATAGCATTAAATAACAAGCCAGCGAATTATCTATTTAAAGTTGAATTAATTTATAACAGACAGCCACAATAATTGAGGACGGTTTTCCCCTGTTTTGCTAACAATAGAAATGTTAACCATAATAATAATAAGTTTGTGTTATCCTTTAATTGCGTAGGTTTATTTTAGTTGCATTAGAGTTTGCATTTATAGAACACTGTGACACTAGTAAGTAAAGCCAGTTTTTATTTGCTTGTCGAATATTGTCAACATATTCATTTTAAAATAAGAGAAATACAAAACTTAACATGGCCAATTACCTAATTGTTAAACACTGATATTGTTTTCATTTAAATAATAATTTAGTTTCATCCGGCAATCGAACCCGGGACCCAGCGATACTTAACCACTACACCAAGGAGTTTGTCAAGCATTAGCTGAAATCTTTGTCCCATTTGCTGTCTGCGGGGCAAGATTACAAGCTCTAGCACCTCATCTCGGTATTTTACATCAGTTATATTGCCTTGTATCCAAATGAGGTCCGTTCTACGATGGGCTATTGCATACGTAAACTGAAACCATTCTTAATGGTCACTTGTGCTTTTCACTGATAAATCCAGATTTGTATTTCATCCTGATTGGCGAAGAGTACGCATTTGGAGAGAACCTGGATGTTGGAATTGACTGCAACACCCACAACAAGTTTATGCATGCATGAGGTGGCACGATTTTATCATAGAAATTCTGGAGTTTTCTTTCCCTTGGAGGAGCCTCGCCGAACTTATATCGAAATGCAGTCCATACTCCGCAGCTACAGTAATACTGTACGACCTCCGTGGTTCGAGTGGCTAGCACGCTGGTTTCAAGCGTCGCCATCTCGTGAGGTTCCGGGTTCGATTCCCGGTCGGGTCAATGTAGAAAACGATCTTTTCTATATTGTCTCGGGTCTGGGTGTTGTGGTACCACCGTTGTGTCTGATTTCCATAACACAAGTGCATTGGCTACTTACTTTGGGATCAGAGCAATGTATGCGATTGGTGTCCAATATTTAAAATAAAAAAACTACAATAGTGAACCCCACTGGTACGGATACGACGCTCCGAGGACCCAAAACATGAATTCGTCACGGCGGTAGATCACATTAGCCATCTACTTAGGAGGAACAAATTCATTTGGAGTCGGTGCACGATGTCAAGCTAACTTACACCAACTATATAAGCTCATCACGCACCGACTCCAAATGAATTTGTTTTTTCGTAGATGGCCTTGAGAATCAGTAAGCTCAAGTGGCAATGGGCAGGGCACATAGCGCGAAGAACTGATGTCCGTTGGGGCAGGAAAGTTCTAGATTGGAGACCCTTCGACCAAAGACGCAGCGTAGGACGTCCACCAACAAGATGGACATACGACCTTATAAATATTGCAGGATCAAACTGGATGCAGACCGCTAGTAATCGGTCGCTGTGGAAAGCCGTGGGGGAGGCCTATGTTCAGCAGTGGACGTCCTTTGGCTGATAATGATGATGATGAAGATGATGTAGATGGCTAATGCGTTATTTTAAGCTTTATAATCAGGGTTTTTAAAGAGGTGTATTTTTTTTTTATTAGTGTTCCTACCTATAAATTATTATCATTAAACGTAGTACGTCCACTGCTGAACATAAGCATACCTGATATTTTATATTCGTCGCAATTCTTCATTATGGATAGGTAATGTAGGCGACGCACCACACATGCATATTTTTATTATTTATATTCCTGTCTGTGTGCATAAAATTGTATTACGTACCTTCTTATATTTTGAATAAAATCATTCGTGAACGACCGATGAGCGGACCAATCAGAGCGCAGCTCATCCCTTCACTCGTTCCCGCCATATTAGTTAGTGTTAGTTCTCAGTGTGTCAAAATCACGGCAACAACAAAACCCGCTCCTCGGTCGCGCCGCGATAGCCTTTCCAAAAAAAAGCGTGGTTCTTATTTCGATCCCCTACAAAGTTGTTCCTTCGGCCAGATCTTATCAGGGCTATGTTTCATACGCCACACAAAAATAGGCTTATGCCCAAATCGCGCGAAAACCTATTCGAAAGGCTCGAAAGTGCATCGGAGCACGTGTTGTCACGTGACACGGCAATGGATTCCGAAACGAAGATGCAATCTGCTAAATCCAAATCCATCACAGCGCCTAGTGCTACATCGTCATCCCGTGTCAGGCGTAAGCAACTGGAACTAGCAGCCGCGGAAGCCAAAGCCAAAATTGAGAAGGATTTGATCGACAAACGGCTGGAATGCGATCTGGCGATGATGGACGAAGATTGCTGTTCTAGAAGCGACAAGAGCAAGGCTGTCAGCCTCGTAGAGGACAAATACGACGTGGAGCAATGGCTGGAACAAAGTAACGCACAGTCGCCCCCAGCGGCGGCACCTATGGTAACGGAGGCAGCGCCGGCACCCGATGGCTCAGAACGCTGTCGCGCACCCGCCCCCGATGTACCTGCCAGCGGCATTATTCAGCTCGCCCACACGCTCAAAGACATCATGATTTCGTCAGCACCGCAGCAACAAGACGAGCGCCTCCTCACACGCTTGTCTACACCTCGTGAGCTACCTCTCTTTAGTGGAGACTGTTTCGACTGGTTGCATTTTCGAAACGCATATGATGAATCGACACGCGTTTGCCAATTTAGTGACTCAGAGAATCTGTGGAGACTCCGTCGAGCCCTCAGAGGTGAAGCCAAGGAGGCTGTCACCGACCTTTTGATCGGCAGCACATCGCCAGCTCAAGTCATGGAGACGCTAGAACTCAGGTTTGGCAGTGCCGAATTAATTGTGCAACAGCTGACTACCCAAATGAAAAAGTTATCGCCACTCACGAGTAATTATCAACATGACATAATTAACTTTTCTATGAAGGTCAATAACTGTGTTGCAACCTTGAATTCACTCGGCCAGTTTGACTGTTTACGTAGCCCAGAGCTAACGACGGCTATTATCTCGAAGCTACCTAGTATATTACTAAGCAAGTGGACAGAGTACGCATACGATAAGCTAGTCAGCAATATACCTAAACTGCAATTGCTAGCGGAGTTCCTGAAACGAGAAGCCACAATGTCATCGACAGTCGGAGTCGCACATCTACGAGACAACCGCAAATCTGACCCGACGCAGCATCCCGGGCGAAAACCGGACGATCATCGGTCTCGTCAGCCTATGTTCAACCGCTCTGTGTTTACTACGTCCGCTAACTCAACTCAGCCGACGTTATCATAGAGATGAAAGAACTCAAGTCTTTTAAAAGAAACTCGAGTCTTTTAAAAGAAACTCGACTCGTTTTGACGGCTTATGACAGTTCACAACTCGATCAAGTCTTTAAACCCTGAGTCCTGAGCCTTTTAGGAGTCTTCGACTATGACTCGAGTTTTATTATTAGACTGAGTCAATTTAAAATGACTCGATATGTTTAAATGACTCAGTCCTGACGAAAAGACTCCAACATGTTAAAAAGACTCGACTCGGTGGAGTCGTAAGTCGTAAGGCGCGCTCATAAGCTGTGATGATGATGATGTCCTCCCAGACGTATCCGTCGACGGCGACACCCTTAGCTGGTGTTAGCCTGGGCTCTTGCATGGGCGCGAGCGTGACTTGCATAGCCAAATTTGGTTTTAGAAGTCCGGTTACAAGAGGCACAGTAAAGAGTCCCAGATTCATTGTACTTGTACTCATAGGAGGGCTTAGGCCGAGTCTTGCCGATTTGGCGTTTGGCGTCGAGATCTTCGAGCCGGGCTTGCTCATAATGTACCAAACTCGCCTTGACAGCAGTTCGCCATTCAATCCTCTGTGTCGCCAGCCTCTCCCACGAGTCATGCGGTATATTGGCAGCAGTCAGATGGCGCTTCAACACGTTTTTAAAACTAGCCGTTTATAAAGCAATAATATTACCTTTGCTCCTCTATGCCTCGGAGACTTGGTGTCTGTACAGGAAAGACATCAAGCGGCTCGATATTTTCCATCTTAAATGTCTCCGAGCAATTCTCCGGCTGAAGTGGCAGGACCGTGTGTCGAACTCGGAGGTTCTGCGCCGAACCAACCTTACAGGAATGGAGTGCCTGCTGATGAAAGGTCAACTTCGCTGGTGCGGACACGTCGTGCGCATGGAGCCTACCAGGTTGCCAAAACAGATATTTTACTCTGAGCTGTCATAAGCTGTAATGATACGAGTATATTAGATGGGTACACACACACACAATAATTAATACAGGGTAACTATAGAGACATTATGTATTAAGTTTTTTTGATGATTGGTTGACATGTACCTAATACATTTTAGTTCATAATAATTCGGTTAATTAATTTATTGTTTTTAAATTTCGAGATGTTACATGAAGTTAATTTGTAGGGTTTCGTAGCCAAATGGTAAAAACGGAACCCTTAAAGATTCATGTATTTCTGTCTGTTTGTCCATCCGTCTGTCTGCATGTCACAGCCACTTTTTTCCGAAACTATATATACTGTTGATGAAATTTGGTAGGTAGATTATATTGATACCTAGGTAGTATTCTGTTAACCGCATGATGTACTTTAGCATGCAAACTTCCATCGAAAATTGTACAAACGAGAAGTATTTTTCTTTGCCAATTGAAACAGAGGACAAATGTATTGTCTTAGTGGTTTAATCAGAAATATTTGCCAATTTTGACAAGAATGGCGTTTAATGTTTTACCTTTTCCGGCGCCAAGTGTTCCCAGTAAGCAAGCCTTTTCAAAAGCTAGAAATCTAATTAAGGCGATACTCGGATTTTTAACGCGCACACTAGCGTCACTTTAGTAGAAAATTCATAACTCGTTAAATAAACGACCAATCGAAAAACTTATTGATGCGATTGTAGCTCTGGTTAAGTGGTAAGTTCAATAAAACAGAGTTATCTGCAGTTACAGTTGGAAAAATTGCCAAAAGTGCCCATATATAGCAGTTTTTCTAACTCAAACTACAGTAAACAATTTAAACGTACTAAATAAAATATGGAACCTGTACTACAATCGTGTCTACCAGATTTTTGATTGGTCTTTTATTTAACGAGTTATGATTTTTCTACTAAAGTGGCGCTAGTGAGCGCGTTAAAAATCCGGGTAGGCCCTTAAGAAAAGGAACCGATTGGGGAACATAACTTTAGAGACTTCTATGTGTCTACCTTCTTGGCTCGAGGTATTACAGGAAAGGGCAATATTAAATTAAGCTTAAGCCATGTTTTGTCCGTTTAATGTCTATCAATTATTCAATTGAAATCTAGTGTCAGTAATTTGTACTTATTGTTCGTATCAGTTCCTATTAACATTACAAATGACAAAGTTTATATATATGTTGTTTTCTATGTATATCATGTATGTATTTACAAACAAAAAGTATTTAAGTATTATATCCGTTGTCTGGCACCCATAACACAAGCTTTAAGTAGCTTACTTTGGGACTAGATGGCGATGTGTGGGAATGTCCAAAGGATATTTATTATTTATTTATTTATATGTATGAATACTCGCACCTTCTAAGTCGCGGGAAACTGCTAGTTCAGTTTGTAGTATGTAAGTAAGTAATAAATTAACTGCATGCTTCCGTTCGAATTTATATACCTATAATAAGTTACGAGACTGTAATTGCCGCCAAACTGCAACGCAGTTTGGCAATATATATAATTTAAAAATATTGTAAAAATTTGGTGGAAATCAATTAAAAAAATGATGCCTAAGCTTTAATTGATGAATAAGGATAGAAAATTGATTAAACCAATAAAGCTTTGACTTGAATCAAAAATACCTATTTGTATTTATTTAGAATTACAATACAATTATTTTATTTATTTATTAGGTACACTAAAGTTTTATTACATATTAATTAATTATTTAATAAATATTTTATTATTCAATTTTAAACAGCTCATCGTATGCTAAACGACTCGAGTTCTTTATTAAAAAAACTCGCGACTAAGTTGTAAGTCTTTTAATAAAGAACTCGGAGTCGTTTTACTTCCGAGTTGTATTATAATGACTAAGAGTCCCCTCAGATTAATAAAAACTTGAGTCGTATTTTTGGAGTCGAGTCTTGAAAATCGAGTCTAGTCCTAACTTAAAGGACTTAAAAGACTCGAGTCCTTTCATCTCTACGTTATCATGCATTTTTTGCTCGAAATCGGCTCACCTACTTACCGAGTGCCGACCTTTCAGACGAGCTATGCGAAGAGACCGATGGAGATTCGTCAAATCTAAAAATCTGTGTTTTTGCTGCCTACTAGATCGGCACGATAACAATGCATGTCCGGCTCCCGTATGCGACATAGATAACTGTGGGTTATCGCATCATCGATTACTGCACTATAAGAAACCGGACGCACGCACACATGCAATCAACATAGTTGCGAACGAAGAGGAAAACACATCATCACCACCGCAACCAGCCGCCAGCGAGCCAGCATCACCGGCAGCGTCAGCGCGCGGCGAGACCGTGGCGCACGTCGCAGCGCCGAGCGCGCACCCTGCGCCGACGCCCGCCCGGCGCGGCCCGTCGGCCGCCGGCGCAGGCGCCGCTCCTCCGCGGTCAGTGAGTGAAGTGCTCCTTAAAGTGATTAAGGTAAATCTTAGTGGCCCTAAGGGCACAGTGAGTGCTTATGCGTTACTGGACGACGGGTCGTCTGTATCCATCATCGATAAGGACTTGGTGAGCGAACTTGGACTTATTACTTATCAGTCTACCCCTATTAAGTTTACCGATGCATTCGGCATCGATGTCTTTCAAACAGATGTACCTAAAGTTAATTTAAAAATATCTGGTTTCTTTGAAAATAAATGTCATGATATAACGCTACGGCAAGTTGATAATTTAAAATTACCTAAGCAAGATTTGTTATTAATAAAATCTCTTGAATGTAAACACTTGCTAAAGATTAAAGATTTTGTATGTGACCAATGTGTGGTGCCGCGACTACTGATAGGTGAAGATAACTATAATTTGATTGCGCCTCATGAAATTCTGCATGGTAATAAGCAGGAACCATATGCTACGAGATGCCCACTAGGTTGGTCCATTCATGGCTGCTACGGTTTTACTCACACTTCCGTGAACGCCCATACCTTTCATCTCGCTCACTCAGAGACGTCTGATATTGATATAGCTGCACTAAATGATATGGTAAGAAAGTCGTTCGAGCTCGACTCCATTGGAGTGTCGACCTTAAGGCGGGAAAATACGGCACACGAGAGAGCAGTGCGTATTCTGGACGAAACGGCGCGAAAAGTCGGCACTAAATGGGAGGTAGGTCTTCCTTTTACAAAAGACAATCTTTTATTACCAGAAACTTACCAATACGCACATTCTAGATTTCAAGGCTTACTAAAACAGTTTCAGTCTGATGGTAAGTATGCAGATAAGTATCGGCAGGAGATGCGGCGACTTTTTGATAACGGCTACGCTCGGGAACTGGAGGTCAACGAACCCGCGCCGAGTCACACATGGTATTTGTCGCATTTCGGGGTTCAAAACCCAAATAAGCCTGAAAAGCTGAGGTTAGTATTTGACTGTGCTGGCAAAGTCAAAGGTGTATGCCTTAATGATTTTTTACTTACCGGACCTGACCTATATAATTCATTGTTAGGTATTTTATTACGTTTTCGTGAACACAAGATTGCTCTGACGGCCGATATCAAAGATTTTTTCGTTCAAATTAAAATACGGCCGGAAGATCAAAATGTCTTTCGTTTTCTCTGGCAAGAAAACGCCGATGCGCCTGTGAAAACATGCGTTATGCAAAGCTTGCTGTTTGGCGCAACATGTTCACCATTTATCGCGCAATATATAAAAAATAAAAACGCGATCAAGTATGAGCATGAATGCCCCGAAGCAGTTTATGTAATTATAAATAATCACTATATGGACGACTGTTTACATTCGTGCTGCAGTAGCAACCTGGCTAAACAATTAGTGCGCCAGATAACCGATATTCACAGATCGGGTGGCTTTGACATAACGCGGTGGTCTAGCAACAATACGCAAGTACTACAGTCTATACCTACAGAGGCGCTTGCGCCGGCCGCCATACAGCTGCAGAACGGAGCTACGAATACAACTGAGCGCACTCTCGGATTGATGTGGCATCCTAGCGAAGATTGTTTTGGTTTTAAAATAGCTTTGGAGCGCATTTCACCTGATATCTTGAACGGTACTCAAATACCCACTAAAGCTCAAATGTTGAGTGTTATTATGTCAATTTACGATATTCACGGCTTTCTTTCCCCGTTTATAATAAAAGGTAAAATTATTTTTCAAAATGTACATCGCAGCGGTGTTGAATGGAACTGCCGCATCCAATCCGATGAGCACGCTCTGTGGGTTAATTGGCTCAAAGATTTACAATGCCTACACTTGCTTCGCATTCCGCGCTTCTATGGAAATGCGCACGAATGGGTAAGTTGTTACTCATCTGAGCAGATGTTGACGTTCATGAATAATAACTCGAATGATTATTATGACATAATAGATAAACAAATGCATATCTTTTGTGATGCCTCCGCTAAAGCTTTCGCAGCTGTTATTTATTGGCGTTTTACACGCATAGATGGATGTGTACTAATATGTTTCGTTGCTAGCAAATCAAGGGTTAGCCCACTGAGACCTATTTCGATTCCTAGGCTAGAATTGCAGGCTGCATTATTGGGTGCTCGATTGGCAGACACCACACAGCGTGAACATAAGGACATTCAGCCAGGAAAACGTTATTTTTGGACGGACAGTAGTACGGTCCTCCAGTGGATTCGTAGTGACCCCCGCAGCTACAAACCTTATGTAGCTCACAGACTTGGCGAAATCGACGAGTTAACTAAGGCATGTGAATGGCGTCATGTACCGACAGCGGCCAACGTGGCGGACATAGCCACGCGAGAAGACGCACCTCCACTGACGTACTCTAGTGACTGGTTCCAAGGTCCTTCTTTCCTGCGGCAAGCTGAAGAACAGTGGCCTAAGGACCGTAAGTTCACGAAAGCACTAGAGGACGCCATGTGCGAGAAACGCTCTGTGAATTTGGTGGTTGAAAGCGGTTCCATATTCTCTTTGCCTAAAGAAGATAATATATCGAGCTGGCTCACTCTTGTTCGCGCCGCCGCAAGGGTTTTACTATTCATTAGAAAATGTCAGCGTAAGAATTGCAAGCTTGACATATTTCTAATAAAGGAGGCAGAAGACCTACTGATAAAAAAGTGTCAACATGATAGTTTTTCTAATGAAATAACATGTTTAAAACAAAATAAACAACTCCCACGCAACAGTCGTTTATTACAGCTGACTCCCTGCCTCGACGAAACCGGCATCTTGCGCGTCGGTGGCCGCATCGAGTCTGTTGCAGGCGTGGACCTAGATGTAACGCGACCAGCTATTTTAGATGGTCAGCATAAAATTACGCGCTTACTAGTGGAATATTTTCACCGTAAAGCACTTCATGGTGCGAACGAACTTGTCGTTAATAATTTACGGCAGCGTTATTGGATTTTAAAACTACGACCTACCGTCCGCGCGATCTCATCACGCTGTTTGTACTGTAAGTATAGACGAGCGACACCGCAGCCGCAGCGCATGGGTGACTTGCCAGCAGCGAGGTTGCAACATAATAGACGCCCCTTCAGTTATACTGGAGTAGATTTTTTCGGCCCGCTCGAAGTAACTGTCGGCCGTGGTAGACAGAAACGTTATGGCATGCTGTTTACATGCCTAACAATAAGGGCAGTACACATCGAGGTGACCGAAAATCTTACCGTCGACTCCACTATCATGGCTCTCCGACGGATGGCTGCGCGTCGAGGAATGCCCCAGGTAATTATCTCTGATAACGGAACAAACCTGCGTGGTGCCGACGCGGAGCTGAAGCGGAGTATTGCTGATCTAGACAAGGAGGCAGTGTCTGAAGCTGGTACCATTCAGGGTGTACAATGGAGGTTTCTACCCCCAGGTGCACCAGAGATGGGTGGCGCCTGGGAGCGTATGGTTCGTACTGTAAAGTCTTCCCTTAAGGTTGTATTAAAAGAGCGTGCACCTCACCAAGAAACTTTAATTACCTTGCTGGCTGAGGTAGAGGCGTTGGTCAATGGTCGCCCAATAACACACGTATCGAATGACCCGGCGTACCCGGAAGCTCTTACCCCTAATCATTTTTTGATCGGCTCATCACTACCAAATCCTCATTTTGGTAAGTACAACGACGAAGACCTGTGCCTAAGGAAACGCTGGAGGGTGGCGCAACGACTCACTGACATGTTTTGGGCCCGTTGGCTCAAGGAATATTTGCCCACCCTACTGCCACGCCAAAAATGGACCTCCGAAGGAGAAACATTACAGGTAAACGATTATGTCGTCATCATCGAACCTAATCTAGAGCGAAACTGTTGGCGACACGGTATTGTGAGTGCGACCCATGCAGGCCGCGACGGGCGCGTCCGCGTCGTTGACGTGCGCACTCGCACCGGCGTGCTGCGCCGCCCTGTGACACGCGTCGCTCTACTTATGTCCCCACGGGAAGGTAGTGCTAACTAGCCAGCTCTGCTTACTAGTTTGCACTAAGGAGGCAGAATTGTAGGCGACGCACCACACATGCATATTTTTATTATTTATATTCCTGTCTGTGTGCATAAAATTGTATTACGTACCTTCTTATATTTTGAATAAAATCATTCGTGAACGACCGATGAGCGGACCAATCAGAGCGCAGCTCATCCCTTCACTCGTTCCCGCCATATTAGTTAGTGTTAGTTCTCAGTGTGTCAAAATCACGGCAACAACAAAACCCGCTCCTCGGTCGCGCCGCGATAGCCTTTCCAAAAAAAAGCGTGGTTCTTATTTCGATCCCCTACAGGTAAGGTACCTAAAGTACCAAAATAACTTCATGGCAAATACGTATCAAGAACAATTTGATTTATTCGAACAATCATCAACAGCTGTGAGTTCAATATCCTAATCCAATCAATTCTTACACTGGCCTTCAAAATACAGTGGCACATAAAATAATACACGTACGTAGAAGTAAATTGCATACGTGGCGAAAAAGCAAGTTGATTAAAGTATTAGGATTTAGGAGTGTCTAGTTTCATTAGTTGGACAGCTTTGTATGAAAACTAGACAAAGTATAACATTAAATTCGCAAAATCTTAAAATAGGTTGATTGGAATTACGAGCAGAACCAATTAAACCACTTTTCAATATGGGTCACATTAAAAAAAAATGTCCAGTCTATTTATTAATAAGACAAGCCATACCGTGCGCAAATCCGCCAATATACGTAAGCAAGATAATTCTTTACGAGCGTACGTAGTAATAAAAACGGCCAAGTGCGAGTCGGACTCGCGCACTGAGGGTTCCGTGCCAACTTTAATTGAATTAGGGAAACCACTTACTCCCACTTAGAAAAATACCACATATTTTGTTGACAGCAAATATAACTTTGTTTTTCATAGTGTTTGTATGAAGAACCTAGTTATGTTTGCGGTTGTTGAAAATGTGCTACACCTCAAAAACTTCTCGGTAGATCCCGTTCGAACCAATTTGCGTTGAAAGTACTTGGTAAGATCTATATTTTGTATTTTTTTTCAAAATTTACACTCGCTTAGTATAGAAGTTAGATGGGAGCGGGACGCCCATTTTACCACTTTGGAAGCGTCTAGCTATGAAACGTTAGACTTTAAAAGAAAATGGTTTTAGAAACCTCTATGTCATTCTAAAAGACCTATCCATAGACCCCACACGCATAGGTTTGAGTAAAAAAAAATTTTTTCGGTTTTAGTTTCATGTATAGGAGCCCCCCCTTAAATGTCATTATTTTTTATTTTTTGTACAACAATCGTAAAGCGGTTAACAGGATACATCTTCCTACCAAATTTCACGATGCTTATAGTTACAGAATAAAGTGGCTGTGACATACGGACGGACAGACAGACAGACAGACTTGACGAAACTATAAGGGTTCCGTTTTTTGCCATTCCGCTACGGAACCCTAATAATAATGTCAACACGGCGCAGCGACCGGCCCGGTGAAAACCTACCGACTCCTCTCTCGACAGAGCGTCGTCCGCAGAGCAAGAAATGATCAGAAGTGCCAGTAAAACTAAGGCACCAAATAAAATATTTGTTAATTCTTCTATGTCTTAGCTTTTACCCATTATTTGGGGTCGGCTCTCCTCGAAATTATTTTATATTATTTCAGAATTAGGTCAACTAAATTAAAAATCATTTGGGGTTTTGCGCATGTACGAGGGTCAAACTGAAAGTTCTTAGAAAATCAAAAACTGATTACATTAGCCAGTTATTAGTTTTATTATATCTTTTCAAAATATTGTCCATTGACGTCAATACACCGCTGCATGCGATGGAACCACTGGGAAAAGCACTTTGCCCACTCGTCCTTAGGGGTCTCTTCAATGGCATCGCGATACGCAGCCACCGCTTCTTCAGCATTCATAAACCGCTTTCCTTTAAGTTTTTCTTTAATTTTTAGAAATAAATAAAAATCACAAGGCGCGAGGTCGGGGCTATACGGCGGGTGACCCAGTAATTCAACGTTTGATGTCGCCAAATAGTCGATCGTTCGCTTGGCGGTGTGCGACGAGGCGTTGTCGTGGTGAAGGAGGATCCTACTGCGAGGTCGTTTCTCTCGAACTTTTTCCAAGACAAGTGGCAAACAATTGGTAGTGTACCATTCTGCAGAAACTGTTTTTTGATCCTCTAACACAATTGTTGCGAAATGACCTATCCTTCCAAAGAACGAGGCCACCATTTTTTTTCCCGCACTTCGATCTCTCTTCACTTTAGTTGGCAACTCCTCGAAAGGAAACACCCACTGAGCAGATTGTCTTTTGGTTTCAGGATCATAACAGTAAATCCAGCTTTCGTCACCTGTTAGTATGTCGAACACAGCATTTGAGTCACCTCCGTTAAATCTTTCAATCATTTTACGGCACCAATCCACACGATGGAGTTTTTGAGCCTTAGTCAAATTATGAGGTATCCACCGGGCGCAAAGCTTCCTGACCGCTAAATGTCCGTGGAGGATTTTGTGCACTTGACTCATACCGATGCCTAAGCTTGTCCGAATCTGCTGATAGATCACTCTTTTGTCAGTCTCTATCATACGCCGCACAACACAGATGTTATTTTCAGTCGTCGCCGTAGAAGGCCGTCCCTCACGTACATCATCAGTGAGATTAGTGCGACCACGTTTAAACTCATTAAACCAGTTGTAAACAGTTGCACGAGATGGGGCTTCATCGTGAAAGGCCAATCGTTGTCTATCATAACTTTCTTGTTGACTTAAATGACATCGAAAGTCATAAAAAATCATTGCACGAAAATTTTCTCGTGTTAAATTCATGTTGACGTGACACAGACAATTTTCAATTTGCCGCCAAATCGTAAAACAAATGACAAATGAATGAAATATATACTCAGTAATATTGGCAAAGAGTTCTATTTTCAAATTTTAGAATATTTTTTTTATTATATTGTTTATAAGTGGCCAGTTCTAAGAACTTTCAGTTTGACCCTCGTAGCATGTATAAATGTATATGTTAATAAGTATATGATAAGTAATAATGTTACTAATCGCTCAAAAGTACTCGCATTGTCATTAATGACTCAAAATCATATCATTCGTGTGTCATCCAAATTAATTATTAGTAATATACGTATTCGACAATTGCACAATGAATTTAATACACTTCTCTTCGACTTTAAGCCCATTATGTATTTTAACGTGAAAAATGGTTCAATATTAGGGCTTTTATCATAAAGTCCAAGTCAGGTTCCGGTTAGTTATATTTGTCAAATACTCAATTCATAAGATATCATGTCCTTTAGTTGAATTATTATTATTTGTTAGCGCTAACTTGAGCTTTGTGAAATAATTCAATTTAAAAGAAATACTGTTCTAAAGAAAAAACATTTTAACTTTAAGACCCCTTCCATCGATGCATCGTCGACAGCATCGCGACTCACGGAATAAACAGATTTAGGCATTGATGCACCGCGATAGTACCTATACCTGTACCACGATGCATTTGCGCTTCTGCTTTGCACAATGTCTTTATAAGTTCTAGCTCGCGTTACCAGTACCTGACACTTCTTTCAAAATTATGCTTTATTTTTGAGTGCTTATTTGTCAGTGAAGCACAATCAGAAGCAGAAGCACATCCTTATCATCATCATCATCATCATCATAATCAGCCAAAGGACGTCCATTGCTGAACATAGGCCTCCCCCACGGCTTTCCACAGCGACCGATCACCAGCGGTCTGCATCCAGTTTGATCCTGCGATCTTTTTAAGGTCGTCTGTCCATCTTGTTGGTGGACGTCCTACGCTGCGTCTTTGGTCGAAGGGTCTCCAATCTAGAACCTTCCTGCCCCAACAGCCATCAGTTCTTCGCGCTATGTGCCCTGCCCACTGCCACTTAAGCTTACTGATTCTCAAGGCTATGTCCGTTACCTTGGTTCTTCTACGTATCTCTTCGTTTCTGATTCGATCTCGTAGAGAAACACCGAGCATAGCCCGCTCCATCACATCCTTATACTTGCTCAAATTAACTGACCGAAACATTTCGTCAACGTCCGTTTTCCTCGTAATCAAGATATTACTCACTGAGCTACTAAAGTGCGTTTTGATACCAGATGCAATAACAACTCAAATTATTTTTCCTAACATTGTAAAATGTAACTTGTAAAATGTGAATATATTGAGCTTTCTGCGTTTTAACTTGTTGCGTTTACGATTTCATGACATACCTTTCATTATTATTATTATTTTGCTTGTTTAGTTTTTACTTCTCAGATTGCTCTGGTGTTTCAAGTCAACACGGGCCTAAGCCAAGTGCTGCCTCTACATTTTGGTTTACGTTAGATGAATAACTGGAGATTCGGTAGCTTGAGTAGCTGGTGGATCGACCACTTTTTATTAAGGGTCACATTTTTCAAAATGTTTTTATGAATATGTTGCCCTGTGTATTTATATAGAGAGAATCTTATTAGAGAGACAAGTGAATTTATAACGGTTACTTTTTCCTTTAGAGGTATAGTCTCCATTAATGTTTGTACACACACCTTTAAAATTTGTCTATTATTGTATCACAATCACAATCCCTCCTTTTTCCCAAATATCAGACGTGGTCTAGTTTGGGAAATAAATTTAATAATTATCTTAAAACATATTGTAGCCGTACACTCCACTTGTGGGACCCGTCTCCCAAGATACAGACTCACGTCTAGTTTGGGGACGAGCTTCGCGAGTTGGGTAGTTGTTATTATATTTACAATGTAAGCTTTGTCATATGTTTCATTATGGAAACTGTGTTTTTGGCTAAAAAAAAAACTATCCAAATACTATCTAAATGTGTTTTCACAGTCAACCTAATGGAATTAAAATAAATAATTCTGTTGCAGCGCAGCAAGGCGACGACAGCTATGAACAGTACCCAGACTACGCGCAACAGGATGTAGCCATAGACAAGAAAGAACAACCATCGCCTGATGACCAAGACTGGAAGAAAGAAGAATGGCAAGACTACGAAGAATACCCACTATATGACGCACTTGGAGCTTTTAATAATGAAGATGAAAAGGACAGTAAAGAAAACAATGAATCAAAGGAAGAGTTTGATCAGATAGAAGACAACAGATCAGAACACAATGCCGATGAATCCAGCGAGGTAAACGCAGATGGGGAAATCAACTATTTTGAAGGAAAATCTAAGAGCGAAGAAACAGAAAACTCTGAAGAAAGTCCAGCAGAAAAAGGTGAAAATGCTGACAAGTCAGACGAGAAAAATGCAGATGGTGACATTAATTATTATGAAGGTAATTTAAGGACTACAAAGGCTAAAAATTCCGAAGAAATTTCCGCAGAAAAAGATGTAAACGCTGAAGATGAAGTAAATGAAAATATTCAAAATGATAATGACAACGATGAAGTGCCAATAAAGGAAAAAGAACTCCAAAATAATCAAAATGAAGATGAAAATGATGATGTGGTAGACGACGAAAAGGAAGTTGGTGATGACGAAGATGATGAGGATTCAGTTTACATGGATGAACGATCTTCTTCAAAAGAAGCAGACAATTCTGGGGAAGAAAAAGAAAAAGCAGCTGTTGAAGAAGTTCAAACCGAAAATAAAGAAAATGCTGAGAATGACATCGATGATAACAGTGACGAAAATGATGACGATACTATTGACAAATATGCTGAAGAGGCGGCCAAAGATATTTCCGCATCCTCTCAAATTGATTCAATTGACGCCGATACTGTAGACAAAGTATACAAAGACCTTAATGAAGACTTGGACAAGTTGATGGAAACGTGGAAAAAGTTGAATGATGATAACAGCGATTATGTCGAGCCAGAGAAAAATGCTGATGATGACATGGATGCAGACCAGATATCTAAGTATGAAGACAAATATGGAGTTCCTTATGGAGAAAAATATGTCCTATCTCTAAGAGAACAAAGTTATGATGATGCTGATAATGAAGAGAAAATGTCTGATGAAGTTGATGATTCCGATGAAGATGAAAACGTGCAAGCAGAAAATAAAGATGCAGCTGACACTAACAATGATGATGATGGTTTATTCAAAGATGATCCAGAGGCTGACGAAGCTACTTCAGAAGAATTAGATGACGATGACGATGATACAGATGCAGTAGATGCTGATGATGACACTTTGATAGAGGCCGGAGAAGACGGTATTCTAAGCAATTCTGATGATACTAAAAACTCCAAAGAAGTGGTTGAAGAGATTGTTATAGCTGTAGAAAATGTTCAGGACGAGAAAATTGATGCTTCGTCAACTACAGAAATCCCTACAACGATTGACGTTAGCAACTTAAGTCCTGAGCAATACGATGAGCTGATGAGGCAATTCAAACTAGCTCATGCTGACAGTTTTGACTTAACCAAATTAAATGTTGGAAGGGACTCAGCTCCAGTTCATATAACTTTAACTCAAGAACCTTTGGAAGTGACGTCACCCAACTTCCCTAGTCCCTATCCTACTAACAATATTATTGATTGGGTGTTCTCTGGCGAAGGAAACGGTATGGGAGTTGAGCTGATTATCACAGATTTCTACCTCAACGGTATCATGGGTGACTATCTTCTGGTCGTGCCAGGTAAGATATCAAATGTTTTTACTGTCAAATAGTTTATGCGAAAAGTCTTATAAGCAGATGGTTTGAAAAAAAATAATGTAAAGACTTTATTTAACCTATGAAAAATATACAGTGTGTCCAGGATAGAAATGACGATATTAAACTTTTTAAATCGTAAGCGTAGGTAAGATTTCAGAATAGAAAAACATTTATTTTAGATTTTTTTTAAATATAAAAATGAATTCATATTTCCCTTGGTCACGACATCACACGTGAACGGCTGGACCGATTTCGCAACTTCTTTTTTGTTGCATTTTTCATGAGCGGATAACCGATTTTCATGATTTTTACTTTTTGGATTCATCAATGAGACTGGGGGTGACGGGGTCGGGGGGAATCGAACTTCACTGGGTCCGCTAGTTTTGAATCCAATATACCTTCAATATCACTCTATCTATCTATCTATCTTTACCGATAACAGTGTACCTATACTATTTAAAGAAAATTTAAAACAGTGTTATAGAAAACATTAATAATTATGTGTGTTAACTTTCGTGTGAGAGCTATTGAACTGACTGGATAGTGACAATTACTCGTACAAAATAGAACCATAATTATTATGTAATAAGCTTGAGCACTCGCTTCAAAATTACGATTGTATACCTGTTCCTATCATACAATCAATAATCCTTATCGGTTTTCTGAACTAGGATTTAGTATTTCCCCGTCTTTTAGTGTTAGTAGAACCATTGTGATATTCTGACTAATTCCATCTTCATTGCTTTTTGTGTTTCACCCATAGGTGGCGTTGATGACACCAGCAATCAAGGTCTGGTGTTCACTCACATGTTAAACGAGGAACGTCGCTACCGATTCCTGGATGTTGACAAGATGTTCGTCAGGTTTCAGTCCATGCCTGGCTTCTCATTCAGACAGGGCTTCAGGTTCACTGTCAGATTGGTTGGTAAGTATTTGAATAGAATAGAATAGATTTTTTATTTATTTGACACACAAGATACATTACATTAAGTAAATTAAAACAAATCAAAACAACTAAAATTAAATTAAAAAAAAAAACAAAAACAAAGCGCCCAAGTGTGCCAAAAAGGTCCCCGCTCAGTATATGTCGTGACAGCAGATGGTAAGCATGCCACGACACTGATTTTCAGCGGGAACCCCTGCTGGGTACTGGGTGTAAACACACACTTGAAGAAGAAAACAATAATAATAATATAAAAAAAAACAACAACAAATAAAAAAAAGAAGAAGATTACATTATTATCATACATTCGAATTAAAACATTCATAAATTAATAATTTTACAATTATATTTAATTATTTTATTGTTTTTGTATATATTGTGATAATTTTATACATTATATAACTTAATCAACACAACACAAAAATTTGGGATGTTACTGATAGATTGGATGTTACCCTTGAGAAATCAATCGTTTGTATATTCACGCCGTTTAAAACCAATCTTCGGGAAGAAAAAAAAGTTATTGGAAGAAAGAGGATCGTTCTTGATATTGTTTGCGTTATAACGAAGGGAAAGGAATAATCAACATGATGTTAGTACGAAATTATTATAGAAATCGATGATAATCAATTTTGCTATAGCCAAAAATACATCGCGACGTCATTGAGTTGGTTAAAGATATTAAAAAAAACTAACTGCCTTACCACAAATAATTAAACTAGGTTTGGACAACTGTTTAAATATGATACGGCTAGTTTAAAAACAACGTCAATCAAGTCAAATGACATAAGGGTGACATACATTACACTTTAGCCGCATAACATTTAAACAGTAGTTCAAACCTTGTTAATTTATTTGTGGTAAGGCCGTTTAGATTTAATTTGTCGAATTGATCCAGTTTTTATCTGAAATAAAACTCCTTGTTATTTTTTTCAATAGTATCTTGCTGTTTGATGTAATCACCCTGTTATCATTATTCTCAGTAAAAATAATACTCATACAGTCATATTTTTGGTTTCTTATTTCATCTTTATCAATACTGAGAAATATGAAGAACCAAGAAAAAAAATTCTAAACCTATACTTAGCTTGTACTACATATAGTAAATACTGTCTCCTTTTCAAAGCTCCCAGTAATAAGAACGAACGTCTAATAAAACATACCTACTCATGATTTGTCTGTTTTCATTGTTACCGACTTCAAAGCATAAGGTATTCAAATCGACCTGTATGTATGTGATATCGTTTTTAACTGCCTCGGTGGCGCAGCGGTTAGAGGGTCGCACTGTAAAGCGACGGCTGCGCCAGAGGTTTCGGGTTCGATCCCCGGGTCGGGCAAAAATATGTACCTGAGTTTTTCTGTTTAGAAATTCACAAGGTAGCCCGGAGTTTGGAAGTTGGCGGTGCTTTACCCCCGTGCCTCGGAAAGCACGTAAAGCCGTTGGTCCTGCGCCTGAACTCTCTCCGGTCGTGTCAGATTGCTGTCCCATCGGGCTATGAGAGTGAAAGGATTAGAAGTTCACCTGTGTTTGCGCATACACTTGTGCACTTATAATATGTCCCGCGCTGTCGGTTAGTCGTTTTGACTGGCCACCGCAGTCGAAATCGGCTAGGGGGACTATTATTATTATTATTATGTGATATCGTCAGATTCGGATAAAATATTTGTATGTTGATCTATTCAGGCTTTCTAACACGTGTGCAAAATTTAGTAAGTGTATTAATGTTTTTATATTTGTATATTTCTCTCAGGATCTCTCGGAAATGAAAAGTCATAGCGAGATAGTTCTTTTTTCGTTTAATCATGTGTAGTTCAACTTAGGTACCTACATTATAGGTTTCATTAAAATCAGTCCTGCAGTTTTTGAGATATGAGTTTTAAGTAATAATTAAACCACCAAATTAAACCACCTTCAAGCGTACCTAAACAAACAGTATACAAACATCATGCACCGACTCCAAATGTTTTTTTTTCTCCTCAATAGAAAACGAATGCGTTATTATAAGCTTTGCATAAAGTTATTTGAAGGCGGTTTAATTATTTTATTTTTAGTGCAAATATCAAAAAATATCTATAACTCTTCCAGCACCTCTGCCAGAAGATGACTCCAGCTCCAATGAAATCCTGCCCGAAGCAGAGGCTCTCCTCCCAGAACCAGCAGAGATCTTCACAGTCCTGATCGGAGGCCTGACCCTGCCTCAATTCAATGAGTCGGTGGAACAGTTCAGGCACCTCATCGCTGATATGGCCACCATGTATATCAACTCCAACGAGATAGACCCTGGCCTTAACACCACGTGAGTCTTGATTTGGTATCAACATGTTATTTGCTTATTTTTAGGGTTCCGTAGCTAATGGCAAAAAACGGAACCCTCATAGTTTCGTCAAGTCTGTCTGTCTGTCTGTCCGTCCGTATGTCACAGCCACTTTATTCTGTAATTATAAGTATCGCACTATTGAAATTTCGTAGGAAGATGTATCATGTTAACCGCTTTACGATTCTCATACAAAAAATAAAAAAAATAATGATATTTATAGGAGGGGCGGGGCGCTCCGGAAAGAAATTTTTTTAGTCAAACCTACGCGTGTGGGGGCTATGGATAGGTCTTTTAAAATAACATAGAGGTTTCTTAAACTACTTTCTTTTAAAGTCTAACGTTTCATAGCTAGACGCTTCCAAAGTGATAAAATGGGCATCCCCCCCCCCCTTCTAACTTCTAAACTAAGCGAGTGTAAATTTTGAAAAAAAAACATAATGCAGATCTTAACAAATACTTTCAACGAAAATTGGTTTGGACGGGATCGAACGAGAAGTTTTTAAGATATAGCACATTTACAACAACCGCAAACATAACTTTGTTCTTCATACAAACACTATGAAAAACAAAGTTATGTTTGCTGTCAACAAAATATTGTAGTATTTTACTAAGTAGAAGTAAGTGTATTCCTTAATTCAGTTAAAGTTTGCACGGAACCCTCAGTGCGCGCGTCCGACTCGCACTCGGCTGGTTTTTTTTCCGTTAAAATGTAATAGTATTATTTGGCATACCTTTCTTTGTTTTTCGTTTGCTTGCATTGTCTACATCCTTAGTCAGAAGTATCCCGTAATTCGTAGTATTTTTAACCCATGACACAAAAAATTAAAGCGCATTAAAAAAATGATTAATTAGCTCTAAATAACGAATTTGCCGGCTACGTAAGAGAAACAAATTCATTTGGAGTCGGTGCATGATGTGCCTAGACTGTTTGGTATACGTAAGCTTGAGATTACGTGACTCCAAATGAATTTGTTTCTCCTTCGTAGCCGGCAAATGCGTTATTTAAAGTCAGGTTTTTGAAGGTGGATAATTTTTCTAATTTTTATGTTTTTATTTCATGATTTTTAGTTATTTACCCATATCTCAAATTGAAGAAGACCCATCTCAAAAAACTACTGGACCGATTTTGATAAAATTTACACTGTCCCCTTAGTTGGAATAAAAAAGAGTAATCTTGCTAAGACTACTCGTTTTAAGAAATTCGTGGACAAACACAAACATACCTAATATAATAAATAACATACATACACATACGCAATTAGCACATGTGTTTGGAAACCTGAACAATTCAACATAGTCAAGTATTTTTAAACTCCAGCGATATCACATACCTACATATTATTAACGTTGAATTGATTATATCCTTATTTTTTGAACTCGGTAAAATAGGTGTGCTATACGTTTGAATGGTCCGTGTGTCTATCTCTAGCATCATAGCACCTAAACAAGCAGACTGATTTTGATGTGGTTTTAAAAATGGTAACTTGTTCAGCGTTTGTATTTGTAATTTTTTAATGAAAAAGGAAACGACGAAGAATGCATTGCTTATAAATTACTTCCTGATTAAATACATTGTATTTTTATTATTATTTATAACTAGATTAAAAGACAATGAACGCGTTGGTATCATGAATCACCACATTATATTGTCCCCGTTACAGTCTGATGAGTAGAGCTAACGGCATTTTGTATAATTCAGTAGGAAAACTACAGCCACAATTAATCATTTGTTATGTATTGATGATAATTTTATATTCATCTGTTGCCATACACGCAAGTCAAATTAGTATCGTTAAACCTTATAGAGGGAATTTCAGGGAATAAGAGTTTTGACTTCGTACTTTTGTTTAGACTAGTCAGGAGTTCAACATATCAAAGGTCACAGCCCATAGCCCGTGAGCCGGGAGGAGGGTTTGAAGGTTAATTTAAAGGCTTTACGCTTAATCATCAGAAACTATGCGTTTCAGCGACATAAGATGTTCTACAAAATGAAAGCTAATGAAAATGTCAACAAGTTTAACTTAAATAAGTTTAAAACCGTCTTCAAAAAGGAGGCTATCAACTTGACATCCATTTATGTGACATATTAAGTTCTGAAGATTTCGCGAATACTACTGTATGTGACATGTTTGTAATTGGATAATATTTGAGCATGATGGATATATTAAGGCTTCCTAACACGTGTGCAAAATTGCGTTAGTGTATGTACAGCGACAGCACATCAGGTTACCCACTTTTGTTGCAAACTAGCCCCTATTACAACTGCATAAGGTACCGCCGTGTATACCTTGACGTTCTGTTGTCTGTACGTTTAATATTCGTATATTTGTATAATTGTATTGATTTTCACGGATACCTCGGATACGATATTGCGATTCAGGATTTTTCTTTTTTAATTCATTGAAGCATGTTAAAAATCATGGTAGTTGTAATACTTACGGGAATCTTTCTACAATTAAGTTTAAAATGCCTAATGCTTATCAAAACCTGACACTTTAAAGAACGGCTGCACATAGCGTGTAAGAGATAAAAACTATTTAAAACAGATACGTAAGTGTATTTGCTTGTTATTATCGACTTCGGAGAATTTATCGCTCTTTGTTACAAATAGGTATTATAGCAACTCGGAACGCTCTGTCTGATAAATAATGCTTGGAATTTAAAACCACAAAAACATATACAACAATCGTTATTATCACTTGTGTACTGTTTTTCTACAACCGAATGTCTGTCTGTCTAAGAATATCGATCAAAATAGAGTTTAACATTATTCAAAGCAGCCTGATACGAAGAGCTGTCCGCAAATAAAAAGGAATAGGGCTAGAAAAAAAAGAAAGAAGAAGAATAATTTTAACATTATTATTTGACGACCTCTCTGGTGTAGTGGCTAAGTACTATCTACATTGTTTCGGGTCTGGGAGTTGTACCACAGTTATTTCTGATTACCATAACACAAGTGTTTTGGCTACTTTCTTTGGGATCAGAGCAGAGTATGCAATCGGTGTCCAATATTTATATATATTATTTTGTGCTATTTTGGCAAATAATATCTTAATATCAATATTTGAATTAAATCGTTTAGTTTAAGAAAACCCTATTTAGTGTGTGTTTTTTACACTGACTGTTTCAAACCTTGTGTCAATGTAATTAATAATCGTTTGCTGTAAGTAGAGAATTAGTGATAGAACGACCGAACGTACTAATTTTGCCTATTTTCATGATACCTAACGTAAAAATCACTCAATGACGTCACAAACTCATTTTGCGATAGCACCGATAACAATCTATGATTAGAAACAAAAAACCCGCCAGTTTTAATAACAAGCAAAACTAAACTCATTATTGAAAAGGATAATTCAATTAATATTAATAATAATATCCCCACTGGAAAACCAAATTCCCTCTTATTATCATATTATTGGTAACCTATTAAAGCTTGTTTTAATGATATTGAAACCCCTGTTATTTTCATGTAATTAGTTTGTCAAATGTGTCTTTGTCAAACAAAAGTAAACAAGATATATCTGATGAAATTACCGTGGAACATTTACTACATACTAATCTTTGACACTGTTCGTATTTAGTATAAACAGCGCTCTCTGCAGATAATACCATTTGACCCTTGACTCGGGACCTGCGTCTAATCTCCGAGATAATACCATCAAAACAAAGTTATTCTGCACCAATCGGAACTCAGTAGACTATGCGGTATTCCGATATACACGACAGGTGCCCTACATATGTTCCGTCTCTTTCTCTTGACCTAAATAAAAACAGGTCGACAATAACATCGCGAGAACATTGCAGTATATTTTTAGACGCAACGTCTCATTGACATTGGAAAATTTTTACTTAAGTGTAGTATGTTAAGGGAATTGAAAAAAGAAAAACGCATATTTACGTAGCTTTAAACACACGTTCACTACGCATGCGTGAAAGCTCGCACATGCGCAGCGTAAACGTCATATCTATTTCAGTAAAGCACACGGACTGGGCCTCACAAAACGCTTTCAACATTCACACGCCCAGAAAAACAATATAAAAATCGTCATTTCACGCATCGGATAGGCGCTGTATAAAACAAAACACAATCTAAATTATTGTAGATGATAAAACAAGTGACAAACGCGAAAACGTGAGTGCTCCAGCCAAAATGCGGCAATGCGACAAACAATCGATGCAACCAGTATTCCGTAATGCCAAAACTTCAATTATTTAGTGTCAAAATTCAAAAATGGAACCCCTCATAGATAGGAACAACTTCGCCATCAGCGCGATGGTGACAGTTGCCATGCAGATCCTGTTCTTCACTATAGCATCTCTGTTTCAAAGTGATAAAGTGACTGATTTCACCGGCGGTGCCAACTTCATCATCATAGCGCTTCTCACCTTCTTTCTCGGACAAGGAGGAAGCCATTTAAAGAGCTATGACAGCAGACAGCTCATGGTCACAGCGTTTGTGTGCCTCTGGGGCTTGCGACTATCCGGGTATCTAATTTACAGAATCTACCACATAGGAAGAGATAAGCAGTTCGAAGATCGCAAAAGCAACACATTAAGATTCGCTGTGTTCTACACGTTTCAAGCGATATGGGTGTACGTGGTCAGTTTGCCTGTTATCATAATCAATTCTCCGCACCACTCCTTTCCTAAATCACCTAAAACGATGACGACTTTAGATTCTGCCGGAGCCGGAGTTTTCGTAATTGGTTTACTAATCGAAACGTACGCAGATCTCCAAAAGTTTGCATTCAGACAAGAACCAGCTAATCAGGGCAAATGGTGCAATGACGGTCTATGGGGCTTATCGCGACACCCAAATTACTTCGGCGAAGTGGTCCTTTGGTGGGGGATTTTCATAATATCATTGAACGTTATCGAAGGCGTCGAATGGGTAGCAATATTATCGCCTTTATTTACGACTGCCATCATATTGTTCTTATCTGGAATACCGTTGCTGGAACGATCGGCGGACGAAAAATATAGAGATAACCCAGATTATCTTTATTATAAAGCGTCCACGTCACCCCTGATACCGATCCCGCCAGCTATTTACGTGGAGGTGCCGAGGTTTTTGAAGTTCGTGATGTGCTGCGAGTTTCCGATCTATGATTCGACGGGGGAAGACTTTCCTGCGCCGACAATCGTCACTGAGACAACGAGTATATCTATGGTGCAGTCTCAAACATAGCTAACAGGCGCCGCGCGCGAAAACGGCGCGGCTAAGACCGAAACGACAGCCCACAAGAACCCGACAACCAGCAAACAATTGTGATACACAGCCGAAGAACAACCTCTAAAGAAATTGCCAAACTCCTTACCACTTAAACAGAGCAACACAGTAGACATGAATCACTATAACACGTACATGGAAAACCTTAGACGAAACAAAAAAATTGCGTTGGATCTTTTAGAGGATACTAAAGATATTTACGATGGGATAGCCGTTGAAAGTCCGACGGATCCCATCAAGAAAAGTAGTCATAGTGTTGATTTAGAAGCAGTGCCGAGTACTAGTAGGGATAAAGTAAAACGGCCTACCGAATTCGTTAAGTATGGGAAGATAACTTTTAACACAACTGCCATCCTTCACCATTACCCACAAATAGCTAAGAATAGTGAGCCCAGCAAATCAGTGGCAACAAAAAAATCAGATTTGAACCTTCCTATTAAATCGCAGTCCGACAACAACAATCATGATGGTGACAAAACTAAACCAGTTGAATCTGATAAAAAAGATAAAGATAACTTCAACAACAATGAAACCGTAGTTAAGTCTAACTGTGTGGTCAACGCTGACAATACGATTGAAGTATTGAAGAAGCCGGTGAAATTTACTGAAGAAAAACTTGTATGAGATTTGGAGATACGGTTTTTTTCAATACACTTTTTGGTACGAAGACTATGGCACCAAGCCCGATGGCCTGCCAAAGTGAAAAGAAACATATCGCAAATTGAAATGCTGTAAATATGTCAAAAGACTGGAAAAGATATTATGATGATGAAACTAAAGAAACTCAACAAACATGAGTTTAAAGTAAAGTTTGAGCTATCGTTTTGTTCTTATGAATAAGCAAAGTTGTTGTAGGTAAATGTTTTAAAAAATAATACGAGTTTTCCCAAATAACTAGTAAATATAGTCTCAAAATCCGTCTCAATTAGAATAAATTTGTGTCTTAAATTAGATAGTTATAAAAGTAAATCTTAGAAGAGTTTAGCTGCAAAATGGTCGTGGTAAGTGCCTTCTAAATTTTATTTCCACATAACTATTATTTAAACATGTTTTGAAGTTCATTCGTTATTTTTTTTATGTTTTCTGCAATTCTGCGTAATTTACCTTGTTTCATTTCGAGGTATCAAAAAGCAGTAGGCCGGGCGTTGGTACGAATCTAATCATTATTTACGAGTATATGCCGCAAAGCAGTAATGCTAATGCAGTCTTTTGGCATGATTCCAACTGTTTTACACCTAAAATAGGCTCGAAATTAAAGTCAAAGAAGTGAAGTGAAGAGAGGTAGTGGCGTAGTAATTATTTTTTTATGAAACATGCATAAAATCGTTAATATTAACTTAAAATCTACCTTTTCCTATCTAGATAACTTTCTAATAGTGAAATAGCATAACAAATATGTTGAATTAACACAATTAACTTAGTCACACAGCAATTTTATTTAACTCCCCAAATAGATCCATTCTATTCGTGAACTCGCATAGCAATAGTTCTGAGTTTGAGTTAGGTGATGATAATTAAATCATGATCGAGTCTCCACTATTTTATCTTTGTTTTGTCTCCCTTTGTAACAAGTCATTATAAAAATTAAATATCTTTTTACAAACTCTAAAACTACGTATATCTAAAGTAGAAAATACTAGTCTGTTCTTTTTTTGGTGGTCTTTCTTAAATGTTAAATATGTCAAACTATATTTTTAAAATTACCTAAGCTAGTTTTCTAGCACAGACAAGTTCTAGACTAGACACACGGCACTAATAAGCTCGGTGCTAACGAACTACCTACGGCGAGGACCTCTCAGAGCTCAACAATGGCTGTCAGATAGCTCTCTGATACTATACTACAATATCTCAGTAGATATTTTAACGCAGTGATATTTATAATGGCGTTTGATAAGTATAGTTTGTCTCTTTTTTATTAAAATTGTTGGCGGTTATCCCCGCGACTGTGACGGCGTGTTTTAAGTTGGCTTCCTTTCTCTTATTGCAGCGTAATGTTTTATAGCCTTAAGTCTTCCTCAACGAATAACCTATTTAACACATTAAATATTTTTCAAATCGGGTCAGTAGTTCCTGAGATTAGCGCGTTCAAACAAAAAAAAACTCTTCAAACTCTTCATTCATGTTGAATCCATATTCATAGAAAAATCAATAAGACTTACATGTCGCAGCAAAAGAAAAAAGTAAAGTGAGTATTATTACGTATGTATGGAAATATGAGACATAAAAGTGCATCGACACTGAATACTTAGATTCGGTTAATCGGCTTATTCTAAATACGCGACTTTTATTAGTCGGAGTTGCGGACAATGGTTTCAAGTATTTTAAAAACTCTTTTATATAGTTTATCAGAGTAGGTAAGGAATATGGTGCGAGTACTCAAAGAGTCAACGTGCTATTTATACCTGAGTACAGGAAAGCCAAAATGGGTTATCCAATTTTAGGATGCAAGATGTTTCCTCCATCCAAGCACTTAGTTTGAGAATTTGTTAAACGTACTAAGGGGATATATATGTGTTTTAATATTTCACTCTGATCTCGTTACAGATTTATTTTCATGTTTTATTTCTATGTCATAACATAAACAATTGAATATGAGAGTTAAGCTATTTAAAATATGGTACATTATAATTGATACAGTAATCTCTGTTTTTTTAAAAACCGACCAAGTCCGACTCGGACTCGCATACTAAGGGTTCTTAGGGCACTTAGCCAAAATACCACAATATTTTGTTGATAGCAAACATAACTTTGTTTTTCATGATATTTGTATGAATAACTAAGTCATGTACACGGTTATTGAAAATGTGCTCTATCTCAAAAACCACTAGTTCGATCTCGTTCAAACTAATTTTCTTTGAAAGTCTTAGTCAAGATCTATATCAGGTTTTTTTTAAAATTCACACAAGATTAGTTTAAAAGTTAGATGGGGGAGGGGACGCCCATTTAACCACTTTAGGAGCGTCTATCTTTCAAACGTTAGAGAGAAAATAGTTTTAATAACCTCGATGTCATTTTAAAAGACCTATACATAGACATCCTACAGGCATAGGTTTGACTAAATTTGTTTTGGTTTCAGTTTCATGTATGGGATTAAATATCCCCCCTTTAAATATCATTATTTTTTATATGATAATCGTAAAACGGTTCACAGGATATATTTATCTATCTACTAAGTTTCAACTGTGTAATACGAGTACTAATAGTTTCAGAAAAAAATAGCGGGTAAATACGGGTTCCGTTTTTTGCCATTCGGCTACGGAACCCTAAAAAGGCATCTGGTCTCTCTTTCACTTTTGCACTGAGTAAAGATGAGTAAATATTCTCAAATCCTTTACTTTAAAGAACCTTTACTCTCTTCTAGGCGAGAAGTGACCCAGATCACGGGCGTATCAGTGTGCAACCTGAACTGGCCGAACAGCGACGTCTGCTCCGAAGTCTCCTTCGCGGTTCCACTCGTATATGATGATGAGGATGCCAATCCGCGGCTGACGGAAGGAGAGCTGAGAGCCATGTGGTATCTGTACAGTGTGCAGGATCCGTTTGCGTTAAGGCTCAGGAATATGGGGATGGAGGTGAGTTGATGTAATATACTGCACTGTTCAGAGCAAGAGCTGGAGGTACCATACATATAAGCGCTACAGGTACCTGGACATGGCCGAATAAATATAAAGATTTGAGTCATTGGTCTTCTGGTCAGTTTGCAGGTCTCTCGACAAAAGACCCCACGCTACTCTACCAACTTACCTATTCTAGAACTCATCCACACCAGACATTAGGAGCAACTGAGGTCAAATACTGCTTAACCTCAAAAAAAGTCTACCCTATACTATCAGCTTGTTTTTTGTACGTTTTCTGACGACACCAGTTCGCAAGACTTCCTGATTAGATTTGTTGCTGTACTGATACGACACAGCTGTTCCTACAGCCTTCACTGTAGCATCGTAGAAGTCTCAGTAGTACACTGTGTTGGAGCAAGTCCCTGGTCACACTGGGAGTTTTTGCGCATTCGTTCTCTTGTTTGTCTATTGCCATACCACTATTGAGAGCTTACTTTTTTGGATAACTGTGAACTGATCACCTATGCATCTGTTTCCAGGAGTTCATGTCTCCCAATGATAGCGGCGTGTTGACGGTCTGGCTAGTGATAGGCTTCGGCCTGCTCATCTCCATGGCAATGCTCGCCTTCGCGCTGTGGCGGTTTAGCTGCTTCGAGAATTATGCCAGGTTTGTATGATAATAATTGGTTACAGTAACAGAACATCCAACCAATCCAAAAAGTATCATTTTCACTTCAACGGTAGTGATGAGCATACTAGTATTTGTAGAAAAAAAATGGATAAGCAACTACAAACGTTTCGATGCTTATTTCAGTTCCATTACCAAATTTGGATTGTTATCATAGCTCTTGCACTTTTCATTTTGTAAATTAAAGATTTCAAGGCTAATTTTCGAGCTTATTACGAAAATGAGGCTTGAGATCTTTAGTCAAAACTGCAACGGAGCGCACGAAGCTAGGCTTTATCAAAATTGACATGCCTTTTTCTCCCACCATATTATTTTCGAGATGCTAATATTCACTAACATTTTGAAGACTACCATGAACAGCCTACTTCTGGCGGAGCTAGTTCAATCATTCAAACCTATGTCTTAATCTAGAAGAGCCAAGAGTAACCCTAGTGAAAAATATAGCCACTTTCACTCACAAATCACTGTTGTTAAACACACTATTTATTTCTCCATCTCGTACCAGCCATCTGGTAGTTGACAGTCGACTCAAAATCGAACCTTCGCCTTCCAGGATGCCGACATACAGTGACCGTGACAGCGTGTACAGCAAGCAAGGCCTGGACCTGTACCCGACTCCGCACCAGACCCTACCACCACTCTTTGCTGACGCGGAGAACAAGTGGGATGACGGGAAGTTTGAGGACACCTCTAGAGGTAACCATGATTCCGAATGCTCCTGGATATTTTGTGGTATCGTGGTGCGAATCTTAAGACCCTTTGCACACTGCGATTTTTAGCAGCGATGCAGTCGCAAATAGTCCACCGCGTTAGTTATTATACAGTCGCGATGCAGAAGATGACCGGTGACAACTGTATCTGTATATTGGCGACTGCATCGATACTTTCGCCCGTTAGTTTGATGCAGTTGTACTACTGCATCGATGCCAAAATCTGTTCATTGCGTGGGTCACGATACTGCAACGCGTTTCAAAAACGCGCGACTGCATCGATGCTAAAAGTCGTAGTGTGTAAGACCTCAAGATCATGGTGCTAGGCCATGACTAGAAAAACGAATAACCCGATACCAAGAACACTGTTCTGTTGTGCTACTTTAAACTTATATAGCAAACTTTCAATCAGCTTGGTTAGCCATGTAGAGAGAACAGGAGATCAATCGCATTACTAAATGCTCGAGATGTGAAAACCTCCCTTCTGAGTAGTCTTAAAATATTTCAGAATCAATTGCTGGAATTAAGCTTGCAAATTCATGTTGAACAAAAACATTAGTGTTTTTATTAGTGATAGTGTGTCGTTTCACACCTAAAAACAAGTATTTGAACAAACAAATTTTGTAGTTTGAACTGCCTACAGTGGATCAAACGATTTTAGTTGCATCTATCACGAAAGCAAAAATTCCATACCTCATTGTTAACTTTACTCTTCTCCCTTTTACCCGACTAATCTATCTCTTTCTGTGATTTCAGCGGACATGGGAGGGTTCTCAAACAAGAGCTACATTAGGGATGAGCTCCTTGACATAGATTCTGATGATGAAGTCATCCCAGCTAACAAACGCGACAGGTGAGGGCTATGAATTAGAACATGTTGTATTTGGTTATGTTATGTTTTGTACAGTTATCATAAAGGTCAGCAAACTTACTGTTGATTTCTTTGTTATAAAGTGAGGTTAAGGAATGGAATTCCATGCTAGATGAAGTGTTCCCAAAACAGTATAATTTAAGTTTTTCAAGAAATGAGTGAATTGGCTGATATTAATCAGACATGATTCATTCTCGGCCTCTTTATCACTTACCACTGAGTAAAAACTTGAACAAATGCTGGCTTTGCATAAAGAAATGTCAAAAACAATATACTCTTGTATCGTTGTATGTTATTGTATGTTATTTCGGTGAAAATAGAATCCGAAGTACTGACAACGAGGAAAAGTATTAATAGTATTGGTTAATTATGCAATCCTTATCAAATTCATTGTTTTAAATGATAATAATTCAAAAGTTTAATAAAAAAACCCATTCAAAAACAGACTAATATAATATAGGTACATTTTTTTACGACTCAAAAAGGAGGAGGTTATCAATTCGACTATATTTTTTAACCTCATATCGCAGTCATTTGTGAACCTATAGATTTTTTATCACTTACTTGGGTATTTCTTCTAGTTGGTCCTATTGTGGTCAAATCCGGATCTGATGATGGGGTCTTGGTGTAATCGAGGGAAACCCTCAAATTTTAAAGGCACGCTTAGTGTTTTTGTACTATTGTCTCAATGTTGTTATGTCTTTACGTTTGGTAGTCATCATTTTGTGGAGCTGAGCTAACGGTGGCACTCCATAATGCTAAGGAGTTCAATGAGTATGACGCCACAGCTTATGTAAGGTACTTTGCAGCTTATTAAAGTGAATAGTCAAATGGTTCAACCCGCCCCTCTATTGATCACTAAAAAAGATTTAATGAAAAGTAAAAAACGACTTTGAAAACGAAATACGTTTAAAATATTCAGTCTTAAATAATCGCTTGAAAGCACTCCATTTTCGGCAAACCATTTCTTGTTGGAGTCGGTGCTATCGCATGCACTATGTGCTATGCATTTAACTGCCTCGGTGGCGCAGCGGTAGAAGCTGCGCCAGAGATCCCGGGTTCAATCCCCGGGTCGGGCCAAAAATATATACCTGAGTTTTTCTGATCAGAAATTCTTAGGGTAGCCCGGAATTTGGAAGTTGGCGGTGTTTCACCCTCAGCCTCGGAAAAGCACGTAAAGCCGATGGTCCTTGCGCCTAAACTCTCTCCGGTCGTGTCAGATTGCTGTCCCATCGGGCTATGAGAGTGAAAGGAATAGAGAGTGCACCTGTGTTTGCGCACACACTTGTGCACTATAATATGTCCCGCGCAGTCGTTGTGACTGGCCACCGTAGTCGAAATCGGCTAGGGGGACTATTACTATTATTGCTATCGCATTGGCCATCTCAAGCGCTATCATATGCATTATCCATCAGGGCACCAACTTCAAAAAAATGGTTTGCCTAAAATGGAGTCTTTTCAAGAGTTAATTTAGGATTTTTAAGTGTATTTTGTTTACGAAGTCGGTTTTTACTTTTTTATTTATGGTTTTGATGGCACTTGGTGGTAAGTGACAATGCGGCCGAAAATGGACCGTGAATAGAAAAGCAAAATGTTCTGCCGGCATACATATCTTTTTTTGAGTAGGTAGCACTTGTTCGTTAGCTGATCTTTATTGGGTGTTGATAAACCTAGTTTATTAATTGACGACCTCCGTGGTGTAGTGGCTAAGCACGCTGGGTTTCAAGACGCTGCCGCTCCGGGATCCCGGGTTCAATTTCCGGTCGGTTCAATGTAGAAATCATATTTTTTAATATTGTCTCGGGTCTAGGTGTTATGGTACCACCTTTGTGTCTGATTTCCATAGCACAAGTGCATTGGCTACTTTATTTGGGATCAGAGCAATGTATGTGATTGGTATCCAATATTTATTATTATTATTTTATTTTATTTATTGAATATAAACTAATTTCAGGTACACCACAGACGTGTAGCCGATTGTTATTAACTACTACATACTAACAGTTAAAATAGGTATGCTTGTTTCACTACTATCCGTAAATTATTATGATTGTTCACCATTTTTTTTGTTGGTTTTTTAATTTATTTAAGTAACATATTTTTTCTGCACATTTACTGATTTTTATATGCTTATTGTAATTAATTCTGTCTAACCTAATAACCACTGCTATTTTTTACAGTTATTTTTAGTAGTAGTTACTTTTAGGGCTGATTTTTCAATAGTCAGATAAAAAATATTCGTCGAACAAAACACAATATGGCTAATTTGAAAACGTCACCTAATTGACAGCAATCATTAGGTACCTGTTATTTTTTTGTAAATCTGTCGCTTTATAATTTATCAGTCTGATAAGTTTTATCTGACCATTGAAAAATCGACAGAATTATATTCAATATTTTAAAGTGGACGCACTATAAACAGTTTCCCATTCTCTCTTAAACCTTATTTAGTGTCATTTGCATATCTAAATAAATATATTTAAATCTTACATATATATAAATATATTTAAACAGTAAAGAAAAGTATATTACTTTTTTTAAAGCAGTTTACTGGAATAAGCAATGTTTAAGTTCATTCAATGTTTTTTTTACAGATTAAAAAATCATCAAATCATAACATTTGTTTATTCTGTTTTTTCAGTGGCTACCAAGCAAGAGGCTTCGAAGTGTGAGTCAGAGAAGTATGCCATAGTTAGCAACAGAAGGACGCGTTTTATTGTGATTTCTCTAGTTCCAGTAAAAAAAGTCGTAAGTTTATCGTGTAGTAGACAAAATATTCAATAAAAAATAAAAGTAAAGGCAATAAATACAAAAAAAAAATGTATGTGAAAATTCACAACATTAACATCGACTTTGCACGAAAATAATTCACAGAATTGATGCTCCTATGCATAATTTGATACATTTATGTCATAGTGAGCCTGATTTTTCTTTTTGTAAGAGTTTTGCATTCATTAAGAAATACGTTTTGTCTTCTATACGATAAACATTGTAAGGCTTAAGTTTCTAAATATACTTGTAAAAATTGCGAATAATATGAAGTAAAAACAAAATTACAAATATAATTAAAAATATATAATTATTATTAACAGTGTTTACAAGTACGTTATATTATCAGGTCTTCGCAGAAAAAATATTAAATATTATTCACTTCTTGCTTTGATAACATAGTTCTAAAATGGAGCATAAAAATGGCGCCATTTAAAATCAAACCTTAACTGCGTAGATTTATATGTGAGGGTAATATTTGCTGTATATTTCATAGAATTTAACTCTTAAACATAGTATACTTGAGTACATAGCACAAAGTAACCCAAAGTTGTGATTATCTGTTGTAAATTATCTTTAATTTTTATCTTTTTGTTTATTAAATAAAGTTTCTTTATTTTTATTTGTTGTTATTTTTTTCCTTAATTCTAAGGTAAGAATATTTTGTCGCAAGGCAGAAAGAAATTTAAGATAAAAATAATACAGTTTACAAAAATACAAAAAAAAAGGCTTTTGTTAAGCCATTTTGGCCCCAAATTTACTTTAACTGCAGTTTTCTGATATTTTATTTTCAACTATTAGGACAGTATTCACTATTCAGCCGTTTTCGCATATTTCCTACATAATAAAGTAACGTTTGTCAAGAATATCTTATTTCTTACAATAAGATTTTTAAAAACGAGCACGGATCTTTTTAAATAAAATAAAAACTTCATTAAAATCCCTAAGTACGGATATCTACCCGGTTGTGTTTAAGAGTTTATATTACGGTTGTGAAATATTCCCATTTTATGTTAAGGTACCTTCGTGTTGTCAAATTTTAAAGCCAAATAACTTTATCCGAATAAAATATATTTACAATTTTACTAAAACTATTTCCAAAGTGTTTAGTTCGTATTGATTAATTTAGTACTCATACCGCTTAATATTATGTGTTCAAAACGCTTAATTTTATTTATCTTGCAACAATATCAATTAAGGCGGATATATTTAATATTATCATAAAAAAATATAGTAAAATCATATATAGAAGTATAATACAGAGATAAATAATTATAATATATAATATAACATAATATAGAATATTGTAACTAGGTACATAGTTACAGTAAAACTTAACAAATATTTATTAGTAATATTATATTGAAATAGCAATCTCAAAGTCACAATGTTACCTGATAGATAAAAAGTAACATGTATGAAATATATAAAATACCCAATATTATGTAAATATATGTCCAAATAAATAGGCTAAAATGTACATTGTACATAAATTTATTATTAATATTAAACCTATACTTATATATGTTTATGTACATACATTCACTAGATAACTGTTAATTCCGACCAAATGTATCAACAAATATCCTCCCAAAATAATATATACCTATATGATCGCTAAAACTTTATAATTTTTGCACATGAAAGTAGAAAGATAAATTCCTAAAGTATGTGTTAAACTATATATTTGCCAAAGTTGAACAAGCGTAGCTAAAAGTCAATTTAGAATGCCAAATTATAAAACTTGCTTTAAGTTATACAAATAATCTTCAATTGGTCGTTCAATGGAATATATTAAATTAAATTAAAATTATTGATATCAAAAAAGGTTTGAGGCCTTCAGCAATGATGCCTTTTGTTAATACAAAAGACACCAAATAAAAGTTTAATTAATGTATGAAAATTAAACAAATTCGTAGGTATAACATACCAGGGGCCCTATTTGTGTATAGTGATTCAAAAATAGTGCCCCAGAGGGGGACGATTCTCGTGCAATTCGTATACGAAAAAAGTTCACCGATCGAATTTTCTTTGCCGAAGAAAAAATAATTTTCTCACGATCACAATTTACACTACGTATTAAGATTTTGTTTGTGCGACAGTTTTTTAGGCGTTAATGTTTTACTTGATTTTTTAGGTAAAACGGTTAAACTCGCAATCGAATTACCACACGAAAAAAGTTCGATTGCTGCGAGAATCGGCCTCCAGCATTGTTAACCAACTATCTATAATGCTTTGAGATGATTTAAAATCGCTGTCATAGTATTAATGGACTTATTTGTCACATTGGATGGACAACAAGACGGTAGTTTAGTATAAGGGTGTGACCTGTAATAGGAGCAAACATTTGAAATATAGATCCATTAAGTGACCTGTTATCATTTCTAAATGGTGTTAATTTATTGTGGTGAAAAATAAACCTATTGTTATTTTCTAACAAAATAAATCAAACCAGCAATGTATTGCTTACAAATGTGTCCAGTCATAAAACATGGCATTGTTATTTACTACAACGAGTTAGATATTTTGGTTTATTGATTAGGGATTCTAACATGGAATTACGTACATAAAATATATCTATGTTTGGAATAACCAAACACATCAAATAGTTTACGAAAGTCATAAAAATATAAGATTTTCACAAAAAGTGGTGGGAAAACGTTTGTTTTAAAGCATTTTAGAGCACTATGACCAGGAAGCAACGTATACAGAGTGTTGTTTTGTTCAGTGACATCCAACTCAGGAATGAAAATATGAGTTATGCTTATTCTAAAAAAATGATTTCTTTAAATTCTGAACAAGTTTTATACAAGAAGACCTCTTCACAACATTCAAAAAAATTACAAAACCAATGGGAAAACCTAGCGCGTAGCTAGCGCTTATCTACGAAATACTTCGCCGTAGCTGGTAAGCTACGAAGAGGCTACCTGGTGTTGGTGGTTTTGACTCGATCGCTGTACCGGATAAAAAAAAATATTTTGTGGGTTTTTTCCATTTCAAAAAAATATTTTTTGGCATCAGTATCGTTTGTATAGCCACCCCTGAGTCGCTCGTCGCTGACCAAAACAACACCCTGTATATCTACTCTGTAAAATCATTGATGAAAATTTTTGCTCGTATTACAGGTCACACGCTGTATAAAAACCTAAGTGTGATTAATTCTATGGAACATGGAACAACATAGCTTTGCTGCCAAATCATCGTCATTGACATTAAGGCGCTACCTGGATTTTAAACGCGCACACTAGCGCCAGTTTAGTTGAAAAATCATAACTCGTTAAATAAAAGACCAATCGAAATTCTTATTGATGCGATTGTAGCTCTGGTTATGTGGTTTAGATACAATGTTTAAGTTCAATAAAACAGAGTTATCTGCAGTTACAGTTAGAAAAATTGCCAAAAGTAGCCATATTTAGCAGTGTTTCTAACTGTTACTACAGTAAACTACTTTAAAAACAATTTAAACGTACTAAAATAACTATAGAACCAGAGCTGGAATTATGTAAAGCAATCGTATACATTTGACAGTTCATAACTACGGTTTGATCTGTCAAACCCTTTGTTCTTTACCGTTTGACAGATCATTCCATACGTTTTAAACTGTCAAATGAATACGATTGCTTTTCACAATCGCACCCCTGTACTACAAACGTGTCTACCAGATTTTTGATTGATTTCGTATTTAAGGAGTAATTATTATTTTAAATAGAGTGACGCTAGTGTGCGCGTTAAAAATTCTGGTAGCCCCTTAAGTGCGCCTTTACATTAGAGTGAATTTACATTAGCAGCGCGTCGGTCGCGCGACTGGGTCGGACCCACTACACCCATTACCCATTTCAGTGCTAATGCGGAGATAGTATTACTACTGCAATGGGTAATGGGTATAGTGGGACGAACCCGCACGACTCACGCGCGGCTGCGGCGCTGCTGCCTCGCTGCCGTGTATAGTATGAAATCATCGGCAGCACGACTGTCGCGAATAAGTCGCGCTGCTGCCGCGCTGCTAAAGTCATCTAAATGTGAAAGCGCGACGGTCGCGCTGCAGTCGTGCTGCTGTCAATTTCATACATAAAATGACAGCAGTAAGCCCTTCACATTAGGGAGACGCGCTGCTGTCGCTCTAATGTGAAAGCGCACTTAGTTTACGTATGATTTATGTAGGATTGTTCATTGATAATTTCTGTAGGATTGTTCATTGAAAAATTAAAGTCAAAATATTGCAAAACCAGTTCTATATTGATGTTTATGTAATTTACTGATGTAATTATATTTTTGTGAAACATTTCTTGCTGTAAAATGATAGAAACAACACTATATTACAAGGTATGTTCTGGGTTTGTGGGTGTGGATTTTGAGGCGAAATAAAACATTGCCAAATTATTAACTCGTATTATTTTAGTAATCCTCATATTTTCTAGTAACAAAAACATTGTAATCATTAACATTTAAGCAATATAAAATGCAAAGAGAAAGATATGTATAGTAAGTATAAGCGCTTTGTTTTTGTCATAAAAGTCATTTATTTATACAAATAGGCAATTCAACTTTTACACGTCCCAATATAAAGCTTACCACAGCTTCGTGGGCTAGTGCTGAGAAGAAGCTGCGCAACAAACTAAGTCACTATTGTGAATGCCTCTTTTCAAAAGGTGTACAATGTTTGTAGTGATCATGCAAGTCCATACATCATTATCTTTCAAATAATCATCTACTTTATAATACCTTTTCGTCATTAGGGTTTCTTTAATGACAGTTTTAAATTCAATAACCGGTAAGTTTACGAAGTGTTCTGGTATTTTATTGAAAAAAAAATAGGTGTATATTCCCCCATAAAAGAATTACCAACCTTTCGAAGCCTGAATTGTGGAATAGCAATAAAACAGTAAATAGTCCCCCTAGCCAATTTCGACTAGGGTGGCCAGTCACAACGACTAAGCGACTGCGCGGGACATATTATATTGCACAAGTGTGTGCGCATACATATGAGCACTCTCTATTCCTCTTTCCTTCATAGCCCGATAGGACAGCAATCTGACACGACCGGAAAGAGCTCAAGCGCAGGACCAACGGCTTTAGGTGCTTCCCGAGGCACGGGGGTGAAACACCGCCAACTTCCAAACTCCGGGCTACACTGAGAATTTCTGAACAGAAAAACCTAGATACATATTTTTGGCCCGACCCGGGGATCGAACCCAGGACCTCTGGCGCAGCCGTCGCTTTAAAGTGCAATCCTCTAATCGCTGCGCCACTGAGGCAATGTGGAATAGTAAGCTTTACCTTATTCCTAGTATTATATTTGAATTTGAATGAATGTAAACTTTTACTGGGAGGCTGCAGTTAATATTTTAATTTCTTTAAACACCTCTCATGTCAGTGGAGTAGATGTATGAAATATATGAATTACACATAAAATAATTAATAAATGAGTAGTATTATGAAACGCAAAAATTCCCTATGATATTTTATCAAATAAAATAGCATTAATAGATACGTACAAAGAGATTTCAGATAACTTTTATGCAAATATTTAAAAAGCTCCTCTTACGCAATTTAGTCCTTAGTTGCACAGGAAATGTACAGGCGACTCTACATCTTGATAATATAACAATAACTCATTCCATTACGGGTTTAAATGTGCCGAACACAATACATGAAGGAGCACTTAATAAAATTGGTGTGAAACAATTATTAGATGCATCACAAATGCATATATTTTGACTTCACGTTTTATATAGGAACTAGCGGTCCCCCGCGACTGCGTCCACGCGTTTTGAGTTTGCTCCCCCTTCTCCCGCCGCAGCGTGATGTTTTATAACCTATAGCTTTCCCCGATAAATAAGCTATCCAAGACAATTTTTATATTTAAAATCGGTGCAAAAGTTCCTGAGTTTGAGCGTGTTTATTAAACAAACGGATATAATCTCTTCAGCTTTATAATATAAGTACACATTGAATACTTGTCTATGCCATGCTAAAATACAATAAAGTGAAATTGCAAATATGAAAACAGTGAAATTAAACATCACCGAAAACCAGTGTATGGCAGTTAACAATCTATTTTAACCAACCAAATATTTACATGCACATTTGTAACGTCAGGCATCACCACCAAAGTCAAAAGATAAGGTGTAGGTACATACTACTGGTATTATCAAAGCATCATTATCATAGGCCTTTCGTTATATCATGATAGAAATAAGTGTTTCCATGCAAATCAACTATAAAATTATAAAAGAAAACGTTGCTAAAGCGTGTCCGTTACTCTAGCAGGAAAGTGTCTCGTAGAGCACATTGAAGTATGCCGTTGGATAGTGCTAAGTATGCTTAAATAGTGCGCCAAATAGAAAATTTGTGGGGGCCACAGTTTTCGCATAAAAAAGAAAATACGTTTTCTGCTGGAGAAACGCTGCTCCAGCAGGAACTTTTTTAAATAATGACTCTAGAGCAGAACAAAGTATATTGTAAGATAGATCTTATAATTCATAATTTGTGCGACTAAAAATTAAATCTGTAGGACTCACTGTTTTTAAGATATTCCATTTCCTGCTAGAGAAACGTTTCTCCATATCCTATATCACGGGAACCGTTTAATGTGCGACCGTAAAAAATCTCACACTAAAAAGAGTTAATTTGTGACACTTAATCCATTATTTGTATGTAACTATATCTTTTTGGTTTTTGAGAAATAAGCATGTATTTGGAAATGTAGAAATCGATAGAACTATTTTAATAAGCAACCAATGAATACAGTTCCAACGTTTCAAGAACACATTTATTATTTAAAAACCACCTTAAAGAGTAGTAGTAGCAGCCGTTTATTAGTTTCCTAATAATTCCACTTTGATTCCAAACTCACAGTGCATAACTTTGTCATGCGAATTCAATAATTAGAACCAACTGTATGTGTACAAGTATACACCAACGTTTAGTGCGCTTAACAAAGAACGTGTCTTGAAAAAATTACATTGAAATAAGGCAAATTTAAGCAGATATAAGCAATAAGGCTTATTGATTTTACGTAGCTGATTATCCGGCCAAATTAGAATGGTCACAAAAAAGCGGCCTCTATATACAAATTGACGGCCTCCTTTAAAAAGTCATATAATATAAGGCCCTTTTACGTACAGTCAGGTGCATATGTACCTGCTCAAATTTGTGAAGGTATAAGAGGTAAACATTGGATAGGTACTACTTTCCTTTCTTTTTGATACAAATTTGGCTGTTCTTTTATATTCATTTTTTTTACCTTACATTACTTTACATTGGAACTGGAAGCACTGAAACACTACGTTTAATATTTTTATTTAAGTACACGATGCGCGCGGATTATGAACCTTAAAGCTGACTAGCTTAAAACCAACGCTGCAACATCTAATGAGTCACTAGGCCCTATGGGCGAAATATAGAATTACAGACATCTTAAGCATTGCTATAGCCGCACAACATTTATATAGTGGTGCTAAACTTCACGTTTGTTGTTATTTGAAACTGATGTCATGCTTATTAGTTTGTCTTTTATTCAGGATGAAAACGAAGAGTTGGTAAAACCTTTCGAAATGGCACTTTATCCAGGGATATGCTGTTTTATAAGTATATACCTAGTCTTGCCATAAATATTGTCACAAAGAAAAAAAAATATTTTTTAATTCAAATAATATTTTATTTTACATTGTGTTACTTTTACAGTGTGTTAGTTTTATACATAAATATAAAACAATTTCAAATATAAAAAGCTTATTCAAAGTGGTCTCCATTGGCTGCAACACAGTCCTTTAAACGTTGAGGCCAGTTATCAATAGAAGCAAGCACTCTTTCCATGAGAAAATTCTTCACTGCCAATCGTATGGATTGTTTAAGGGACTCCAAATTATCATAGCGTTTAGAGCAAGCCGTACTAAAACCGTACCGTCTCTAAAACTGACCGTAAATCATACCAGCGGATTAAGATCGGGACTAGACGACGGCCATTCTTCAGCTCTGATGAAGTCCGAAACGTTCGCTTCTAACCAAGACTGCGTGGACCGAGCTTTATGACCCGGCCTCGAGTCTTGTTGGAAAGACCATGGTTATTGAACATGGTGTTGTTAAGGGGCTTAACTACCTTCTCAAGAATGGATTCATGCTTTTTAGGGTTCCGTAGCTGAATGGCTAAAAACGGAACCCTTATAGTTTCATCTAGTCTGTCTGTCTGTCGGTCCGTATATCACATCCACTATTCTGAAACTGTTAATATAACATAATTGAAACAAAGTTAAAATAGTGTTGACGGATAATCATATTCGATCAAAGCCTTATTTAAAATAATATATGTTTGTTCAATGAGAGATTTATTTTCGGCATGGCGAAAACTAATATTTATTGCATGCATTTTATACTTCTCACTAGATGGCTTTGATAACTCTAAGAACAATATATTAAATTGTTTATTATTTACTATGATATATTAAATTACAATGAAAAAAAAATGTTTACGATTAAACTTGTACACTATACCAATTGTGTTTTACTCATTTACTTTAAATTTATGTTGGCGTAAAACAGTTATCCTCTGCCATGTTTCTGAAAGTCAGACAGCGCCATCTCCTTATGATAAAAATGATTTAATGCTCACAGGTCACAATAATATTTCACGTGTCATTTAATTTAAAGTTTGACCAGAAATCAATGAAGTAAAAAATGCAAGTTAATTTGTTACAAAATCGCTAAAGTTTTATAAAAGGTCCTAATCTTTGAACCTAGAATTGGAACATAAAATTTTGCAGCTAATTATACAAGGCCAAGTATATGTCAACCAGATTGTAAACAAAATGAAGGAGGTCGTCAATTTGTGTATAGAGGCCGCTTTTTTGTGACCATTCTAATTTGGCCGGATAATCAGCTACGTAAAATCAATAAGCCTTATTGCTTATATCTGCTTAAATTTGCCTTATTTCAATGTAATTTTTTCAAGACACGTTCTTTGTTAAGCGCACTAAACGTTGGTGTATACTTGTACACATACAGTTGGTTCTAATTATTGAATTCGCATGAAAAAGTTATGCACTTTGAGTTTGGAGTCAAAGTGGAATTATTAGGAAAATAATAAACGGCTGCTCTTCATACTCTTTGAGGTGGTTTAAAATAATAAATGTGTTCTTGAAACGTTGGAACTGTATTCATTGGTTGCTTATTAAAATAGTTCTATCGATTTTTACATTTCCAAATACATGCTTATTTCTCAAAAACCAGAAAGATATAGTTACATACAAATAATGGATTAAGTGTCACAAATTAACACCTTTTAGTGTGAGATTTTTTACGGTCGCACATTAAACGGTTCCCGTGATATAGGATATGGAGAAACGTTTCTCTAGCAGGAAATGGAATATCTTAAAAACAGTGAGTCCTACAGATTTAATTTTTAGTCGCACAAATTATGAATTATAAGATCTATCTTACAATATACTTTGTTCTGCTCTAGAGTCATTATTTAAAAAAGTTCCTGCTGGAGCAGCGTTTCTCCAGCAGAAAACGTATTTTCTTTTTTATGCGAAAACTGTGGCCCCCACAAATTTTCTATTTGGCGCACTATTTAAGCATACTTAGCACTATCCAACGGCATACTTCAATGTGCTCTACGAGACACTTTCCTGCTAGAGTAGCGGACACTGCTAAAGCCTTAAAAAAATGCTAGAGGACTGTATTCTATCCCATAAAATGTCACATTAGAACAACAAAGGTAACCTACCTTCTACGAGTATACCACACCGAAAAAAACCTACTTATGTAGGCAATAATTTCAGATAACACGAAATATACGCATATAAGTTCCTCAAATGCAAAACTTCAATTGAACCTTGATTCAGGAATAGAGTTAGGAGCTGCCTTTGTAAGTAAATAAGTATTGGACACCAATCACATACATTGCTCTGATCCCAAAGTAAGTAGCTAATGCACTTGTGTTATGAAAATCAGACAAAACGGTGGTACCACAACACCCAGACCCGAGACAATATATTGTCACATGTTAGGCTACAGGAAAATTTTGATTTGATTAATTTGATTTGGATTTTGATTTTTTACAGAAAATTTTGGTTCCCGTAGCCTAACATGTGACTCAAATTATGTAACAACCATCTATTTATACCATATTTGATGCAAATAACAATGATTATGATTATATTGACCCGCCCGGGGATCGAACCCGGAACCTCTGAGCGGCGACGCCTTGAAACCAGTGTGCTTAGCCACTACACCACGGAGGTCGTCACAATATAAGCCAATGATTTAGTACGATCAGCTGGGAAGGACGATGACGCATAACTGTGTGCTCACAAATGTTTCAATCGACGTGCTATGTTATATAATGGATCATAAATATCATTAGTTAGCGGGCAAACGCGAGGAGATTCGCGCGGCTTACGGAGATCATTGAAACTGAGTTGGGAGATTCTGAAACTATCTTATTTTTTTAATTTAAGCATTGGAAATTTACTTGAACGTAAATAAGGTCGTTGTTTTTTATATTTGTATCTACCGTTAGAAAACTATGTAAAGAGTAATTCACAAATGCCGATAGATACAAGTTTGTAGTCATTAAAACATAAAACTTAAAATTCAGAATTTCTCATCGAGCCGAGGGTGTGATTTTGCCAAGACAAGAAAATAATGCAATAAACTGCAAGAAAAAACCGGCCAAGTGCGAGTCGGACTCGCACACTAAGGGTTCCGTGCCAACTTTAACTGAATTAGAGGTCCACTTAGCCAAAATACCACACTATTTGGTTGAAAGCAAAAATAACTTTTTTTTTTCATACTTATGTTTGCGGTTATTAAAAATTTTCTCTATCTAACATTTCTACTTCGATCTCGTTCAAACGATTTCAAAAGTCTTTGTCAAGATCTACAGCATGCATTTTTTTTCCAAAATTTACACTTGCTTAGCCTAAAAGTTAGATGCCCTCCCATTTTACCAATTTAAGAGCGTGTATCTCATAAACGTTAGACTTTTAGAGAAAATTGCTTTTTTTTATTGTGTCATGTATGGGAGCCCCCCTTAAATATCAGTATTTTTTATTTTTTGTATGAGAATCGTAAAGCGGTTTGTAAGCGGTAAAACAGAATACATCTACCTGCTAAGTTTCAACTGTGAAATACTAATAGTTTCAGAATAAAGTAGCTGTACTATACTGTATATACGGACGGGCAGACAGACAGACAGACAGACAGACACACAGATATGACGAAACTATAAGGCTTCCGTATTTTGCCACTTAACTACGGAACCGTAAAAAAACAATAAAAACTAAAGTCAAAATGCACTTGGATTGAGCATTATAATAATAAAAACCATTGAAATCCAAATTTGCGATCACATTTTTTTTCACCATTTCTAGAAATGCTTTCTGATTTTTAAAATCATAAGGACCCCCTTGTGCGACCACTATTTACAAGCTAATAATTTTTCATGCAAGTGTATATTTTCCCACTATATTTGAAGCAAACAATAACATTAATGGGTTAATAAATATTACAAGTTCCTTCATAAACGCAGAATAGCCCATCAAACTCAGCAAGGTCGCAACCAATCTTGGGGCTTAGAGCTCTCCACAATTAGCACTGATAAGAGATAACGAGATAGCCGGCAGACGCAGTCATCACTGACGTGCCCAAGACTAGCGCATCCAAATCCAGGAAAGGAAAACTTAATTTTCGGGCTTTGCAGAATTAACCAGATTTTTAAGCATGTTTTTTTAGCAAAGTGAAAAACAGTGAAGTGTCTACTGAAAGTGGTAAAGGATTTATGTTGTGAAATTCATAAGTGAAGATGATTCAGTTAGTGACTGTAGTGTTTGACTTTCTACCATTTATGTAAGTACCTTAGTGTAGCATACACGTCACATTTCTGTAGTTTATTTTAAATAAAACACTTGCATGTTTACAGAGCTAGTCCAACACACTTACAAGCTTAAATTAAAATAATAATATGATTGTCATGCAATAATATTCTTACATAAAATTAATTCAAATGACTCGAATAAGTGTTAGTATTACTAGGAAACAAGAGGTTTAGTTAGTCTATATTTTACTGCTCACTGATATGAAACACTTTACGGGCTTATTTCGCGCAAATTTATTAAAACTTATACTTATATATGCCTTACGTTTCGAATGCTTTACAGCATCCGTGGTCATAGGCAAGACTAAGTTTTTATTTGTCATTACAAAGTAGAAATGTACATATACATAATACATATAATACAAAAAACATGCGCGAAATTAGAGTAAAAGTAAAGTGTTTCATTTCAATAGGTTTCAACAAAATATGGGTTTATAAAAATTATACATTATTTATTCAGGTAAAATACTTTATTAGTTATAATGGAAAAGGACAAAGATGTAGAATTCGAAAAAATAAACAAACTTTACGACGAATGTCTCAATTATTTGAAGAATTTTAAAGACACTGATATTTTCGAAGCAAAAAAGGCTTTAATCGCCGGTGACCCAGACTATGAAACTATTACAGAAAAAGAAAATGAGCAAGATACACAAATAAATAAATATGAAAACATAAATGGTTATCACGAGCCAAAAATCGATTTCAAAGTGGAAAATGAATTAGCATCAGGAGAGAGTGTCAATTCATTAGATTATAGATCGGAGAGATTGAGAAAACTATCTCAACAGCTTCCAAGAATCATTATAACTCAGAGCAAAACCAGTTTGGACTTGAAAGAAGGAAAGACGAGAGTGGAAGATTTAGTTGCACCAAGCAGAAACGAGAAGCCTTCATACACATACAACAAGTAAGTTTTAGTATCCATCGTTTTAAAACGAGTTTTTTAACATTAAGGCGGCGATTCACAAGCCTGTAAATCGGATTAGTAGCTTGTATTCCAGTTACTGGCATGTAAAATTTAGCAATTTGGGTCCTTGCTTGCCTATGTTAGTACCGTTGTTAATCACACGCGCCAGTTTTACAGCCCCCCACGTCCTTTTTCTCACATTGCATGCAAGTAAGTGAAATTTACCGAGGTGCTCGTAGCGCAGTGGTAGCAGCACTTTGGTAGTGATACCGAAATGAAGCAACTTATGGCGCGGACGTGTTTGGATGGGTGACCATTCCGACCATATAAGTAACGTATATCACGAGCATCTCCGTGCTTCGGAAGGCACGTTAAGCCGTTGGTCCCGGCTAATATCGGCTGATATTAGTCGTGAAGCCTAGTCAGAGTCCTAATGGGTGGCTTGATAACAAATGACAGCAGGGTTAGTCGCTTGCCTTGCAAACACTCCTCCACCATCCCGCACTGAGCTCGTGTGGTGGAGTATGGCTCGAACTACCTCATAGTTGAGGTAAGGCCTTTGTCCAGCAGTGGGACGTTACAGGCTAACTTTACTAAGTGTAATTCTACATATGAAGAAGATGGCACAGGCAAGAAGCTGGCATGCAAGTGTGCCAGTTATAGGCATGTGTACCGTAAGCTTCATTCGAAATGTCCGCTATTTAAAAGTCTATAGAAGACAATACTCTATTAAATATTATTATCACTTTCTCTGTCTCCGGGTTAGTTTAAATATTTAATTAACTATGTTGTCAGCCGACAAAAAAATTTACTACCGACACTGACGTTATTTAGTTACAACGTCTCCATTAGTTAAAATGTTTTTATGCGAGACGAAACTGAGATTAAGCCGTTTCCCAACTTTTGTTTGCGTCAGTATCAGATTGTTTAATTATTATTAGAGAAATATGATATTAAATCATTACTACTGACGTACATGCTTTAATTTTGTGTGTTTAAGTATTATGTTAACTTACGAAAAGCATTCCTGTAAACCCGATTCGATGTGATGCCATAGAGCCATTTAATGTCTTAAAGTATTTGTGTTATTGGGAAACAAGGACACTGAGATCTACGGGGTTATACGTTTTTTGGTTAAATACCTCACTTTGACTGACTACAGAGATTTATGTATTTACTTTTGACAGTGTACAAAAATCAAGAATTTCTCCCTCGTTCCGAAGAGGAGGGTACGGAGAGTACCCAAAGAGATTGGTTTCCAAGAGTGGCTTGGAGAATGTGGCCGTCATATCGAATGTACCATTTGAGAAGATTCGCCTCCTGAACGACACTTTCCACACATTGGTAAGCATTCTTGCGGCTTGTTTCTAATTCTTAATCAGAACTATCTGTCGAATACACAGCCAAAGTATTTAAATGTGATTCTGAGACCCTGAGAGGGTCAAGTCAATGAAACCAGCCAGTAGATACATCTGCAGGCAGGATCTCAATAAACTCGACATAAAACCTCTATAAACTTACTATTTGTTTGAAAAGGTCTTTATTAAAATGAAATTTTACAATACGATACTATAACTAGTGAACATTATCTTTCCTAAATTTAGTGTAAGCAGAATCTGAAGTAGCTTTGTAGACCACAGTCAATTTAAAGATCTACGTGTAAATGAAAATATTTTACCTTAAAATGAACATTCATCTGAACTTACTGTGAGTTTCATAAAAAATTAACCGTCACACCAAACCGATGATAAAAATTATGAATGTACGGCATGTAAGCATTAAGGAAGGTTGATGATGAAATAAAAGAACTAAAAGAAGCTTAAAACGCTCATGATCTAATTGATGATGTTGATTATCGAATGATAGGTGTAACCTATACGAGTACAGATGAAAAAGTAGGACATCATTGTTACCTATTATAATAATGGTGATGAAAAGCATCTGCGCAATAATGACGAAGAACTACTCGTAGTTTCAAGTCTAAATTAAGGCTTGAATTACCTCGAGATATTTCCAGATAAACCTCCAATGGCGGTGGATAGTGATGGGCACAGTGCTTCTTCACTTCACGATCTGGCTGGTCTTCGCCGTCTTCTGGTACATAACTGCGCTTGCGCACTACGACTTCGAACCCAACCCACCGAACAAGACCTGTGTAACTGGAGGGAAGGACTTCGTCACTATCTTCCTTGCTTCTGTTGAGGCTCAGGTAAGAAACAGCAGAATACATTTTTCTTGATTTGGAAAACGAGCGAAACTTTGGCGCATTGACTGCAAATTATTGACGTCTCAATAACATCGAAGGATCACTGTTGAAATGCTACTGACACATAAACGGTGCGTCATTTTTAACAGCAGCTGCTGCCTCTTGTAGGCGTCTGCCGTTACTTCTTTCGTTGGTAGCACATTTCGGTAACGTGTCGATAGCTTTCATTAAGATATCGAAAGCAAGTCGACGGCAGGCGTCGACAAACGATTGTTGATGATTGACAGATCTATGGCGCATCGTACCTTAACGGCTTGTCGGCGGCTGCCGTTACTTATGTCGTTGGCACCGCTCCTTAGCACCTTTATAGTCTTTCTCTTTTCACAATCCATTAGATTTCTAATCAGCTCTTCTTCAAACAAGTGCAAAGGTTTGCAACTCTTTCACCCTCAGCACCATCAGACTTTTGAACTCCCTCTCAGATGATCATGACATCATCAAAATATGGGTACAGAAAGTCTATACGCAATCTTGGTATACATAGTTATTTTTTAATTAGTTTATTTATTTAAAAACTTTATTGCACAAATAAAAGTGTACAAAAGGTGGACTTAATGCTAATAGCATTCTCTCCCAGTCATTCCTTTAGATCATGCAGAGAGATTGTTATGGGTGCAAGAGAATATTGTAAGTAGATATTAAAATTGCAACAAATACTATTGTGTAAAATAATAATATTATATACATACCATAATATACATAAACTAAATATACAGTATAAAAGAGTTTAGATACATAACATCCAAAAGCATACTTATGTTAGTTTTTTTGTTCTTTAACGCCGCCTTTTCTGTTTCTGCCTTGCCATATGGTTAGCTGGTAGAGTATGCTTAAAAACATTATTTCTGCCATTGGTACTATTGTACATTTTGTTTTTGCAATGAAGAATTTATATAAAAATATATAAAACGAGTTTTACCATAAGTTTTATACGAGAATCGCAGTAGGTATACTCCTAATGCAGATCCAAAGTCCATCCTTTGTCGGTGGCAACTTCGCCGCCTGCGCCAGCGCACGATAGCTGTTAGTTGGTTAATTCCACAAAAAAGGAAGCCCTCCCAATAGGCCTTGATTGCTCAATTTGCCTCAATCTTTATAAAAAGGAACCGGTTGGTCAATGGATTGTAAGACTACTTACACACTGCGACTTTCAGCATCAATAGAGTCGCGCGTTTACAGAATTTAATTTGGCATTGATGCTGTCGCGCGTAAGTCAATGCAGTCGTCAATATACAGTACAATATTTATCAATGTCCAGCTTCTGCATCGCGACTGCATCGATGCTAAAAGTAGCGCAAGTGTTGACATTTTGCGACTGCATCGATGGTGATCGCGACTGCATCGAGGATGATCGCGACTGCATCCCTACTAACAGCCGCAGTGTACAAAGGGTCTTAAAGCTGTTATGTTTGAGAGCGGGTTAATTCATTGCCGTCAATACTAGTTTTCAAAGAAAACTGTGTGTTTTGTTTTTCTATGTATGGGAGCCCCTCTCAAATGTCATTTAATTGTATTATTTGTATAAGAATCGTACTAGTGGCTGTGACATACGGACGAACAGACAGACAGATAGACTTGACGAAACTATAAGGGTTCCGTTTTTGTCATTCGACTACGGAACCCTAAAAAAGGGTTTTTCATCTAAATGACCACTGAAGAGTCTGCAAAATAAGACGGTCCCAATGTCTATTTCAATAATTATGTTTGAAAAGGGTACAATTTCATATCAAAACAATCAGGCTACCATACAAGATCTAAAAGTTCCTCAGCCATAACTCTCGTCAGTCATAATTTGTGTGACAGTGCTAAACATAGCAGAGCGTGCCAACTGATTGGATGATCACAATAGTCCTGCCTGAATGTCATTCACATCAAGCAAGATCCAAGGCTTAAGATGCAGCGATTCTGAAATTATTGAAATGAGCAATAATTCTGAAATTATTGAAATGAGTGAATGAGAGAATTAATGAATGAATACCTACCATAGTATTTTATATCTAATGTGTAATTAATACTTAGTGGAAAAGTAGTATTTTTTCTGAATCGCATTAAAATTTATTTAAAAGATGCACGGGTAAATTATACCCGTAGACGACCCGTCTGGTGTAGTGGTCGAGCAATCGCCTACTACGCAGCGGGTTGCGGGTTCGATCCCCGCACAATACAAACATTTGTGTGCATGAACATGTCTGTTTGTATTGGTCTGGGTGTTTTCTATGTATATCATGTATGTATTTACAAACAAAAAGTATTTAAGTATTATATCCGTTGTCTGGCACCCATAACACAAGCTTTGAGTAGCTTACTTTGGGACTAGATGGCGATGTGTGCGAATGTCCAAAAGGATATTATTATAGATCACTGTTTGTATAGTTTAACTTACTAATTAGTTTCATGTATTGCTGTATAAAAGTGATGTGTATATGTGTATAGCTATACTCAAAATGCAAATTTAATGTGATATCCATTGAACTGCTATTGCTAGCGAATGGAAGTGACACCATTTCGTGCTATGTGAGTACATAGCACGAAATTCGTTCATCGACACATACATCAACTCATAGTACGGATTCTTAATTCAAAATTCAAATTTAAAGGAAAACGTCACGATCTTGTCGACGAATTTGCGACACGTTTTTTGGTTCCATAGCTTCTCTATACGTAGGAGTAACCACTCACTGGTGAGCATAAAAAAAAGTAACTTAGTTTGTCTCAAGTTGTATTTTGTTGCAGTACCAAAAAATAAATATAGAATAAAGCTTTTGATATTCTTAAAGATAAAAATAAGAAACCGAAAATTACGCACGGGCGGGCCTCGAAACAGCAACTTCTTGGCTACCCGGGCCGAACGCTCTACCAAGTGAGCTAACGTGCTGTCGGTCCGACCCTGCGACAAAAACATTCTAAACTAAAGTTTTGAATTTGAAATCCTATCTTTTACGGCTTAGGAGAAATCACAAGTAAATGTAAGTCATAAAGAGGCAAAAGTGGGCGTTATCCTATCTAACTTTAAGTACTCAAGTCATACGTACGATCGGTAAAAAAGTAAAGTACCTAAGCATGTAACATCCCACTACTGGGCAAAGGTCCGCGTGGTGGAGTATGGCTCAAACAACTTCATAGTTGAGGTTGTTTGAGCCATACTCCACCACGCGGGCTCAGTGCGGATTGGCGGAGGGGTGTTTGCAAGGCAAGCACCTAACCGTGTTGTCAGATGTTATCAAGCCACCCATAAGGCCTCTGACAAGGCTTAACGACTAATATCAACCGATATTAGCCGGGACCAACGGCTTAACGTGCCTTCCGAAGCACGGATAGCTCATGATATACGTTACTTATATGGTCGGAATGGTCACCCATCCAAACACGACCGCGCTGTAGGTTGCTTCATTTCGGTATCACTACCAAGCGCTGCTACCACTGAACTACGAGCACCTCGTACGATAGGTATATTAGTTCAATAACAGCGTAGTTCAAAAGAAGGAACAGAACGTGACCTGGACCACATCGAGATCGTGGGCTGAGCTGTGGCAAATACCCACACTTGGCGTACTACTCGCTTACAACATAAGACGTCAGGACAACGCTTAGTTTCAATAAAACAATGTCTTTGATCATGACCTAAGCATTAGCGAAGGCATTTACAAGATATTTTCATAACATATAGTATAGCAAAGGCATTTTGGATCACTTGCTTAAATATAGGATGTGAATTTCGTTCGAGAACTAATTAAAAATCGTCGTTGGTACTTATCTTAGTCTTAGTTAATTATCATTTTCAAATCAATTTCCTGTGAAGTTATACTTATTTCATCTTTATAAATAAAAAATATAATATTACTGGAAAATGAAAAGGAAAGAAAACTTTCTTAACCATTATACAAACATTCATTGGAAAATCGGACATTAATCAATGAATGAAGCCATCTTGATACGATTAATTCAAAAATAAGGGCCCAGGTCGCTACTAAAGTAGTCATTAATAGAGGGTACGAAATAATACGTTCTTAAGACTTTTTATTATTTAATTGAAATAAACGGTGCAGTATCTTATGCAGTTGTAAGAAAGGCTATTTTGCAACAAAAGTCACGCCAATACCATGATATTTTTATATTTTCAGACGACTATAGGCTTTGGAGACAGGACGATTGATGAAGAGTGCCCAGAATCGATTTTCCTGTTTGTCATGCAGGTAAACTACATGTATTTTCATTCGCATTATTACTATAATATAAATATGTTTATATCAAACAACTTACACGTCATATTTTTTTAGTTTAACAATCTGAATTAAAAATATTTTAGATTTAGATTTAAGATTTATTTATTTGCATAAGAACACGGTATAGGTGGGTAATAATCATAAAATTATTATCCCTTTGGAAAGGAATATTAATTTTATGGTAATAATAGGTGTTACAGAGATCAAAGTGAGCACATACATGTCTTACCAAATTATTAGCATGCAAATATTAATTCAAAGTCAAATCAAGCAATCAAATTTCGAAATTCACAACATAAAAAATAAAAAATGAAGTCAGTTCAGTCAGTTAAATAATGTTATGAATGAATCTCAGACATACATAGAATTTACAGATTAGAATCGACGGTTCGATAGGTCTTTTTTGTCATAAATATTATTATCTACTAGCTATTTATACAACTTGGCCTTAAATACAATACAATTGAATAATTTAAACGTATTTCAGTTAATCCTAGGCACGGGTCTGTCTGGAGTTTTAACGTGTGTGGTCTACGCAAAACTTACACGTCCTGAGAAATTGTCCCGAGATGGTGTTGGATTCAGCAAGAAGGCAGTGGTACGTCACATAATAAGAGCATATTTTTCAGTAACGATCATTATCTTCTCGTTAGTTCATTCAATGTTTTTTTTAAATATTGAACACCAATCACATACATTGCCCTGATCCCAAAGTAAGTAGCCAATGCCACTTGTATTATGGAAATCAGACACAACGGTGGTACCACATCACCCAGACCCGAGATAATATATAAAAGATCGTTTTCTACATTGACCCGACCGGGAATCGAACCCGAAACCTCACGAGATGGCGACGCTTAAAACCAGCGTGCTAGCCACTCGACAACGGAGGTCGTCTTTAAGAGTCAATAGTTGCTACTGTACGCTGTGTCGATGCGCAACGCCTGATGCTTTTTATTAGCAACTGCCAGAGTGCAACATTGCTAATAATTTTGGAAGGGAGTTGATACACTTTAACTTTTTTTAATAAATGCGCATTTATTATTGACGACCTATGTGGTATAGTGGCTAAGCATGCTGGTTACAAGGCGTCGACGCTCCGAGGTCCCGGGTTCGATTCCTGGTCGGTTCAATGTAGGAATCAAAATTTTCTATATTGTCACGGGTCTGGGTGTTGTGGTACCACCGTTGTGTCTGATTTCCATAACACAATGTGATAGGTGTCCAATATTTATTTATTTATTTATTTTACATAACAGATCAGTCTTCGAGACGGGAAGCTGTGTCTGATGATCAGAGCTTGGGATCTGAACTATGATCACATCATCAGTTCAGAGTTCACTGCACACTTTGTCGACACGCACAGGTATTAATAATTCTAAGTAACAAATTTAAACCAACTGGAGAACTAGATGATTGAGATTTCTGCTTTATTTATCAAAATGACTAAAAAGATAAAATATATAACTTCGAGTGTAAAAATGATGATGGCTAAACGGTTTTAATGACTAACTTAGTCATGACTAAAAAACGATGTTACGTTTGTTAGACCTTGTATGGTAATAAATCAATAATAATTGGTTTAAAAGTCGTCTCAACGGCAGACTTTCATGAATCAATATTATCTCCATAACAAAAATTAAACTTACAATCTCAACTTGCCGCCTTCAATTAACTTCTTTTAGTTAGTATATTTAATATGTCAATCAATAATTTATAAGTGCTATTATAGCATTCAGAAATATTTTAAAGATAAAGTTGATAAGAGAAACTATAAACTTTAATTATATTTTAATTTTTAGTTTTTTTTACGTATGTAATTTTATTCCTTCTCTTTATTACTTATTTTGTAACGCCCGAAGGGTTCATAACGATTGCACATTGCTAAAATTGTCAGTATTGAATATTGACCCTATTCTCTATTAGTCATAATCTAAAGTAGCTTTCTCAACTGTACCGTTGAGTTTAAGACGGTTTCAATCGCTAGCGACGACGAAGTGTATGGAAAATTGCACAGCGCCTCCAGCGGTCAATTGCAGAACTAAAATTTTCCATACACTTTTTTTACGTCGTCGCTAGCGAGTTAATCCGCCGCAAACTCGTGCCGTTACCATGAGTTTACTCGATTACGCTTCACTCGCTACGATGTGACTTTTCGTATGGAAAATTTTAGGTCCGTCAGTGACCGCTAGAGGCGCTGTGCAATTTTCCTTAAACTTTTTTAGCCACTCGACTGTCCGCGCTGTCAGACTTACTGGTAGATAGGTAATAGTTATAAATATATAAAAAGTTGATAATATAATATACTTACTATACTATAATATATACTATACTTAATATATATAATATATACTATACTTAATACATACTTTTCTAGTGGTGGGCACTATAGTACCACGGACAGTTTACCGTAAAAATAAAATGGCACTGTAAAGTCAAATCAATAATCCTGTAGAAAGATTTGACACATGCTAATGTCACTTTGTAAAATAATGTTGCCACATTTATTTTGTTAATGATGTGGTTCGTTCATTTGGTTTATTTCGTTCATTCTGTTCACTCAAACAAAGGTACGAGCGAACATATTATACATACATACCTATTAGGAAAATGTACTTATGTATGTGAATTCTTTTAAAAACGAGAAGCACGAATTTTCAGGGAGTCTAAGACCAAGTTAGTAAATAATTACAAATGAATGATTGATTGTTTTGTTTATTATGTTGTAAATATAATTGCACTTGCAAATAAAACGTTTTAAACCAGTAACTGTGGTAAGTGCCGAGTGAAAGAATTATGCCAATGGTACTGGTTTAAATCGGTTAATAGAGGAAGCACTCCGTTAGTGATAGCGACGATGACAGTGACGATAATAATATTGTATTTGACGACGACGAATAAAACTATTTTACCCCATGCATTTTTGATTCATTTAATATATAATATGTAATTTAGTTAATTTGCCTTTATATAGTTATCATTTAGTACATAAAACCGTTAAAAAAAATGTGACTTTAGTATTCTACTGGTCTAGTCTAGCTATTTTGTTTGACACCCATATTTTAGAGGTCGTAAAACTATGTATCCTGACCTTTGGTTGGCGGCTTTATTGAATTTGATTAGATTTTTACAGAGAACTCTTCTACTAATCAAGCCCATGAAGGGCTCTTGTCCATTAACGAGGTAGTAGTAATAAGGTAATATGAAATTCGCCATTTTGAAACGTCGGCCATCTTGAATTTGCAATTACGCATAATATAGGTGTATTTTCGAAAACAAGAAATGTTATGCTGTTAAATTTTAGAACAATCTATCAAAAGGAAGGGAGTAAGTAAAAAAAACAATTAATAGATTCAACTTCAACAAATAATTAATAAAGAGACAAGCCTACCAATCTTAATATTTTTATACCGACTAAACAAAACTAGCCTTTACAATTGCTTGATAGATGAAATAAAATAAAAATTTATTTAATTCGAGGCGTTATAAGAATGTTTGAGTGAATGAATGACATTGATGTGTTTCATTCTTCTGGTCACAACACTATTTTTTTTTCGTCGAAAATTGGTAACACTGTAAACGTCAAATCTTTCTACAGGATTATTGATTTGACTTTAGTGCCATTGGACTGCAGAGCGGTTAGTCGTCGCTAGCGAGTAAAACCGCTGTTAACTCATGGTAACGTTACTGGTATTTTTTTCATCACATTATGTTTTATGTCTGTATGTTGACTATTTCAGAACTAAAGAGGGCGAGGTGCTAAGATACTACGCGCGAGTACTGACCTTGCAGCAAAAACAGTTCCTCCTGTGGCCTGTGACGTTGGTGCATGAGATTGATGAGAACAGCCCCCTGTACAACTTCACACCTCAACATGTCGCTAATAACAGGTAGATACAGTAGAACGTCGATAATACAACCTTTCTCGCATATAACGCTGTATAACGTCGGTCCCAACTACTTGGAATATGTTGTAGCGGGCGAAACAGCACCCCGCTTGTTTCGCCCGCTTGCGCACTAAGCGCGTTCGCACTAAGCGCTTCATTTCGAATGAAACTTGACATAAATGATGAAAATACCGGCCAAGTGCGAGTCGGACTCGCGCACTGAGGGTTCCGTGCCAACTTTAACTGTGTTAGGAAATCCACTTACTTCCACTTAGTAAAACACCACAATATTTTGTTGACAGCAAACATAACTTTAACATAACATAACTTGCAGTTGTTGAAAATGTGCTATATCCCCAAAACTTCTTGTTCGAACTCGAAATTTTCGTTGAAAGTATTTGTTGAGATCTACATTATATTTTTTTTTTTTCAAAATTTACACTTGCTTGGTTTAGAAGTTAGATGGGGGGACGCCCATTTTACCACTTTGGAAGCGTCTAGCTATGAAACGTTAGATTTTAAAAGAAAATGGTTTTAGAAACCTCGATGTCATTTTAAAAGACTTATCCAAAGACCCCACACGTATAGGTTCGACAAATTTTTTTTTTGGTTTCTAGTTTCATGTATGGGAGCCCCCCTTAAATGTCATTATTTTTTATTTTTTGTATAGAAATCGTAAAGCGGTTAACAGAATACATCTTCCTACCAAATTTCAACAGTGTGATGCTTATAGTTACAGAATAAAGTGGCTGTGACATACGGACCGACAGACAGACAGACTTGACGAAACTATAAGGGATCCGTTTTTGCCATTCGGCTACGGAACCCTAAAAAGGGGATAGTATGCGCGCGAGCTTCCATATAAAATGATAACGTTTTCTAGGATCAAATTCAGAATATATATTTTTTACCCCCGGAAACGTTATGCAATTTTGTTAATTTTTCTAACATGTTTGAGATATTTTGAAAAACTATGCACGTACGTCTTGATGTTTAGCCTTTTCCATTTTTGACAAATAAAACTCTTCAGAATTTCATCAATTTTTAACAAAATCGAACACGGGGCGCAAGTTTGCTCCCTCTCCTATCGTAGCAACGTGATGGTGAGCATAGCCTTAAGCCTTTCTCGATGAATACGCTATCCAACACAAAAATCTTTTTTCAAATGGTAACAGCAAATTCTAAGATAAGCACGTTCATCAAACAAATAAACATTTCAGCTTTATAATATTTGTACAGATATTATACACACATCAAAAGTGTCTAGGGATCAACATATATTTTTGCAATAACTTTTCTCCTGATTGATATAAATTAAAATTTTCTGTAAAGATTCATCAAATAAAGTGTTTTCGTTTGTCTACAGTAACGATAAACCAAGTCACCTTTGCATTAATAAAGAAATTTGCCATTTTCCTAATAGATTTTTGACATTTGAACCACTATCATTAAAGTTCGAAAAAAAGACTGAAATAACAGTTTTCTTTAAAATTTTATTGGGTAACTTAAACAATTAATAATCCATGTTTCTACCGCAAACACTAACAACACAGGAACATCGGTTTGGCATACTCAAAATGAGTTCATCCAAATCACGCTGTGGGATGGCCGCCCATGTTCGTTGCAACAACAAAAAAAGGTCTTCTTGCGACTGGATACCCTCCATATTCGGCAGAGCTCTTCTCTGTAGCATATCCCATGCATGCTCAATCGGGTTCAAGTCTGGCGACTGAGCAGGCCAGGGCAGGACATTGATGTTAGCTGCGGCGAGAGTCTGTCTTACAACTCTTGCGGTGTGCGGTCGTGCATTTTCATGCATTAACTGAAATAAGGGACCGATTTGCACTTGTAGAGGAACGATGACGTCTGATACAATCGTCTCAGCATAAATTTGAGCGTTGAGGTGGCCTCTGATCCGAATCAAATCAGTTCTTCCGCCGATCCAAATACCCGCCCATACCATGATGGTTCCACCACTATAAGGATGGACTTCCTCGCAGGATTTTAATTGCTGTTGGCGTCCAGGGGTTCTCCAGTGTCGTAAACGTCTTATATCCGGTCTCATACCAAAACGAGACTCATCAGAAAAGAACACGAAACGCCATTGTTCTTCTGCCCAATTTCTGTGTTCAAGAGCCCATTTATATCGAATCCTACGATTGTGCATTGCTATAGGTGGTACCCGTAGCGGTCTTCGGGAATGAAGGTTTACTTCATGCAAGCGGTTTCTGACTGTTTGGTCGCTAATTAAGTTCCCTGAAGAGTGATGAAGCCCCACGGCTAACATCATGGCGGTTATTGTTGGAGCTCTTCGAGCTGTGATTTGAATGTATCGGTCTTGTCTCCGTGTGGTGTAGCGATACCGTCCTCCATGGCGCTCAGCCAGGGTACCAGTGCTTCGGTAACGTGTCCAAAGTCGACTGATAACACTCTGACTTGTATTCAGAGATAAAGCCACAGTACGTTGCCGGGAACCAGCTTCTATCATTCCCACGGCTCTGAGCATTTCTTCCCTTCTTAAATGACGTCGCCGCTCCATAATAACTTTGGTTTTAATCAGTAGTAGGGAAACAGAAGCACTAATAATGTCTTCAATGCGTTGTATGTTTTTATAGGGAAAATATTGACAGCTGATTTTCATCTTTTACTCGAATTTGATTGACAGTTCCTGTTTCAAATTATGAAATGCACCAAAAAGGATCCATATAAATTTATAAAATCATAAATTTATTACAAAGCCACATCTCAATCTCAAGAAATCCGCATAAAAATGCTTGATCCCTAGACACTTTTGATGTGAGTAGCAGACTGTTCAGCTTTATAATATTAGTATAGATGAAAACGAATGAGACCAAATATTGTCTTAATCCATTAAGGTTGACAGTTTAGAAAAAACGTTTTCGCCCGCAACATTTTATCCGAAAATTAGGTAATTTAATTCTTTTATACACGGGCCACATAAAGAGTTTCGTAAAGACTTCAAGATTAACAATAAACAAAACATTAAATTGAGGTTGAAATTATTAAGAAAAGAGTAAGTTTCATGTGGACGATACGTTGCTAACATTCGAAAACTTACAGCGTTTGCAAGTTTTACTTTCAAGGGAATTGAAAATGATCTTTCTTATCTATAAAACAAAGTCTATTTCATCCTGTACCTGCCTGCAAGCGCTTATAAACACTGCATACCTGCGGCCTACGTTAAAAGCGCTTTCACCAATCTCTAAATTGTTATCTGTAGCATTGGCCTTCGTAAGCAAAATTCGACTGCAATGTAAGCCATGTAGGCGCTGTGTTCCACCTGCTCACAATAGTCAAACATAAGCAAGAATAATAATAAATCTTTTATTTCTTTTCCAGTTACGAGATCACAGTGAGCCTGAAAGGAGCCTCTGCCTCTATGGGCACCTTCACTCAGAGCCAGACATCCTACCTGCCCAAGGAAGTCATTTGGGGACATCGCTTCCCATCCGTGGTCAAGTAAGTTTCGAACTATTTGGTTTATTGTAATGTGTGGATGAACGACGCGTGTGATGTCACTATGGATTACACATAGATACAAATATAAACTGGAAAATACATTTAGAACAAATAAAAACAAAACTTTAGAATGTTTTTAACACTCACAGTGTCATATTTTATATTCATAAAGATGAAATAAGAAACCAAAAATAAGCTAAGCGTCACGCAATTGACGTTTTCATAAGAAACCACAAATTTCGCAGGGTCGGACTAACAGCACGGTAGCTCAATTGGTAAGAGCGTTTGGCCCGGTTTGCCAAAAGGTTGCTGGTTCAAGTCCCACCCGTGCGCAAATTTTTGGTTTCTTATTTCATCTTTATGAATATAAAATATGACACTGTGAGTGTTAAAAACATTCTAAAGCATTAGATAGCGAAGCGACATCGATTTCCAAGTTGAATTTATTCTGTAAAGAATAACTGCTTGGGCCATCTGTTTCATAAACAGACGGCTAGATGGCGCTAAGCGTCACGCAATTGACGTTTTCATAAGAAACCACAAATTTCGCAGGGTCGGACTAACAGCACGGTAGCTCAATTGGTAAGAGCGTTTGGCCCGGTTTGCCAAAAGGTTGCTGGTTCAAGTCCCGCCCGTGCGCAAATTTTTGGTTTCTTATTTCATCTTTATGAATATAAAAACAAAACTCTCAGAATTCATTTATGCACTTTTAATTTCAAATTTTATTACTTATGTAGTTATTCTTAGAAATAGTGACTCCGTACGCGCGTTTTGAGTTTGCTCTCCTACCCCCCACCCCCCCTCCCGTAACCTGGTGTTTTATAGCCTAAAGCCAAAAAAGCTATCCAACACAAAAGCATTTTTTTCGTAGATAAGCGCGTTCAAACAAACAATATAAACTCTTCACCTTTATAATATTAGTTATGAAATATCAACAAGTATTTTGAAAACCGGCCAAGTGCGAGTCGGACTCTCGCACTAAGGGTTCCGAGCCAACGTTACCTGAATCAGGGAATCCACTTACTATCACTTTGTAAAGTATCACAATATTTTGTTGACAGCAAAGATAACTTTGTTTTTCATAGTGTTTATATGCAGAACAAAGTTATGTTTGCGGTTGTTGAAAATGTGTTATATCTCAATAACTTTTCGTTCGATCCCGTCCAAACTAATGTTCGTTGAAAGTATTTGTTAAGATCTACATTATGTATTTTTTTCAATATTAACACTCGCATAGTTTAGAAGTTAGATAGGGGGGGACGCCCATTTTAGAATAGAATAGAATATGTTTATTTGCTCAAAACATGGTAAATTTGATAACAGAATTTCATCTTAGTCCATCATGTTTTGCCACAGGCGGCATGCAAAATTAAAATATTTATATTAAAATTACAATTAAACTATTAATTAATTTAACTTAATACCTACTACTTTGGAAGCTCCTATCTACCAAACCTTAGATATAAAAAGAAAATGGTTTTAAGAACCTCTATGTAATTTTTAAGACCTATCCATAGACACCCCACAAAGATTTGACTAAAAAAAAATTCGGTTTTAGTTTCATGAGCCATACAAAAAATGAAAAATAATGATATTAGGGGGGGGGCCTAATATCATTATTTTTCATTTTTTGTATGAGAATCGTAAAGTGGTTAATAGGGTACACACACTTCCTACCAAATTTCAACAGTGTGATGCTTACAGTTACAGAATAAGGAGTCTGTTACATACGAACGGACAGACAGACAGACTTAACGAAACTATAAGGGTTCCGTTTTTTGCCATTCGGCTACGGAACCCTAAAAATAGGATTTCTAGGTTTTGAGCTGGCTTTTTCTAGGTATAAAATTCTAATGAAATGTCAATTTTAAAATGATATGGTATGTGGTCTGGTATAGTTTTATGAAACAAAAAGTAACTTTACCTACTTAAATTCATAAATGTACGACCCTGACAAACTTTATAAAATACAGTTACAAAATCACCAAATAATCATCAGTATTTTTTACTTTTCAGATACGACACAAGGAAACAGAAATACGTAATAGATCACCACAAACTTAATGCTACTGAACCTGTGGACACTCCGAATTGTAGCGCTAGACAACTTTACAGGTAGGTAAAGTACACACATCAAAAGTGTCTAGGGTTCAAGCATTTTTATGCGGATTTCTTGAGATTGAGATGTGGCTTTGTAATAAATTTATAATTTTATAAATTTATATGGATCCTTTTTGGTGCATTTCATAATTTGAAACAGGAACTGTCAATCAAATTCGAGTAAAAGATGAAAATCAGCTGTCAATATTTTCCCTGTAAAAACCATAAAATTAATATTCCTATCGGAATAGAAGGACAAGTAAAAGCTGTCAAACAAAACCGATTTAAGATGTCAGTAACTTACATAAGTAAGTAACATTTGTAGCTTTAAATGAGATAACCTTTCGATCAGGTAATTTATAACAATGTTCCTAAGTTAAATATAGTAGTTTACTGCATGATAAACAGTCGACACAAAGTATTGAACATGCAGCTCTAGCGTAAAACTAAATGTTATTTCATTATACAAAATATTGTTCGATATACATTCCCTGTGTTATTCTGTCCTTATTTTTTACGTAAATTAACGTTTGTAGAATAGAATAATCAAACTGCGTACTTTATATTTGAAGCGCATTGGTAAATATAAGTCGTATATTAAGAGGCTTCGATTTTGACTAATCTACCTGTTAAATGATTATCTGTTGGGGTTATGCCGCTGTAATGCATAACAATCAATCACCGATCAAGTCACCATGTTTCAGACGCATTATTTCTCCAAAATATACACAATTTGACTTTTAAATATAAAAAATCAAATGCACGTAATTTTCAGCGAGCTTCTGCGGGGCGGTCAACTGTTTGACATCTGACAAAAATGGTTCTGCTACCCATCTCTTTTTATCACACAGTTTGCTGCTAGTGATATCTCGCTTTTGTCGTTCTATTCCCAAGGGATAATAATTTTATGGTAAAAACATGCAACGCATTGAAGACATTATTAGTGCTACTGTTTCCCTACTACTGATTAAAACCAACGTTATTATGGAGCGGCGAAATCATTTAAGCAGGGAAGAAATGCTCTGAGCCGTGGGAATGATAGAAGCTGGTTCCCGGCAACGTACTGTGGCTTTAGCTCTGAATACAAGTCAGAGTGTTATCAGTCGACTTTGGACACGTTTGGATGAACTCATTTTGAGTATGCCAAACCGATGTTCTTGTGTTGTTAGTGTTCGCGGTAGAAACACGGATTATTAATTGTAAGTTACCCAATAAAATTTTAAAGAAAACTGTTATTTCAGTCTTTTTTTCGAACTTTAATGTTAGTGGTTCAAATATCAAAAATCCCTTTATTAGGAAAACGGCAAATTTCTTTATTAATGCAAAGGTGACTTGGTTTATCGTTACTGTAGACAAACGAAAACACTTTATTTGATGAATCCTTAAAGAAAATTTTAATTAATATTAATCAGGAGAAAAGTTATTGCAAAAGTATATGTTGATCCCTAGACACTTTTGATGTGTGTATTTCAAAAAACTATAAATAGAAATATTTCAACCAATTACACTGTCTTCAAAGCACCGAACGCAAATATTTGATGCAATTGATTGGAACGGAGCCAATTTATTTAGACTCAGTGCATAATGAGATATTCCTTCTCCGATTCTATCCCAATCAGAAAATGTCCTCAAATATGACTGTTCTCTCCTCAGCATGCAAGAAGACACAGACCCGCAGTGCCCCGGCACACCAAGCAGTTTCAGCGAGAAGATATCCGCCTTCCATCTTGAAAGGAGCTCCTCATTTAAGAGGAAGGGAAAATAAGACACGACTCAGAACCAGGAGAGACCACCCACTTCCAAATTTAGACCAAAATATTTTTTCATTTATTTATTAATCTCGGTGTAATATCGTGATAAATACTCGTACAATCGATGGGTAAGAATAAAATGGTAATATTTCCACAATTTTTCATGGGTGACACTGATACCTAATAATAATAATAAAATATTCGAGTTTTTCAAAAAACTACTAAGGCCCAATTTCTTCATCGATAGTAATGGTAAATTATAAAATATAAATAAAAAAATATAAATGATAAAATGGTTAAATCGTTACCAGTGGTTGAATATTCACGATAATTTACTGTGTCACAATAACTGTGTTTTGAAGAAATTATTATCTTAACCAATGGTCATTAAATAGCCATTCTGACATTTGGCTAAGGTATTTTTTCTTCAAACCACACAAAAACGTCAATATTGAACCACGGTAACAAAACTTTAACATACTATCGATGAAGAAATTGGGCCTAAGTCAGTTTTACTTACTGATCATGTAAATAATAAATAACTCTATGATACATCATAATGTAGTTTTGTTAGATAAAATTGTATATTTTATTGAAATACATAAGGATGATGCTAGTAATGCTTCAATGTCATATTTTTTTGTGTCAATCATTATACTTCTACAATAAATCGATCTGCGAAAATACACCAAACTTAAATGTACCATTCTATCACTTACTGTTATTAATGCATTGTTTTAAACGCTCATGGTCACTATATTAAACTAAATCTGACCCTACACATAGTCAAGTAAACCATCTTTACTGATAACATCTTGCAAAACTACTGTAAAGATTTTAATGTGCTCATTTAATCCTCATGACGTCACCAGACACAAAACGAGAAGACTAGGATTGATATGTTTGCGATGTCAACGTACCGTCAAGTTTCTGGGCCAATTTGATCAAAACACAATAGTACCTGTGTAAATATGTCTTATCGCGAACGGATAAGGTGTGTTATCACTTATCAGTGCGCGTTACAGATAGCTTTGGTTATTTCGCCGAGGAACGCGAAGCCCTACATAGCGAAGTTATTTTACAATATTTACTTAAACGTGACTCGTGATTTGAAATCAGTGAAAATTGATAGTAAAAGTGATTTGAAAGTGGGTTAAGCTACAAATAAAAGTGTACAAGTTGATAAAATCACACATTTTCACAAAAATGATATTGGTTTAAAAAAATATATAACAATGATAAAATAAATAACAAAGACGACAGTGCTAAAAACGCACATGATATTACTGGTAATAGTCACATAACAGATAGAAAACGATGAATTTCGAATACGAACCACAAAGAAGAGGCAGTAGAAGTAGAGCTTTAGAAAGATCTTTAAGCTACAGCGAAGCGATAGGCAATGCCACTGACAGCCCTCCTATAGAAATACCAAGACTCGACAACACAGACGTTTACTTCAACGAAGAACTCAAGAAACAGTATAGAATTTCCCAAACGTACGTCGAAGGCAAAGAGATTGCCTTTCCTTCTATTATAACTAACATTGATACAAACGATCCAATTCCTTCTAGTGGAGATGGGTTGCAAACCGATGGTTCTCAATACTCGAGCGAAGATGAACAGGCTGGCTGTATCATGATGACAATAGACGTGGAAAGTGAAAGCCCTAAAACCTCAAATTCTACGAGACATTTTTCCAACGCATCTACGCAGCCTGTCAACAGTTTCCAAACTCCCAGCAGTCCTAGTGAATTTTACGATAAGATTGATCAGGATTATGACACTGACATTTATAGTACGATAGGGAATACAGAAACAATTGGACCTTCAGCTTATACGTATTCAGCACCGTATACAAGGAGAAGCAAGAAAGGTACAGTTCATAGGTAAGTAAGTATGTTATAAATCATAATTCGTGACAATAGTTTTGTAAATACATAAAATTAGTATCGATCACTTCGTGACTTATTTAAGGCTTCTCATTTAGCTTAATTTTAACTGTAGCTTAATCATCGTCATGCACGTGCAAGGAAATATTATTCGGGCCGGTTAATCAACTCTAGGATCAACAGTTTTGCGATTGACTTTTTACTTGAATTGAATTTTAATCTACTTAATCAATATTAGATAGTGTAGGACAGTGTTTTCAACCTATGAGTCGCGACCCCCAGGGGAACGCGAAGCCGCTCTCGGGGGGTCGCTGACTGAAAGCAAAAGGTTCAGGATTCCAGACTTGGCACCGTCCCCCAAAATTGATAACACAAGTCGCCAGGCGTTGCCAGCTATAGGATACTTGCCATTAGTGATCAGATTTTTAATCCAATTTTAAGAAAACTTTTTGCTCTCCCTTCGCTTGCGGTCGTATCGTTGTTCGCTGTTAAATTTTGATGTAAAATGTTAAATATACATTTTTTTTCTCAAAATCGCGTCTCCTGGTTAATCAGTGTTTATAACTTTCACCGTTCAAAACCGTAATAAAATAATGCTTAAATGAAGAGACCATTCAGTTTTTTTTTCTCTTCTAAAATAACATTATTAATCAAAGCGCTTGCTTGAATCGCGGATTCATAAATGTAATTTTGTCACTTAAGGAGGCATTATGGAAAGCATTACTGAGCAGAAGTTTAAGCACTCGTTTTGCTTGCGGATTGTTGATTACATTAAATTAAAGCACAAAAAATACTTTGTGCTTTAATTTAAGTTACTTCACTTTGTAAACATTAAAAATATTTTCTGTCTTCCTATGGCACAAGGGCAGGGGGGCGCTAGAATTTCTCAACTTGTAAAGGGGTCACAATATCAAAAAGGTTGAAAAGCACTGGCGTAGGATATACTATAAAATACATAAATTGAGCTATGCTCTTAGAAAACACATATGAGTAAAACATTGTAGATAGTATTACAAAAGCTAAAAATGATTTATCAATAGAAGATCATAAATCATAAATATTTGAACGCTAAAAGGGACTGACTGATTCATAAGATAAACAAAATATTTATCACGGATTTCGATCACATCGATAAATATGTGACAGGACATAGTGAGGTACGATTTGTTTTGTATCTGCGACCTTCACTATGATGGACGAGCTTAGACGATAGCGTTATGAGGTTGAGGACATTACGCTTAAATATACTAGAAGGTTCTGTAAATTTTGTGCTATATAAATGACAGAATCTCTTCAATAATAAATAAATAAATATTGGACGCCAATCACATACATTGCTCTGATTTCAAAGTAAGTAGCTTATGCACTTGTGTTATGGAAATCAGACACAACGGTGGTACCACAACACCCAGACCCGAGACAATATCAAAAATTTTGATTTCAACATTGATCTGACCGGGAATCGAACCCGAAACCTCGGAGCGGCGACGCCTTGAAACCCAGCGTGCTTAGCCACTACACCAAGGAGGTCGTATATGCTATTTCTTCATTCTAAGCAACCGGATCTAAATAATGAGATCTAAGATTAGTCAAGAATATCACCTAGACACAGCGGTGACGGGTTCAACTCCCGCAATGGGCAAATGTTTGTGTGATCAGCACGAATATTTTCACCTAAATCATGGATGTTAGGATATTTATGGAAGACCATTATAATCGTTGTCGGGTATTTCTTAACATAAGGGAAAAAATCCCTACCATGAAACCATACCATTGGTGATATGTCTGGTGCATATTGATTTGATTTATATATACAGGCTGAAATATTAATAAGTGACCAAATTGTGTGTAAAGACTCTACTGATGATATTGAACAACTTTTATTATTGAGGCAAAAGTGAAATCGAGAAAAAATATTAGCTATTCTATATATTTTGACCGCGTGATTGTGATTGATTTGTTTAATACCTCCATCAAACATAATAATTCGGTTAAACTATTTTTTTCTACATAGCTCCTAATATATAAGCTGAAATTTTAATTATTTTTTGTAACGACCACTTATAAATATAAACAACTTTTGGTATGGGGGCAATAGTGAAATCGAGAAAAAACAGCTATTCCATACATTTTGACCGTGCACCAATTGAACTTTTGTATGTGAAATATGGAATATCTAATATTGAAAATGATACAATAATGGTTGCCCAAACTAACAGTTACAGCTTATTCAGTGGCTACGGCGTGCAAGAGAGATTGACTGAGTTGTCCGGCGCTTATATAGGCTTGTTACATCCATCACATCATCACATGCATGGCTGGCGGAAGTTGAGGTGGGAGAACGTGGCTGACGCCTAGGCGAGGTACGCCTCGCGTTGATGGAACAGCTGTTTTTTCCCTCGATTTCACTATTACCCTTGTATTAAAACTTGTTCATATTCATCAGTAGACTCTTTACACAAAATTTGGTTATTGATAAAAATTTCAGCCTATATATTCATTACAAACTAGAACATAGACGATGTAACATAGTTACGAAGCCAAGGATATCGAAGTTTTGTATAGTCTAAATTTGCTCTCAAAAATATAGGTATATTCTCGACGTGATTTAGCGAAGATTGATGTATCTAATACTTTGTGTTCTTGTTAAACTTCGTCATCGTTTACTATTGTTGAGGCGGCGATACACACGCCTGTAAAACGGATCCAGTAGCTTGCATGTCGGTTACTGACATGTGCAAGTTTAGCAATTTATCCATGCCTATATTCATTGACTGTTGATAATCACACGCGCCAGTTTTATAGCCCCCACGTCCCCTCCCTCACATGGCACACCAGTTAACGTTATCATACATATGGAAGCAGATGACACGTGCAAGGAGCTGACATGCAAGTGTGCCAGCTATAGGCATGTATTTCGCCGCCTTTACTTAGGATCTTATCCTTTCCTTTCCTTTGGACATTCCCACACATCGCCATCTAGTCCCAAAGTAAGCTACTCAAAGCTTGTGTTTTGGGTGCCAGACAACGGATATAATACTTAATACTTTTTTGTTTGTAAATACATACATGAAATACATAGAATACACCCAGACAAATACAAACAGACATGTTCATGCACACAAATGTTTGTATTGTGCGGGGATCGAACCCGCAACCCGCTGCGTAGTAGGCGATTTCTCGACCACTACACCAGACGGGTCGTCAATAAAAAAAAACTCTGAACAGACGGAGACGAGGTGCTCCAACGAGATCCCGTCGCGTGGTCCACAAAAATGGCGACGAAAATGTTCCCATCCGAAGCAACATCCCGGCCAAATCCATTAAGTACATGAGAGATATCGTCAATACTGTTGTAAGTATTAAAGTTATCTTACTAAAAATATTGAAGGGAGTCAAATGGTTTTTGTTCACATATCATGATGTTCTATCTAATATAATGACATAAAAGTTCATTAATCATGAGTTGATAGCACAAGTTATCGGGAAAAAGATGCTGTCTCAATAATTTGTCAAAAGGGTTATTTAAATATTGTGTTTATTAGTTAGATGTTTATAGTTTGATTGGTTTCTTATACTCTACTAGAGTCAAAACATTTTCGAAATCATGATTACTATCACTGCTTATAAAATAAACATATGAAAAGTTGCAATGTCTGTACTCGTCATATAAGTATATTCACTGAGGATGTTAAATTTAATACCCAGTTGTAACTTCTTTCATTTTTATCGAAGTCGATCGATTGGGGTCACAGACATGATCAATTATTTGGTAATCTTGTTCACTCTTTTAAACTCGACCTAAAAGCTGTGCTGTTTTATTTTCTTTCCTTAATTTACTCACCAACAGATCAACAGCAAATGGCGTTTCCTGCTCCTCACGATGGTGCTAGCCCACTTCACTTTCTGGTTTATATTCGCGGGCATCTGGTATGCAGTTGCCAACTCCTATCAGGAAGATATCGGAGATGGGAAAGAGCATTGCGTGACTGGCACATCGTCATTTGCTGGTCTTCTCATGATGTCTGTGGAAACTCAGGTATAAATATTGTGAACGTTTATATGTTGACTGACGATTGGTTGTTATTCCTTCCTACTCTTTACTTTTTAGCTCGTAATCGTTTGCGTGACACAGAATTCATAGTTTGTAAATACCTAAAGGCGGTAAAAACACTCATTTTCTGTAGGGAATCTGAACGCAATAAGCTCAAGTAGCAATGAACAGGGCATATAGCGCGAAAAACTAATGGCCGTTGGGGCAGAAAAATTCAAGATTGAAGACCCTTTGACCAAAGACGCAGCGTAGGACGTCCACAGACAAAATGGTTAGGCGGTCTTGTAAAGATCGCAGGATCACACTGGATGCAGACCGCTTGCGATTGGTCCCTGTGAAAAACCGCGATAGAGGCCTATGTTCAGCGGTGGACGTCCTTTGGCTGATTATGATGACGAATAATGATCTTACGTACAGGCTTTGATATAATTCACATTTGTGTGGACTTGTTTAAGAGTTGGCATCAGTGGCTATAGATAAATAAATATTGCACGTAACTTTTGATTTTAAATTTCAGATGACCATTGGATATGGAATTAGATTTCCTAACGAAGAGTGTCCTGAAGCCATCGTCGTTATGGTCCTAGAGGTAAGATTTAACAGTAAGAGGTACATTAGTGATTGTGTGACCTGCCGACCTATCAACATTTTCGAAGTGTAGAAGAATTTTCTCTGGAGGAAACTAAAGTCAGTAAGTACAGGTACCTGCTTACTTGTATTATTATTGTGTAATAAATGTTTTAGATAGTGGCTGGTACGGCTCTCTCTGGTGGGTTGGTCAGTCTTCTGTACACGAAGCTGGTACGTCCAAACAGACATGTGTCTTCAGTTGGATTCAGCAAGAAGGCCACGGTAAATACTCTTCAACTAGTTATTTTATCTTCAATTGATAAATCTGCTGGGGTTGCTTTGATATTATTTCAAGTCAACTCCTTAATGGTTGCAGCAACTAACTATGGCAGAATTCTATGAAGAAGTCACTCACTCTAAGTAATAATTAATTATAGAACAATTAGATGACTCGAAATGAATTTGCTATTAACCTATCTGGTGTGCAATAAAGAGTTATCTTATCTTAGGTTTTTTTTCGGTTCACTGAAATTCTGACTCCTAAGTTAATTGTTTTTTGTTGTCGTAAGTGAGTCATCTATTACAAATAAAAATTGGGACCTGACATTTATTAATACAATGCATAATTGCATTTCAGGTATGTCTTCGTGATGGTGAGCTTTGCCTCCAGTTCAGAGTGTGGGACCTTTTGCACTTGCATATCATCAGCAGCAGCATCACAGCTTACATGTTAAAACCAATCCGGTAAGAAAATTTGAAACCATAGATTTTCATCAGGATTTTTCCAAACCGTCTAGTTGAAAGCTGGTACCTATTCAGTGATATCAAAAGTTTTTTACCTAAATATTTTTGAAACGTTTTTGCTGGATAAATGAAGACAGTTTGTATATTACGTTCGGCACTTCTTGGGTTCGCAACATAGAAATATTATGTTTACAACCTTGAAATATCAAAAAAATGCTCGAAGTCAGAAGGATGGCAGCTTGGAGTCAATCCCACCTGAGTGTGGTATCATAAAGGCACATACTTTAGTTTGTAAATATAGTTTTCTATGCAATGTCTAATGCATTAATAACCTCAATTCCCAGGACCCTGGAAGGCGAGATGGTGCACAACTACATCCACCAGCTGAAACTGAAGAATGCGAACGCATTTCTTCTCTGGCCTATCACCGTTGTACATGTAATCGACTCTGACAGTCCTCTGTACGAGTTCTCAGCCGAGGATATGATGGATTACAGGTATGTATCATATTTGGTTCTAGATTTTATGCGAATACTTAGCTCACATTTATACAATAAATTTATATTTATATCCGTAAATTGTTTTAGTCAATAAATAAATATTTGACAACATCACATACATTGCTCCGATCCCAAGCTAAGTAGCTAAAGCACTTGTGTTATGGAAATTAGAAACAACGTGGTACCACAACACCCAGACCCGAGACAATATAGAAAAGATCATCTACGTTCTGACCGGGAATCGATCCCGGAACCTCACGAGATGGCGACGCTTGAAACCAGCGTCAATGAGGTTTATATCATGTATGAAGACCAATTTTGAATTCAATCAACACCATCTTTATTCATTTACTTGCATACTGAAGATGTTTTGGCGAGCAGATAATTTTTAAAGCCACACTTTTAAATATTGACATTCATTAGTGAAATTTCTCTTAAAACATTGATTGAGCTTTACCAAAAAAATGGGTCTATTGGCACCTTAAAAGCCTATATGTTTCTATAGGCATAAAAGTAGAGTAGTGAGTACCTCCGTGGTGTAGCGGCTAAGTACGCTGGGTCTCAAGGCGTTACCGCTCCCAGGTCTCGGGTTCGCGTCCCGGTCGAGTCACTGTAGAAATCAGAACCTTCTACATTGTCTCGGGTCTGGGTGTTGTGATACCACCGTTGTTTCTGATTTCAATAACACATGTGCATTGGCCCCTTACTTTGGGATCAGAGTAATGTATGTGATCGGTGTCCAATAATTATTTATTTATTTTAAGGCTTCATGTTTGTCTTTATTTCTTATTTTTAAATACGCTGTTGCAAAAACATCTCTCTGGATTCTTACCAATAACTTACCTTAATATCATAGAGATGATATGATGCAGCTTACGTTTTTGATGGTTTGCAGATTTGAGATAGTGGTTTGCCTGACGGGGTCCTCAAAGAACATGGGCACTGTCACTCAGAGCAGGACTTCATATCTATCCAAGGAAATCATATGGGGCTACCGATTCAAGAACGTTCTAACGTAAGTTATCCCACAATCGGTAATGATGTTCAATATGGTTGAGAACAAACAAATACTGTTGTTTCTCACTATTATTTCAAAAAGTGAATTAGTATAACTTGAGATAATCTAACCTAACTCCATCATACATTAACTACTCTTAATTTAAGACATCGTACATTTTGAACGCCGCCGCAGTCGAAAACGTTTTTCTAACCGTAAAACCTTTATAAAATGAGATAAATTTGGTCCTTTTCGTTTTCGAACATATTATTCTAAGTGTGTACGTCTTCTATTTTTTAAATTAAAGCTTGATTGGTAAAAAAATACTTAATTCTAAGGAGATTTTTTGTCAAAAAAGTGAATGTTTAGATTCTAATAATTACTGAAACATTCATATTTTTTAATTAAGACGTTCCTGCATTGTTTTTTTGTGTAAAAAAATAACAAACTTCTCTTTTTGTATGGAAGCTCGCGCGCTAACGGTCCTCTTGTGGGAGAGAGAAGTGATTTAGGTAAAGATAACTTTATTTCAACTCTGTAACTCAAGTCCATCTGTGGCTTTATCAATCATATGTCCACATGAGTCATAGAAATATGATTGTAAAAGCCAGTGTTAGGCAAAATGTAATCTAACTACTGATTACTAACTTAGATAACGATTTGTTGTTAGTAATCGGGATTACTAACTACACGTAGTAATCGAAAAAATTGACAATCACGATCACATGATTAAGATTACTTTTGTAACCAATAAGAATTTTATTTCCGCCTTAATATTAAGAAAAAACAAGCTAAGTGATATGTCGACGGCACACTGACGACAGAGTGATGCTTTTGATATGTCAACGATAGCTGCTAGTACCAGCACGTCGGCTTGTCGATGGTGGAAAGACAATTTTAACATGTCAAAAATAGCAGCTGCGTGACAAATAGCAGCCGGTGTTGACGGTGTGTCAATGAGATGTCAAAAGAAAAGCACAAAGTACGCCGCGAATGCTCCCACCGTTCGGGCTCTACGCCTTATAGGAGATATACTCGCCAACGACCTATGATATTGGCATACTCGTATGTGCAGACAGCTTCGGTCAATTCATGCACAAAGCTGTTTATTATATAGAAAGTTTGTATTCTTAGTGTTTTTGCAGTAGTATTAATACTGAACCGACATCAGAATTTGATAACTTTCAATGAATTTAACTGACTCTAATGTGTATTTTGTCTGACATATTAAATATTGGTGCGGATGGTATTGTAATGGTATTGATGTAGCTTATTTGTTTAATTTTATTTTATTGTAATATTTGTTTGACCACTTTTACAGTGTTACTAGCATACTGACGCTTTGGGCGACTGTTAGTCAGTATGTTCACTGTTAAATAAATGAAAAAGTAGTTAACCGACCCAACCAACACTAGATAAAGCCAATAACACAGATGTTCTTCGGTTGAGAGTAATAAAAAAATATCATTAAACGACCATCGATGAGTCGAAACTCTTGTTTACACAGATTACTTTGTAATTCCAGTTACTCAAAGAAACGCGAAGCTTACGTCATTAAAGTGGAGGATCTCAATACGGTGGAACAAGTACCCACACCTCTCTGCAGTGCGAGCCGACTCAAATGCTTTGAAGAGGACATCAAGTCTTCCACCCACATCATATCAACCCCCACTTACATGTCTGCTACCCCCACTGACCTATCAAGTCAGGATGAGGCGTCACACCCCACAGAATCTATTCCGTCATCCCCAGTTTTCGATAGAAACGGTACACAGAGGAGTTTCGGATGGAATTTTAAGAAGTATCCAGAGACTGTTGTGGAGGGAAACGATATTAGAAGCCATTTTTGAAGTTCTGTTTTGGATGTATGGCCTCTTTTTATCGGCTTCAGATACAGCCTAATTAAATCCTAGTCTAATTAGGATGTCGAAAATCATCTTCTTTAATCACTATTTCTTGAATTTACGTACTTACCGATTTAGGGAGAATAAATTGCTTTAATTTATGAGATAGGCCTTATTTTATAAGAATTTAACCAAGTGCTTGATGTATAAAAATACTCACCCTACAACACATTTATTAAAATGATTGTATACAAGCTGAAATTTTAATCGGTGACCAAATTTTCTGTAAAGTATCCACTGATGTATATGAACTACTTTACTATGGTCAAAAAATGCATGGTCAAAATGTATGGAGGAGCGATTTTTTTCTCGATTTCGCTATACTAAAATTTAAAATTTCAGCCTGTATATTTACGAGCTATGTAGTATAGATTTTAAGTTTAACCGAATTATTATGTTTGATGAAGGCATTAAACAAATCAATCACAGCCGTGTTTATTTATTTACCTACTGTACGGTGCATCATAAACACTTTTCATAACTAAAACTATACATTCTCATTTCCTCTGATTGAAACCTGACTAATTTTCCTTAGTTGATAAGTTTTAAACCATGGTGGAAGATTACTGTCATCCTTAACACATTGAAGTGATTCTAACGGGCCAATGATGACTTGACCATATCTTTGGCATTTAGTTTCTTAAAATTAAAAGCATACAAAATTCAACGTTTGAATATAATTTTGATATGTCGGGGTATGAGAAAGTCATTTAAGGCTCCTTACACACAACTTTTTAGGGTTTTGTAGCCGAATGGCAAAAAACGGAACCCTTATAATTTCGTCAAGTCTGTCTGTCTATCTGTCCGTCCGTATGTCACAGCCACTTTATTCTGTAACTTTAAGCATCACACTGTTGAAATTTGTCAAGAAGATGTATCCTGTTAACAGATTTACGATTCTTATACAAAAAAAATAAAAATAATGATATTTAAGGGGGGCTCCCATACATGAAACTAAAACCGAAATTAATATTTTTACTCAAACCTATGCGTGTGGGGTGTCTACGGACAGGTATTTTAAAATGACATTAAGGTTCCTAGAACCATTTTCTTTTAAAGTCTACCGTTTGATAGATAGACGCTTCCAAAACGGTAAAATGGGCGGCCATCTAACTTCTAAACTGAGCGAGTGTAAATTTTGAGAAAAATATAAAATGTAGATCTTAACAAATACTTTCAACGAAAATTGGTTTGAACGAGTTCGAACGAGTAGTTTTTGAGATATAGCACATTTTCAACAACCGCAAACATAAATTTGTTCTTCATACAAACACTATGAAAACCAAAGTTATGTTTGCTGTCAACAAAATATTGTAGTATTTTAGCTAAGTGGAAATAAGTGGATTCCCTTATTCAGGTAAAATTGGCACGGAACCCTCAGTGGGCGATTCCGACTTGCACTTAGCCGGTTTTTTAAAAAGTCAACATAGAAGGGGTTGATACATAGGTGGAAATACAATAATGTGTATGGAGTATGTGTAAGCAGAGAGGTTGTACTCAATATGAATTTTTGGCCTGTGTAATTATTTTGAGAACATTATCATATCTTTTACGACGCATATTCTTTAAGAACGCAACAAAGGAGATGCTCTGAAACCGACAACCTTTGACTTTCAATGTTCTAAGAACACATCGCACTCATTTATTATTGACACAGTTCATCTGAAAGTTAGTGTGTCTGTTTTTTATCCCGCCCGAAATTGTAACAAAGCGCTGAGAATATGAAAATACAATGTAATCAGGGTCAATTACTCTCTAACGTACTTTTAATTGTAATCTTTTATTTTAAATAAATTAGTTTTTATAAAGTCGTTTCGGTTTCTTTTCGATCCTCCGGCTGTCGCTTCTATAATTTGTACAATATTTTGAATAAAATATGCGCGAAAAAAATCCATACAGTCTTTTTTCAATTAGTATAACCTCAGAACCTAATATAATTACAATATTTACTTCATCAAAACTTTAGGGTATGAAATGAATGTGCTGCCGCTTGTTACTAGCGGGCACCAAATGGAAAACTCACCTAGGGATTAAAAAGTTTTTGTGAGGCCTAAATTGTAAATATGTAACGCGTAAACTGATACTAAACACTCTGGTTGTTTCACAATCTACATAAGAGATATACAGAATAAATTCACCAGAGAATCAGCCGAGGATCACCTTCAAGCTGTAGTAGCGGGCGTCCGTCGAATACTTATGGTTTAGATTCCACTCACGTGACACATTTACACATTCACATAGATAGATATAATTTTTCCATAAAAACAATGTTTTTTGTTGAACAGATAGAAACAGTTTGTTTATTTTATTTATAGAATCAAAACAATAGTTTTTTAACATTCACCAAAGAGTTTTACTTACTTACATCTTTGAAAGGAGGTCTTAGTTTAGTTAATTTTTTGTTATAAGTGTAATAAAATTAAAAAATCATTAAAGAATAGTCTGTATGGCGTTGAGCCAAAGACGTAAAACTTGTATTTAAAAAAAAAAAAGATAGATTGTGTTTGACATTAGTTTGATTGTTGTGGAATTGTCCCGCGTAATTTTACTTACCTACTGCATTGATTATTGTATATTTAGTAACTTTGTTATGAAATAAGAATATTTATCAACACACTGAGTTATCTCTTTCATATGAAAGGTAGTTGAAATACATTGCTACTAGTGGAAAGATCTCCTTATAAGTACATTCAATTTTTATCTTTTATATTGTATCTCCTGTGTGTCGATTTTCCCAACGCCAAGACGTATCCGACTAAGAGACGATTTTAGCAACGTCAGATAAGACTTATCCGAATGAATAAGGATAAAACGATAAGGAATACTCGTCGAATATAAAACAAAACGCCTAATTTGAAAACGTCACCTATTTGTCAGCGATCATTTTCAGTCGGATAAGTCTTATTTGACGTCAGTAAAATCGATACTTTTAAAACGATTGATTTTAAAATGTAATTAACATTAATAATTGCTGACAAATAGGTGACGTATTCCAATTTGGTGTTCAGTATTATATTTGATAAAAAAATATTATTTGACGTTGGTAAAATCGGGCCTAAGTCACGCAATAAAGAGGGAGAGCATACTTATATTTAACGTATTTTGACAGATTTTTTATAACAATTCGTGTAAAGGCATAAAGTGATACTGTAACACACAATCTTATCAATCGTAATTGCACTCAAACAATATCTGTTGAGAAAAAAGATGAAATGATGAAACCTGAACATTTTGCATTGTGTCCATAAATAAACATGTTTATCCGCAGATGAGTGGGCACTTGAAAAAACGTCAGGTCAATGATCCTAGCACGTGGCTTTATTCATTAACACCGTAAAAAGTAACGGCTCGTTTATTGAAGAAGATTATGATTTTAAAAAACGGTGTTTATTGTTTCTGTATCAGCTTGTAAATTATTTTAGCAGCTACATTAAACCACTTTTTCATTTCTTCTGTTCGGAAAATTTAACTTTCATGTGAAGATAGCTGGGTGGAAAATAGCTTTTCCATCCCTAGGGTGGAAAGTTATTTAGTTTTTATTGCTACGATCAGACATGGAGTTAAGGATAATTGAGTCACATCATATTATTAAAATAAACAAGCTATCCTATATATTAAAAGCGTGTTTATTATGGTCACTGATTAAAAAAAATACAATTGGTCTAATTTTTAACAATTTAAAGTCTACAAATATAATATTCGGTTGCCCGCCATACATAGTGACACCTTTTTTTCATTTTAAATTGCCAAATTTTGTTTGTCTTTCATGATATATTTTTTTAATTTGGTCGATTATTGCACAGATTTCACAGATTAAGCAGGCGGTGGCGACTTGCCGCGATTTTGTTGTTCATTAATCTTCTTACTCACTTTCACCTTTAGCTGTCACTCATAGCGCTATCTCATGAGGCAAAAATTGAACCTGGAATTTGACATAACCTGTGGTAGATTTGGTGACAAGGTTAAGGTTGCGTACTTCTACTATCATTATTGTCTGTGAGAAAAAATCGATCGATATTATATAACAATGATTTGAAATATTTGATATCGTCCGCGTTTTATGTGCTCTGTTGTCATCCGTGCCGTTATTGTCCTTCTAATCGTGTGTTTTATGTATAACAACAGTAAACAGACCGATATGTGATGTAAAAACTTGAGGTTTCATCTCTCACCAAACAACAAAATATATCATCATCGCATCACAATCACACAGCTAAATTTATTTACGAGTATTTTTCCTCACAGTCAAAATGACAAATAGTATGTTTAAATCGGGTGAAAGCACCCATTTCACTCTCGAAATATTAAACATCTCGAGTGAAATGGGTTACTTTCCCCCCTTGTGTAACAATCTACTAAGACTAAAATATTTTTTTCTTTGCTAATCCAAAAATATAAACAATCTTTTTGTAACTTTGATAATAATATCAGTGAATGCAATTTTTTTAAAAAGGTCTCAGTACTCAACAATTAATTACCTTTGTAGGTTTTGAATTTTATGTTTATACTAAAAGTAAATCATTTCGTTTAAAAGGATTGTTAAGATTGTTAACAATATTAGAATAGCAAAGAAAAACGGTCTTCAGCGTATGACACTGATACGATGAGCAAATCTCGTGCGCCATATTATATATTGGACACCAATCACATACATTGCCCTGATCCCAAAGTAAGTAGCTAATGCACTTGTGTTATGGAAATCAGACACAACGGTGGTACCACAACACCCAGACCCGAGACAATATAGAAAATTTGGATTTCTATATTGACCTTGAAGCTACCTTAAATCGGTTCAGCCGTTCTTAAGTTATTATAAATAGTGTTACTAACACGACTTTCTTTAAGAGTTAAAAAAATAGTCTGGGATTTACACATCAAAGTCACGAAACAATATTATTCAAGTTTCGTTTAACACTAGGTGGAAAGGTTCCCAGCATGGAGCTTCAAATTATTTAAATAACACAGGTAGGTTTTAAATTAAGCCGAGTAATTGAAATATGCACCGACACAACAAACAAAGGTTCGCGATTAGCTGTTTGTTTACATATCAAATGTCGTGAGGAAATTATTTAATTAATTGGCCTACATCCTACTAAACATTGTTTACTGAAAAACGCAGTGAGTCAATTGGTCTTAAAATATTTTATTTGTATAACTTAACTACGCCTAGACTTCAAAAGTTTTAAATACGTCTACGTATTGCTAAACTCTAAGAAAACTCTAGAGACGCGAGTTCTATAGTTTTATTTTATTTTTTTATAAATATTGGATATCTATCACAAACATGTTGCTCTGATCCCAAAGTAAGTAGCCAATGCAGTTGTGTTATGGAAATCAGACACAACAGAAAAGATTCTATATTGTCTCGGGTCGGTGTTTGGTTCAACAAAACACCGACCCGAGACAATATAGAAAATTAAGATTTCTACATTGACCCGATCCGGAATTGAACCCGGGATCTCGGAGCGAGCTTAGCTACTACACCATGGAGGTCGCCAAAGAATTTATTCATCCGAATCTAATACCAATCAAACACCAAAAACTGCCCATGTCGACGAAACCCACAGCCAGTCCTTAAGGAGACCAACTTTACTAACATTGATCTCCAACCATCAAGTATCATCACAATCACTCGGAAATAGAAGCAAAATTCCCGTTAAATTTTAGTGTATTTTTATTTCAAACTGTCTTGTGGTCTTTTTCAAGAAGCATGTTATGAAAATAAGGGCTGATTTCTCAATAGTCAGATAAAAAATATTCGTCGAACAAAATACTATATGACTAATTTTAAAACGTCACCTGATTATCAGCAATCATAGGTACCTGCCATTTTTTTTAAATCTGTTGCTTTATAATTTATCAGTCTGATAAGTTTTATCTGACTATTGATAAATCGGCCCTAAGTCAATTAAATTTTATAACAGATAATAGTCCCCCTAGCCGATTTCGACTACGGTGGCCAGTCACAACGACTAACCGACTGCGCGGGGCATATTGTAGTGTACAAATGTGTGCGCAAACACAGGTGCACTCTCTATTCCTTTCACTCTCATAGTCCGATGGGACAGCAATCTGACACGATCGGAGAGAGTTTAGGCGCAGGACCAACGGCTTTACGTGCTTTTCCGAGGCACGGGGGTGAAACACCGCCAACTTCCAAACTCCGGGCTACACTAAGAATTTCTGAACAGAAAAACTCAGGTATATATTTTTGGCCCGACCCGGGGATCGAACCCGGGCGCAGCCGTCGCTTTACAGTGCGACCCTTCTACCGCTGCGCCACCGAGGCAGTTATCTTATAACAGGTAAGTACATTATGTCACAATTTTTCATTGGTAGTATTGACCATAGTAAAAATAGGTTGTGTTTTGTGACTATACAAACTTAATAGTAATATAAATTGTACTTGTAAAAAGCAACTGTGTCAGAAAAGGAATCTAACCCTGTACCTTACGCGATCCGGGCGCATGCCTGTACCATTCGGCCACCGACACATTGACAAGCCTGATGAATTTTACAAGTGCGTTGTTTGTTTGCAAGTGAATTGTTAAAAGCATGAAAGTTCAAATTATTAAAAACTTCACGTGCATAAGCGCCGTGACAGAGTTATCAACGAAATAAAAAACGTTTCCACTTGCCACACAATTTAATTGTTACAATTGTACCAATTGTCGTGAACATGAATTAAAACGTATTTACAAAACAATAGATACCGTCATTAACGTCTGTAGTCAAGTCATATACCTTTTCATTCGATAAATTTTTGCAAGTTATGATATTAAAAAAAGTAAAAACCGACTTCAAAAACAAAATGCACTAAAAAGTCTTAAATAAACTCTTCACCATTGAAAGGAAAGGAATCCGTTTTAGGCAAACAATTTCTTTTTTGAGTCGGTGCTTTGATAGTTGATGCTTGATGTTTAAAGTGATGGCACCGACTCCAAAAAGAAATTGTTTGCCTAAAACGGATTCCTTGCCTTTCAATGGTGAAGAGTTTATTTGAGACTTTTAAGTACATTTTGGTTTTGAAGTCGGTTTTTACTTTTTTTGAAGTTTATTTTATTTCTTCATTTTTAGTGATTACATAAGATGGGGGGGGAGTTGCACCTTATGATTCTATTTTTTAAGAAGCTACAAATTACCTAGCATAAGTTCCGTCATTATAATTACTGAACTCCTAAGCGTTAAGGAGTTCCACCATCAGCTCAGCCCCACAAGATGTTGACTATCAGACGTAACAACACGTCAACATTTAGATTCTAGTCAGGAAACACTATACGTGCCTTTAAAATTTGAGGGTTTCCCTCGATTACATCAAGATCCCATCATCAGATCCCAAAATGGAAAAAATGGGACCAACTAGAAGGTACATCCTCTAAGTAGGTGAAAAAAACATTCGATTCGGTCGACAAACGACTGAGATATGAGGTAACATACATACAAAAAAAAACATACAGTCGAATTGATAACCTCCTCCTTTTTTGAAGTCGGTTAAAAACTATATACGAGAGGTTCACGATGAAACTTGACAAGCTTGTTATAAAGTAAATGTCTACATTTATGTCTGTGGAAATATTTTCCCGTCATTCTTTTAAAAAGAAATGGTGGTCTATACGGCAATGATACAAAAATAATTAGATATAATTAGATTTAGATATGATATTTTTATTAATAATATGTTATATGTTAACAAAACTTTGAAATTATACTGTTTAGTATCTCCAAATTATTCATTTTTAAATCGTCAAAACAGGTAAGTTCAAAAACTTGCTTTCGTGCTTGGTTGTAACCAAAAATCATTAATGTCTTTACTTAACACCTAATTAAAGATTAGAAAACGTCTTAATGGATTAGTCAAGTGTAAAAGGATATGTAGAAACAACTTTCATTGCTTATCTCTTAACTTAATTTGGTTAGGCATAGTCAAAGAGCTAGGAACACTTTTTGAACATAAACATGACCTATATTTTTTAATTGTAAACATAAGAAGCGAAGTTTTCGAGAGCATGGTTTTTATATACTTACTGTTAATTTATAGAAATAGAAAAAGAAATAGAAAACTCTTTATTTAAGTCATGTACACTCACAAAAAATAAAACAACAGTTTAAAAGATTGATGCATAGGTAGGTTAGGAGGTACATGAATGAAAAGGCAAATCTTCTCAGCGTATGCCGCAGAATCAAATATTCTGAGGCGCTGGTCTTCCGTAGACGCCAGAAAAAGATAAATATTATATTGGGTGCAGTATAGTTTTAATCTTTATAAAACATTGTTAAATTGCTACAATAATGTCCTATATTGAGATTTATTCCATAGCGTTGTATCAACAAATTTATTTTATCTGTAATGTTTTGATTAAAGTAAATTCTTAAATACATGTTATGAGTAGTTATTTAAACATTTGCAATTCACGAAAAATATGTGTACCTACATAGTACATAAACTCATATAAAGAATCAGCTGTAATTTAAGCAATTAATAACGCGTTTTGAAGATGACGAATTGAAATAAGCCACACATATTTTTACAAAATGCGCGGTTGTTACTTAATTTTTAATTACTCATTTAGATCGGGAAAGGTACTTTTCCGATTAGGTCCTACATTTTTCAATTTATATTTCTGTTTTATAAATAAATATTTTGCCATTATACGTGTTTTTTTTTTACTGTTTTGTACATAGATAGGGCTATGTTTCTTTTGATATATATCGTTACATTAATAGATACGCGTCTAATTGTCAGAGGGCCGAGATGCCTAGCCTACACATGAATGACTCATTGTGTGAGTAACAACGCTGAATGGTCAAATGCATGATCTTCCGGTTGATTGATGAAGGTATTATGTAGCAAGCGATCGCTATACAATTTTTATTTCAAGTTTTATATGGTGACTTAGTTAAAGTACGTTATTTTTTAAAAGAATAGAGGCATTTGGCGAAGATTTCAAAAGAATGAGGTTTTCGTCTGACAACTAGTCTACTGTTCATCATACATCAGATCATACTGCAGCCGGTAGCGTATTTTGTTCCTTAGCTGTATGCATCAGAAATGTAGACCTGGACCTCTATTTTTGAATCACTCGCTTGAATATGGCGTGTGATAATTGTTCGAAAACGAATTGAAAGTTTACGATAATCACGCGAATTATTGACGTAAGAACTTACAAAATTAAGATGTATTTTTTGCAAATCCCTCCCATGTGGATTTCAACTGATTTTCATTAGAAAATTCGACTTTAATGAATGATTTTCACTCGCCATCTTGACGCGAGTGATTCAAAAATAGGGGCCCTGAATCTATTGGAGCTTATTGTAGGTATGCCAAAGTCATAGGGTAGGAAATGTTTTATGTACATATAAAGTAAGCTTTTAAAACATTTATGAAATGACATCATTGACAATGGAATGGATATAAAAATGAGATGGAGTTAGGTAATAGTGCGACGCTGTGTAAGGTAATTGTTCTGACCTTGCAATTTAGTTTAAGAGTTAACTCTTACGAGATCGATACTCAGTATTTGTATGGACGCGTGTGCGAAATGTAGAATAATCATTATTTCTGCGCCGTAAGCGTTTGAGTGCTATTCTCTTGTGACGGGTGTATTAAAACTGCACTTCTTGCTAACATGCATTTGAATACTGAGTATTTCAATCTCTTTAAGAATAATAAGTCTCAGATATTCATTAGAAACTGATGTTCTACTGTTTTTTTTTTTAATTTATGATAACCAATTCCAATTCATCATTTTCATTTACTATTTTTATTTCCATTATTATTTTATATTAATGTAATCTATAATATAAAAATGAATCGCAAAACATGTTGGTATGCGCATAACTCAACAACGCCTAGACCAATTTGGCCAATTCTTTTTTTTAAATGTTTGTTGAAGTTCAAGGATGGTTTTTACGGCAAGATGAACTCAAATAATTGCCAAAAAAATCATAAACAGCCCTTTTTTTCCATACAAATGTTTTCTAACTAAAACGTAGTAAATTTAAACTACGAGAATATTGATATTTATAAAAACTATTGGGCCGGTTTGAAAAAATCTTTTTGTGCTGGATAGCTTATTATTAAAGAGAGCTTCAGGCTATAAAACATCACGCTGCGACGGGAGAGGAACCTCAAAAAACGCGGACGCAGTCGCGGGGGACCGCTTATCATACTATAATTATTTCTAGTTCTATAGTAGGAAGATTTACTATAGATGTAAAAGTATTATTACAACCATTGATCCATTCATCATATACCATCATTGTGTATGAAATAGTACAACATATTTTTGTATTGAGCGCTTACAATATATGTGTAGAATACGCTTACAAAAGAATATTAACTATTTAACTGCAGTAAATATTCGAGAAGTACCTTCATAAATATTTGAAGTAAATCCAGAGATACAAATTACATATTCATCTCAAACTGTATACAAGATGTTGACATCCCTCTTAACAAATAAGATGTTGTATCTTTGAAAAACAAACAGAGTGAATGAGCAGTCGGTCTTTCTGCAACATCTTTTTTAGATACCAAAAAAATACAAATATTATAAATACAAAACAAAGGAATCTTTTCAAATATTTAAAAGATATTATTGGAGCTCAAGTAATAAAATATGGAAATATTTGGAGTATTCTAATACAAATATTCATCAGTCTCCAGATCATTAAGTAACCTGTCGTCGAAAGCGCCAGTGTGCTTTCTCGATTAGCAATTTGGGCACATCCTGTGCGCGGCCGTACATCATCAACAATTTATTGTTCCTCGAATCGTGTTTCGCTTTCTGCTCTCGACGGAACACGAATACGAAATAAAAGGCCTTTTGCTTGCTCGTATTACCATAACAACGTGTTTCTATTCCAGTTCACATTCAATGTCAACTATGCTCGAAATGTTTGTATGCGCTGAAGTAACTTTATAGACGCCAAATCATGGTGTGAAATATACAAGTATACAATAATAAGTTATCAAAACACTAATACGTTAACACAAATAACCTACATTCAGTTTCAAGCGTAAACAAACATTTATGATAAGAAAAAATAGCTATGAGTAATCTTGTGAAACGATTGTTATGAACTTACGAAAGATTACTAGTCGATTTTACTAACGTCTGATAAGGAATATTCTTCGAACACAAATTCGGAAACTTCGCCTATTTGTCAGCTATCATTTACGTTAATGACATTTTAAAATCGGACGTTTTACACTTATACGGCCGGTGAAGTCCTATCTGAGGTTGGTAAAATCGACTCTAGGACAAATAAAAATATGCAAATAGAATACGTTACAGAACATACACCTTTAGACAAAGACTACCAGACGTAAACAACTTAAATGAAAACAACTTTAATTTTTTCGTCAATGAATTTTTTAATAACAATATTGATAATAAATATTATAACTTTAAAAATAACGCAAGCAATTACCTAAACTAAAAGCAAAACTTGATATTCAAATTGCAAAATAATTATGCTTGTAACGATGGATAACAAGGAAGTGCTAAGTTACAAAAATCATGTAAGGTTGAAATAATTTATCAAACTAAGCAATAAATCATACTCAGATCTTTAATTTGGAGGTTAAAAAGATGCAGAGTGCAGCATCGAATTACTAAGAAATTCATTTCACGTAAACACTTTTGTTATTAAACACACCTGATAAATATTTAGAAGTATTGTTGTTAAAGCTCTGCTTAATATCCTGTTTATTATGAGCTTATTAACATCAAAATGAGCGCAGCATGGCTCCGAGCCTATTCTCTGAGTCGGTATTTAACTCTGTCATATCAAAGCAAGCATGTGAGTCGGTTCGGCGCGCGAGAAACGAACGTATCGCGCGAACGTCGGAAATTGGCGCGAATTTTACGTGATCACAGACGATAAATCGATAAAGTTTTTTTTTATTTTACTTTTTTAAACCAGCCAGTCAAAAAGTGAAAATTTACGTGGCCATAGAAAATTAATAGGAAAGTGATTAAGGCTATTCAAATACGTGTAGTATTATTTGAAAGTGTACCTAAAACTTTTTTTAGTATTATGTTCAGTTTTTAGTGAAAATGAGACCGTTATTATTTATTATTTTTGCGGGATATGCTGTGAGGTACAACGATGCAAGGTCAGTTAATTTTATTTATCAAGTGCTATTTATGTTTAAGCCACGAAATTGTGTTATTAAAAAAAATACACAGGTATTTTTAAGGATTTATGTTTTTTAAGAAATAAATAAGCTACACGTGTTAATAAGAATCTGCCGATTTGTGTTTTATAAATATCTTAAATTTGCAGTAAGTCTTCAATATCTTATAAGTATTTAACTTGTCATCCAACACAAATATTTCCTTTGTGTTCTCCTGGCAGTTTTTAAACAGCAGACTGATAAAAAAAGCGTGTATTTTAAATACGTCCATGAACCAGAGAGTACTTTCGAGACATTTATTGTTTAAGTTCAACGTATTGTATCTTTATTTTTAAAGATCCATAGAAACACAATAAACTATTATTCTTCTAGTTAGTGATACTTATCTATTTAATATTTTATAAAACATGTCAGTCATCCCCTAGCTTACATTTCCATGACCATGATTGAATTGAACTTTTAATGTATTTTTACTTAAAAAAAAATAATTTATTGCTATAATTATTTGCGTAACCGAAATAATTATAAAATTACGGCAAAATATTGTTTTATTTTATATCGTAAAAGCTACAATCTAGTTTACAGAAATACATACGATTATTTTTTTTAGAATTTTCCTAGCAAGTAATAAATGACAGAAAGAGATTTTAAATTCAATAAGGTAAGAAATATTTCAATAAGTGGATAAAAATATGTGTTAAAAAGTTAATGACCGCGAGTGACCTAATTAAAGTGATATCTCAAATAACATTATCTTCAGTACTGTTTACAGAAAAAGCGTTGCTTAGCAACGGTATTATGAGTATGTTTGACACACATAAAGATGCAAGTGTATTCATTTGAAAAATTATCTTTAGTCTTAAAGGAACACGTCTTGAACTCAAAACTCTAAGGATAGGTATTGCTACACAGTTGTGTTTAAAAATAAACAGTGTTTGGTAGTGACCTGTTTTGAAAACCGAATGCTCTCTATCTTCTCCGGAAAATAATAATAACAAAAAAACAGGCCAAGTGAGAGTCGGACTCGCGCACTGAGGGTTCCATGAGTCAAATTCAAAATCAAATTCATTTATTGCCATTAAGTATACATTAAGGGATATTTGTTTTGATTTATAAATATGTATATAAGTAGTTATTTTTTTGTTAGATTTAACTGATCTTTATGTTGTGCAGTAAAAAGTAATCATCTACTTATAAAATAAAATTTAAAAAAATAACCACCTGGAAAGAAACTGTTTCATGTTTTTTGTTATAAAATTAAATTACAATATTATTACTACATATCTTAGAAACTGCTAGACCGATGTTGATAAAACTGATGATGTACACTGTACCTTGAGTTGAACTAAACCTGATTGAACTAAGAAATCATCTCGCTATGCCATCTCGTTTTCGAGAAATCCTGAGACAAACATACAAACACACTTACGTAATTTTGCGCACGCGTTAGAAAACCCTTATAAATTAACATGCAAAATTTTTATCCCATTCTGACAATATCACATACATACAGATCGAATTAATTACCTCCTTTTTTTGAAGTCTGTAAAAACCGGCCAAGATTAGCGACACACTCAAAAAAATAACCTTACACATGACAAGTCTTATTTAATGAACCATAAATAACCCAAATGATCTACTTATCACAGACAACAAAATGTCAATGGCGTCATATAAAACCGATCCCTATCGTGAAAGTCTAATAAAGTAGGAGTTATGGTCAATTGTCAGAATAGTTCGCGTGATACATTCCTATAGCCTGTGTTAGGCATTCTGTCTGGCGGCCAAGGCTTCTCCAGGTTACCTTACCTTACCAGCTGATGTCATTTTTGTCTATGAATAGTTAAAAGTAGAGTGGCGATAAAATAATGATTCAACCTTATGTTAATTAATATCTGTTGATACTAAAAACAATATCTATCATAGACAAATCTAAACGCAAGAGACGTACGATAAAGTTAAAGACAGTGTGTAGGTGTCATATACATATGTATACATGTATAACTTTAAATTCCTTAGAACTAAATAAAATAAGACTAAAACTGACAAAATAACAAACTCAGCTAAAGTATTTCCGATAAACGTGACAGACGAAGATATGAAAAAAAAAACCAATGGCAACAAAAATTCTTAAAAACTATTCCTATGGTCGTTTCTGAAGTTATGCAAAAAGAACATCTAATGCATTTAAACGGAAATATGTATTTCAACCGACCAAAAAAAGGAGGGTCGCAGTTCAACCCGTATGTTTGTCCGCGATTATCTCGCGTTTGGCTTGATCGACTTTGATGCAGTTTTCGGTAAAGTATTTATTACACTTTTATAGTTCAATAAGGGACATCGTAACTTAAACAATAACGAAAAACGACTTTTTTAATAGATATTGAACCGCCATAAAAAACACTAAAGGGACTAAAATAACTCTAATAGGAATAATAGGAAAACCAAACTCATTTGAAGGCCGAGATATCTATAGGTATTTGTATTTATTTTATCGATTGTGTTATGTATATGTAATAATATATTATTTACTATTGTATTTATTATCAATTGTATTTTTATTTTTATATTATATATCATAGAGAATGCCATATGGCGTTAAGTCCACCATTTGGACATTTTTTTGGACACATACTCGTAGTTTACGAAAATTTCATTACAGGAATAGGAAACCCCATAGGGCGGGTCATGCATTGAAAAAGTCAAAAACATAGTAGAATCAAAACGATGTGCAAATACCAATGAAACTCGCATAGTTTTTTTAAAAGATTTCTACAACTTTCTCTCTCAAAAGCCACTCGCCTTGTCAATGCTCTCGAATTTAATTGATTTATCAAAGTTCTAAGTAGACAAACCTGTTGAACTGTTAAAATTACATTTGATAAAATGGTAAAGTAGTAAAGTGTCTTCTATTTACAATTTAATTTAATTTTATTAACATCGTTAGAAAGTATCTGATGTAAGTGATTTAAATAGTCCCATTTAAAGATTAGCTATGAGAAACGATGAAATGAAAAGATACTATAAGAAACGGAACCCACACACTCATTTGTTCACATGCCTGACAGAGTGTCCCAGAAAATATGGAATATGCTTAAAAAATACTTTTGTGTAAAAATTATAAAGTGAGTTTTTCATATATCAACTACATCTGCCCCCTTTTTTTCAGTTTTTTTACGAAGTATTATTATTTTTTAAATTGATGTTTTTAAATAGAAGATGATGATTCTTTGTTTTATAATAACGTTAATTCTAAAAACGCAGCATTATGCTGTTATTTTATTTATTTTGCATTTTTATTTATTTTGATTAGTATTTGCTTGAGGAGTCTTCCATTATTGGTTCACATCATTTTAGGATAATCTGTATTAAAATTAACAGAATTTCTTCCAAATGTTTAAACACCGTAGATAAACAAATATAAATAAAATCCTCCACGGCTTTCCACAGCGACCGATCACTAGCGGTCTGCATCCAGTTTGATCCTGCGATCTTTACAAGGTCGTCTCTCCATCTTACTGGTGGACTTCCTACGCTGCGTCTTTGGTCGAAGGGTCTCCAATTTAGAAATTTATGATTCAATCTCCTAGAGAAACACCCAGCATAGCCCTCTCCATCGCCCGTTGTGTGTTATGAGCTCCTTTACAAGGCCCATAGTTAGAGACCATGTTTCGGATCCGTATGTCATCACTGATAACACATACTGATTGAAGACCTTCGTCTTCAGACACTGAGGTGAGAAGAGAAGACACTCTTGCGCAGTTTTTCGAACGCTGCCCAGCCAAGTCGGAATCGTCGATTGACCTCTTTCTCAAAGTTGAACCTACCCAATTGGATCACTTGTCCCAGGTAGACGTACTCGTCGACAACTTCGAGAGTTGAGTGCTCACGTAATATAGCAAATTAGATGCAGTATCCGATCATTAGGCAATGATTATGGGTTCCAATGACAACTCCTACTAACATCGCAAATTGTTATGTTTAATCGCTTGCTACGAAACATTTAGTTACACTTGTGAGTAAAACTGTTTATAAACGAAGTTTGCTTTCGCTCCGATTCGCACGTTATCAGATTTAAACAGAGCTAGCTCTGTGACAGGGTTGACAACTGACCGTAGAAAACAGTATTAAATATTGAGTTCTAGCTCTGCCCGCGACTTCGTCCGCGTGGAATAGTAACTTCGTGTGGAACTTTGGTGAAGTTACTTTGGGTAGAATTTTTAATTATTACGGCTAATGATTTTACAAATAAGAATCATACGTATTTGTATGAGTACCCAAGACATAAAGTATTTATATAACGAATATTTTAAATGTGCTCTATCTTAAAAACTACTAGTTCGATCTCGTTCAAACTCATTTTCGTAAAAAGTCTTTGTCAAGGTCTTCATCATGTATATTTTTCAAAATTTACACTCGCTTAGTTAAAAAGTTAGATTGGGGGGAGGGACGCCAATCGAATCGTAAAGCGGTTAACAGGATACATCTACCTACTAAGTTTCAACTGTGTCATACAAATAGTATTTAGAAAAAATATAAATATCCTTTGGACATTCCCACACATCGCCATCTAGTCCCAAAGTAAGCTACTCAAAGCTTGTGTTAAGGGTGCCAGACAACGGATATAATACTTAAAATACTTTTTGTTTGTAAATACATACATGATATACATAGAAAACACCCAGACCAATACAAACAGACATGTTCATTCACACAAATGTTTGAATTGTGCGGGGATCGAACCCGCAACCCGCTGCGTAGTAGGTGATTTCTCGACCACTACACCAGACGGGTCGTCAAATAAGAATAAAGTGGCTGAGACATACGAACGGATAGACAGACAGACTTGACGAAACTATAAGGGTTTCATTTTTTGCCATTCGGCTACGGAATCCTTAAAACGTCTGCCAACATATTATTTAGTGAGTACCTGCTCTGCAGCAACCCTGACTAAAGTCGTTGATGAGATTTAACTCTCAGCTCCCAGCAAGTTATCACCAAGCCCTAGGTTAACTATTACTCACAATTAATTTACCAACCCGCGACCTAGTTCGGTCAATCGATATTGCACAGCAAATATTTATCCGTATACGTGATGATATCGCTTCCGGTACTGTGACAAATACTACATGATTCTTATATGAACGTGATGTACAGGTGTTCCTCAAGTTTGATAGTTGATTCTTGTTAGGAAAGCATAAAACATTGTTGTAATAAAAAACCGGCTAAGTGCGAGTCGGACACTGAGGGTTCCGTGCCAACTTTAACTAAATTAGGGAATCCACTTACTCGTATTTCCACGTAGTTAAAATACCATAATATTTTGTTGACAGCAAATTTGTTTCACATAGTTTGTATGAAGAACAAAGTTATGTTTGCGGTTGTTGAAAATGTGCTATATCTCAAAAACTACTTATTCGATCTCGTCCAAACCAACTTGCGGTGAAAGTGTTTGTTAAGATTATTAAGATCTACATTATATATTTTTATTCAAAACTTACACTCGCTTGGTTAAGAAGGTAGATGGGGGGATAGGGGGGGACGCCCATTTTACCACTTTGGAAGCGTCTATCTATCAAACCTTAGCTATAAAAAGAAAATGGTTTTAGGAACCTCCATGTCATTTTAAAAAACCTATCCATAGATACCCCACTTTTATATTTTCTGTATAAGAATAGTATAGCGGTTAGGATACATCTTTCTACCAATTTTCAACAGTTTCATGCCAATAGTTACAGAATAAAGTGGTTGTGACATACGGACGGACAGACAGACAGATAGACTTGACGAAACTATAAGGGTTCCGTTTTTTGCCATTCAGCTGCGGAACCCTAAAAAAATCATCAAAAATCACAGAGCTGGAAATAGAGTAGCTTACGATTATTACTTATTTAATTTATTAATACCCTGACGGATAGAGGTACACTCGTCTACAAATAAAGATTTGTAAACAACATGTGCCCTCAATCGATTTTGTCATTCTGTTGAGTCAGGTCACTGCCAACATTGACCTTGTATACGCACGTAAATACAAAATTATAAGTTGTAATATTTTGTTATGTAAATATTGCTAATACATTAGTATACCTATAGGAAGAAATATTTATTTATAGTTCTAACTTAAATATAGTCATTTTTGTTATAAATAACTAACAAAAAAATATATGATTAAGGTCCTAAAAATATAAATTTAAATCTAAAATATATTATTAAAAGGATTCCCATTACGTAAGGCTCCGAAGATACTGGCAGCGACCCTTTGAATAGCCAGACTAGTTCTTTGTCCAAGGTCTTTGGTCTTCTGTGATGACAACTAATCTTTTTGATATTAACTTAACAAGCCTTGTAGCGCTAGGACCCCACGGACCAAGGGTCTCGACACCTAATGGGACAAAATCATATTCGGAGCCTAGTACCTAAGTATGTAAGAAAATCTTGGAATCTTAATTTAACCAGCTTCCCGGTCTTCGATTAGGATAAAATATTGCGCACGCTCTGAGTTCTGATGACAATACATGACTAGCTATGAAACGTCATTACAAATCCAATATGGCAGCCCATTGGTATCAAATGAAAGGGTTTTCGTGGGGTTTTCTGTCAGGAATTTGAAAAAAAATTATGTCACTTAAATCCAGCATGGTGGACATCCAAGATGACGGATTGGCTCTTTAAAATGCATCCCCATGATATGGGTATTAAATGAAAGGGTTTGCCGAATGGGATACGAAAAAAGAAAAAGTGTTTTTCAGTTTTTTAAACTATTCTAATTATCTATGTATGTGTGTGTTTTTGATGTTTATAGTCAATAAATGCTTTCTTTATTTTTTTTCCTATTAAAGTAAAGCAAACATTTCACTTGTTCAAGATCGACTCTATTTTATTTATTCCATAGCATTCAAAGCTCTAGCAAGTAGTTTTGGTAACATTCTTACACAAAAATCAATTGATATTGCCCGCAAGAGATTGCTTCTTGCTATAAATACGTCAAATAACAATAAACTTCTTTGTAACTGATTTATGATGAGGTATTTATGAGAGGTAAGTCGCAGAAATTTACATACTCTTGTAGACGCCAAGTTTATTTATACTAGTATTTTATCTAGATAATATCTACACAAAAGGCAAGAAATTATAAATGCTAGTAATGAAAAATGACAAGTAATTAATACTAAATGCTAGCTTTACAACAATGACATAACGTAGGCGATAATTGATGAAACAGACAACTCAAATCATGGTTCGTAAAGATGTGACTCATGCACAGAAAAAATGAATGAGTTTTATTTTTATTAATGGAGCGTTTGTGGTTTAGATAGCACATGCCACTTGTTATGCCACTAAATACATACATCCGTATCTCAATTTAAAAAAGTATAATATTGAAATAACGAATTTTCCGCTAAGGCCTGATTAATCCAACGTGAGATAAGGAATATTCGTCAATTAAAATGAAATGCGCCTTATTTGAAAACGTCACCTATTTGTCAGCAATCATTTATGTAAATGACATATTAAAAGCGGTCGTTTTACACTTATTTCGTCGCATAAGTCTTAGTTGACATTGGTAAAATAGGCCCTAAGTTAATTAGGTAAGTCTGCCACAACAGTTTCCAATATATCTATTCTTAGATAACTATGATATATGTATTTATACACGCATTTAATGTTGTTGATTATGAAATTCTTCTGGCTGCATTATCTCACTTAAAAGTTACTCCTTCTGGTTTTCATCCTACCTGCGTGGTCGCTAGCAGTCAATCGAAACTCCGAACTCTCTGTCCGACTGGTACAGGCTGATGTCTGGTGTACCACAAGGTGGGATAATATCCCCCCTTCTATTCTCTATTTTTATAAATATTGTCACTTACAACCCTCGCGACTCGTATCATCTCTATGCCGATAACCTTAAATTATATATTCAATCTGAAATTTCTGAAATATCTGCTGGAATACACCCTATACAATGACTAACCTTACTGAAGCCTTCATTGATAAACTTGAACGTCTCCTAAATAGTCGTATTAGATTCATCTTCGATCTCCGAAAATACGACCATGTCTCCTGTCACAGACGTCAATGAAGAGACTCTAGAATTCTTTGCATTTTTCACACTTTCTGTATTACGCCTCTTCCCCTTCATATCTCCGAAATATGTTTCCATTTTCAAGTCAAACTCGTGATCGTTCTCTCCGTTCCTCTGACAACCTTCGGCTAGGTAGGCAAGCTAACCGCTCCTCGTACGTTTCTAAGTCGTTTACAGTGACAGCAACACGACTCTGAAACTCTCTTCCCCTATATATAAAGAAGACTGATTCGAAGTTATCTTCCAAGAATAAATTTCGTACATTCCTATAATAATATTATTGCTTTATGTATGCTTAAACACGTATGATTATAAATATTTATAGTTAAAGTTATAGCGACTATTTTAAAGTTGGATCATCTATTTATATAAAATATTATAATATGTATATTTATTTTTATTTCATTATTTTTACTATGTTCCTTTTTTCTTTAGAAGTTTTTCACTTCACCAGTTGCCATCTTTCTGCATGACCTAAAGGTCTGACTGGCAGATTATGCTTTTAGCATTAAGTCCACCTTTGTTAACTAAATTTGTGCAACAAAGTCTTCAAATAAAAAATAAATAAATATGTTCTAGGTCCTTTAAATGCATTTATGTGTTTTTAATGGTTTTCGTGTTTTCTAATAATGATATAATGCTAGGAATGGTTTTCAATGAGGGTTTTGTAAAACACTTATGAATTTAAAAAAGAAGGAATCATAAAAAATACTCAGCCAACATCCTTTGCTACTAAAGTTGTAAATGCGGCCTAAATGGCCGCTTCACATGCTGGGTAAACAGATTACCTACACAATTACTATAAATCATAACCGCTTAGGATCAGAATGATTGCTGAGATTTGAGCTAGTTTTGTGCGGATAACAATTTAACTTGAGGTCGGTTAAACCTCAGTTATAACTGGACAAGAATGTAAGAATCTTGAATCTACGAGGGCTCATCTTAGGACATATATATTTAACAACATCACATACCTACAAGTACATCTCTCTGGTCCCAAAAAGCAGTAAGTAAGTAGTTAAACCTTTTTTCCTGTATCACAAATTGGTAGTAACAGGTTTAAACCAAGATTCAAATCATCTGACCAATTGAAAAGTATTTATCTATTATTGAATTCTGCCATTAAGGTTATTATCTTAGAAGGTAAATAAATATCCTTTGGAAATTCCCACACATCATGCGCGGATACACCGTTGTGGGCACTGTGGGCATGCCCACAAACCTAATCACAATTTATAAAGTGAATAGTAGAAAGAAACATTTTAGTACAAGAGGAATCGTCCATAGGGATGCCGTCTAAACAAGAATCTTGTTAATACTACACTCACACAAAAATTATTGTCATTTTCTTGTTTTCATAAGTGTCGTACACCGAATTTTAGTGCGCTCGCTTCGCTCACGCTTTTATTTTTACCATGTCCTTGGTTAGAGAAGCGTCGTAAACCAATTTTAGTGCGCTCGCTTCGCTCACGCTTTTATTTTTACCATGTCCTTGGTTAGAGAAGCGTCGTAAACCAATTTTAGTGCGCTCGCTTCGCTCACGCTTTTGTTTTTTCCGTGTCCTTGGTTTAAGAAGCGTCGAAAACCAAATTGTAGCGCGCTCGCTTATCATGTTTTTGGTGCGTTAAACCAATTTTTGCGGGCTCGCGCTTTAATTTATGTAATATTGCATCAAAAGTAAATGAAACTTTCGTGCCTTCATAGATTTTTTATCCATTAAACAAAACATGGCGTGCCCACAACCTTTTTGGAGGGCTGGATCCGCGCCTGCCACACTTCGACATCTAGTCCCAAAGTAAGCTACTCAAAGCTTGTGTTATGGGTGCCAGACAACGGATATAATACTTAAATACTTTTTGTTTGTAAATAAATACATGATATACATAGAAAACACCCAGACCAATACAAACAGACATGTTTATATTGTGCGGGAATCGAACCCGCAACCCGCTGCGTAGTAGGCGATTTCTCGACCACTACACCAGACGGGTCGTCGGGTAGTGTTCTATGAACACCTGGTATTAATTTTTTGAAATCAGATGGTAAGGGCCGATTTTACCAACGTCAGATATGACTTATCCGAGTGAATAAGTATAAGTGTTAAATTCGGCCCTGAATATGTATAAAACGACTGATTTTAAAACAACATGTACATAAATGATTCCTGACAAATAGATGACGTTTTTAAATTAGGCGTTTTGTTTCATATTTGACGAATATTCCTAATATGATGTTGGTAACATAGAGCCCATGTGGGAAAAATTAAAAGTGCCTCCAACACAAAAAAAGCATTAGATCAGCAGACCCGATGTATTCCGCGCGTCCCCCAACACATTTTTTTCTTTTATGAATGCCATCTGCCCGAACGTAGCCTTCGCGAGTTCCCACAGCACAACAGAAGCCAGACAAACGTGCACTTGGCGATTTCTTCGAAAACTACAGCCTACTAACGTATTTAGTGTATACTCCTTTGCCTTGACATTGGCACTCATATTTCACGTGCCTTGCCGGCCATTGAACTGGGTTACATTATGTCACAGTGTAGGCAGGGTCAGTAAACTTTAATGCCCTGCGCGTGTAGTATAACAAATCATAATGATGAAAGCGCTGCCGCGATACTGCAGTGCATCAAGGATGTTTGTTGAAGCCCGCGTGGATGGTTTCCATGCAGTAGTGCGCAAAAGAATCAGCTCTCTGATGCGTGGGGTACGTAGTAGCACCAATGACACTGAATATCCTGAACACCATAGTTGTAAGGGAAGACAGTCCTTCATGATACTTACACTTTGGAATGCTGCTTACTTTGGAATCAGAGCAATGTATGTGATTGGTCAATATTTTTTTAAAAGACCTATTTTGAGACACTGGATTGTTACTGATTTATCCCCAGCTGCCCTGACTCGCAGATCATAAATGCTCTGAAAGAAAAACTGTTGAAAAGCAAACTAAATTAATTAGGTACTAACATAGTTGTAGGCCAATTGTTACACATATTATGGATCTGTCCATAAAAAAATATTTTGTATTTAATTAAAACAACTTGAGAAAACATTTGCTTGTTAGCACGTCTTGTTTGCAATGTCGACCCTGACTATCACTTTTATAATATAAAACAATTCTAAGTTTCTAGTTACTCAATAATTTTAGATTTAATACAAACCTGTCATATTTAAACTCTAGTGATTTGTTGGTAATCTCTAGAAGGTAATAACGATACTTAACCAGCCAATAGCGAGTCGGACTTGCACACTAAGAGTTTAGTGCCAACTTTAACTGAATTAGAGATCTACTTACTACCACTTAGCCAAAATAACGCAATATTTGTTGACAACAAATATACATTTGTTTTTCATAGTATTTGTATGAAAAACAAAGTTATGTTTGCGGTTATTGAAAATGTGCTCTATCTTAAAAACTGTTAGTACGGTCTCGTTCAAACCAATTTTCGATGAAAATCTTTGTCAAGATCTTCATCATGTATTTTTTATCAAAATTTACACTTTCTAGGTCTAAAGTCAGATGGGAGGACCCATTGCTATGCGGCTATGGAACCCTAAAGACGTAAAGTATTTATCGAACTATTGTCACAAACAACAACGTTTAGTCATTTACAGTTAAAAAAAAACTACGTAATAGTAGGTACGTGTGAAAATCAGATAAAGAATAATCGTGGAATATTATAACAAAAAATAACGTTCGAGTAAAGTAAGATTACTAGTCCTGCCTTCACTGTGGTTACGTCATAGTTTTGGCAATAACTAGTGCGTATGAGAACGCAGCCTAAATACTAGTATCTTTCAACGAGTAATATTGTTAGTCATGTCGCAGAGAGTTTGTCAAAATCGTGTTTTTTTTTTAAATTACACTGAAAATTGTCAATGACGACTGGTTCGTACAATTTTACGGACTCTTTTTAGTGATACTATGATTTCAGTGGTCCCCAGTAGTGATATTATAATAAATCTAGGTTTATTATAAGTTGAGTTGTTGTAGGAGCCCCGCATGTTCTGATTGGTCAATAGAGTTAATCAGCCGCTATTTGCTGATGATTAGTAAAGGTTATAACATTTTCAGAACATTTTGATTCTTATATTTTATAGTACATTTCGTTATAAAATTGTTACAAACTAGTGGTCCCCCGCGACTTCGTCCGCGCGTTTTTCATTTTTTTCTCGCCTTTTAAACCTTCCCTAGACCTCCACGAACATTTCAAGACTAAGATAAATCCGTTCAGCCGTTCTCGAGTTTTAGTGAGACTAACGAACAGCAATCCATTTTTATATATTTAGATAAAATTAAAAAAAGCTCTTCCAAAATCTGTCTCTTTTATTTTCTTAATCTATGTTTATTACTTGTAGCTGAGTTACTTACGAAAACGGACCAATCTGCGATCGCTCTGATAATATAACGGCTTTCTTAAATCAGCTTTTGTCAAAATATCACTGTCTTACAATTTTTCTGTATCGGTCTAGTGAAATTATAATGGCACTGTAACTAGCCCATTTTATTTCAAGAAATATCACGGCTTTTATAATATCCTTGCCACAGTCACACGTTTAAAACTAGGTTAAGTATTCATGGACGTGCTAGAAAGAGATATATAATATTTACAAATAAACATGCTCGGATAAAACCACGCCTTAGGCTCTTAGCCTAATAAGTTTATTAAATACAGACATGCTAAATGGATGAGCAGATTTTGATATGGTTGTGATTCTTCAAATTACATAAAACTGAACAGGGTTAATAATCTCTTAACTCTTTTCCTTCTTAATCTTAACATGTTTACGTTTATTGATTTAAAACTTCGGTATGAACTTATTTTCTTTGACCCTATTCAATGACAGCGCTCACAGTGACAAAAAAAAAACATTGGAGGACGTCGGTCACCATTTTTTTTACGTATCCGTGCTTTTTATTTTATTAAGTAAGTAATAAAAACTGGCACAGTAGATTTACGTCATTGATTAAAATAAATGGATTTCATTGAAATTACTTTAGTTTAATTCGCTTTCGTAATGACAGTCAGCCATTTGTCATTTGAATGTCTGCCAATAGTTAAGAACGGCGTCGTCTTGCACGTTCCCAATAGCTTTTTTTTTAACTCCCATATATATTTTGTAATCAATAAGTACAATCACTACATTTATCAAACAAAGCCAAAATATTTTTTTGTAATGTGCTCATTATTTTTACAGTTACTACGTGATCGAGATGCCCGACGCGTCAGAGGCTGCGCGCGCGCAGAAGCCTCTCCAAGTTTACTGGAACGTGCCGACCATGCAGTGCAAGTCCAAGAGGATACCCTTTGACAATCTGTTCGAGAAGTTCGGCATTATACAAAACAGTGGCGACAGGTATAACTATTATCTTATATATAAAATTCTCGTGTCACAGTTTTCGTTGCCATACTCCTCCGAAACGGCTTGACCGATTTTGATGAAATTTTTTGTACTTATCCGGTATCTATGAGAATCGGCCAACATCTATTTTTCATCCCCCAAATGTTAGGGGTAGTCCACCCCTAAATATTTTTTTATTTTTTAGACAAAATTTTTAATTTCTATTTTTTTATGATACAACATACAAAAATACATACAATTCTCAATTTCCACCCTTCTACGATCAACCCTCATTTTTTAATAGCCATTTTAGTAATTTAAGGGCGAAACAAAATTCGCTGGGCATGCTTAACTTTTAAAATTGCGCGACTCGGCGGGACGGGGTTGGGGGCGAAACAAAGTTCGCTGGGTCCGCTAGTCTTATATATAAAATTCTCGTGTCACAATGTTCGTTGCCGTACTCCTCAGAAACGGCTGACCGATTCTCATGAAATTTTGTGAGCATATTGAGTAGGTCTGAGCATCGGCCAAAATCTATTTTCATACCCCTTAGTGATTGGGGTTGTCCAGCCTTAACATTTATTTTAATTACGTGGCTGGGCGAGACGAGGCCGGGCAAGACGAGAATGGGGGCGAAACAAAGTTCGCTGGTTATAATTGTAACAAAAGCCTCTCCAAGAGCACTGCACGTGCCGACTGTGCAATGCTGGTCAAAGAAGATACTCTTCAATGACCTGTTGGAAAAGTTTGGCATTCATTCATATAGAATATTGGGGATAGGTACTCAATAACAACTAAATTTAGACCCCTTACACACTGCAACTTTAGCATTGATGCAGTCGCGATGCAGAAGCTGGAAATTGTTAAATTATGTACTGTATTTTGGTGACTGCATCGATACTAACGCGTGACAGTCGCGCTTCTGTATCGCTGCTAAAAGTTGCAGTGTAAAGGGTCTTAGTGTTCACTGTTTTTAGTTACGAAAGCTCATAAAAAACGTAAGAGCAGCCGATGAAGTTATTCATGACAGGGCATCAAAACCGTTAACAACTCATCTCGTTCTTAAAATAGCTGTAACTAATTCTTGAGTACTGTCTCTTGCACTGCTGCACTGATACTTAGCCGTAAGCATGTTATCATGCGGCAGTTTAGTTCTGAACTGCCTGCGCAGGCGCAGGCGATAGCACACTGAATATAATAATAAATATCCTTTGGAAATTCCCACACATCGCCATCTAGTCCCAAAGTAAGCTACTCAAAGCTTGTGTTATGGGTGCCAGACAACGGATATTGTAATATCAAATGAAACACGCGTAGTTGGTTAGCAACTGATTTATATTTCTATTTCCGAAGGTACATGTTACGAGAGTATTCAGGGATACCCACAACATCTTTCCCCATAAAAAAAAAAACTTAGAAGATCTTAAGTCTAGACTTAAATTATTTTATATTAAATTCTTAGCCTTACTACGAGTTATTGGTGGAGTATATTCCTCCGATAAACTTGCATCTGTTTGATCGAAAAGAGACTCTGTTGGAAAATACTCCTCATCAGAACTATTACAAACTTTAGTTTCATCTAAATCATTAGTTTTAATTAAATGACGGCGGTTACGACGATAAACGAGACCTTTTTTATTTTTTACAATATAAGATCTCGGTGTTGCGGCTTTTGCTAAAACCTTACCTCTCATTCTAATATTGTTCCTTTCTAACATAATAACATCATCGCCTACATTTAATTTTGAAAGTGGCCTGCTGGACTTATCATAGTGAAGCTTACTTTGAATTTGTTTTTCTAACAATACTGCATGTTGATTTTCATTATTTTGAAAAACCAACAAGTCTGGGTGAACAGGTAATTGACAGTTTAAACGTCGACCCATTAATAACTGTGCTGGAGAATTTAAATTATCGCGCGGTGTGTTCCGATAACTCAGCAAGCCGAGGTAGAAGTCAGTTCCACTATCAATAGATTTTTTAAGACAATTCTTGATTGTTTGCACTGCCCTTTCACTCTTGCCGTTCGACTGAGCATAATTCGGCGACGACGTCACGTGATTAAAGCCCCATTTCTCAGAAAACTGTCTAAATTCGTTAGATGAGTATTGAGGCCCGTTATCACTTATCAGTGAATCTGGAATCCCATAACGTGCAAAATTTTCTTTTAAAATTTGAATTACACTGTTGGAAGAAGTGTCTCTTAAAAGCCCTACCTCAATGAAATTTGAGAAATAGTCTACTATAATTAAGTATGATTTTTTTCTGTATTCAAATATATCTGTTCCTACCTTATTCCATGGCAATGCTGGTATAGGGATAGAAATCATCGGCTCCTTACTAGGTCTTCTTAAATTCTCCTGGCAAGTTTTACAATTTTTTACAAATCGATCTATATCTTTTGTAATGCCTGGCCAAAACAAAACCTCACGTGCGCGCCTCTTACAACGATCCATTCCTAAATGACCTTGATGTATGATTTTTAACATTTCATTTCTCATGGATGCCGGTATCAAAATTTGCCTGTTTTTAAAAATTATTCCATTAACACAGTACAGTTCATGTCTTATGGACCAATAATATTTTAAACTATTACACACATCAACCTGATACTGAGGCCATCCTTTTTCAATATACAAAATTATTTTTTTTAAATTTTCGTCTTGTTGAGTTTCTATATAAACTTGATTCAATTTATTGCTAGACACAGGTAAGTTACTTATTAACATATTTATTTGGCACTGAATATGACTACTAATACTATCATCATATAAGTCCGGAAGCGGCGCACGTGATAAAGTATCTGGTAAAAACATTAGTTTACCTGGCTTATAGTGAACTATTAGATCAAAACCTTGTAGTCTCATAATCATTCGTTGCAAGCGTGCTGGTATCGAATTCAGAGGTTTTTTAAAAATGCTTTCAAGCGGTTTGTGATCCGTTTCAATAAATACTCCCTTCTTACCATATATGTATTGGTGGAATTTTTCACATGCAAAAACGATCGCTAACATTTCTTTCTCAATTTGAGCATATCGTTGTTGCGTGTCCGTAAGTGTGCGTGACGCGTATTCTACCGGGCGGCCGTCTTGCAGCAGCACGGCGCCGAGTGCCACGCTGCTCGCGTCAACTGATAACACGACGGGCCGTGTGACGTCATACAAAGCTAGTACAGGGGTGTCACAAATACTATCTTTTAAAATTTCGAATGCCGCTTGATGATTGGTGTCCCAAGTCCAAGCATTATCTTTTTTTAAAAGCCTAGTTAACAAATAAATTTTATCCGAATATTGCGGTATGAACTTGGATAGATAATTCACGGCTCCCAGAAACCGTTGCAAAGACTTGCGGTCCGTTGGGGCTGACATATTTTTAATTGCTTTTACTTTTTCTACATCTGGTTTCATGCCGTCTTTGTTAAAAATGTGACCTAGATATGTAACCTCCTCGACACAAATTCTGCATTTGTCTTTGTTGAATTTTAAATTTATTTCCCGCGCCCTATTCAATAATGCCTTTAAACGACTATCATGCTCAACTTTTGTGCGGCCCCAGCAGATTATATCGTCAATGAATGATTCAACTCCCTGCAGCCCTTCTAGTAATTGCTTAACTTTCCCATGAAATACTTCTGAAGCACAGTTCAAACCGTAAGGTAATCTCAAATATTGATATCGTCCAAATGGCGTACCAAATGTACATAAATCTGCACTCTCGTTATCCAATTTTACTGCCCAAAACCCAGAATTGGCGTCTAAAACTGAAAAATATTTAGCTCCATTTAGCTTGATAGCTAATTCATCAATAGTTGGTAACTGAAAGTGAGCACGCTGTATAGCAACATTTAATGGTCTCGGATCCAAACATATACGTAATGTTCCATTCTTTTTTGATGCAATTACTAATGAATTTACCCACTGTGTAGGTTGTGTCACTTTTCTAATAACTCCTAATTTTATCATCCTATTCAATTCATCCTGCAATTTATCTCTCAACCCTAACGGCACTTTTCGCGTTGCACATACGACCGGTTTAATAGATTTATCCACAACTATATGGTACTCGCCCGGAAGGCAACCTAGTCCCTCAAATAAGTCTGCATTGTCCGCTAAGATATTGTTTGTCATGCTTATTTCATGAACGCGCTGTACCAACCCTAATTCCAAACAAGCCTGTCGACCCAACACACTTTGACAACTTATATTAGCAACAGCAAACTTGATTGTAAACATTTTGTTTTTATACCACCATTTTAAACTACAAATACCCTTCAAGGGAATTATGTTTCCACTGTATGATTGCAATTTGATGTTATTTCTACCGATTATAAGATTCGAATCATAACCTAGTTCGGAAAAACGTTCATAAGATAATACACTAATGTCCGCCCCCGTGTCCAATTTAAACTTTTCACTACCGCATTCTCCTTCCAACACTTCATACCATTCCTCGGCTGAAGTACTGGTACTCGAAACCTCCGAAAGCATAGAAATATAAAATGACTCACAATCATCCTCTTGCGATAAATCCTCTCGTCCGACGCCGATTTCAAACACATTTTTTACACTTTTTCTCATTTTACACATACGAGCGAAATGACCATGGTTTTCACACACATAACACTGAACAGCAACCGCAGGACATGACCCTGGATCTACACACTGGCCACCGCATCTGTAGCATTGGCCGCCGGAGCCTTTATCAGCCGCATTCCTTGGCGCTGAGCCCGCGCCGGGTCGAGGTCGCGAGCGGCCGCGCGCACCGGCGCCGGCCCACCAGCCGCGGCCGCCGCGGCCGCCCCGGGCTCCGCCGCGTGCCTGCACCCTTACCGCGTCGATGCTCGCGTACCCCTGGCTCGTAGCACCGCCACCACGCGCTTCCAGTACTCGATTACTGTCCGCTGATACCTCGTCTGCCTGACATATTTTTATAGCTTTTTCGAGTGTTAAGTCGTCATTTCTTAGTAGACGATCCCTGACAACAGCATTTTGTATGCCACAAACAATACGATCTCTGATGAGGTCCTCTTCAATTGTTTGAAAATTACAGTTCTTACTCAGCAACTTCAGAGCTGTCACGTACTGATTTATCGACTCACCCGCTTCTTGACGACGAGTGAAAAAATTATACCTCGCTAAGGTTACATTTGGTTTCACTCCAAAGTATTCATCGAACTTCTTTATTACCACTTTGACGTCATCACGTTCGTTTTCGTCTTTAAATGTAAACGTTTGATAAACGTCGAAGCCTTCCGACCCAATCAAATTAATGAGTAGACTGGCTTGAACACTCGAATCTTCCTTATGCACCCCAGATGCTTTTAAAAACAGGTTAAATTGCGTCTTCCAACGCTTCCACGCGTCAGCCCTGCTGACGGAGCTGCCATCCAAAATTAAATCTGACGGAGGTCTTGCGTGTTCCATATTTGTACAGCACTGTTATTACTTTTTTTAATAGTTTATTACAAGTATTTTTGTATATTTGCACCGAATAATCACTTTAACCGCTGCCACCATGTAATATCAAATGAAACACGCGTAGTTGGTTAGCAACTGATTTATATTTCTATTTCCGAAGGTACATGTTACGAGAGTATTCAGGGATACCCACAACAGATATAATACTTAAATACTTTTTTGTTTGTAAATACATACATGATATACATAGAAAACACCCAAGAGGATACCCTTTGACAATCTGTTCGAGAAGTTCGGCATTATACAAAACAGTGGCGACAGGTATAACTATTATCTTATATATAAAATTCTCGTGTCACAGTTTTCGTTGCCATACTCCTCCGAAACGGCTTGACCGATTTTGATGAAATTTTTTGTACTTATCCGGTATCTATGAGAATCGGCCAACATCTATTTTTCATCCCCCAAATGTTAGGGGTAGTCCACCCCTAAATATTTTTTTATTTTTTAGACAAAATTTTTAATTTCTATTTTTTTATGATACAACATACAAAAATACATACAATTCTCAATTTCCACCCTTCTACGATCAACCCTCATTTTTTAATAGCCATTTTAGTAATTTAAGGGCGAAACAAAATTCGCTGGGCATGCTTAACTTTTAAAATTGCGCGACTCGGCGGGACGGGGTTGGGGGCGAAACAAAGTTCGCTGGGTCCGCTAGTCTTATATATAAAATTCTCGTGTCACAATGTTCGTTGCCGTACTCCTCAGAAACGGCTGACCGATTCTCATGAAATTTTGTGAGCATATTGAGTAGGTCTGAGCATCGGCCAAAATCTATTTTCATACCCCTTAGTGATTGGGGTTGTCCAGCCTTAACATTTATTTTAATTACGTGGCTGGGCGAGACGAGGCCGGGCAAGACGAGAATGGGGGCGAAACAAAGTTCGCTGGTTATAATTGTAACAAAAGCCTCTCCAAGAGCACTGCACGTGCCGACTGTGCAATGCTGGTCAAAGAAGATACTCTTCAATGACCTGTTGGAAAAGTTTGGCATTCATTCATATAGAATATTGGGGATAGGTACTCAATAACAACTAAATTTAGACCCCTTACACACTGCAACTTTAGCATTGATGCAGTCGCGATGCAGAAGCTGGAAATTGTTAAATTATGTACTGTATTTTGGTGACTGCATCGATACTAACGCGTGACAGTCGCGCTTCTGTATCGCTGCTAAAAGTTGCAGTGTAAAGGGTCTTAGTGTTCACTGTTTTTAGTTACGAAAGCTCATAAAAAACGTAAGAGCAGCCGATGAAGTTATTCATGACAGGGCATCAAAACCGTTAACAACTCATCTCGTTCTTAAAATAGCTGTAACTAATTCTTGAGTACTGTCTCTTGCACTGCTGCACTGATACTTAGCCGTAAGCATGTTATCATGCGGCAGTTTAGTTCTGAACTGCCTGCGCAGGCGCAGGCGATAGCACACTGAATATAATAATAAATATCCTTTGGAAATTCCCACACATCGCCATCTAGTCCCAAAGTAAGCTACTCAAAGCTTGTGTTATGGGTGCCAGACAACGGATATTGTAATATCAAATGAAACACGCGTAGTTGGTTAGCAACTGATTTATATTTCTATTTCCGAAGGTACATGTTACGAGAGTATTCAGGGATACCCACAACATCTTTCCCCATAAAAGAAAAAACTTAGAAGATCTTAAGTCTAGACTTAAATTATTTTATATTAAATTCTTAGCCTTACTACGAGTTATTGGTGGAGTATATTCCTCCGATAAACTTGTATCTGTTTGATCGAAAAGAGACTCTGTTGGAAAATACTCCTCATCAGAACTATTACAAACTTTAGTTTCATCTAAATCATTAGTTTTAATTAAATGACGGCGGTTACGACGATAAACGAGACCTTTTTTATTTTTTACAATATAAGATCTCGGTGTTGCGGCTTTTGCTAAAACCTTACCTCTCATTCTAATATTGTTCCTTTCTAACATAATAACATCATCGCCTACATTTAATTTTGAAAGTGGCCTGCTGGACTTATCATAGTGAAGCTTACTTTGAATTTGTTTTTCTAACAATACTGCATGTTGATTTTCATTATTTTGAAAAACCAACAAGTCTGGGTGAACAGGTAATTGACAGTTTAAACGTCGACCCATTAATAACTGTGCTGGAGAATTTAAATTATCGCGCGGTGTGTTCCGATAACTCAGCAAGCCGAGGTAGAAGTCAGTTCCACTATCAATAGATTTTTTAAGACAATTCTTGATTGTTTGCACTGCCCTTTCACTCTTGCCGTTCGACTGAGCATAATTCGGCGACGACGTCACGTGATTAAAGCCCCATTTCTCAGAAAACTGTCTAAATTCGTTAGATGAGTATTGAGGGCCGTTATCACTTATCAGTGAATCTGGAATCCCATAACGTGCAAAATTTTCTTTTAAAATTTGAATTACACTGTTGGAAGAAGTGTCTCTTAAAAGCCCTACCTCAATGAAATTTGAGAAATAGTCTACTATAATTAAGTATGATTTTTTTCTGTATTCAAATATATCTGTTCCTACCTTATTCCATGGCAATGCTGGTATAGGGATAGAAATCATCGGCTCCTTACTAGGTCTTCTTAAATTCTCCTGGCAAGTTTTACAATTTTTTACAAATCGATCTATATCTTTTGTAATGCCTGGCCAAAACAAAACCTCACGTGCGCGCCTCTTACAACGATCCATTCCTAAATGACCTTGATGTATGATTTTTAACATTTCATTTCTCATGGATGCCGGTATCAAAATTTGCCTGTTTTTAAAAATTATTCCATTAACACAGTACAGTTCATGTCTTATGGACCAATAATATTTTAAACTATTACACACATCAACCTGATACTGAGGCCATCCTTTTTCAATATACAAAATTATTTTTTTTAAATTTTCGTCTTGTTGAGTTTCTATATAAACTTGATTCAATTTATTGCTAGACACAGGTAAGTTACTTATTAACATATTTATTTGGCACTGAATATGACTACTAATACTATCATCATATAAGTCCGGAAGCGGCGCACGTGATAAAGTATCTGGTAAAAACATTAGTTTACCTGGCTTATAGTGAACTATTAGATCAAAACCTTGTAGTCTCATAATCATTCGTTGCAAGCGTGCTGGTATCTAATTCAGAGGTTTTTTAAAAATGCTTTCAAGCGGTTTGTGATCCGTTTCAATAAATACTCCCTTCTTACCATATATGTATTGGTGGAATTTTTCACATGCAAAAACGATCGCTAACATTTCTTTCTCAATTTGAGCATATCGTTGTTGCGTGTCCGTAAGTGTGCGTGACGCGTATTCTACCGGGCGGCCGTCTTGCAGCAGCACGGCGCCGAGTGCCACGCTGCTCGCGTCAACTGATAACACGACGGGCCGTGTGACGTCATACAAAGCTAGTACAGGGGTGTCACAAATACTATCTTTTAAAATTTCGAATGCCGCTTGATGATTGGTGTCCCAAGTCCAAGCATTATCTTTTTTTAAAAGCCTAGTTAACAAATAAATTTTATCCGAATATTGCGGTATGAACTTGGATAGATAATTCACGGCTCCCAGAAACCGTTGCAAAGACTTGCGGTCCGTTGGGGCTGACATATTTTTAATTGCTTTTACTTTTTCTACATCTGGTTTCATGCCGTCTTTGTTAAAAATGTGACCTAGATATGTAACCTCCTCGACACAAATTCTGCATTTGTCTTTGTTGAATTTTAAATTTATTTCCCGCGCCCTATTCAATAATGCCTTTAAACGACTATCATGCTCAACTTTTGTGCGGCCCCAGCAGATTATATCGTCAATGAATGATTCAACTCCCTGCAGCCCTTCTAGTAATTGCTTAACTTTCCCATGAAATACTTCTGAAGCACAGTTCAAACCGTAAGGTAATCTCAAATATTGATATCGTCCAAATGGCGTACCAAATGTACATAAATCTGCACTCTCGTTATCCAATTTTACTGCCCAAAACCCAGAATTGGCGTCTAAAACTGAAAAATATTTAGCTCCATTTAGCTTGATAGCTAATTCATCAATAGTTGGTAACTGAAAGTGAGCACGCTGTATAGCAACATTTAATGGTCTCGGATCCAAACATATACGTAATGTTCCATTCTTTTTTGATGCAATTACTAATGAATTTACCCACTGTGTAGGTTGTGTCACTTTTCTAATAACTCCTAATTTTATCATCCTATTCAATTCATCCTGCAATTTATCTCTCAACCCTAACGGCACTTTTCGCGTTGCACATACGACCGGTTTAATAGATTTATCCACAACTATATGGTACTCGCCCGGAAGGCAACCTAGTCCCTCAAATAAGTCTGCATTGTCCGCTAAGATATTGTTTGTCATGCTTATTTCATGAACGCGCTGTACCAACCCTAATTCCAAACAAGCCTGTCGACCCAACACACTTTGACAACTTATATTAGCAACAGCAAACTTGATTGTAAACATTTTGTTTTTATACCACCATTTTAAACTACAAATACCCTTCAAGGGAATTATGTTTCCACTGTATGATTGCAATTTGATGTTATTTCTACCGATTATAAGATTCGAATCATAACCTAGTTCGGAAAAACGTTCATAAGATAATACACTAATGTCCGCCCCCGTGTCCAATTTAAAGTTTTCACTACCGCATTCTCCTTCCAACACTTCATACCATTCCTCGGCTGAAGTACTGGTACTCGAAACCTCCGAAAGCATAGAAATATAAAATGACTCACAATCATCCTCTTGCGATAAATCCTCTCGTCCGACGCCGATTTCAAACACATTTTTTACACTTTTTCTCATTTTACACATACGAGCGAAATGACCATGGTTTTCACACACATAACACTGAACAGCAACCGCAGGACATGACCCTGGATCTACACACTGGCCACCGCATCTGTAGCATTGGCCGCCGGAGCCTTTATCAGCCGCATTCCTTGGCGCTGAGCCCGCGCCGGGTCGAGGTCGCGAGCGGCCGCGCGCACCGGCGCCGGCCCACCAGCCGCGGCCGCCGCGGCCGCCCCGGGCTCCGCCGCGTGCCTGCACCCTTACCGCGTCGATGCTCGCGTACCCCTGGCTCGTAGCACCGCCACCACGCGCTTCCAGTACTCGATTACTGTCCGCTGATACCTCGTCTGCCTGACATATTTTTATAGCTTTTTCGAGTGTTAAGTCGTCATTTCTTAGTAGACGATCCCTGACAACAGCATTTTGTATGCCACAAACAATACGATCTCTGATGAGGTCCTCTTCAATTGTTTGAAAATTACAGTTCTTACTCAGCAACTTCAGAGCTGTCACGTACTGATTTATCGACTCACCCGCTTCTTGACGACGAGTGAAAAAAATATACCTCGCTAAGGTTACATTTGGTTTCACTCCAAAGTATTCATCGAACTTCTTTATTACCACTTTGACGTCATCACGTTCGTTTTCGTCTTTAAATGTAAACGTTTGATAAACGTCGAAGCCTTCCGACCCAATCAAATTAATGAGTAGACTGGCTTGAACACTCGAATCTTCCTTATGCACCCCAGATGCTTTTAAAAACAGGTTAAATTGCGTCTTCCAACGCTTCCACGCGTCAGCCCTGCTGACGGAGCTGCCATCCAAAATTAAATCTGACGGAGGTCTTGCGTGTTCCATATTTGTACAGCACTGTTATTACTTTTTTTAATAGTTTATTACAAGTATTTTTGTATATTTGCACCGAATAATCACTTTAACCGCTGCCACCATGTAATATCAAATGAAACACGCGTAGTTGGTTAGCAACTGATTTATATTTCTATTTCCGAAGGTACATGTTACGAGAGTATTCAGGGATACCCACAACAGATATAATACTTAAATACTTTTTTGTTTGTAAATACATACATGATATACATAGAAAACACCCAGACCAATACAAACAGACATGTTCATGCACACAAATGTTTGTATTGTGCGGGGATCGAACCCGCAACCCGCTGCGTAGTAGGCGATTTCTCGACCACTACACCAGACGGGTCGTCGGTCGTCGGTCGTCGAATATAACGCAGATGAGTCAACGCACTAATGTATTATTTACGTTTTATTTTATTTTATCTATAGGTATATATATAAAAATGAATTGCTGTTCGTTAGACACACTATAACTCGAGAACGGCTGAACGGATTTATCTTATCTTAGTCTTGAAATATTCGTGGAGGTCTAGGGAAGGTTTAAAAGGCGAGAAAAAATCGAAAAACGCGCGGACGAAGTCGCGGGGGACCACTAGTTATATTATAAATATTGGACACCAATCACATGTATTGCTCTGATTCCAAAGTAAGTACCACAACACAATGGTGGTACCACAACACCCAGACGCGAGACAATATAGAAAATTTTGATTTCGATATTGACCGACCGGGAATCGAACCCGGGACCTCGGAGCGGTGACGCCTTGAAACCAGCGTGCTCAGCCACTACACCACGGAGGTCGTCGTCGGATTATTCATTCCAAAGCACTCAGATAGTAAGAATGGTCATCCATCTCAACAACGAGCACGCTGCTAGATAGCTTAACGTTCTCCTGCTCGCATCCGACCACAGCGGTCAATCGCAACTGAGATTGGCCATTGGCACAGGAATACTTTTATAGTGCTCAAGCGTGTTCGCAATACACAGGGGCACTCTCTGTTTCTTCACTCTCATTATTCGGTGAAACGGTAGATCCGACATTACCAGTGAGAGGTCAGGCGCAGGACCAAAGGCTTAACGTGCTTTCCAAGGCACGGGTGTCATCACCCCGAAATTCCTGACATAATCATCATCATCACCATTATCAGCCTAAGGACGTCCACTGCTGACCATAGGCCTCCCCCACGGCTTTCCACAGCGATCGATCACTAGCGGTCTGCATCCAGTTTGATCCTGCGATCTTTATAAGGTCGTCTGTCCATCTTGCTGGTGGACGTCTAGAACTTTCCTGCCCCAACGGCCATCAGTTCTTCGCGCTATGTGCCCTGCCCACTGCCACTCGAGCTTACTGATTTTCAGGGCTATGTCCGTTACCTTAGTTCCTGACTCCGAACAGAAAAACCCAGAAACAAATTTCGTCCGGACCCGGGATTCGAACCCGGAACCTCTGGTGGCAATCAGCGTTACTAACCACTACAGTGCACAGCATCTCGTAACGATATGAAATATTAAGCATACTTAATCTGTTAGTTCTGACACTTTAATGTGTTTACAAATCCTGTCACTTAATGCCCAACTTCGTGTTTTTACCCAATACCCAACATTTAATTGAAAAATATCTAAACTAGATTTTCAATTTCAGTTTTCGCGGCGAAAAAGTATCGATAATGTACGACCCGGGCCTGTTTCCCGCGCTTCTGAAAAACGAAACGAGCGGGAAATTCAAGTTTCGAAACGGCGGCGTGCCTCAGGAAGGAGACTTGGAAAAACATCTCATTGCGTTCAAAAACACGTTGGAACAGAGCGTGCCGGATAAAAATTTTGGCGGTAAGATTTTTGACTTTCTTTTTTATACTACACAACGTCATTTGAATCAATCGAGCCCAAGATTTTTGCTTTTTTTAGTTCCACAAAAGCATTTATGTGGCCAGCTTTTTTGCAATTAAACACATACAGCAGATTCTCTAAAGGCCTCATATAAAAAACAGTTTTTGTATCATTCACAATACGTGGTGTATTTCTTTAACCTTTATCTTAATACGTTCTTTTGGTCAAAATAATTACACAAAGTAATCTGGGCCCATTACCTCCGATTTATTTCCTGATCTGGTTTCCTATTTTTTAATCACTCGCGTCAAGGTGGCGTGTGATTATTCATTGATTAAAGTCCAATTCTGAAATAAAAATCAATTGTAATTCACATAGGAGGGATTTGAAAAAAATATATCTCAAATAAGTGACTACTCGTGTCTATATTTTGCATGCTTTTCCTTGATTTTTTATTCGTTTTTGCACGAAAATCGCCATAACCAAGCGAGTGATTCAAAAATAGAGCTCCTGGGAATCGAACTAGTGACCGAGCGCGATAATTCTCGCCGGCCTTGTGCGAGTAGCACGGTCGCTCTAATTGTTCGTCTCTGTGATTTATTACTTAGGTACGTACTCGCTTTAAGAACCACGCATTCAATACCAAGTAAATTTGAACCGTCAGGCATAAAGCTTCGACACGCAATAGTTAATCAATATTTATCAAAGTCTACACCCTACTTGGCGCATGACGGATTTAGGCAAAAGTTTAAATTGGCAAGTAATCAAAATATAGTACAATATCTACATGTAGATTTAATAAATAAAAGAATTTACATTTCATTTGGTCACGTCAGTAACACTTACCATCTTAATGGATTTATTTTATATTACATGAAACCATTTACGTGTGAACGGCTGGACCTTTTTCGCTAATTCTTTATTTTAGTGTTTATTATTGCCAGAAGAAGGTTTTGATGAAAAGAAAGAGCGGTCGTACCAACTTTCATGATTTTACTTTGTCAGATTCGTCACCGTCCAAAGTAAGATAATAATTATTAAAATTACGGGGTCAGGGGTCGCAACAAAATTCGTTGGGTCCGGTAGCTTATGATAAAACTTATGATATTAGAGGTGAAGCGAAGAAAGTTAAAATTTAAAATGAGATGATTTTTATTTGAAATGAGAAACCAAAAATTGGGCATGGACGGGACCCGCACCAGCAACATTTGCTAAAAACAATAAAAAAAAGACGTGTGGCACTCGGAGACTGCCGCGGTAAAGCTATTGCATAGCATTTTTTATCGAAGCAATTATAATTATAACGCCGATACAACCAATGTCACCTAAAGGCGGGTTGCTGAATAAAAGAGACAAGCGTGATATTCCAAAAAGTCATTAAAAGTTCTGCTATTCATCGATAGATGGAAAAACTAAAAAGTATCACCGCTGTGCCGGTCGGAGTGGGGGTGTTAGGTTGTTTTCGTTACGGAATTCCTGGTTTCGGTCTCCACGCTCAATGCCCGCGATAGAAGCTATGCAATAGCTAAATAAAACAATAGGTTATTATTTCATTTGTACATCGTACTTCGTATACGTTTTATAAAAAGCTGAATTTTAAAACAGATGCTGTATGTAATCTCATCGTAATTTGCGCATTAAAGATTTATTCGAACAATGCTTCAAGACATTTAGAGCGAAGTTTGTTATTAATATCAAAGATCGAATGCAGCCGGCATCAACGGGAATGCGTACACCCACACTGATCAATACTATACAATGTGGCAGCGAATATGTATGGTTCTTGTGTATGTGAGTAATGTAGTCACATACAGGGTGTAACAAAAGGCTTAACGAAGCCTTAAACCTCGCATTAGGTACATTGTACTGAATCGTATGTAACAAAAATTATCGCTGGGAAATGACTTTAATTTTTAGGCATTAAAATAAATCATGCATTTATTGCCGGCAATGTATAGCGCACTGCGCGCACGAAGCGCTACAGATTGGGTTTGTGTGAGTGTATTTGAACGTGTGCGTGGGGACAAGCAGGGCGAGGCGGGAGACCAACGCGCCGCGGTTCGCTGTACCGACGCGCGCGTCGTTACGAAAATTACACTCGGCAAAACAAACTGTAAAACAAAAGTACTTACCTACTCTCCATACGAATCGTCCAGGTCAGGCCTCTCAAGCCGAACCAGGTGCGGCTTGAACTGGCGACCATCGCCAAAAAAATACGCGCTCGGTAGCGCGTGTTCTCATGCACTCATTCCAGTATGCCTTCGCGCCCCGATCGTCGTTTAAATTCGTCAAATACGTCAATTATTTTTTGACGCATTTCATCACTAGATGTGCATGACCGGTCAAACACTCTGTCCTTTACGTAGCCCCACAAAAAAACGTCCAGCGGGGTTAAATCGGGCGATCTGGCTGGCCACGCATGAGGCCCATACCTGCCGATCCAGTGGTCTCCGAACAACTCCGTCAAGCGCTCACGCACATGTCTCACGATGTGAGGCGGTGCACCATCATGCTGGAACCAAGAGTCTCGGAGCTGGGCTAGTGGCATGTCGTCCAGAGCCTCTACCAGGACGTTATTTATCATGCCTAGGTAGGCTGCCCCATCCATACGCGCTGGTAAAAAAACTGGCCCCAGGATTTGGATTCGTACTATGCCAGCCCACACGTTATAGGCTGATGTGCGTTAGGGTATTCCGCTCCGTATAGAAACAAATATAGTGGGCGCAAGCCTTGTCCATAAACTATTATCCTATGTTTTTGTTTAACAAAAACTAAGCGCCTTGACATTACTTCCGTGGGTACGTATTACAATACCGAATTTTAAAATACCGAATTTCATAAGCCCTACGAACGGAAGGCCGAATTTTAGAATGCCGAATATTTATATGATCGAAAGTTCTAAATACCGAAAGTTTGAAATCCCGAAAATTTCAAATACCGAATCTTATAAGACCTATGATTGGAATACCGAATTCTAAAATGCCGAATTTTAAAATACCGACTGTTTATATGACCGAAAGTTCAATATACCGACTGTTTATATGACCGAAAGTTTAATATACCGAAAAATTTAAAACCCGAAGATTAAAAATAATTGTAGATATACCATTGAGATTGAGGTTCATTAAGAAAAACAAATTTTGATTGACCCCGAATCGCCGTGGTCCTTCGCCGTGGTACTAGTCTGCCCGATACTAGAGTGTAATTCAAAAGCCGGAGGCGCGGAGGGAGAGCAGGGCTGCTGCTAGGGCGAAAGGGCTGCACTTCCCGCAGCGCCGGAGAAGAGCAAAACCTATGCATGCTGCTACATGCATGCCTGTTTGATTGCTTGCATGCTGCATGCCTGCTTGCTACATGCATGCATGCTGCATACCTGGTTAATTGCTTGCATGCTGCATGCCTGCTTGATTGCTTGCATGCTGCATGCCTGCTTTCTACATGAATGCCTGTTTGATTGCTTGCATGCTGCATGCCTACCGCAAAGTTAATCTTACTTTCGGGATTTTGAACTTCGGTATACTAACTGTAGGTATATTAATCTTCGGGATTTTAAACATTCGGGATATGAACCTTCGGTATTTCAAACTTTCGGGATTTCGAACTTTCGGGATTTTGAACTTTCGGTTATTTGAAATTCGGCATATTGAGCTTCGGTATATCGGGTATAGGTATTTCATTCGTTCGGTATTTTGATTTTCGACGTTTCAAGCGTAGGTATTTCATTTGTAGGTATTATGAACTTTCGGTATTATAATACGTACCCACTTCTGTATACCCAAAGGATTTCTGGATTAAAGCACTAAAAATTATAAGCTAAAGTTTAAATTGGGTCTTATATTACATTGAATACATGTATAATGTCGACAACAGTACAGTATCTCTATGATGTGTCAGAAGTACCTAGAGTTTTTACTCACTTTAAAGGAAGGAGGTAATCAATGCAATGTGCATATTCCTATGTCATATTGTTAAAATTTAATAATATTTGAGTATTAGACACCAATCATATACATTGCTCTGATCCCAAAGTAAGTAGCTAATGCACTTTTGTTATGGAAATCAGACACAACGGTGGTAATACAACACCCAGATCCGAAAAAATATAGATAATTTTGATTTCTATATTGACCCGACCGGGAATCGAACCCGGGACTTTGGAGCGGCGATTCCTTGAAACCAACCTGCTTAGCCACTACACCACGGATTTCGTCGTCGTCAGTATGTTGATCTATATAGGTTTCCAAACACGTGTGCAAAATTTAAAAAAAAGGGTTTGTGTGTTTGTTTGTGTGTCCACGGATTTCATGAAAACAAGAAGTCATACCAAGGTTATTCTTTTTTAGTTTGAAAACGTATATTTCAACTTAGGGTACAGTGTAAGTTTTATTAAAATCGTTCTAGTATTTTTAAAATTATTAATTTTAGTTATTAAATTGTATATATTATTTTAAAAAACCTTTTCTTTTAATTTAATAAAATAAAAAAGTAGCAAATGCTTTATTTTCATGCTTTGTGGTCATTTTTTCAAAAGCAGTATATATATATATATAATTTTTAATGTGAAGTAAAAACATTAAGATGTTACCTGTCATAAAATGGTAACTTAAAGATATGAGTTAAGTTTAGGTAATACCTATAAAAACTAAGATGAGGGTCAGAATTAAAATGGTGTCTATGAGTAGTATGTATATCGACATAAAAATCATTTATCTACCGACCATGAAAACAAGACAATTTCAAAGCAAACATTCCATAACACCGCATGGGTGTTTATTATGCAAAATAAATAGATCAGCACAAGGCTCCCGCATTTAACAAATGTCATAAACACAATTAAACACTATAAAACATTCTATACGAATAGTGGTAAGGTGATAATGGCCCAGATACCAGAAAGGTGTAAAATACTAACGACCTCAAAAAACCGCATTTGTCTTCTATACAGGAGAAATAAATTCTTTTAGAGTCGGTGCATGATATGCGTAGACTGTTGGTGTACACAAAAGTCATAAAAGTCATTTATTTATGCAAATAGGCCCACTTTTACACGTCTCAATATAAACCCTACCACAGCTTTGGGGCAATTGTGGGCTAGTGCTGAGAAGTATTTAACTGCCTGGGTGGCGCAGCGGTAGGAGGGTCGCACTTTAAAACGACGGCTGCGCAGAAATTCTTAGGGTAGCCCGGAGTTTGGAAGTTGGCGGTGTTTCACCCCCGTTCCTCGGAAAAGCACGTAAAGCCGTTGGCCTGCGCCTGAACTCTCTACGGTCGTGTCAGATTGCTGTCCTATCGGGCTATGAGAGTGAAGGAATAGAGAGTGTACCTATGTTTGCTCACACACGCGTGCACTCTAATATGTCCCGCGCAGTCGGTTAGTCATTGTGACTGGCCACCGTAGTCGAAATCGGCTAGGGGGACTACTAGTACTACAAGTGCTGAGAAGAACCTGCGCAACAAACTCAGTCACTATTGTCAATGCCTCATTTCAAAAGGTTTACAACGTTTGTATGTAAGGTTGACATCATACGCAGACTCCAAAATAAATTGTTTCTCATAAATAGAAGACAAATGCGTTTACTCAGTTTGTAGACGATGAATTATTACAAATTATTTATTTATTTCATGATTTTTAGTTAGTTACCTATATCACAAAAAAATACTTGACTGATTTTGATAAGCTTACATTTTACACTCAGTTAAAATATACCAAATCGATTCGATTAAGTATATTTCAACGTCAAGAGTCGATTTCACCAACTTCAGGTAGGACTTATCCGACCGAATAAGTATAGTGACACCAACATAACCGAAGAATGAAAAAAAATGGAACCACAGTCACGGTAATGTTATGTAAACAGTATTCCAACTCCATACAAACGGACGAAACGCGAGCTATACCTACGCGCCTCGACTCCGGCATGCGTTCGGCATGCAGACAGTCGCGACTGTGCCACAATGACTAACGGACGGTGCGTTGTTTTTTTAACAATAGTCGCGCGATTTCTTTCTCGAAAAATAAGTTTAAGTACATTTTATTAAGACGAATAGAATATATTGTGCTGATTTGATTTTTAATAAAGCTTTATATGAGAATGCGGATTTTTTATACTTTAAAATTTAATAATTGAGCATTCCATACGTCTAAGTCGTTGCGCAATTATTTTTCGGTAGCAAATTTATAAGATCGATTTGTCATTTAAACATAAAAATGTTTTTAATTAAATCTAACAAGCAAAACACAACACCCATTTTTATTGAATACTTCCTATTTAATCCACAAAATATATTATTTGTTTATATAAAAAAGTATATTTACGATCACAAAACTAAATGTAAACACTAAAGTAGGCAATTGTAAAATGCTGGAGGCGGGCAGGCAGCCCTATCGCACGTTTAGGTACCGCGCGGCTGTAGGTATTTATTTTAAAGAGTCGGCCGAGTTACAATACTGTAGATAACATTACCGTGCCACAGTTGTCGCTTTGAACACGTCATTGCTGCCGATACAAGTCAGTGTGACCATTATTAATATAAAAATATTCAGAAGAAATTTGCAATAGGCGTCTTTATTAATTAATTTATTAAATAATAGATGAGTGTAGACTGTAAGTGTAGGTACAGTCCGTTTTTCATTTAAAGTCAGAGATTGTAAACAATCGTGATTCTCCTATTTAATGAAATGATTAATTTTAAAATGAGATAAACACAAAATTCACAACTTACGTCGTTTTAAACTGAGATCTTTATAAATCAAATAGTTTGTTAATTTTATCTATACTAATATTATAAAGCTGAAGAGTTTGTTTGTTTGTTTGTTTGTTTGAACGCGCTAATCTCAAAAACTACTGGCCCTATTTGAAGAAATATTTTTACGTTGGATAGTCCACTTATCGAGGAAGGCTTTAGGCTATATAACATAAAGATACGACTCATAAGACCACAGCAGAAATGAAAAATGTTGCGAAAACGGGAGAAAGATATTCCTTTTGAGAGCTTCCGCTGCATACGCTGCGGAGACCGCTTAAGTTACAAAAAATCATGTATGACAGGATTGTTCAACATTAAAAGTTCTATAATAAAGTCCGCGACAGCATATGTCTATCTTTTATGGTTGACTTACTACAACCTTTTTTATGTTAATAAATTTGTAAAAAAATAATGCATTGTTTTTAGAGGTGTATTATACACACAGGTATTTATTCTTATCAAAATAATTACATTCATCATCACGAGCATTTCATTTAGAACCAAGTTGCCCTTTATATCATTTGATTTCAATAAATATCTTAGGAGCTATCACAGTTTTAACATAACTCCGCACCAAAATAATGTTCGCAGCTTAAGTACAACGTGCGCTTTCGCTAATACATTATAAAGCTGAAGAGTTTGTTTGTTTGAACGCGCTTATCTCAGGAACTGCTGGACCGATTTGAAAAAATATTTCTGTGTTGGATAGCTTATTTATTTATCGAGAAAGGCTTAAGAATATAAAACATGACGCTGCGACGGGAGGGGAGGGAGCAAACTCAAAACGCGCGGACGAAGTCGCGGGGGACCGCTAGTTCACTGATATAACTTCAAGCACCTTACCTCACCTTAGAGAGCAAATGTGTCATTTTAAACTTTTTACTAAGCGTGTTGACGACGAATTATTTTTTAAAATTATTTGTTTACTTCAAGATTTTTTAGTTATTTACCCATATCACAAAAACTACTTGATCGATTTTGATGAGCTTACATTGCACCCTAAGTTGAAATACACCTAATCGAACTAAAAAAGAATCTTCTTGCTATTACTTACCCTGCAAGAACCTTCGTCTCATTTAAAACTCCATATAAAATAAAACATTTTTTATTAATAACAAACAAGAAAAAAAAACTAAGACATGCAACATAAAATAATAGAAATAGTAGAAATTTCACATATAGAGGTACCAAGGCGGAGGCCCACACACACCCGGAAAGACTCACTATCGAAAAGAGTGCCGACGGTAAAGTACGAGTATGAAGCCAATGACCAGAATCTTTGCAGGAAACTGCCAAGAGCCTTGCGCGACCACTGTCACTGACGGAATTTTGAAGTAAAGAATTGAAGGTCTCTCTCGCAAGAGGGACATCGCAAAGTTTTTGCTGGTGACATCTTTGGGATGACTGCTCTAGGACAGAGGCCTTGCCAACATTGTAGTAAAATTACCCTCTTTTCTAAAATTTCATCTCAAACCGTACATTAAACTGGCATAATTATACACTCATTTGAATTCCTATAAAAACGTACAAAATAGCCTTTAAAAAAACCCTTGCTAGGGCAATGGATACAAAACAATACATGAAAATACTAAACACGCTAGATAAGAAGTTGGTCAATGCTCCTTTTAAAACACGACCAAACTGCCAACGAAACTGCCAGCCATAAGATTTGAAATCATGAACTCACCAATATTCATATACATTTTTCATTCACTTGTATTTTCCATGGAGTTATTAATCTTTCAGTCAGTCAGAAGACGTAGCACAAACTATTCGAATCAAATTCGGTCGAAGTAAACTTTTACAGGCGTGTGTATCGCAGATCGCTGCCATTACCACTTTGGCAGGGAGATCAGAATACATATCCATGCCAAATAACAGTTTTCTACCACCTCTGGGCTGAAATGGAGACAGACGAAGCGTTACTAGACAGCCAGAATTATATTTTAAATTTTCCGTAAAAGATACAACATACCGTACGCAATTTTGTATGAAAAATCACTTGAGGTCATTATATACTTGATTTAACTAAAGATTAAGGGTATGAATGTATTGCTTAGTGAAACATTTATTTTATTAAACATATTTTTCAACACACTTGCTCAAAACGACGTTTTCATCCCACCGATTTTTGGCACATAATCCTAGATATTAAACACGCGTGCTTTTTCGGTATATTATTGCACTAGTGCCTTTAGTTTATTAACCCGACAAATTTAGGTTTGTACCCTAGTACCAAGTCGTACGTAAGAAGAAGAAGCGATGTAATTTAGTCGCGTTATAACTTTTATTTTAGCAACAAACATTATCTAAGCGGAAAATAACAGTATTCTACATAGGTATTTATTTCAATAAATGGCAAATCCTGATTTTTCATTTAAATTTTCTGTAATTTGTGTTTTTAACACGAATTATTAGATTTTTAATCTTGGCTGTTGGCCGATCATCAGTTCGCCCTTAGCCTTGCGCGCGCATCGGTATCGGGGCAAGAAAAAAACAATGCGCCATTTTTCGAAAATAGGTAATTGTCGGCTGTGACGAAGTTTGGATTAATTGTAAAGTTTAATATTAACGAAAATGACTACTTCAAGTAAAGAAAATGAAAAAAACCTATTATTAACTATATACGTACGAGTAACGAGGCAAAAAACGCGTGCGATAGTCTTTTGCCATCAAAGTCGAGTGAAATGTATTTTTACTAAACGTTTTAATAATTAGAAACTAAGTAAATGAAGAGTCTTGTTTTTTCCTCGCAAGTGTGTTGAAAAACGTCGTATGATACGCGTGTGCCTGTGACCATTATATACGCGGCTTTCTTATGGCGCACTCGCTTTCGCTCGTGCGCACACGATATCGCCTTGTATATAATGGTCAGCTTAGCACACTTGTATCTTAATATACTATTACTCCAAAGTATGTAGGAGAAAATTTTACTAAATTTTAGTGCTAAAATTTTTCAGTATAGGTCAATGAAATTATCGAAAGAAATCACGATCGATATGTACAAGTAAATAAAATATACATATACCAGCTACAATTCAAAATATGATTTACCTTACGATATTAAAATAACATACGTTATGCAATAGCGTCTTCTTGTCACGCATACCTCAGTGTCTGAAGACGAAAGTTTTCAACCAGTGTGTGTTACCAGTGATGACATACGGAGCAGAAACGTGGTCTCTAACTAAGGGCCTCATAACAAGGCTCAACAAGCGACGAGGAGGGCCATGCTCGGTGTATATCTACGAGATCGAATCAGAAACGAGGAGATACGTAGAAGAACCAAGGTAACGGACATATTCCTACAAATCAGTGAGCTCAAGTGGCATTGGGCAGGTGCCTTGCGCCACCTGTAGCGGGAAGAACTGATGGCCGTTGGGGCAGAGTAGTTCTAGATTGGAGACATTTCGACCAAAAGCGCAGCGTGGGATCACACTGGATGCGGACCGCTTGTGATCGGTATTCATTTGACAGATCAAAACGTACGATATGATCTGTCAAACCCTTTGTTCTTTGCCATTTGACAGAGCATACCGTACGTTTTGAACTGTCAAATGAATACGATTGCTTTACACAATCGCACCCCTGTTCTCAGCAGTGGAGTACTTTGATAATGATGATAATGGTGTTGATACAAGCAAGGCGACTAATAAAATAATGTTTTTTCTGAGATGAAAATCTAAGGTAGCTGCTTTTTTTTCAAATGTGTTCTTTCTTACTTCATTGGCTTCTTGTAACTAATACAAATTCAATGTAAGTAGAAAAATACGTAAAATAATGTTTCTCATTGTTCGATAAAGTGTCAAGTGCATAGTCCTTAGATTACGAAATGACAGAAATCACAATGTGTTCATTGTTCCATTCTTGATATTTCATCTCGGAAAAACGAAGAAGTTTTATCTTCCAACACTTTGCAACTTTGTACTGACGATATTTTATCAAGTGAGTGACTTGAGAAAAAAAACCGGCCAAGTGTGAGTCGGACTCGCGCACTGAGGGTTCTGTGCCTAATTTAACTCAATTAGAGAATCCACATACTTTCACGTAGCTAAAATACCACAATATTTTGTTGACAGCAAATGTGACTTTGTTTTTCATAGTGTTTGTATGAAGAAAAAAGTTTGTTGCGGTTGTTGAAAATGTGCTATATCTCAAAAACTTCTCGTTTGATCTCCTCCAAACCAATTTTCCTTGAAAGTATTTGTTAAGATCTACATTTTATATTTTTTTCAAAATTTACACACTGTGGGGGACGCCCATTTTACCACTTTGGAAGCCTTTATGTCTATCTTCAAACGTTAGACTTTAAAGGAAAATGGTTTGAGGAACCTCTATATCATTTTAAAAGACCTATCCATAGACAACCCACCCGCATAGGTTTGACTAAAAAAAGATTTCGGTTTTAGTTTCATGTATTATAGCCCTCCTTAAATATCATTATTTTTTATTTTTTGTATAAGAATCGTAAAGCGGTTAACAGGATACATCTTCCTACCAATTTATCAACAGTGTGATGCTTATAGTTACAGAATAAAGTGGCTGTGACATACGGACGGACAGACAGACAGACTTGACGAAACTATAAGGTTTCAGTTTTTTGCCATTCAGCTACGGAACCCTAAAAAGGGCCAGTGAACGATAATGTAATATACATCGTTACACATAGCATGTAGTTTGTATGTTTAGTCATAGCTTTAGAGAAAGAAAGATACCTAAGCATATGATGAGGCTTGGATGGATCACAAATAACTCAAGTGTTGCCATTAATTAAAATGTTTTTAGAATGTAATGGGGTTTTCCTTAGGAAGGCAAAAACTGTGTTGACGATGCAGCAAATATAAAACCCAGAAGAAGCCAAGCCAAATCATCCTGACTGGAAGATATTTTAATTGATGTCGTACCTTGTTTAAAGCTGTGTTTAAAATCCGGCAAAGTGGGAGTCGGACCGAGGGTTCCGTGCCAACTTTAACCTAAATAAGAGGTCTCTTCAACTTAGACAATATACCACAATATTTCTTGACGGAAAAAATAAATTTGTTTTACATAGTATTAGTAAAAATGACAAAGTTATATTTGCGGCTGTTGAAAACGTAGTTAACGAAAATATTTTGTTAAGCGTCTTCACCACCTCGACTTTGGAAGTGTCTATCTTTCAAACGTTTGACTTTCAGAGAAAATGGTATAAGATACCTTAATGTCATTTAAAAGATCCATAGACTCCATACAAGCATAGGTTGGATCAAAAAAGTACAAGATTTAGTTTAGTTTTCTTTTGTTTGGCCCTTAAATATCTTTTTTTTATGAGAATCGTAAAGCGGTCAATAAGACCTAACCTAACTAGCGTAGTTAAATAAACCTAGTAGTTTCAGAATAAAGTGTCTGTGGCATACGGACGGACAGACAGACAGACAGACTTGACGAAACTATAAGGGTTCCGTTTTTGCCATTATACCTCGGAACTCTAAAAAAGACAGCCATTTTACAATCACCGTCACTAAGTTATAGTTGTCAACAAAATCACAATAAGTAATTAGAATTATCCACCTTATGTACGTTATGCTGTTGATATACCTAAATAAATTAACACTTAAACCTTATATCTTTTAAAAAAAAACATACCTTCCTTTGTTTTTTTTTTAAACGCTACCGTATTTTTTAACCGACTTCAAAAAAGGAGGAGGTTATCAATTCGACTGTATGTTTTTTTTTATCATTTTTTTTTGTATGTATGTTACCTCATATCTCAGTCATTTGTCGACCGAATCGAAAAATTTTTTCGCCTACTTAGAGGGTGTACTTTCTAGTTGGTCCCATTTTTTACGTATAGTATTTCTTTACTAGAAATTCTTTACTAGTCACGTATAGTATTTCTTTACTAGAATCTTAATGTTGACGTGTTGTTACGTCTGATAGTCAACATCTTGTGGGGCTGAGCTGATGGTGGAACTCCTTAACGCTTAGGAGTTCAGTTATTGTAATGACGAAACTTATGATAGGTAATTTGTAGCTTTTTAAAAAATTAAATCATAAGGTGCAACTCCCCCCCCCCCCTCTTATGTAATCACTAAAAATGAAGAAATAAAATAAACTTTAAAAAAAAGTAAAAACCGACTTCAAAACCAAAATGCACTAAAAAGTCTTAAATAAACTCTTCACCATTGAAAGGAAAGGAATGCGTTTTAGGCAAACAATTTCTTTTGAGTCGGTGCCATCACTTTGACCATCAAGCATGAACTATCACAGCACCGACTCCAAAAAGAAATTGTTTGCCTAAAACGGATTCCTTTCCTTTCAATGGTGAAGTTTATTTAGGACTTTTTGGTGCATTTTGGTTTTGAAGTCGGTTTTTACTTTTTTTTTAAAGTTTATTTTTAAATGTAGGAATGCTTTAGCATTTATTGTGTTTCAAGTTTCCAACACTATTGAAAGTTTTTTTTTTACTTTCTAGGCATTGGCATAATCGACTTCGAGTCTTGGCGACCAGTGTTCAGGCAGAACTTTGGTGTTCTCATCCCGTACAAAGACATCTCTTACCAGATCGAGAGGAAACTGCACTGGTTTTGGACTGAGCGCGCTATACAGGCCAGGGTATGACCTTTTTTAAATTTTATGAGCTAAGCAGAGCCAATGGTAATAAGTTTTTTCGGGTTTGCCTGTAACTGCATGTATTTTAATTCCACTGAACTATTTCCATCGGGTCAAAAGACTCTTGATGGATGTTTAGCTTTGTATCGTAGACGTACACTAAAGTATGGAGAACAGCACGTCAAGGTAAACACTGCGGTGTCTTATGACGTTGTAATAAGGGCTAGTTTGGAACAAAAGTAGGTAGCCTGATGTGCTGGCGACGTACAAGCACCAAAACGTTTTCATATTACATTTCAGTAGCTGCTGTAATTGCCGCTAGATGGCGCTAACCTTTTACACTACAACAATTTATTCCGCCTCTTTAAAATCAGTGAATCCTTCATTTTAGTGACCAAAATTATAATACGAATTTCAATTCGTTTGTGGTGAGGGTTCCGACCGAACAGCTGTCGACCTTCATGAAAGCAGAATTTTGGCCGAAGGGAGTTTTGTATCGTCGGTTTCGCGGACGGTGACCGGACACCAAGATGCGCAACACTACGCCGGCAAAATAGTATTTCATTTGCTTTTTAATATTATTAAATGTATGTTAGTCTTAAAAAGGTATCTATTGTATAGGCCTTTGTTGCCTGCAGTAAATGATTAAATAAATAAATATAACTATGAGCCAGTAAAATAATTATAAAATTTATGCTTTTTGAAGTCGGATAAAACAATAATTTAAACCAATTACTCACTTTGGCAATGTTACTTATTCCGTCGGGGAATTCTGTTGTATTTTCTTGATCTACATTAAATTTTAATTACATCTGCTCTTAACTACCATCGTGTTCTTAATTATTACCGCCTCTGCCCTAAATTAATACGAATTCCATCCGAACAAAGCAACATTGTAAACAAAAGGGTTTAGACGATGATGCAAAGCAATTGGAGAATCAGTAGCAGTAATTAACAAACTCAAATAACCATAACTCGTGTTCTAATTAGTAAAGAGATAACTTCGGATCAGTTAAACGCTGAATAATTGTTTTGACAGATTTTTTATCTATTTGCTGTGGAAGTTTTTAATGACAAATCAACTTCGCGATATCACCAGTTTCGCCATAGCACGAAGATCTGGTACGGAAGTCTCGACATTGTACTCTGGAAAACGCCGAGACAAAAATGATATTTTTGTGTGCCTATTTATTGATTAAGAAGTTTTTTTTTTAAATATTCATTAAAGATATAGCTATGTAAGTTAGCAGGACATATTATGCAGATGAAAATCAGAAAATTGAGTTTGTATTCGGGAAATGTCAAAAATTTTGCTTCAGACTACGACTGCTCTCTTTAACGAAGGTCATCATCATCATTTCCTCACCCTGCCTCCAGTTTGTCTGGGAAGATACTTATACACACTAAAGAACAAAATTATTTATTGGTTACATTAATTTATTATTTCTTTATTGTTTAATTTTATAAGCTTCAAGTAGGACTCAAACAGACAGATTTAGATCATCATTATCAGCCAAAGGATATCTTCTGCTGAACATAGCTTCCCTACGGATTTCTACAGCGACTAGCTAGAAGCACTGTTATATTAAAAACAATTTGAAACTGCAGTATTTAATTCAAGTAATGACAAACTGGTATTTCATTTAGAAGTGAGTATCTAGAAAGTTTTAAGTAGAAGTGTGGATTCCTGATAAAGATATATACATAAGGGGTTTACTCCTTCTATTATTTAATTTTATATATAAACGTATATTTTGGATTTCCCTTAAAATATTTTACGCAACACATATTTTTTTCGGAAGTAATAGGCCAGAAACCTTAGCGGTTAGAGCAAGCGCGTGTTTTTCATTATTTTGGTGCGGAGTTATTTTAAAACTGTGATAGCTTCTAAATATTTATTAAAATCAAAAGAGTTAAAGGGCGATTATGTTCAAAATTATATACTCTTGAATTAAAATGTTTAATTATCGATGAAAATGTTTATTTGGATAAGAATTAATAGCCATGTGCAGTAAAAACACCTTTGAAAATAGTACATTATTTTTTATCAAATTTATGACAATAAAAAGTTCGTAGTGAGTAAACCATATCAGATAGGTAGACATATGTTGTCGCGTATTTTTTTGTAGATCTTTTAAAGCGGAACAATCCTGTCATACATGATTCATATGCTGCGTATTCAACGGAAGCTCTGAAAAGGAAAATTCTTCCCCCATTTTTGCAACATTTTTCTTTGTTAATCTGCTCTCATAAGTAGTATCGTAATGTTTTACAATACAAAAATATATTTTCAAATCGGTCCGATAGTTTCCAAGATATGCGCGTTCAAACAATTAAACAAACTCTTCAGCTTTGTCATATATATAGGTTTCTATCCATGCTAACATAAATAGTATGACAGCCTATTTCTATAACTGATTACCATTAAACTAATTCTCTCCACTACACAACACCGCATCTAATCATCTCAAACACAATCTGATGTTGCAACAGATCTGTAGCGCCCTACATACCCCGCATAGCGAGCAATGATCTAACCAATGCAATGATACAAACAGATAATTATACGAATATGTCTTGATGCGCGCGCGTTTTCAATGAGCAGTCTTCTCCTACCACTATCTAGCTCTCACTAGATGGCGCTTGGATAGCTTTAGGATTTTTTTCACGTTGGCGGAAAACCATAGATAAAGAAAAAAAAATGTGTAAGCGTTAATGACACCAAGATACTTAGTGTTTGTCATTTTTAAGTCCTTTATTTAGTAAAGGTACCCATTTTTATTGGTTTTTCTGCTTGTTATTTACCTTGGCTAAAAGCAATAACGCTCTGTGTCGTTACCATGAGTTGACTCGCTAGCGACGACGTTTTCACTCGCTAGCGACGACGTCACTTTTTGTATGGAAAATTTTAGTTCTGTCAGTGACCGTTAGAGGCGCTGTGCAATTTTCCATTTACTTTGTTTACGTCGTCGCTGTCGAGAAAAACCGTCGTAATCTCGTGGTAATTGCAATCTGGTATAATACGAGTACTCATATAAAGTTTTCAAAGTAACTAACTGTTGAAAGTTTCCCTAGCGCCATCTCTCGATGATATAAATATCTATCTATGCCAAGAAAGATCATTGTATGTCATGACTTTAGTTTAGATTTGGGCTAAATTCAAGGAAGTACTGATTATTGCAAATGCAGGTAAAATTTTAGAACCATAGGATGTGTTTGAAGACAAAACTACAATTTAATCGACCCCGGTCGAAGTCGATCAATTTGTTTTGTCAGTACGGAGGCTGATCTACTTTGACACTGAGTGCATCAATACAACTACTATTAGAGAATCAGTATATCTGTTTATATTTGTAGGCCGCAGCAATCTTTGGCTATTTCCTTTAGGCGAAGTATTGTTTACGCCAAATAGCAGATTATGGAATAGTTTCGCGCTGGCGGAAGCGAGATAATAATTACTAACAACTAGTTAACTTATCACAACTACATGTCAAGGCCTCCATGTTACTAGGACTAAATAAATGGGAAGGTCATGCCTAAATTTGTGGGCGAGGAAAACAAACTCACATTCAAATACCTTGAGTGAGGCCTGTGTTCTGCAGTGGACGTTTAAGGGGTGATAATAATGATGACAGTGATTCAAAAATACTTGTCACATTCATCAATGAGACATTATATAATCGCACGCAGAAATCATCATACATGACTCAGAGGTGGATCCCACTTTATAAAATAATCGAGGAAGATGATTTACACGACATTATGCAGATACATTATGCAAAATAAAATAAAATTATTTTGCAGAAAAGGAATGTAGGTAAATTTTCATAGGATGGCATTTATACATATAGTATATTATGGTATACCGCCCCTTTTTTTCGAATTACCTACATAACACTTAAGTCTTCTTTGGTGTTTGATCAATGTATGTATGTACTGTTGTCCAAATAACAATTTAATTACAAGCGGACCCGGCGGACTTTATTTCCATCTCCCTTGATATTATAACAGTTGTTCTGTTTTTTAGGATAAAGACAAAAACTAACATAGTATAAAAACCAACTTCCAAATCAAAATGCACTAAAAAGTCTAAAAAACTCCTGAAAGTTGTTCATTTTAGGCAAACCATTTCGTTTTGGAGTCGGTGCCAAAAATCACATAGATGATTGACATTTGATTGACTTGACATTGCCAATGCGATAGTAATTTTATAATTTTACTAGCGGACCCAGCGAACTTTGTTTCGCCCCCAGCCCCGTCCCGCCCCAGCCCCGTCCCGCCGACTCCCGTAATTTTAAAAGTTAAGCATTCCCAGGAAATTTTGTTTCACCCTTAAATTACTAAAATGGCTATCAAAAAATAAGGGTTGATCGTAGAAGGGTGAAAATTGAGGATTGTATGTATTTTTGTATGTTGTATCATAAAAAAATAGAAGTTAAAAATGTTGTCTAAAAAATAAAAATAAAAATTAGGGGTGGACTAGCCCTAACATTTTAGGGGGATGAAAAATAGATGTTGGCTGATTCTCATAGATATTGGATAAGCACAAAAAATTTCATCAAAATCGGTCAAGCCGTTTCGGAGGAGTATGGCAACGAAAACTGTGACACGAGAATTTTATATATTAGATAATTATTGTTTTATAAGTCAGTTTTTACTTTTTTATAAAAGTTTATTTTATATATTTTTTTTGTTATTTAAAGAGGGGCAGGTTGCACCTTTTGATTACGTTAATAAACTACAAAATACCTAACATAAGGTCTGGCGACATAATCACTGCACTCTAAAGTGTTAATCATAACAGACGAAAAGACATGTCAATAAGATACTACCTAGTACAAAACAATGTACGTGCCTTTAGAACTTGAGGGTTACACCAAGATCCCATCATCACAACCCGACTTGACAACAGTAGGACCAACTAGAAGGTAAACCCTCTTATGTAGGTAAAAAACAAATCGGTCCATTGATAATCTCCTTTCTGAAGTCGCTGAAAATCGTAAGAATCGGTCCATCCGTTCTCAAGTTAAGTGTAATTAATATGACTTTGCTTTATAGTAAAGTGAAGTTAGCATGTAACATCCCACTGCTAGGCAAAGGCCTTACCTCAACTATAAGGTAGTTTGAGCTATACTCCACCATGCGGGCTCAGTGCGGGTTGGTGGAGGGGTGTTTGCAAGCCAAGCTATTAACCCTGCTGTCAGATGTTATCAAGCCGCCTATAAGGCCTCTGACTAGGCTTTACGACTAATATCAACCGACATTAGCCGGGACCAACGGCCTAACGTGCCTTCCAAAGCACGTAGATGCTAGTGACGTACGTCACTTATAAGGTCAGAATGGTCACCCATCCAAACACGACCGCGCCGTAGGTTGCTTAACTTCGGTATCACTACCAAAGCACTGCTACCAGTGCGCTACGAGCACCTCTTTGGTTAATATTTAGATAAAATTTGTTTATTAAAAAGCCTCTTACACTGATTTCAGGCTCGCGAACGCTTCGAGGAAGCAGGGCGCGAGTTCATGCAGACAACACTATCGGTCGCGAAGCAGCTCCGACCGCGAGCGGTGTGGGGCTACTACGGGTTCCCTTATTGCTTCAACATGGCCGCCAACAACATGGTGGAGACCTGCTCCGACAAGGTCAAGCAGGAGAATGACAAGTGAGTCATTTTAGAATTCTTTATTTATCATGACAAGTGATTGACAGTGTCTAAAGCAGTTTGCTGCAGTTTCTGAACCTGTAGTTAGGCTAGCAAAAGTAAAGGCATTTAGCTATTACTAGCGGCTTCCCGGGGTTCCACCCGCGTAAATATCTATCGGATCTTCAAATATATCAAAATGAATTTTAATCCCTCAAGCGCATGTGAACGAGACACAATAGATATTCTATTGTTATGCGGTCTCATGCGACCGCTCGGGTGTTGAGATAATATCCTATGTGCTATTCTAATGTATGAGCTGTATTATAGTAAAGCTTCTCCAAAATCCATCCAGCAATTTTTGAGTGAAGAAGTAACAAACACACACATATTATAAAAGCGAAAGTTTCTAACTTTGTATCATAAACTTTTGCCTATATAATAATAGTGTGATTGGTCAGACCAAGGTAAATAAAAAATAATACACCCTAAAACTTAATAAGTAGGTAGATATATGTTCCTATATAATAATCAGAAGATTACGAGATCTAGAGGATTTATGTAGGACTAAAGTAGAATCTCATACAATATAAACTCACCACAGAAACGAAAAATAATCTTGACTTAAGTTTATAATTTGGATATAATAAGCAGTCAAGCCAAAAGAAAATTCCAAGATACGTTATCAAAAGAGCAACCGAAAATAAAATTAAACAGGTCTATCATTGATCCACGCGTTAGTCGATGAACCAGGTATTTTTTCTCTTCTAACCAAGAGTTTAAAACCACTCCAAGCAGTAGGAAGTCTTATATACAGTGTGAAATTTTAATCAGTGACCAAATTTAAGTGAAGACGCCACTGATGTATATGAACAACTTTTACTATGGGAGCAATAGTGAAATCGAGAGAGAAAAAATTTGCTGTTCCATACATTTTGACCGTGCGCCAATTGAGCTTTTGTATGGAACAGCTGATTTTTTTTCTCGATTTCACTACTGCTCCCGTAGTAAAGGTTGTTCATATTCATCAGTGGAGACTTACACCAATTTGATCACTGATAAAAAATTCACCCTGTATATCTAGCGCATGCGCAAGCGATTTCGTCCACGCGCGCTGTGGGGCTACTATGGGTTCCCTTACTGCTTCACCATGGTGGAGCAGTTAAGTGAGTGTTTTGACTAGTAAATTTAACTAGTATTTTTTTCAATAAACTACCAGAACACATTGTAAACTTACCGGTCAATAAATTTAAAACTGTTATTATAGAAACCCTAATGACGAAAGGGTATTATAAAGAAGATGATTATTTAAAAGATAATAAAAATGGACTTGCATGATCACTACAAACATTGTAAACCTTTTGAAAAGAGGCATTGGCAATAGTGACTGAGTTTGTTGCGCAGCTTCTTCTCAGCACTAGCCCACAATTGTCCCGAAGCTGTAGTAGGGTTTATATTGGGACGTGTAAAAGTGCCCCCAGTGGGCCTATTTGCATAAATAAATGACTTTTTATGACCAATTGATATATGAAAATAGCTTTTAAAGACATCTTCTCTTTTACTTTATTCCAGGACCGACTGGCTGTGGGCAGAGAGCACAGCGCTCTATCCATCTATCTACAGCTCCAAAGAGCTCTCGACGCAGCAGCTGGTGCGGCTGGTGCGCGGGCGGGTGGCGGAAGCGAGGCGGGTGGCGCGGCGCGGGGCGCCCGTGCTGCCTTACTTCTGGTTCAGATACAGAGACGGAGGGTTTTTGAGCCAGGTAAGATTGCAGTTTTTTTTCGCAGGAAAACCCGTTTATGAGCCTTGGCCTTGGCCGGGGGACATTGGCCGTGTGTGGGACTCCCAGTGCCCTAAAAGGACACTGCTCCACTCCCTGAGGAGTGGGGACTACCCACCAAAAACCTGCGGCTTCCCTTCCCTGCCTAGGAGCGAACTTGGGGACCAACCGTAGCCTTGGCAACCATATCCACTGTCGGCAGCTCGCTCGCCTATACGGCGGGCTCTTCTATCCGACCCCCCGCGTAATCGGGGGGGAAGGGAATAGCCGGGGAAGCGGCACTATTCCCTTCCGATGAAGGAGGCCTGTTCAATGCAGGTGGAAGCCCCCCCGTGCCACCCGCCCGCAGGCCACCCGTAGGGGTGAGGGACCGACGTCTCCTACCTCCCCTCCGTCTCAGCTGGTTGCGGTTCCTCCCACTAAACTCTCTCTCCCGCTCCGCGGTTTCTTTGCGCGTAATCACTTCTTCGCAGAAGGAGGCTGCCGCTTCATTGTCTAGCATAGTGTTCATCATGCTAGGTAATGAGAGGTACTGGCCGACCACCCGCACCAGAACTCGGCGCTGCTCCTCCCATTCCGGACACACCGCCAGGGTATGCTCCGCCGAGTCCTTGCAGTATTACTTGAACTAAGATCAACAACCCCGTCAACCTGTGTCAACTTTGATTTTGACTTACTATATTTCATCATTATCAGCCAATGGGACGTCCATTGCTACTAACGACTACTAAACATATTTATAATTTAAATATTATTGGACACCAACCACATGCATTGCTCTGATCCCAAAGTAAGTAGCTAATGCACTTGTATTATGGAAATCAGAAACAACGGTGGTACCACATTGAACTCCCTACGGCTTTGTGGAAAAGCCGTCGGGAGGCCTATCACTAGCGGTCGGCTTCCAGTTTGAACATGCGATCTTTAAAAGATCGTCTGTCTACCTTGTCGGTGGACGTCCTATGCTGCGTGTTTAGTCAAAGGGTCTCCAGTCTAAAACTTTCCTGCCCCAACGGCCATCAGTTCCTGCCCATTGCCACATTTATTGGTTTAGTTTAGAACGTAAGATTAGCTTAGTTTTTGAAAAAAGAGCTGTGAATTTTATAACAATAAAAAAGAAGATAAACCAAAACAATAAAAAAAAGACAAACCAACCTCCAATCTTTGAAGAGTAGGCTCTAATGTTTGGTTTAATTACGCACGTCAGTGCCACTTTGACCCAAACATCAGTTAGTAAAAATCCAGTCAAATAAGAATGATCCTTGTAAACCTTTCCAAACTAAATGTAAACTATTGACAAAAAACCTACTAAACAGATTACATGAATTGCTGCAAAGATTTGTCAATATTACTTCAATAGGGATTCCCTTTAACAATTCAATTCTTGCCGATTTTACCAACATCTGGTAAGACTTAACCGACTGAATAAATAAGAAAGGACCGATTTAAAAATGTCATTGAATGATTGCTGACAAATAGGTCACGTCTTTTAATTAGGCGTTTTGTATTTTATTCGACGAATATTCCTTATCTGACTTTGGAAAAATGAGGTCTTAGAGTCGATTTTACCAACGTCAGATAGGACTTACCCGACCGAATAAGTATAAAACGACCGATTTTTAAATGTCATTGACGTACAATATTGCTGTCAAATAGGTGACGTTTCTGAATAAGATGTTTTGTATGCAAACAATATTTAATATGAAGACAGAAAAAACAAATTTAATTGATAAAAATATATAACAAAGACATTCAATCAGAAAGAACAAATTGAATGGCGTTTTAAAATTAGGCGTTTGTATCATATTCGACGAATATTCCTTATCTGACATTGGTAAAATCGACTCTTGGTCGTTTAAATTAGTAATTTGCAGCTCTGCATGTTTGTGTATCCTCCAGTCGTCATGACCAATTTGAAATTATCACGTAATTCAAACAGCTCGTTAACGACGAAAGCATTTGACAAAGTAACTCATACAGGACATAGCCACTTCACGTAATTACTAAAACAAAAGTGTACCACTCCATAATCTTATCAGCCACTCAATTGATATAATTACCGTTTCCTTTCCAGACGGATCTTAATGCGATTCTCGAGACGCTTTCCACATCGAATGCGGCCGGTTTCATCATCTGGGGCAGTTCAAATGACGTCAACACTGTGGACAAATGCAACAGTCTTTACCAATACACCGAAGAGGTTTTGGGACCAGCAATAGCCAAGTACACCCAATCCACCTTTAACCCCACTACAACGGTTAGTAACTTCGGCCTAACCACCTGGAGGCCCATACTAAGAGATCATCTCCATAACTCAACCACATCAAACCCCACATTAGATCCGGAATACCACTGGGTACCACCCGAGAACTACACTCAAGATATCGTACATTACGTTGAACAGGAGTTTAAAAAGAAACCCGGTTATGAGCTTACAGATACACAAACAAATGAAGATACGAAAGTAACTAATGAACACTTAAAACACAACTCTTTCCTCGATATGTTATTGAAAGTTTTTAATAATGATAAAGAAGTGTTAGAAAACACAGACGTTGAGGAAGTAACTGTCACTGAAAAAGACAATAACATATATAAATCTGAACTCATCACAAGCACTACAGTATTTGGAACAAAACCATCTTATTTTGAACACAATACAAGCACGCCTATTGTGGCTAATGTGGTGACACAAAATCCATTGATATCATTATTACTCAAAGATGAGAAAAAAGGTGTACTGAATATTGTAGATGTTGACAGAAAGCTAGAAGATGCATCTACTAGAAAGTTTGATAGTTCAAAAGTAATCAGCACACCACATACAACTAAAGGTTACGATTTTCAAATAGCTGAAAATAATACGAGCGCTGAATCCATGACAAACAATTTCATTGACTATCAAGAAAACATGACAAGCACAACTGAGTTTAATGGAATTACTGAAAATGATGATGAAGTCATTTACCAACTTTTAGGTTTAGAGGATAGTGATTCTACTGTAACTAAAGATTATCAAGAAAATATCTCAAGTACCACAGATGTTAGCACACGCACTGAAAAAGATGACGAATTTCTGTCAGAACTTTTTAAAATAGGTGTAAATGATACACCTACTGAAGGTACAAAGTTATCTATGCTTGGCAACATTGGTAATAGTACAGAATTTGATCCTTATTTAAATATTTACGAAGATCCTTATACTTTACAAGATAATACGGATGTGCCATTCGCCAGCGTAAATACTTTAAGTACAACAGCAGACTACGCAAATTTTACTTCAAATAATTCAACATCAGATATCACTGAAACATCGACTTTAAAAACCACAATTACATTGCTAGATAGTTATAATATTACACAACAAAAAGAGGATCCAATTATAAATGAGAAAAAAGGATATCCTATAGATAATAGCGTTGATTTTGAAACAAATATTCTAGGTGTTGAACCAAAAATTAGTACCGCTAAATCTACACAAGAAACAGAGTCATTTACTTTTGATTACAGAGATATTATTTTCGAGAACTCAGAAAACTTCATCACAGAACCTAACGAGACTGAAGATTTTATTGTATTAAAAGTAAATATTGTTGACTCTAAAAACAATAAACTCAACTCAAAAGATAGGAAGAAAGGTATAGCTCTTAACAATGATATTAAAAATACAAACTCAGAATCTGCGTTAAGTACTGAAGATCAGGAACTTATTAAGAGTACAACAGAAAACGCACAATTGACTGAAAATGAAGTACCTGATGTGGAAAAAGAAGGTTTTAGAATAGAAAATGTGGAGACGACGACAGAAGAACAAGAGGTTATTTTCTTGTAAAAATCTTGTATGTTATGCGCTTCAAGCATGTTCTCGTTGCCTTACGTTTAAAAATGAAATTCTGATTCGCAATTTTTTTTAGATATTGTGGATTTTCTTTGATACATGACTTGCACCACTTGTTTGCACAACATCAATGCCATGTCCTTCTCAATTTTTTAGAAAGATATTTATATTCACTAAACATTCCTGCAATCCCACAACAAAAGTACTTGTATTTCTAAAAGCATCCTTTCAAAAGTTAAATCTTTTAACTTTCTACATTTCTTTACTTTTTAGATCGGTTGATATGCCAGCAACATAAGAAATCAAGTTGTAATTTGTTTGGATATTGGATATACGAGTCCTTGTATTCAAATAAAAGGAAGTAACCAAAATACCATTACTCCTTTTTTCTATGTTTATTTTAATTTCTGGTTTGGATTTGTATTTAGTAGATTTTCAATCATGGCTTATTCTAGGAATGGGTGCGTAAATTTTCAAGGAGTGAGGTTATTGAAATCGTCATTTGTATCAAGTATACAAATTGATGATGTGTTAAGAAAAAAATATTCTTACCAAGTACAATTCAATGCGAGTCCAGATATCATTTAAATATTTCCAGTGTCGTCTATGATATACCATCAACTTCATCATTGTTTATTTTATTACTTTGTGCTAATATTTCGTCTTCTGGTTACTATGTTTCAGTCATGATCATTTGTGTATTATCGGTAGTTTTGTTTGCATCATCAGTGTGATTTTCATTTTTTACTAATATCTTATAGTCTTGTTGTTATTTTTCAAAATCTATTTACCACTGTTTTCTTCTTCTTTGGCTTAAGGCATCAAATAATCTTTTGAGGATTTTACTGAATCATAAACACTTGCTTTCAATTTTCAAAGTTTGTTTATTATTTGTCAAGCAGTAGCAGCTTTTATACCGGGCTTGGTTGTTTTTACTTTAAATAATAATGCTGTGTAATAATTTTGTAATAACAATAATACGTAATGCTATCATTCAAGGGAACAAAAAATATTGATTTTCCAACCTGATCGCAAACTTTTTTTAGTGTGTAAGTGCTTCCTCGTATGCCTATAATTATTTAAAAGAAAAAGAGGTCCTCAAAAGATTAAAAAAATGCTTGTCAAACACTCTTCTTTTGATAACAGAACCTGTAAATATATACATGTTAAATTTACTACTTGTTTGTGTAGGTGGCAGGCACATCATACGGCGGTGTCGTCAAAAACTACTACATTTTTACTATTTTATCTCTGTCTTCTATGTTGAACTGTATGTAAAACTGTTCGTGATAAAATCTCTGTAATTCTGTGTTCTCTCTTAACTAACGTTTTATCTGTGATATATTATTTAGTGTAAATGTAAATATTATATTAGCGTGTTTTGTAAATATAAATTTTAGCGGTTAGTTGGAATAAATGTTAATATTTTGACGTGGCTATGATGTTATTTTATTTGATAGGCCCGTCGTAAAGGCGTTTAAGTATATTCAGGTCGAAACATTGTTATATTAATTTTCTGTAGTCTGGCCATAAATACTGTTACAATTAAAAATAAGAAAGATATTACATTTGAATTTGGAATCTGACATTTTTATACAATTGCTCATTGTGTTTTCTAATTTTGGCGCCAATACATTTTATAATATTTTGCGATATTAAAATGGAGTGGGCTGATAAAGAGAACCGAATCGCTGTGATTGCATTACACAAAGTTGGTATGGAGCCAAATGCAATTTCTAAAACTCTCCATACGCTTGGTATTAGTCAAATGTTTGTATACCGGGCTATCAATAGGTACAATGAGACCTCCTCTGTTTGTGACAGAAAAAGATCTGGCCGCTCATAGGTTCGTACGAAAACGGTGGTCAAAGCAGTAAGGGAAAGAATGCGCAGAAATCTGTCCGAAAGTAAAAGATTTTATCTCGGGAGATGAAGATTGCACCCAGAACCAATTTTAAAAGATGACTTAGACTTGCAGCCTATAAGAGTCGCACTGGTCATTTTTTAACTGATAATTTTAAAAAAAGAATAGGATGGTAAAATCGAAAAAACTACTGAAGCGGTAAGCAAAGGGAGGTCACAGAAAAATTTTGTTTACGGATGAGAAAATCTTTACAATTGAGCAACATTTTAACAAACAAAATTACCGTATTTATGCTCAAACCTCTAAGGAAGCTTCCCAATCAGTCGGCAGAGTGCAACGTGTGCATTACTCGACTTCAGTGATGGTTTGGTGGGATGTTAGCTATGAAGGAGTGACTTAGCCATATTTTTGTGAAAAAGGTATCAAAACATCGGCACAAGTATATCAAGATACCATTCTTGAGAAGGTAGTTAAGCCCCTTAACAACACCATGTTCAATAACCAAGCATGGTCTTTCCAACAAGAATCGGCGCCGGGTCATAAAGCTCGGTCCACGAAGTCTTGTTTTTTTTTTTTTAGGAAATCAACGGCGATACAATGTAGGTTTTACAATAATTTTTAGTTATTTATACAGCACAGCTAATAACAGATTTCCACTAATTTACAATGAAGAAGTTACTCGGAGGTTACTAAAATAAGATTACATAACTCTAAAATAAATGTAACATATTTATAAAGCACTGTATGGGTATATACTTTAAAATATATAAAAAATCCAAGAACTTAAAATATCAGCACGCTCGTATGTGTGTGTGTGTGTGAGTGTGTGTGCGTGTGCGTGTGTGTGTGTGTGGTGTATGTGTGTGTGTGTATGTGTGTGTGGTGTATGTGTGTGTGTGGCGTGTGCGTGTGCCTGAATGTGTGTGAGATGTGTTTATATGTTTAACTCTAACGTATGTATAAATGACAGATTGATAATTTAAGTAGGACACAATATATTCGTAGCGTGGGACCTAAATGCAGCCTTACTATGCGTAAATAAATCAATATCTCTAAAGATTTTATTGTAGACTCGAGGCAAACGTGATAGGGGCGCGTTACGTTCATACTTGGCAATGGATCGCGGTTGATTGAGAAGCGGCGGCGAGAGCAGCGAGCTGGCACACAGTATGATACGCCAGCCACTAGTTCAGGGCAATCTACACGACCGCGCACTATGTCATAAAGGAAGCAAACATCCAACAATTTACGCCTGTCTTCAAGAGTCAAAAGACCGTATTGCATACAATTTTCTTTATAGGGCGGTGGAGTTGTTTTTGAAAAGCGGTAATTTAAATGTTTTATAAATTTCTTTTGAATGCGTTCCACACGGTTTATGTATATGGCATATTGTGGAGACCAAATCGGGCTGGCATATTCTAGGATGCTGCGAACATATAATTTTAAAAGCAAAGCAAGCAAAGTATATAATTTTAAAAGTATGCTCATGATTGAACGGTTTGCATGTTCTGATAACAAAACCCAAATTTTGAAAAGCCTTATTTGTCAACATGTTCGGACAACAGCATTTTCTCATCAAAAAATACACCTAGATCCCTAATTATCGATGATCTGCGGATAGGATTACCATTGAAATTATAAGAGAAGTTAATGGGATTAGGTTTACGTGTCAAACTAATACATTTGCATTTATTTATGTTGACTGTAATATTATTTTTAGAATAGTAGCGAAACAAGGAATTTGGGTCACTTTGCAGTGATAAAAAGTCATCATAGCTATTAATTTTCAATCATCGGCATACATGAGATGTTTGGTAACTGTGAAACAAGATGCGATGTAATAAACGTAAGCATTATAGAGCAGGGGTCCTAAATGTGATCCCTGGGGTATACCAGTAGGAATTTTGATAAAATCTGATTTAAAACCTCCTAACACAACAGCTTGAGATCTATTGCTGAGATAAGATTTGATCCACCTCAACAAATCGCCATGATTTCCCAGCTGCTGTAGCTTATTCAAAAGGATGACGTGGTCCACACGATCAAAAGCTTTTTCAAAGTCCGTGTAGACCACGTCAACCTGCCCTCCACCATCCATGCCCGACAACACATATAGTAAAGCACGCTAAGTTTGTAACAGTGGGTCGCTGCCTAAGGAATCCATGTTGTCCGGTGGGGAGTCCCTTGCTTATGACCGGGTAAATGATGACGAAAACGATTTTTTCAAAAACTTTGCTTATTGTATTTAAAATCGATATCCCTCTGTAGTTCTCTACCACAGTTTTGGTTCCCTTTTTATGAACTGGTACTATGTGCGCTCTCTTCCAAATGTCTGGCATCACTCGGCACTCCCTCAGAGAGAGACATATGGTGGCTAAGGGATAGCACTGAGTCCCAGCACAGTTACGCCAAAACAACTGAGGAATACCATCGCATCCAGCCCCTTTAGAGAGATCTAGCGAGAGCAGTCTATTTTTAACTGTATCAGGAGACACGTGCAGCGTACTTACTGTGTCAATGGAGGAAGTAGAATCACTCAACTCCTCAAGCTCGCTGGATGGGCAACCAAAAACACTTTCAAAGAAATTATTAAAAGAGTTGCATATGTCTTTGCCATCCGACACTTTGACTCCCCGATAAGTTAATTGTTTTGGATAGTTTGAGCCCCCACGTATTGATTTTCAATTCAATTCAATCATTTATTTCAGATTTGCATCCATAAGTGTTAGTAACAAGGTGTTCTTATCCTAATGTTAGTAAAAATAAATCAATACAATTCAATTCACAATAATATAAATAATAATACTAATAATAATAAAACAGAATAATAATATTGGTGGGGCTCGCGCCTGTGCTATATGCATTCATAGCTAGTAGCTGGGGAATGAAGCTGCAGCCATCGGCGCATCAGCGGGGAGTCCCAGCGATCAGCCAGCACGCTCACGATGCTGTTCGAGCTGCCACGCACGCGAGCCCACAGCGAGGCGCAGCGCTTGCGAATGATTGAATAAAAGCTATCCATGTGCGCCTCAGCAAACATGGATGAAGCGCTGCAGTGACGGGGCAGGCCGAACAACATCCTGAACGCGTTGTTATATTGTACGCGGAGGGCGCTGTATGTCCTCTGCGTAAAGCACACCCACAGACTGCACGTGTAGAATGATTGACAATAAGATTTAAAAAGCGTCAATTTCACTTGTCTACTACACCGTGCAAATCTGCGGTACAACATATTACAGCGAACACACAACGCCCTGCGCTCCCTTTCCATATCCATGGAGTCTGTCAGGTTGTCAGTGACCCAGTGGCCCAGATATTTAAAGCGGTCAACTCTATTTAATTTTACACCTCCCAAAGTAACAGAGGGTACACTTCTGTGCTTACCGGCCGCACCTGCTTGGAACACCATAAACTCACTTTTACGTGCGTTATATCTGAGCCCATGAGCCACTGCATATTTTTCACATATGCCTAATAGTTGTCTCAATGCACCGATCGAAGGGCTCAGCAGCACCATATCATCAGCATAACTAATGTTATTAACACACAGTCCACCAACATGACATCCTAGGTAAGTGCTACTGAGCTCCTCGATCAGGCCATTCATGTACAAGTTGAAAAGCTTGGGCGAGCTTAACCCCGAGATTTTATATATGACCAAACGCCTTAGGTCTAGTTTTAATAGCATCCTCCGAAGACTTTGTAAATCTATTAAAACAAGATTCCTGCACGCGACGTTGCCTGCTTCGTAAAAGTGAGAATACTCTATAGTCCATTAAATTACCAAATTTTTTCCTCTTATGTGCTTTATTTTTCTCTTTTATGATTTTTGAAGTGAAAACTTCTTTAGCGGCGTTGAGCACTTTTGTGGGATGGGGGAAAAATGTGAAACTCGCGTCAGGACACGTGGGCTGATCAAAAAACCGTAAGACGGTTGGCGAAATTATGGATGTAAGTTGATTTTCTGAGAGATAAACTTTTTAATGTAATTTAATATAATATAAATTGTAATGTTTGTGTACGATAGCGCAATAAATAAATATTGTATTCTATAAAAATATATTATTATTATTATTATTATTATTATTATTATTATTATTATTATTATTATTATTATTATTATTGTATTCTATCACAAAAATGATAGTACTTTTATATTGATAATAAGAGCAATTCATTCAAAATTATTCCGTAACTATTCCAAAAAATCAAAAATGCACAACGTTGATATTCAAGTTTTCACTTCTGCCGGCACTCCCGGAGTGCAAAGCAATTTTTTTTTAAAGCATAGCTGTACCAAACCGGATAACTACGACTACCACTAAAAGATTTGATTGGCACATGCTGAAGTACAGTACTATTAATAAGATCTTAAAAAACATCGCAGGATTTTTCTACACTACAATCTTTCAGGAAGGTATGCCAATCAACGTCACTAAAAAAAATATTTATATTTTCATAGTCACCTTTCGGGAAGTTATATTTCGATCTAGGTGCTTCGACCAAAGGTGTAATAGTGAGATCAAGTACTTCTATTAAAAGGCCTGGATGCGCTCGGTCTATTTTAACTAAGGGAGAATCACAGGTTGTGATATCTAAGGGGAGACTAGAAAAGGCCAAGTCAAGGGTATTGTCAGCATGATTCCTTATGCCATTAAACTGCTCAAGTCCCATAAAGCCTAAGTTCTCCGTTAACCGTACTGCGGCGATTTGTACATCGGAGGTTCCTACTTTCATATGCAATGGTCCATCCCTACTCCACGATATACATGGAAGATTAAAATCGCCTATCAATAAAAAGTTATTTGAGGTACTTGTACCGATTAAGGACTCCACAGTACGTATAACACAAATCTACATCACCCGGAATACGGTCAGAGTCAGGCGGTATGTAAACTGCGCTTAAATACAAGTCCGCAGCAGATGCAAGCGCACGCGCTGGTATCATGACCGTCACCATCTCGGAGGGAGGCGGAGGGTCGGCCGCGGCGCATCGCATCGCGCAAAGCTCATTTCGAACCAATATCATGACACCTCCCCCTGTCTTTTTACCACTTGCCAGTACATCGCGATCACACCTAAATACGTCATATCGATCATCACAGAATTCTCTGTCGAAGATTCCACTATGCAGCCAAGTTTCAGTAATAATAATAATATCGTAATTATTAGACAGAATTTGCTGGCGCATCGGTAAACATTTAGTTCTCAGCCCGCGAACATTTTGATAGAATATAGTTATTTTTTTTATCTTTTTAATTGAATCCATTTTGAAATAGGATAACCAGGAGTATTTTTTTAATATGTTTATAATGGATTGGGCTGTTAGAAATACAATTATACTTGCACCCAGTTTGAAACATAGATATGAACGCGGTAGAAACAGTAAAATCAATAAGAAACAAGCTACATAATAGACACACTGTATGCAACATCACCGTACTTGGCTGATAATAATAAAAGTTAACGTAGCTGGTTATATTATGTATTCTAATCAGCTGAGTGGGCAAGTTAGGATCCGTATAAAATAATAGCGTGTCTAAATAACTGCGTACGCACAACTTATTTTGTATGTTCGTCCTGTCAACGCGTGGCAGTAGTAAGCCGAAGGCGGTGGGATGTGTGGACGTGCGTGCGCTCGTGCAACGTAATCATCATGTTAACAATTCTTTTTAGTGCATTTTTGTTACAAAATGGGCTACATTTGCCTAATGTGAGTGTTTCTTTGAAATATAAGATCATATCTAAGCGATTCTTGTGCGTTAAGTGTTCGTTCCACAACAGATGGCCTACTTATATTATGAATACGTAATAATTGTTTAACAGTGCTAATAGAATAAATATGACGACTATATTACACGAGATGCATTCGCCAAGCGTCACACATTGAGTAAAACATACCAAACTATGTGGGAAAGGCTTTGACAGTAATCTAATGAATATTATGGTTATTATGGCATCAACTTTTACATGTTTTTCAGCGCTGAAACGAGAGTAAATCGGATGCAGACATGAGGGTGATAATATATCAGGTTCTGTATAATTGAATAATGAAAAGTAGGATAGGTTTTGATTTATGTTAAATGTTAGGCGATTTTTATGTTATTGTGTGAGTGCGAGCGTACTAATGATAAATGAGTTTTCGGTTGATATGGTCATAAGCAGAATGGTAATTAATAATCGGAAAAAACAATAGTATAATAAGTTTACATCAATTTCGGAAGTATAATAACATGATAGTGAATAAAGGATAAATATAAAAAATATATCGAAATTTCATTAAAATCATCTTCTGAATTGATGAGAACTGCCGGTGAAGTGTCATCTTTGCGCAAGAATATACTGCAGTTTCTTATCCAGACATATTTAATCGAATTATTTTTCGCTTTTTCTCTGCACATCTTGTATAGGGCTTTATTTTGGGAGGTCAAATGTTCATTGACGTATATGGGCTTTGAATCTCCAGCCATATTAAGGTCCTTGGTACTGATTCCTCGTCGTTTACGTAGGCTGGCAATTATGTTGTCTTTGAGGACACGATCTTTGAGTTTTACAACGATGCAGCGAGGTCGGCCTTGGACCGCTTTTTTAGGCTGAACCCGGTTGATATGCTCGATGGCATTAGATGTGAGGGCAACATCCGAGGCGCTGGCAATTCTTTAAAAAATAGTGTGTAGGGACTCATTTTTCGCTTCAGGAATTCCCGTTATCTCAAGATTTAATAATCTCTCACGTTGTTGTTGTCTATTTAAATCAGCTTCGATGTTTTTTAAGGCTTCTTTTGTAGCTTTGAGATCATTCGAAAGCTCGTCATCGTGTTTACGGTATTCTTCATTTTTGTCTACCCGTTGATTTAAAATGTCGACGCGGTTATAAGTAAAGTCGAGTGATGTACGCAAGTCAGCCACCACAGTGGCCGTTTCCTGTTGCTGCGTGTACATTGCAGCGACTGATCCCTTCAATTCAGAGTTTTCTTGTCGCAGTGAACTTAATTCTGTCTTAATTTCGGCTGAAGCAGAAGATAGCTTATTCAGTTCAACCTTGATGACTTCATTGATGTTCTTGTTAATTTCATCAAATGTATTTTGCATACGCAGCATAAAGGTCTCGAACATCAAAGGTGTGACTACATCCTGATCTGGCTGCTTCCGCTTCCGGCAATTGATGTTTTGTGACTGTGTGTCTGTATCGTCCTCTAGAAAGGACAGATTTGGGTGAGATGATCTTTTTACGGGTGACCGGAACATCGTTGTGTAGGTGACTGTGGTGATATTGTCGCTTGGCAGAGCTTGAGTGTAGTACGAGGGATGTGTCACTGCTTGTAGTAGCAGTCCTTATTACTCACGGTTGGTCAGGATCCGTAGCGCAGGCGAAATTGAACAGATTTGCGACACTTAAGGAGTTACGTACGGGCGAGATTAGCGCGAGAGTATTTATTATTACACTTAGTTTCAAGAGCGCGATACGTCCATCCCCGAGGACGACTCAACGACGAAGATGATAGAAGCGAACGTTTCGGACTTCATCAGAGCTGAAGACTGGCCGTCGTCTAGTCCCGATTTTATTCCTCTAGATGATGATTTATGGTCAGTTTTAGAGAGTACGGCTTGCTCTAAACGCCATGATTATTTGGAGTCCCTAAAACAATCCATACGATTGGCAGTGAAGAATTTTCCCATGGAAAGAGTGCGTGCTTCTATTGATAACTGGCCTCAACGTTTAAAGAACTGTATTGCAGCCGATGGAGACCACTTCGAATAAGCTTTTTATATTATTTATGTATAAAACTAACACACTATAAAATAACTAAATATTATTTGCATATTTTTTCTTTGTTACAATATTTCTGGCAATACTAATCATGATGATGATGATGACTGGAATGGGACGGTCATAATAATCGTATTAAATTAATAATTAAGGGGAAACAAACACATCGACAATGATTTTCAACAAGTTTTCAATAACAAGACACTCGTTTCAATAAATATAATACAAAAACAACAACACGAAAAACAAAATCAGTTTGCACCAGCTACGAGAAAATAACAATAATTCTTAAAAAGTAAGGGCATCTCATCATCAGATATAAAGTTCCTATCAGGTCTGACGCTCGCAAAGCTATTGAATTTCGGTTCTATGATGATTTTACTGTCTACTTCTGAGCAATCTTTAATCCTGGCAAGGTCCCTCTGCAGTTCATTCATGGTGTACGCCGTGACCAGGAAAGGGGCTTTCAGTTTGAGCACACAATTGATCGTTTTAGGCCACAGATCGTTGCCGTTGTACATTGACGACCTTTTGATGCTTGGGTTGAAGGCACACACTGGAAGAAAAAATACTTTTGGTCATAGATAAGTAAAAATACAAACATAGAAGAAAAATGTCGGAGTTCATCTGTCTGATAATAAACATACATATTTTTTTCTAAATGTCAGATAAAACTCTGTCGACAAGATGCATTGGGACTATAGAAATATTAGTCCTTCCCAGCCAAGGATATTTGGTTATAATAGCAATGGAAAATAAAAGTCCAGTTACCAATATCAGGAGAAATGAAGGCGTCACTAGCCCAATAGTCATGGTAAGTAGTTCTGTCTTGGAAACTGAAAACCACACGACGCTTATTTACCCGACAGTTTTCACATAATCTGAAAAAGAAAGCACATTTTATACACTCTAGGAGCATCAAGAACCATTCGCTGTGGTAAAAAAATATCAGTCAGATTCAACTCCAAGAAACAAAGCTAAATTTATCACGAAAAACTAGGTTTGGCACAAAAATAATAAAGCATTTTACTTCAAGAGTCATACAGCCTGAAAACACATCTTTTAACAACAGATATAAAATTCTGATGCCCAATTTAAATAACTTTGTTAAGTACTAAACTAAAGTCTGGAAAACCCTGACACTCATAAAGAACTAACTTGACTTTCCCCAGCAGTTCCAATGGCAGATTCGAGGGGTTCAGCTCCCTGCCAATCATGACGACCCTCAACTCCTGAAGATCAGGCTTAAGGTGGAGGAAGAACACCTCCCACTTGTTTAAGGCATCTGCTTCAAACTGCAACTCTCCGCCTACTATGTGAATAGTGCAGGTGGTTTTCTGAGGACCAATTAATAAAAACAAGGTCAATGACCAAAGAACAGGCGCGGTCCGAAGGGGGGGGTCACAGGGGACATGACCCCCCCCAAAATCTAAGGTCTCAGTAATTTTCCAAACAACAAGAGGACATTTCTAGCTACTGTTAGGGGAACAGTAATAAATCTTTAGTTTTCTGACGTCTAGTACTGTTTTTATGAAATATGGACGATGTCCAAAAAACTTGAAAATGACCTCTAGTTTAGAAACAAGGAACCAAACAACGTTGTTTTGTTAATCCTAGCATAATCGATATGCGTTGTAATGATAAAGATTGTTCTATGATAAAGATTCAAAATAAAGGCTGTCTTCTTATTATTTTATTCCAGATACCTTTTTTTAGGGTTCCGTAGCCGAATGGCAATACACGGAAACCCTTATAGTCTTGTCAAGTCTGTCTGACTGTCCGTCCGCATGTCACAGCCACTTTATTCCAAAAATATTAGCATTATACAGATGTAACTTGGTTACCGCTTTACAAATGCTATACAAAAAATAATGACTGGAACTAAAAAAAAAATTGCACAAACCTATGCATGTGGTTCAGCAAAAAATGTGTCTATTGATAGGTGTCTTAAAATTACATTGAGGTTTCTAAAAGCATTTTATCTGAAAGTCAAACGTCTGTAAAATAGACGCTTCCAAAGTGGTAAAATGGGTGTCCCCCCTCTAACTTTTGAACTAAACCAGAAAAATTAAAAATAGGACAATGTAGTGCTTAACTAACAATCACTTTAAATGAACTTTAGTTTGAACGAGATCGAACTAGTACTTTTTGAGATATAGCACATTTTCAACAACCGCAAATATAACTTTGTCTTGCATACACATACTATGAAAAACAAACTCAAATTTGCTGCCAACACTTCCTTAATTTAGTTAAAGTTGGCACGAAACCCTCAGTGCGCGAGTCCGACTCGCACTTGGCCAGTTATTAGGGTTCCGTAGCCGAATGGCAAAAAACGGAACCCTTATAGTTTCGTCAAGTCTGTCTGTCCGTCCGTACGTCACAGACATTTTTTTTTCTATTTATTTGGGACAAAAAACAGTTCTACAATATGTCTGAGTACTACTTATTATTTAAATATATTCTGTAACTATAAGCCTTACACTGTTGAAATTAAGTAGGAAGATGTATCCTGTTAACCGCTTTGCGATAATTCATACATGAAACTAAAACCAAAAAAAAAAGTGGTTGAATAATGAAATAGGGGCTCTTAAAACCATTTTCTCTAAAAGCGTAACGTTTGCGAGATATACGCTTCCAAAGTGGTAAGTTTAACTTAGTTATATTTGCTGTCAACAAAATATTGTGGTATTTTAGCTTATTGGAAGTAAGTGGCTCCCTAATTCAGTTAAAATTGGCACGGAACCCTAAGTGGGTGGACTTGCACTTAGCCGTTTTTTATTATTAGTGTAGTGAGTGAGTGACCCCCTCCAAAATTTCAGGCTGCGACCGCGCCTGCCAAAGAATTGACCAAATGTTGTTGATGTCAGACTTTTTCCTAATAGACCCGACGGCACCACATTGATTCATATGTCCCAAATAAAACTTAACAGAAATGAACAGTTTGGTTCAGAGACAAAAAGTGTTCGATAAGTATCCTAGTAGCATATAGTAAAAATCATATTTATGTATTTTACTTTTAATTTTGGATAAGTTAAGCCTAGACTATATCCTGTTTTTGTACCTTAGTAAAATAAAAAAATGGCTTTTCGCAAATCAGCTACCTAGTTCAATATTAAATCAACAAGAAGGTTTTAGGCTGCAATGATAAAAAAATTAAGACATCAATAGCCATTTCACGAATAAATAAGCTCAAGTAGCAGTGGACAGGGCACATAGCGCGAAGAACTGATGGCTGTTGGGGCAGAAAAGTTCTAGATTAAAGACAGTTCGACCAAGTTCGCAGGATCACACTAGATCCAGACCGCTCAAAACTGGTCTTTGTGGAAAACCATGAGGGCCTATGTTCAGCAGTGGACGTCCTTTGACTGATTATGATGATGATGATGATAATGTAGCCTGCCCATCAAACCATACAATAATAGCACTTATTGTTAAACTAACCTTGTAGGTACCATTGGTATGGTTCACCAGCTTGCCGTAAGTCTGAAGACAGTACGCAGCGGTGAGCGGTGCGGTGGCGATCTGCGTCAGCGCAGCGTATTGGATGTCATTCATATCTAAAAAAAGGAAATTATGAATTTAATTAGCAGTAACTGTAAACTGTAAATTGTATAGGTATTACTCCCACGACTTATGCTAAGCGGATGGGTGCCTTTTTTAAAAATGTTACGCAGTTCGCAATTACTTGAAAATGCTATGCGGTTCGCAAAATGACAGGCTAAATATAAATCAACTGTATTTGTGAATCATACCGCACGACCTAAAATTATCCTTACACAGTTTGAGAAAGTAAATGTAATAATTACTGTCGCTAAATTTAAACTATCCATTTTTTGTGTAGGAAGATGTTACACATGAGCACTATAATATCTTACACAATTGCGCTCGAGCTCGAACTACACGAACATGGCACTCAACTTCTACTACGATAAAAAAGACCTTACCAATTTGAATAGTTAGATAAGGGATAAGGATAAGGGATTGTTACCATGTACCTCATAATTTATTGGCTTTGGATATTTTGGCACCGTAGCCAGTGCCATGAATAATAAGGTACATGGTAGTAATCCCGAATCTTATAATTCTAATGTTATTAATCATGAAAGTTAAAAACAATAAACATACCAATTTTTTCCTCGTACATAGAAGCCAACACTTCGTTCATCTTCTCAGTCACTTGGAGCGGTTCCGTCATGATCCTGCTGGGTAGTTTCGGCTCCAATCGGCCTTTGGTCTGCTGGTAGCACACCAGCTTCTGATATAGTGAGTAGGACTTACACCAGCGCTGGTGAGACTTGGGAAAGTGGTCTGGATGGTCAGAGCAGAAAGATATCTGTGGGCGAAGATAAAGCATCTGTTTATAAAACACATATTAATAATATTTTCAAGCTACTCTACGTATACGAGTACTTAAATGAAACCAACAATAGCCTATCCATATCACTTGTTTAATATAATGTTTTTTAGTTAAGTAAACAAATTTAAAAAAGGATTTCAGGGATTCTGTACAAGAAAATGTCCACATTTTCACCTTTAGACGTCCCTCTTACTCCTGCTATCACAGAACGAAAGACAGCTCTGATAAATGACGAAATACGCTCCATCCTAGAAAGTTAAGCTAGTATCTTCAACAATACATAAATCATTATACTAATTTTAGAGCAATACAGGGTGGCCGAAATAGTGACGACCAAATTTATTTTTTAATCTTCTACGAAAATTCGGCTAACATATTTAGGGTAAATTTGGATAGCCCTGAATGTAAATTAACACAAACAATGACGTTGTCTAACCTGTATAGCAGATGATATTAATATCTCACCTGCCCACACACATCGCAATCAGTCAGCTTCCCCTGCCTCCACTCCCGACACTTGGGATCTGCGCACATACGCGGATACAAAAGCGCTTCTTGCTCGCACGGCGTCAGCTTCCGCTTGAGAACCTTCTCGCAAGAGACTATCATCTGCATGCGGAGGAGACGATAGTCCTGGCCCGTTATGTTCTTTGAGTCAGCGTAGATGTGCTTTTGATCTAAAAAGGTGATCGTCATAACTAATTTGATGGTCTCTTATATGGGTTTGGCATTAGAGTGACCACGGACGTTTCAGGGGTTAAATAATAGTAAAATAAAAAATAAGCAATAAGCCGTAGAGTACTTATAGTTATGTCTCACTTTCTTGCTTGTTTAAAGTAAATTTAAGTAGGCTTAGTAGAAAAAAGAATCAGTTATTACTCATCTAAATCAGACTTCCCATTTCGTAACTCCAGCAGCCAGACAGCAAAAAAGACGTTTAGGCTGGCCAAAAAGCAAACCGAAATCGTAAAAGATTAAGTTGATTTTGAAATTGACTTTTAGGGAAAATATTTTAAATAATGAGGTTGAAGCAGAGATAAGAAAACACAATATTAGATTTACCTTTTAAGTGCACGATAGTTGAAACAGCGAAACAAAATCCTTGATGCGTGTTCCAGTCTTCGTCCTTATGCTTCGCATTGCAATAGAAGATCAAATTACAAAAATTACATGGCACTCTCGATTGCTTGAGCTCCTTCTTACAAACATGACAAGCAATTTGTAAAAAAACCTTCCTAAAACTATATTTGTACACAAATTCATCGTTTTCATTCGTAATGGATGGAAAGGTTTCGGCGATCGATTTATTTTTCATAAACTTTCGGATATTATCTGTTTGAGTATCCTTCGTTTGCTTTTTTCCTTCAATTTGAACTGCGTCTTTTATTTTAACCTTCGCAAGAATTGAATTAGGTTCTTTATTTTTCTCTTTTTTATAATCAGTTCTATTCGATGGCACAGGAATATCGGGGTGACCTAGCAAGTTTTTTGGCGGCGAAACGGGGTTTACTTTTTCATCTTTTTTATCTGGTTTTGTATCCTCGATCGGCGCCACTATTTTGATTTCAGGGTTAAGATGAGAAGCATTTCTAAACTGAGACTCAGCAGTATCATTTGCGATCATTTCAAATGTCTTATTTATGTCATCTGCACTTGAGGTCATGGCGTCTTCGAAATTTTCTATTGGTTCAAAATCTGCGGGAGAGTTCTCGTTTCCTTGATTAGGTGAAGGTTTAGACGCATCTATTTCAATATTAGGGTGCTGTTTACCTTTGTCTTGTTTCGTGTCCGATTTTTGTTGAGTTTTCTCTTCTTTTTTAGTTGTCTCTTGAGTGAGTTCTTTTGATTCACTACTTACTGAAGTACTTTCAGTCTGAGTTGTTGTTTGGGCTGAATCTTGTTTGCCTTTTTTCTTATTTTTGCCTTTATTTTTATTGTCTTTTCTAGCGGGGACAGCAGGAGGGGCTAGTTCAGCTGTAGTTTGTGGTGTTGAAATATCTGTAACCACTTCAGCTGGTTTATGAACATCTTCAGGTGCCTTCACTGGAGCAGTTTTAACGTCACGTTCCTTACTCACACTTTTCTCTTTTCTGGCAGGAGCCACAGGAGGCGTAATAATTTCAGTTGGTTTTTCTACTGGTTTTAATATTTCGGTTGTAAGTGTAGATTGTTCCGGAGGGGTTCTTTCTGATGATTTTCTTTTAGGATCCATGCTTTGAGATTCAAGTGATAGTGTTTTTGTGGTACTTTTTACATCCGATGTTCCAGCAGACTTGAAAGAAGCGACGCTTTCTTCTATCTTCTTTTCTTTTGAAACATTTGTTTTAAGTGTTTCAGGTTGTGATTTAAATACAAAATCACTAGGCATACTGATTTTAACTTCAGGGGATTTAGGAACAGGAGTTAGCACTGTTTTCTCTTCAAACTTCTTTTCTATTTCTCCTTCACTTTTGTCAATGGCTGTCAACTCAGCCAAAGATCTTTCAATAGACAACCTAAGCTCCTCCATATCTTGGTTGACTTCCATCATTTTCGACTTAATGTCTGTTTTTTCTTGTTCTACTTTGGCAGTAGGTTCAGTTATTTCAGATATTTGGACACCGACAAACATACATTCAGGGGTACTTAAAGGGGTTTCTCCTGACCCTTGAATAAATGGTGCTACAGGTACATCGGTTGGTATTTGCAGTTTGACCTCTTCTACTGTAATTTCTTGAATCAACATGTTGTTATTATCATCGATAAGATCTTGACTTGTAGCTCGAGGATGTTGAATTATATCTGGAGTGAAACCACAAGTGGATCCTTCAGACTCATCCGCTTTAAGGCTCCGGATTTCAATATCTTCAGCTACAGGTATGTCAAAGATATTTTCAGGTAAACCTTGGCTTATTTCTTCTTGTCGCTTATCAGCAACCTTTTCTGGTTTCTTTTCTTGTTTTTCAGGTTTTACTTCTGAATCTAGAATTGATTCTTTAGTTTCAGAAAGGTCTTCAGGTCTTGGAGGCGGTTTGGGTGACTTTTTCCTCTTCTTTTTCGATTTTGTGTCTACCATTTTAGCATCTTCGCTCTTTGAATCTTCTGGTTCTGGGTAAAGTTCTTGTTTTTTGAGTTCAGCGATAGGTGTTTTAAGCTCTTTGGATTCTACTTCTTTTTGAGATTTAACAACCGGTGCTGTGAGAGGTATCGGTTTTTGTTCAGTTTTGATTTCTTTTCGAGTAACTGGTTTTAATTCTTCTTGAACTGTTTCTTTTATTGATCCTACCTCGACTTTATCTTTTGGTTGGGACACATTAGGTTTAGGCGATTTCTTCCTCTTTTTGCTTCTGTCACTTTCAGGAATCCTAATCAATTCTTCAAAGGCTTCAGTAATAAGAGCGTCTTCAGAATTTATTTCCATTACTGGTAGTCTTCCTGTGGTTTTCTTTGTTGTTTGCGGTTGAATTTCTTTTTCTAAGATCATTTCGGTTTTTGTTTCAATCTCACACGAACTTATTGGTTTCTGATCATGCTTGCCGGGCTTAGGCGATTTCATTCTCTTTTTGTTTGTGTCCATTTCTGGCACATCGATTTGTTCAGCCGCTATAATTTCAGTACGTACCTCTGTTGTTTCAAATTGAGGTTCACTAACTGCTTCTTGTTTATTAATTTTTGTGGCTAAATCTGATTTATTTCCTGCAAAATCCATCTGTACTTCCTGAAGCTCACAAATAATCAATGAACGCTTCTCTTCTTTAGACATTTCAGGTATGAATGGTTCTTTTTCTTGTGTTGTAGTAACATTAGTAACATCTTTTACTTGACCGCCATCTTTGCCTTTTCGCTTTTTTTCAACAGGTTTAGCTATTTTAGCTTTTTGTTTTACATCCTCTAAAATGTTTTTTTCTTGAAAACTCAAATCTTCTGTCAGCTTATTTTCTTTTACATTTTCTTGCATTTCAACCTGTTTTGGGACCTCTGTGGTAAAATCTGTGATTGGAACAATTTCTGGCATATCAAAAGAATCTTCATCTTGAAACTCCTTTTCTTTAGGAGGTTCTTTTGTATCTTTTTTATTTTTCTTTTTCTTTTTACCACAAGGTTCATTCATTGTAGGAGTCTTAGAAACTTCATGGGTCTCCTTTACTTCTTCTGTTAATGGTACTGGGTCCACTTTAGGACTCTCTTTGCTGGTATTTTTACCTTCACTCTTTAGGACTCCTGGCATAGCTTCAGGCACAGTTTTGGTCTCTTCAGTTGTTTGATTTTCACCAGTCTTGATTTCAGTCTTATCATCTTTCAAAAACTTTTGAAACGCAGATGTGCAGCTCAATTCTTCTGTTTTTTCAGAACGTTCGGAATCGTTTCGCTTCTTTTTCTTATTTTTCTTTTTGGATTGTTTCACTTCTTGTTCAGAAACTTCTTGGGGTACTGTCTCTTCTTTAGTAATCTTTACAGTTTCTTCTATTTTTTTCTGCTCTGAATCAGGAATTTCTTTTTCTAGTTTTTCAGTTACTCTTAGCTCAGGGTCTACAGATTTCTTGTTTTTATTTTTCTTCTTTCTGGTACTCGGTGCTACGTTTTCTTCATTAACAATCTCTTGCGTTTCCACTTCAACAATTTCAATAATATCAACACTTTCAGCTGTTTTTTCTTCTTGAGTGGCATCTTCATCTTTGTCGTGTTTTTTCTTTTTACCTCTATTCCTTTTGGGTTTCTTAGGAGAGTCATCTTCCTTTTCTTTTTCGTCTACTGCAGGTGTGATCACCTCACTAATTATTTCAGGAACACGTATGTCACTTTTTTGCGCACTATCGACTTCACTTTCACATACTTCCTCTTTAATTTCAACATCTTTACTAGGTTCTTCTGATTTTTGTGGGGGATTCGGATTCAAAGATTTATTCGGTTTTGATTTGCTCTTATTTTTTTTAGTATTCATTTCTACACTAAGAAACTTTCACTTAATCCTTAGGAACGTCTGGGCAAATCTAATTTCAGTTTCCATCTGACCGTTTTGCGTGTGCCATTTTATTCTTGTCTTGGGCTTGTAATGTTCGAAATGTCAATCTTCCGCCTTGGTTGAAATTTGCTTTATTTTAAGTTGCATAAGGTTGATATTTGAATGTGTTGCACAGGTGTAGGGATATGAGGAAGTGAAACGGTGCCAAAGTGCAGCGCTGCGTTTCTCAGCTAGCATGGAAACGCGCTAAATATAGCCGAACTAAAGACAATACTGATTGATTGCTGTTGTTGAGACAAATGTTTCGATGTTGGCTAACAGATGGGCACGTAGTATTTGTGATGTTTTCTAGGTATAATAAGTAAACATCAAATTGGAAGCACAACAGCCAAATAATTCTATACTCACGTGTATTACGCATCAAAAAAAGATTGCGATCAGTTTAAAATTAAAATCATATTTTTTTACCGTATGATGCAATATCATTACATATTATTATTATAATATTACAACATGTTTTTAATATTTTAATAAAACACATACTAATTATGTTTCTTAAGTCAGTTAATCACCTTATTCTACTGATCACAAACTTTTTTGTTGTGTGACTTTGTTATTTGTTTATCAGTCACAATCAAAATTAAAAATAAAATGGTCATTATCTTTGTGCAATGAAAACTAAAACCGGCCAAGTGCGAGTCGAATTGGCACACTAAGGGTTCCGTGGCTTTAACTGAATTAGAGATCCACTTAGCCAAAATAACACAATATTTTGTTGACAGCAAATAAAATTTTGTTTTTCATAGCATTTGTTAAGGGGTCCGTGCCAACTTTAACTGAATTAGAGATCCACTTACTTCCACTTAGCCAAAATACCACAATATTTAGTTGACAGCAAATATAACTTTGTTTTTGATAGTATTTGTTTGAAGAAAAATGCTATGTTTGCGGGTATTGAAAATGTGCTCTATCTTAAAAACTACTCGTTCGATATCGTTTGAACCAATTTTCATTGAAAGTCTTTGTCAAGATGATGTAGATCATCATGTATTTTTTTTTCAACATTTACACTCGCTTAGTTTAAAAGTTAGATGGGCGTCCCCCTCGAACGTCAGTTTTTACCGCTATGGAAGCTTCTATCTCTCAAGCGTTTGACTTTAAGAAAACCGGCCAAGTGTGAGTCGGACTCGCGCACTGAGGGTTCCATGCCAACATTAACTGAATTAGGGAATCCACATACTTCTACTTAGTAAAATACCACAATATTTTTTTGACTGCAAATATAACTTTGTTTGTCATAGGGTTTGTATGAAGTACAAAGTTATGTTTGCGGTTGTTGAAAATTTGCTATATCTCAAAAACTTCTCGTCCGATCCCGTCCGAACTAATTTTCGTTGAGTGTATTTGTTAAGATCTACATTACACATTTTTTTCAAAATTGACACTCGCTTGGTTTAGAAGTGGGGGGACGCCCATTTTACCACTTTGGAAGCGTCTAGCTATGAAACGTTAGACTTTAAAAGAAAATGGTTTTAGAAACCTTCATGTCATTTTGAAAGACCTATCCATAGACATGCATAGGTTAGACTTATTTTTTTTTGTTGTTTTAGTTTCATGTATGGGAGCCCCCCCTTAAATGTCATTACCACGCTTTTATTAGCTTGGATTGTATGTATGTATGTATGTATGTAATGGAATCTTTGAGCATAAATTTGACCGATTTCCAGAAGTTTGATTAATTTGAAACTTTGCACACGTATCAAGGACTGATGACAATGCAATAATTCAATAACAGTTTCTCAATATCCTTATAAGGACCGCCAGGATTAATAAATTCTTTCGTGGATCCTCTGTAAGGGAGTAAGAAAGATAGAGCTATCGCGTGTCGCATGTCCGCAAATAATTAATTGAAACATCGAACTAAAAAATGAAAAATAAATTATAGTTTAAAAATACTAAAAAAACACGCTTTTATAGCTAACCGAACTAAAAAGTAAAAAATAATTTTTAATTACAAAGAGTTAGAGAATAATTCAATTCAGAGTAAAAAGCATTTAATATATCAAGCACCCCACGCTTTTTACTCTGTATTGAATTATTCTCTAACTCTTTGTAATTAAAAAATATTTTCTACTTTTTAGTTCGGTTAGCTGTAAAAGCGTGTTTTTTTATGTATATGAGAATCGGTAAGCGGTTAACAGGATACATCTTCCTACTAAATTTCAACACTGCAATGCTTATAATCACTTAATAAAATGGCTGTGACAGACAGACTGACAGACAGACTTGACGAAACTATAAGGGTTCCATTTTTTGCCATTCGGCTACGGAACCCTAAAAAAAGATTTTTATAAGAACCTCGATTTTATTTTAACAGACTATCCATATAGACACCCTACACGCATAGGTTTGACAAAAAAAAATAGGTTTTAGTTCCATGTATAATCTCTTTCCTTAAATATCTTTTTTTTTGTATTTGAATCGTAAAGCGGTTAACAGGATACATCTACCTACTAATTTTCAACTGTGTTATACTAATAGGTTCAGAATAAAGTGGCTGTGACATACGGACGGACAGTCGGACGGACAGACAGACAGACAGACTTAACGAAACTATAAGGGTTCCGTTTTTTGCAATTCAGCTTCGGAACCCCTTAAAAGTAAGGATGAAGCACTTAAGCAGAAAGCATTACTTTCATAGTCAAACCGAAAAATAATTTAAAACAAAAAACAAAAATTAGAAAGAGGTATTTGCAAGTATGCCTAGATTATTTTTGTTTGTGTTGTATCAGACAAATAGCATTAAAAGATACTTTGCTTTTCAGCTTCGCCAACAATAGGGTTAGTAGATACATTAAGAGTTGGTACATGGACGAAATTGCAGTTTCTCATAACTACCTATCAAATAACTACCATGCAATTCGCATGTCAGAATTGTCACTTTGTGACAAAACATTTCCAACAATACATTTTTCCCATTATCAGAGACACGATCTCTGTCAAAACCATCTCGTGACCTACATAAATCTTTTACGGCTGCCTGGTCAGTCAAGTCTTTAAAAAAAGGGGTAAAAACCGCATAAAGTTTCACCCCAGAAATCGTGCGAATTTAACCCTTGCTCAGTATGCAATAAGGCAAAAGATCGTGTTTCATTTGCATAAATACATCATATTCAAGAGTAGCCCCCGATTTAAAATGCTAATTTAAAGGGTCCCAAGCAAGGGTGAGTCCCTTTCATTTATTAGTCCAGGGGACAGAGTAAAAAAACTGGTTTCTACATCATCTCGTTTTGAGAGCCGCTTTGTTTTCAAAATTAGGTCTTCTGCTAGATACGTCTCGTTAAGGCAACAATGGGAAATGAATTATTCAGAATGACATACTGGCAGCGAGATTAATGTTTGTATTGGGAGTACATTTTGTAGGCAAAATATAATGATTGTGAAATCATTTTAGGTACGACTTTTTAACCGTATTACATGATAATGTTAGGAATACAAGAATTATCATACAAAAATTTTGAGTATGTTTTTTTTTAATGAATGATAAGTGTTATTTTTACACAATGCATAAAAAATACCAAAGGAAAATCAGAGAAAACATCTAAGTAGCTCACACTTTAAAGTCATGGTATAGGAATAAAAGCAGTTAATATCCCAGTATCTTAATAATGATTAGAGTATTTAACTGTGAAATTCAATTGTTTGCACAATGCACAATGTTAATCATTGTTTTATCGCAGCGGAACCTAAATATTTTAATCCTAAAAACTCCAGGGCCCTTATTTTTGAATTACTCGCGTCAAGATGGCGTGTGCTATTCATTGATTAATGTACGATTTTACAAAAAAAAAAGTATAATTCTAAGCGTAAGTAATTTGAAAAAAGATAACTGAATTTTGTGAGTACCAACGTCTATATTTCGCGTAATTTTCATTGATTTTTAATAAGTTTTCGAACGAAATTCACACGCTATATTCGAGCGAGTGATTAAAAAATAGAGCTCCTGGTCTACATTCAGGCTCCCCGTGCCGGCCACACCACGAACTAATCACTTATGCGCACGCGCGTTTCATAGTGTACATTTAGTTTTTTTTTAAACAGGGTGCAAGAGAACTTTACCTCAATCCCAACCAAAGTTAGCGAATACACTTATAATGTACTATGAAAACTACTGGAGTTTTTTTTTGTAGGAAATAATAATTACCATTCCATAATGTGCGTGTTTGTAAGTTCTCTATTGAAGATGAATCGAATGAACCGATTTTGATAAGTATTAACATAAACAGAGAGATACTTATATTATTTGACCTTGCAATAAGGTATTTATAATATTTTCACGTAGTGATATATTTTCAATTTCTTGACTTCAAATTCAACTTCTAAAGCATGAGCATAACACTATTTCATGTATTATATTGACAAAATAACCATTTGCATACTAGTCTACCACTCAAAAACATTTCTCATAGCGTTCCCACAACTCTCAAAAGCTTGTGAGATGCAATTACGTTTCTTCAGCAGTGAGGCGACATTATTTAAGCTTCACATTCCCAACACACCTCGCGAACAAATAAGGCATTTCTTTTTTCGTTTGAGGATCCGTAAATAAAGGAAAAAACGTTAGAAAGTAATTTGAAAACACCATGATCCAAGGTCAAACGTTGCTTTCGATACTATATCTTTGTAAGCAGCTATCATTGACAGAGATGTACAAGCCTTATGCAGGAGATATTTCAACGCAACAGTTGTAGTACCCAATCTTACAAACTACAAACCATTTTAGATAATTTTAAGGGAAAACCCCTACAAACTAACGAGGAATTTATATTATTATGTTAAATATTAACTAGGAAGAGTTTAACCACGGATTCATAATTAAAATCAACTAGTTTGAGATCAACCATTTCACGTAACGACTACTCATTCGTTTGGTCGAGCTAGAGGAATAAGCAAATCTGGAAATAAATTATAAGTATAAAAGGTATATTTGACAGAATGACATTGTGTCAAATAAAAACGCGCGAAATCGTTTACTGAAGCGAAATGAGTGATAAAGTTCAGTGGGAGCCGAAGATATGTATCACTCATCTAGTTCATTTACCTCAGTAGATATACTATCACAATCTCACTCACTACTTTATAGTCGTACAGCTCAAGTTTTAATGTATCGAGTACGGATCTATTCTAATGACTTTAAAATAAACATTTGGTAGTCGATAATTACGATTGTAAAACAGCTGTCAATCAATTTTGAAACTAGTAATTACGACAAAATAAACAAACATTACTATAAAAATCATCTCAAATATCAATATTATAAACAATACTAAGTCCTATTAATAATGGAAGACAGACTCGCGGTAGACCCTTAAAACGGTGGCGTGACGAGCTAGACTCCTTCAATTAAGACTGGAGAACAGATGCCCAAGACCATGAAGAGTAGAAAAAGCGTAGGAAGGCCTTTGCTCTGCAGTGGGACACTTCTGGCTTATATAAAAAAGTCATTATTGTCTTATTCAAAAACATTTCTGCTTGCGGCACTAAAATATTAATTCGCCGAAAAACTAGCTCAGGGAGAGCCCAAGCTATTTGCAAGCCATGCAAATATATCCGTACTCTCTATCAATAAGCTACTCAAGGACTGAATTACTGAGCCGTATTAGACGATAATGAACGAGTGATATGAATGAACTAGATTACTAGACTGCTGTAGTTGTTCAATTGAAGCATTTATTCTGAAACGGGTAGTACAACTCTAGTGTCAAATAAGTAAATCTTAAATACTAAAGTGCTCACTTAACATTGGCGAAGTGACATCACGATTAGCCATAAAAAGAGAAGAAGAAGTACTAAAGTGGGTATGATGTAAAGGTCAAAACACAATCTTTAAAAACAGATCACTTCAGCAAAATATATGCAAACTTTAATTCCATTAGTAACAAGACACACTCGTTCTTTCCACGTTACAAAAAGCCCATCCTTTCACAAATACATAACATTTTAATAATGCAGAATTGTCACGGTACGGAACAGTCGGTCCGTCTGTCTGTTCAGTCTGAATCCGCGGCAGTATTAAATCCACACATGTTGCGCGTTCGTGTCCCAAGAGATGTAGACTAGTACCGAACAGAGAGAACGTTTAACCGACTTGGAAAAAAGGAAAAGCATTCAGCAATTTTGATTTGCATTAGAACCGGATTTCTTTCGTAATTATTTAATTTACCGTCAGTGGATTGCATAGTTTACAATAAATCGCTACATTTTTTTTTCAAATATTGGACACCAATCATATACATTACTAAGTAAAGTAAGTAACCAATGCACTTGTGTTATGGAAATCTGACACAACGGTGATACCACAACACTCAGACCAGATAATATAGAAAAGATCGTTTTCTTCATTGACCCGACCGGGAATCGAACCTGGGACCGCACGAGACCGAACGTGGACGCTTGAAACCAGCGTGCTAGCTACTCGACCGCGGAGGTCGTCAAAAATCCATCTCTCTATTGCTAAAGTGACTGGTTCTCCATCCATTCAATTGGATATGGGATGCTGATGAACTAAGTTACTATCTATTAAGTGACATCACACACATTAATATTATAAAAGCAAAAGTTAGAAAGTATGTTCTGATGAAACTTTACACATATATCAGAATAACACATAGGCTACAATTCATAGAAGTATTTTTTGAGATTCGACATTTACCCTTTACTAGCCGCGAGGAACCGCTAGTCTACAATAAGCTTCATTACGTCAGGTTACTACATTACTACAGATAGACAAACGATCGAAGGTAAAGTTTGATTGGACATTACATTAGAGTGACCGCTTAGAGATGACGCTTAGAAGGACTCCATGTCATGCATGAGCCATTGGTCTTACTTATCCACAATTCAATTCATAGAATTATTATTTAATTAGAAGATAACCATCTTTTTATAAAATTTTGTTCTAGTACATAGCAAGTTATCATTATGAAAACTAATTAGTCATAATAAATCATAACAATAGGCTTGTGTATATTGTGTAAATCATTGCGGTTAGTAATTAATTCACAGGTTATATTTATTATTTTGTAACTTTTTTGTACGTATAATAAGTTAAGTTTAATTTGACTGTGTATAATAGTCATACATATGTATATTTTATTATATTTTTATCTTTATTGGAAAACAAAACATATAACATCGAGACTTAAAATGAGGACTCATTATTGTAATAGAGTTATAGCTAGAAAATAAGCCTAAAACGTGTTTTCACGGCATGTTAAGATTGGTGTTAAGAGACAGAAATGTCCATTCACTTGAAATAAGTTATTCAACACTAGTCTATTTTGAACACAGTGTCACAGGTTAGGAAGATATAAACAAATATTTTTTTTCTCTATCACCAAAACTACTCTACCCAACATGTCGCAATATGTAAATAGGGCTCACGAAATATTTCTCTCCCGTTGAATAATTCGTACGCGCTATAAAAGTAGGGTGGTTATGTGGGGCGTAGGTTCGATTCCCGGCCCGTGCCAGTTGACCCTTTCGATGTTTTGGCATTGATAAGATTGGGTTGTGTTTTTGACAGAAACGGAATTAAAGTTTTAAAATGACTGATTTGTCAATTCATCGGAGGATACAAATTCTCTAAATTGATTATTTTTAATGAGCAGGTTCCGATATAGTGTAATGCACTTCAAGGCGATTACAATGCAAAGTTATCCTAACTTAAAGATACACAGAAGTAGCAAAATACTAAATAAATTATTTGAAAAATATGTTATTATAATTTCCTAGTCGATAATGCTGTTAGCGTAGCTGCAAATCTATGCATAAAAAGTATTGTTACACAACTACAATTATGTAACAAATACATTAGTTCCGCTTCCTGTCAAAAGATGGCGTTTGCCAATCTTAGCTCGCGGTGACTAGGTTCTTATACAATAGCATAAGTACTTATCATAATCAGAATAAAGAACTTAGCTATTATTATAATCAAAATCATTTATTTGCATAAAACATGGTACTTCATCGATGCCAAAACTTAACAGTGCTCATCTTTAACTTAGTATTTCATGCTAATGAAAATTTTATACAAAAATTGTTACAAAATCAATAATCACAATAATAATATAAATTCTTACATGTCATATATTAAATGTTAATTAAAAAAAATTAAATGTTATCAGTTAGGATACAAGCTACTACAAGCAGTTACACAAATTATCGTCATCGATATATTCCTTAACTGATTATAAGCATTTAGTCAAGTCAAGAGCCATGCATGCAATTTTCTTTTAAACAATGTTAATGGCAGTGGTTTAAATTTGATCGATCGACCATATTTACATCGCGTTGATTGGATTTTGGTGTCGTATAACAAGTTCTCCACTGACTTAATTTGTAATTGAAGAATGAATAATTGAAGAACACAGAGATATTATTTCATTGTCATTCCTTGAGTCTCTAGAACGTAGCACGTTTTACATCAAAGTAAGACCTAACCGTCAGTGTCCAATGTCTTATCTTGAGCTATAAACATTGAAATGGAAAGTCATTGTTAAGACAGAAAAGTTTATGTTCATTGTTTAAAATACACGCGCAATTCTTTTAGAATAATATTTTCCCCAATAAATTCATAAACTGTGTTAGTCTTGTATACCTACAGCTGTGTTGACTACTAGATACTACTATTCTACTAACCAAAAGTGCTAACTCTGTCCAAACTTAGGTATAATCGTAATTACTTCACTGGAAACGCTTTCAAGTATAAATTACGACGTTTGTGGAGTCGACGACCTCAGGGGGAGTAGAGGGGCGGATATATGGGGGGTGCCACCCTCACAGTGCGCGTGTCCATTGTATGTGGTCGGGATCGATAATGTCGCTGGACGATAAGATAACAATTGTGAAGACGGAAATACGAGTAATTTGAAACTACGTTCTCAAACAGCTTACGGAAATCGATAGTCATTTGGCTCGTGCTTCACTTCCATGTTTCAGTTATTTTTGGCTTAGTAAAAACTGCGTGAGGCATGAATTTTATTCAATTTATTCGTTTTTTTAGCGATGCTAAATCCAATAATAACTTAATTTATTATACTCGTAAATCTTGAACTTACTAATTCGGCCTTGGAATTATTGGCAATTGTTTTTTTGTCTATGCTTGAATTGAAAACCAAAAAGTAAATAAAAATAACAATGGAAACACACCAGTATCTGCGCACGCCTGAAAAACTACATCTCGCTTCCCTTAATATCGCTATCCCCGCACAAAATTAGACCTAACACCTCGACAACTGAGTCGCTTTTCAATTGGCATCTGTGTAGCCTTGATCGAATAAAGTGTTGTTACAGACGCTCGAAATGTGGACCAAATAGCTTCAGAGTTAAAGTCCAAATTGGCCCGCGTGTTTATCTGGCTAATGTTTCCGCTCACGTTTGTTCAAAGGAAAATAGTTCTTATGCATTCAAAGATACAGGAGATAATGGCTTGTTAAGGTGTTAATATTGCGTTTACCTAGAGAGCGCTTGAATTTCCTCAGGGAGGTATCCGAATTGCTCGCAAGATGTTTTTGCGACTTAGACCCACATTTCGGGATAAATCTCTCATATTTATTATTTTATCGGAACACTTTATATTGGAAGATGTATTGCTTTTCTGGAAATATATTTATAGATTTCGCAGAACCGTATTGCGTCTTTCTTTGTTCTTAAATGTACCAATTTGAAGTCAGTATGAAAGTAAATGTATATTACGTATATCCACATTCAACAACATTAAAATACCATCTTACATACTTAAAACTTAATAGCAATAGACAAATTAAAGTTTACTTTACTGCATAAAACTAATAACCATTTTTCATCATCACCGTTGTTGGTAAATACTTGTTTAATCATAAAATAATTATTTATTGTTATCGATAATGAAACATTGTCGTATCGTTTCTTATTATGGGCCTTATAAGGAAGCTCAAAATCACACAGCGAGCGATTGAGGGGGCTATTACGCTCCGTATTTCTCTACGAGATCGAATCAGAAACGAGGAGATACTTAGAAGAACTAAGGTAACGGACATAACCCTGAGAATCAGTAAGCTCAAGTGGCAGTGGGCAGGGCACATAGCGCGACGAAGAACTGATGGCCGTTAAGGCAGATAAGTTCTAGATTCGAGACCCTTCGACCAAAGAGGCGGAGTAGGACATCCAACGACAAGATGGACAAACGACCTTTTAAAGATCGCAGAATCAAACTAGATGCTGACCACTTGTGATTGATCGCTATGGAAATCTGTGGTGGAGGCCTATGTTCAGTAGTGGACGTCCTATTTATTTATTTATTTATTTATTTATATATTTATTTATTTATATATTCTTAGGAAGATTTACAGTTTTAATAATCACTATATCTAAAAACTTAATGCTAAACATCAATACTAATAATAAATCTCCACACATGAGTAGTCAGATTTATAAATAAGGTCCGATTGGGGCAACTACAATCCAGAGGAAAGAAACAATAATCTCAAAAAATTAATACAAAAAAAAAAAAAAAACAAAGTAAGAAAATATATATCTAAGGAACAATGGTGTTAGTCCAATTTATCACGAAGATTGAGAATCTCAAAATATGATTTAGTCATTAATCGCTTAATAGAGGTAGTGCTTGTAAAGAACAGGTCAATGTCGATAGATAATTTGGAAAAACTTTTACAACTACGGATCAGAAATGCGTTCTGCCTGTAATTTGCATGGACTAAGGGTACATATAGTATTGGGCGTGATCGGAACCTTAGCATGTTGGTGTTTAATGATATTTTCGATAGCAGTTCTGGGCTATCTATGACACCGATGGCAATCTTTGCCAAGAAACAAATGTCACTTATGTTGCGTCTTATCTCTAGTGGTAGGAAATGGTATCGCTCACACCTATGTTGGTAATCGGTACTATACACATGCGCTTTAAAATCTAAGAAACGAAGGAAACGTTTCTGTATGCTTTCAATTCTATTGATGTAAATAGAATACTGATATGGCTGATAATGATGTTGATAATACCAATGATTGTGACTTTGGCGATTTTGTTAAAACGTTTAGCGTTACTATTGGAAGATTACGAGACCATAACAAAATTACATACAAAACATTACCTTATATAATAATTCAGTTAATCCTTATCTATTGTTTTGGCGTTAGCACTCTTAGAGATAGCTCCTTCAACTGATTTTGAGTTTTTTGGAAATACGAAAATATCACGAGTAAGTCAGCCTGACTTACTGGTAATGTTATGACACCAAAATCTTTTGGTCATGGAGAAATAATTATCATCATCATAATGAAGTCTTTTTTAGGGTTATGTAGCTAAATGCCAAAAAACGGAACCGTTTTCAATCAGTTCGTCAAGTCTGTCTGTTTGCCTGTCTGTTTATCCGTCCGTATGTCACAGCCACTTTATTGTGAAACTATTAGTATAACACGGTTAAAACTTAGAAGGTAGATGTATCCTGTTAACCGCTTTACGATTGTCATACAAAAAAAATGATGGTTAAGGGTTCTTGGGGTTGCTCCAATACATGAAACTAAAACCGTTTTTTTTTTGTATCAAATCTGTGTGTAGGTTGTCTATGAATAGGTCTTTTAAAATTACATCGAGGTTCCTAAAACCATTTTCTCTAAAAGAAAACGTTTGAGAGATAGACGCTTCCAAAGTGGTAAAATGGGCGTCCCCCATCTAACTTCTAAACTAAGCGAGTGTAAATTATAAAAAAAAAACATGATGTATATCTTGACAAAGCCTTTCAACGAAAATTGGTTTGAACGAGATCAAATTGTATTTTTTGAGACAGAGCAGATTTTCAATAACCGCACACATAACTTTGTTATTCACACAAATACTATGAAAAACAAAGTTACTAATATTTTCTGTCAACAAAACACTGTCGTATTTTGGCTAAGTGGAAGTAAGTGGATCTCTAATTCAGTTAATATTGACACGGAACTCTTAGTGTGCGAGTCCGACTCGCAATTGGCTGGTTTTTTAACTTCCCGCACATAAAAATTTTGTAAGTAAAACAAAAATAAATTGTTAACTACTACACCAAACTGCAGGGTAAACAATTTCTCATAAAAACTATATGGAAATATACTTCCGAACGCCATACATACTGCCGGGTGCAGGACATAGCGCAGACCCCAGGTCACGATTTGCATTTAAATCTTTTAGGTACAGTTTTATGGAGCTGTTATGGCTCGATAACAAGGCTAGTAGAAATATTTTTATGGTCAACGTAAGTCAGTTTAAAAGTGTAAATTACATAATTAATAGTGCTAGTTGAAATACCTGAAGTTTCAAAATACACTAGGTGTATAGAAAGAAAGTTTATGAAACTAAAACCCGACTACTTAAAACACGCTCTAAAAAGTACGAAACAAGAAAATAGTCTTAAAGGATAGATACAGCAGGTGGCGTACGACCACGGCTATCCTTGCTTAAAATTGAGTTTATAAATTATTGCAATTATCAGGTGATTGCAAGCAAAGCCGTAAACAACATCTTATATTGTTTACAGATTTGAAATGTTCTAAAAGAGCTCTTACATTTGATATACCACACGACACCGAAAACAAATGTTTTATTTTTTAGTTCTTTACTTTAAGTCTCCTAGAGGGCGCTATATTCAATTTAACGTAACTTCATGCAGCCTTTGACCAGCGGACAATCAAAAGGCTTCCAACGACACCTCATTTGTCAAATTCAAAAGTAGTCCAAAAATAGTTTAGTAGTTATAGTTTGTTCCCTACAAATGAATCCATACCCACATGCATACCAGTCTTGCCATAAATATTGTCACAAAGAAAAAATAATATTTCAAATAATATTTATTACTTTTACAGTGTGTTAGTTTTATACATAAATATAAAACAATTTAAAATATAAACAGCTTATTCGAAGTGGTCTCCATTGGCTGCAATACAGTCCTTTAAACGTTGAGGCCAGTTATCAATAGAAGCACGCACTCTGTCCATGGAAAAACTCTTCACTGCCACTCGTATGGATTGTTTTAGGGACTCCAAATTCTCATGGCGTTAAGAGCAGCCGTACTCTCTAAAACTGACAATAAATCATAATCCAGCGGATCAAGATCGGGACTAGACGACGGCCGCTTTTAACTTCCGGTTCGCTTCTAACCAAGACTGCGTGGACCGAGCTTTATGACCCGGCGCCGAGTCTTGTTGGAAAGACCATGCTTGGTTATTGAACATGGTTTTGTTGAGGGGCTTAACTAAAAAAGTCTAAAACAAACTTTTCACGCTTTTAAGGAAAGGATTTTAGGCGAACAATTTCTTTTTGGTTTTTGCGGTGCCATCGCTTCGGCCATTTCAAGTATCGTCCATCGCACCGACTACAAAAAGAAATTGTTCGTCTAAAATGGAGTTCTTTCCGTTAAAGCGTGAGGAGTTTATTTAAGAATTTTTTGTGCATTTTGAAGTTGGTTTTTGACAGAATATTTGTAAAAGAGAATAAGATAAGTACACGCATGGAGCCGGATAGAACATAGAAACACAGTCACAAGAACATAACTGTGTAGGTCGCAGATAAATTATCCTCAAATTGGCGATATCTAAACAGCTGATAAAACCACCAGCCCATCAGGTTTTAAGCGCAAACGCCGGGATGACAAGTGCCAAGAGTCGGCTGAAGTGAGTGGATCCGTCGAGAACTGCGAAGGCTAGTTAGTAGCGTTTACAAGTGAAATAGCCGGGACTAGTTCGTGAATTCAGGGCTGTAACGTCTTTTATAAATGTCTTTTTTACATAAAATACAACGCGTAACGTTGAATGCGCAAAACCTGAAAACAGTTTGCTTATAATAGCGAGCCGAATCAATAAAACGACTTTTTAATAGGGGTCAAATTTTTCAGAAAATCTCTGTAAAATGTTGCCCTGTCTATTTATTAATAAGACAAGTCATCAATAGCTCAACCCTGACTAAATACGTAAATAAGCAATGGATAGTTATTTAAGAGCGAAGATAGGAATAATAATAATGTCAGCAGCATGGCGCAGCGGCCCGGTTAATACCTACCGAATCCTCTCTCGACAGAGCGTCGTCCGCAGAGCAAGAAATAATCTGAAGTACCAGTAAAACAAAAACACCACATAAAACAATAAATAAATAAATATCCTGTGGACATTCCCCCACACATCGCCATCTAGTCCCAAAGTAAGCTTCTCAAAGCTTGTGTTATGGGTGCCAGACAACGGATATAATACTTAAATACTTTTTTTTTGTAAATACATACATGATATACATAGAAAACACCCAGACCAATACAAACAGACATGTTCATGCACACAAATATTTGTAATGTGCGGGGATCGAACCCGCACCCGCTGCGTAGTAGACGATTTCTCGACCACTACACCAGACGGGTCAATAAATTATTGGAAAAAAATTCTTTCCATTTCAGAGTAATGCCAATTGAATTAAAAATCATTGGGAGTGTGTGAGGTTTTGCTCATTTAACATAATACGTTGTATAGGACTTCTAAAGTCAAGCTCTTCCCTTTCATTATGGTCCTCCTTATGAGATCGTGCACTTTTTCACAAGAGCACACACATACAGATTGTTTAAACACTTTTTTCAGTCCTACCATTTTTCTAGTCATGACGATCTGAGCAGTTGTTTCTTAAACTAACTTCACAGCTCGTGCGATGCCGAAGTTCATACGATTTTATAAAACGAACTTAAAATGCCTAATGACTTGGCTACTAGTTTAGTAGCCTGTTTCGTGGTTTCAGGTAGTCTACGCTAGCCACAGCCATGTAATGTCCCAATCTGTACCTATACTAATACTATTAAGCTAAAGAGTTTGTTTCTTTGAACGTGCTATTTCAGAAACTACTGGACCGATTTGTAAACTCATTTTTGCGTTGGATAGCTTATTTATCGAGTAAGGCTTAAGGCTATTAACCATTATGCTGCAACGGGAAAGGAGGGTGCAAACTCAAAACGCGCGGACGCAGTCGCGGGGGACCGCTAGTTTGTGGAATAAATAAATAAATATTGGACACCAATCACATACATTGCTCTGATCCCAAAGTAAGTAGCCAATGCACTTGTATTATGGAAATCAGACACAACGGTGGTACCACATCACCCAGACCCGAGAATATAGAAAAGATCGTTTTCTACATTGACCCGACCGGGAATCGAACCTGGAACCTCACGAGATGGCGACGCTTGAAACCAGCGTGCTAGCCACTCGACCACGGAGGTCGTCGTGGAATAGTTTTGAACTCTCATCAATACTTGACCTAAACCAGTACATCAGCAGTCAACCCTGGCCAATACAGCGGCTTCACAATTTAAATGCAAATTGCCTCCGGATCGCTCACAAAGGCGCATGCAACAAGCCCCCCCCCCCCTCCTACCGCTCCCCCTTCCGTATAACTGGGGAAGTTTGTCTGTCAGCGGCACGAAGAATAATATTGTGGAAGGCAATATTTCTTACGTACTTATTTTCTTTGAAGACGCAGTTTATTAGCCACTATATTTGGACGTGATTTGACTGCCTCAGGTGGAAGTTTCTTAGTTTAGTATTTTAGTTATGTATGTAATATTGACGACAGTACAAGTATTTTAAAAACGCTTATCATATTTAACATACAAATAGATTGGTTTAGAATGTTTTTAACCCTCACAGTGTCATATTTTATATTCATAAAGATGAAATAAGAAACCAAAAATTGCGCACGGGCGGGACTGCATTCTAGCTCAATTGGTAGAGCGTTTGGCCCGCCTGGTCAGCCATGAGGTTGCTGGTTCAAATTCCGCCCGTGCGTAAATTTTTGGTTTCTTATTTCATCTTTATAAATTTACAAATACATTACATATACAGAGATAGAGACAAATTTTATGACCCGTACCATATTATATATATTTAAAGATATGTGTATTTTTTATACATTTTATATAAGCAGTATGTATGTTCATCATCGTATCATAGTCATCTTTATAGTCTTCTCTTTTCTTGCATGACGTATAACTTTATTTGCACTGTCTGTATATTATCTGTGCATACCTATGGTTGACTGGCATAAAATGCTTTTGGCATTAAGTCCGCCTTATGTACAATATTATGTTTTGTGCATGAAGTTTTAAATAAATCAATAATACCAATATATTTTCACATGACTTAATAATACCAACCGAGGGTGCTCATCTGTTATGGATTAACAACCATATAAAACGCATCATTTTTTGACGACCTCCGTGGTCGAGTGGCTAGCACGCTGGTTTCAAGCGTCGCCATCTCGTGAGGTTCCGGGTTCGATTCCCGGTCGGGTCAATGTAGAAAACGATCTTTTCTATATTGTCTCGGGTCTGGGTGTTGTGGTACCACCGTTGTGTCTGATTTCCATAACACAAGTGCATTGGCTACTTACTATGGGATCAGAGCAATGTATGTGATTGGTGTCCAATATTTATATTTATATATTTATCATTCACTCTTAACTTATTTTTAGCAGCAAACCCTAATCATTTCGTATCAGACCTAACCAATATTTCAGTTTCGAATTCAACAAAAAAACAAAGCATATTTTCTATTTAGAAACTCTTCTTAGAAACATTTTTATTTTTTAAATGTCTTTGCTACGGTTCATAAGTTTGCTACGGTTCAAAAGGAATGCCGACTACGGTGTAGCGCAGGCAGGAGTCTTCGTAGTGCATTCTTCGCGCTACAAAATACGTAGCAGGTAGTTTCGTAGACTGTAGCCTCTTGCTACGAAATAATTCGTAGTCTAGACAGTTATATTTTATTTTTTTCTTAGAAGACGTTTTATTGTTACATCTAATTGTACAAGATATGATAAACCGTTCCAAAGGTCGCCATCTCTAAAATATGTATAGAAACATCATCTTCTTCTTCTTATCGCGTCGGTGGTAAAGCGACTTAAATTTGTTGTGCCCAGTAATTGGAAACGCGGATCGGTCGGATAGCACATATAAGGTCTTCAAGCTAGAACGAATCAGGGCACGCAGGACAAGACAGCAAATGGGACATGTCTTGTGGAGTGAACTCGCAAACACAGGACAGATCAGTTCCGTCGGAAAATCCCCACCTGAATATGGAGTCCTTGCATCTATCCATTTTGGACCGAAGTCTGTTAAGGGACTTCCAAGTAGGCCATGACAGTTTGTGTCCTGAAGGGAGGTGTTCGGAGAAACACCATGATATATTCGTATAATAAATCACGACAGTCACATTCAAATGGTTATCATTTGAATTATTCGTCACATTAAGTTACTAACATCGTCAAATTTAAAATCCAGACTTTATCGGTGGAGTTCTTTCCAAAACTCCAAATCAGGGAAGATGGTGTGTCGGTTTCCCTCTTGCCTTCCACACCGTAGTTTAAGAACTGGGGGTTCCTAGTCAAACGGCTTCCTTCTTACAACTCACGATTAGAATACTTTAAAGTCACCATGCTGGAAAACCGTAGGAATAATTTGAATATTATGTTTTTGTACAAAACAATTAACGGTCATATTGATTGCTCCGATCTCCTAGCACAGATTTACTACAATGTACCGTAAAAGTTGGCTCGGCTATCCAGATATTTGCCGTTTAAAGCAAATAGTTTTAGGACTAACCTAGGTCATATTTCAACTATGAACATAAATGCCACAGAGATTGACATGTCGTACTCACTACGTAAATTTAAATCGATTGTTCCGAAATTATTTGCTTAAGTTTAAAGTAAATGTTAATTAAATTTGTAAAAAATCATAATATAGTGCAGGTAACTACAGTCTGTCTCAGACTACAATGTTTATTACGCATGTTGTGGCAGCCTTTAATTAAGGCAACACTGTAACTTTGTTGTCATTTCTCGTATTTTATGATTGTGAAGTGTATGCTTTGTTAGTTGTCTTTAAATAAAAAATAAAAAAATGCCTTTACTATGCTATAACTTCAGCTTTCTGCCGGTACCTACTGATGTTGCTGCTACCCAACACCAGGGGAACAAGTTACTTACAAGTTATAAAAAAACAATTCAATCGTCAAATTGACGACGCGTTCAGTTCAGTGGTTAGCGCTCCTGACTATTACGAGGGTCAAACTGAAAGTTCTTAGAAAATCAAAAACTGATTACATTAGCCAGTCATTAGTTTTATTATATCTTTTCAAAATATTGTCCATTGACGTCAATACACCGCTACATGCGATGGAACCACTGGGAAAAGCACTTTGCCCACTCGTCCTTAGGGGTCTCTTCAATGGCATCGCGATACGCAGCCACCGCTTCTTCAGCATTCATAAACCGCTTTCCTTTAAGTTTTTCTTTAATTTTTGGAAATAAATAAAAATCAAAAGGCGCGAGGTCGGGGCTATACGGCAGGTGACCCAGTAATTCAACGTTTGATGTCGCCAAATAGTCGATCGTTCGCTTGGCGGTGTGCGACGAGGCGTTGTCGTGGTGAAGGAGGATCCTACTGCGAGGTCGTTTCTCTCGAACTTTTTCCAAGACAAGTGGCAAACAATTGGTAGTGTACCATTCTGCAGAAACTGTTTTTTGATCCTCTAACACAATTGTTGCGAAATGACCTATCCTTCCAAAGAACGAGGCCACCATTTTTTTTCCCGCACTTCGTGTTCAATTCAATTGTTGCAAAATGACCTATCCTTCCAAAGAACGAGGCCACCATTTTTTTTCCCGCACTTCGATCTCTCTTCACTTTAGTTGGCAACTCCTCGAAAGGAAACACCCACTGAGCAGATTGTCTTTTGGTTTCAGGATCATAACAGTAAATCCAGCTTTCGTCACCTGTTAGTATGTCGAACACAGCATTTGAGTCACCTCCGTTAAATCTTTCAATCATTTTACGGCACCAATCCACACGATGGAGTTTTTGAGCCTTAGTCAAATTATGAGGTATCCACCGGGCGCAAAGCTTCCTGACCGCTAAATGTTCGTGGAGGATTTTGTGCACTTGACTCATACCGATGCCTAAGCTTGTCCGAATCTGCTGATAGGTCACTCTTTTGTCAGTCTCTATCATACGCCGCACAACACAGATGTTATTTTCAGTCGTCGCCGTAGAAGGCCGTCCCTCACGTACATCATCAGTGAGATTAGTGCGACCACGTTTAAACTCATTAAACCAGTTGTAAACAGTCGCACGAGATGGGGCTTCATCGTGAAAGGCCAATCGTAGTCTATCATAACTTTCTTGTTGACTTAAATGACATCGAAAGTCATAAAAAATCATTGCACGAAAATTTTCTCGTGTTAAATTCATGTTGACGTGACACAGACAATTTTCAATTTGCCGCCAAATCGTAAAACAAATGACAAATGAATGAAATATATACTCAGTAATATTGGCAAAGAGTTCTATTTTCAAATTTAAGAATATTTTTTTTATTATATTGTTTATAAGTGGCCAGTTCTAAGAACTTTCAGTTTGACCCTCGTATGCTGGCGGTCACGGGTTTGAATCCCGTAAGGGGCAAATGTTTGTGTGATGAGCACGAACATTTGTACCTAAGTCACGGATGTTTATTAAAGTATTTATGAGAGATGCCCCCGTCATAATCGTTGTCTGGTATTTGTAAAACAACGAAGAAAATTTATTTCATTTATTTATTGCAAATACATAGTAGAGTATCAATTCACAGTTCATAGTTTATAGAGTTATATTTTTTTAATTCCTTATTCGAAACTATGACAATTGGTGTGTTGTTTGCGTTTTTAAAAAAAAATAACAGTAGCCAACTGGTAATGGTAATTGTATGAATAGAAGTAAGAAGATTATAAAATAACTTTTTTTAAAGTGCTCCATTATTTTGCTGGAAAATGAAAAAGTTATTTCAATCAGTACTTTCAAAGGACTTCGAGCAGCACCGTAATGAAACTTTTCCCGGATGCGGAAACCACACAAAAGCCCGATGAAAAAAGTTGGAACTCATCTAATTCGATTACCCGCCTTTTATACTTTTTTATTTTGCGCCGATTGCTTGTAGTTCATTAATTTTTTATAGAAAATTCAAGTGGGTATTAATTTTAAATGAGAAGACAATTTAATTAACAAACGTCGTTTTATAAACACTATTTCAAATATAATTTTGGTACCACCGTTGTGTCTGATTTCCATAACACAAGTGCATTGGCTACTTACTTAGGGATCAGAACAATGTATGTGATTGGTGTCCAATATTTATTTATTTATTAAATTTTAAACTGTTAATCGTGTTATATTTAATTTAATTAAACATGTAAGTTGATTATTCTTAGGGAGGGAATTGCGTTTGTATTTTAACATCATCATCATTACAAGCCAAAGGACGTCCACTGCTGAACATAGGCCTCACCCACGGCTTGCCACAGCGATCGATCACTAGCGGTCTGCATCCAGTTAGATCCTGTGATCTTTACAAGTTCGTCTGTCCATCTTGTCGGTGGACGTCCTACGCTGCGTCTTTGATCGAAGGGTCTCCAATCTAGAACTTTCCTGCCTCAACGGCCACAGTTCTTCGCGCTATGTGCCCTGCCCATTTTCATTGTTATTTATAGCGTAAAATAAATATTTTTTATAAATTAAATCGCCTTAATAATAATAATAATAATCATTTATTCATAAGACAACAAGATCCAATTTATGGTTACTAACATTGAACACTTAAATTATATGTTAGTATCACAGAATTGAAATTGAAATTAAATGAAATTAATTGATAATAAATAATTAGTAATTTATTCTGACACCAGTCAGTACGTGAACCATATTGCAGTGGTACAGGTACTGGCAGTCAAATCGCTCCGCAAAAGCACTCAGGATTAAAAAACTGACAAAAAATTAAAAAAACGAAATATAGGAATGCATTTGTCTTCTATTTAGGAGAAACAACTTCTTTTGGAGATGGTGCATGATATGCGAAGACTGGTGGCTGTTAGTGTTATATGTGACGACCTCCGTGGTGTAGTGGCTAAGCACGCTGGGTTTCAAGGCGTCGCCGCTCCGAGGTCTCGGGTTCGATTCCCGGTCGGGTTAATATAGAAATCAAAATGTTCTATATTGTCTCGGGTCTGGGTGTTGTGGTACCACCGCTGTGTCTGATTTCCATAACACAATTGCATTAGCTACTTACTTTAGGATCAGAGCAATGTATGCGATTGGTGTCCCATATTTAAAAAAGTGTACGATAGCATGCACCGACTGCAACAAAATGCTGGACCATATCTCAAATACTAAGGTACTTGATACAAATAAGGCCTACCTTATTTTGAATGCTTATATTTTTATAAATAATAAATTTAACAAATAAAAACAAGGTTAGATAACTTCTTTTATTCTTTTATTTTAGCATTTTAATGAAAAATAACACAATTTTTACCTCAATCTAATAAAAATATTCAAGTTTCGAAACCACCTGTTTTGGCTTTAATAAATCGGCTGCACGTATTAAGGCCTATATGATTCAAAGGCCTGTAGGCCTCAAAATTGAAGTTATGTAAAATAAAATTCAGTCTAATAACATTAAACACGTCGATTTCTTTGCGTTATCAAAAGTTTTACAAACAAATTAAACAAAAATATATTGTAAATGTCTAGCCAAACCTAGATCTTACTTATTAAGATTTACACATAAATTATCAATAAAATTCAGTATGCATAGTGACAAAGTAATTATTTCTTATATATTTAATAAAATAAATCGTGAAAAACAAACAATTAGTTATTTTTGTATAAGCCTTATTAAAACACAGTGTTCAAATAAGGCCTACACAAAAAAAACGTTTTAAATATTCAGTTTAGAAACTTAAATTAGTTTTCAATTTCTATAAACTCAAATAGATCCTAATTTTCATCACAATCAGGGCATAAAAGGCCTCTGAATCATTTTGGTTATTCCTACGCAATCTTCGTGACACCACCTAAAGCAGTCTTTGCCTGGTCGCATATCTGCTACTTTGTCTTCGAGACAGGCATGACAGTACCAGCTTTAATTCTGCTTTCTTTTAGAATGATCAAAAGCTTTTTTGTTATCTGTATTCGTAGTCTTTTTGTTATTTTTATAGGTTTTGATTTTTGTTCCTTTTTTACAGGATTTGTATTATTTTTTCGATACTGCTTTCTTTTTCTTTTCTGTGCTATTAGGAACGTTCTCATTAAATACATCTTTTGTTACTCTTTGACCCATGTAGTTTAACGCTTTTCTTCGTGGTCGAGTTTTAATTTGTCCGTAATCGGGTGCTGGCATGAGTTTCTGAAAAGGAGATTTTAAACTTAATTGTCCTAAAGGAATATTATCTTCATCTAAAGGATCTTGATCCTGATATAGATTTTTTGGGCTTGTAGACATGCCATGATAGTCTATTCCTGAATGTTGAGACAGAGTCTCGTTTTTTGAGTCTTCATTCACTGGTTCAATTGCTAAATGCTGAGAAAGAAACACATTTTTTAAGATTTTTTTCACACGATTCATTGCTGAATTTGGACGCAGTTGAAGACACGTGTTATTGGGGTTTACATTCAACATGCATGTTCTAAACCCTGAGTCAGACACACGATTTTGGAGCTTTCACTCTCCGAATCGGTATCTAAACTGGAAGAAGAATATATTCTTAAACATCTAGCTGACATTCTCAATTAAGACATAATTTCAGATTCCCAGCATTCGTCATCGTCAGGTTGTTTCGTGGTTCATCCAAGTCAGAATCGCTATAATCTACAAGACGGCGAGCATTGAATAAACCACTAGGCCCAGGCTGATTTTCATCATTTTTTCGACCCCTAATACTAGCATTTGTTGGAGTGTGACAGGTATATCTAATAATGTTGCAGAACTCGGATATCTGGTGTAGCAGGTATTGTGGGCAAAGATTCTGCTGAAATAAAATTTTCTAAGTTGTTGTAAAGTGGTAATTGGCGACTACGATTTAGATTCTTACTAAAGCCTACCGTCACTAATATGGCCTACCGTGCTGAAATAAGGCCTAGGCCTTATTCGATATCACGCTCAAGTTGTCTTTAAAAATTTTCAAATAATGCATCTATAGTCAATAGTACAAATTAAAATAATTATTAGCTAATGATAAATATTAAGAAACGATCACTAAGAAAATATTAATCTAAAACAGCGTAATTTTAAAAGAAAACTTACCACGAAATCGACGGATTTTTATAAGAGAGCACGAAATCACCCACCATCATTGAAAGACGCGTGCCAGCTGGCGTGGGGATCGCGGAGCTGGACTTTCTTGCATTCGACTGGGTTATAGGGCGTGTGAGTACGAGTCCTTGAAGTATTTTTACGGTTGGAGTTATTTATCCATGTTTTCTGATGCATAGGCCGTATTACAACGTAGGCCATATTTGTATCAAGTACCTTACTTGACCGATTTTGATGAAATTTTAAATTTTACTTGTATTTTAAGTTAAAATATACCTGATTAAACTAAAATCGGTCCAGTATCTCGCTACGCAGTCATCTCGTGGAAAAAATGCAAACATACGCACACGTGTTTGCACACGTGTTTGGAAAGCTTAATTTAATAGGCCAACAACTCAAATATTATAAAATTCTAACGATATCACACACTGAATTGATTTACTCCTTTTTTTTCAAGTCGGTAATAATTAAAAAAGTGCACGTCATAAGTAAAATTTATCGTATCTATATATATAAAATTGAAATGCTGTTCGTTAGTCTCACTAAAACTCGAGAACGGCAGAACGGATTTATCTTATCTTAGTCTTGAAATGTTTGTGGAGGTCTAGGAAAGGCTTAAAAGGCGAGAAAAAATTGGAAAACGGGCGGACGAAGTCGCAGGGACCACTAGTAAAGCAATAAAAATAATCGATAATTTTTATACATAACAAAAAAATATACAATTCCTGCTTTTATATCTTCATTCCTTCTTTTAATCCTTCTTATCGATCGCCTATAGTCTGAAGTAAAACTCCTTAATATGTTACCGGATTACAAATTGTAATTACTTACGTTTCCCGGGAACGGGGAGGCTGGGGTCATCGACCCCGCAGCCCAGGTTGCGTGAATGAAATGGATGACTTTACGTTTTCGAATATGTATATACGCGGAAATTAAATATGTTTTAGTATGATTTTCGTAAGAGAATGCAGTGAATTCAAATTTACATATACCCGTTATTTTTTTTTCGGTAAGTGAATTTAGAGAGGTACATACGCGGGCAAAAAAATATCACTGCGTTCCTGTAAAACAAAGCAGTGATTTTTTTTTTCTACAATTTACATTCGAAAAATATAACAAAGAAAGTTATATTTATACCTATAAGTTTTTTCAATTGAGATTCCGGCGAATTTATTATATATCTTGTTTTTTTTATAATTATATAAAAACAGTTTTTATTTTATATAAGAATGTTAGTCACATTTACACACGAAGCCCTTGATTTATAAAAAGGTAAAGTTACTTTTACGGTTGACTAAACTACAAAAAATGTGTTAAGTAAGTAGCTTTATGATATAAATCTCCTCATACACAAAGGGTAAGTACGAAGAGCAAAACACGTCAATTTGTCTCATCGTACAACAAAGAAACAGCGACGCGTATCAAACGGGAAGGGTAGGCTTCATAAATTAAAGTTATAAGTTGAATTAACCCTTACAACAATGAATGGACAAACACCTGTTCAGTCAAACCCCTATCTTAAGTCGCTCCACTGAACTCAGAACGCAAAATCGGACCTCAGCCCGGTTCTCAAGTCTTCCGAGACGTAAAACGGAACCTACTTACGCCAGATCGATCCTGCGGGGTGTATCTAGTTTTTTCGGACACTATACCGGGAGGGTGAACGAACCGCGTTATGTAAGCGGGGTCGATACCGGGGCCTGCGCGCGCCACCGGCCGCCCCTCTCACTGTCGCTCGTGCGCGGACCAAGAACGGACGTGCCGTTTTTTTTAACCGCGTTTTTCGTTTCCCTTTCGTTCTTTCCGTTTATGATTTAAGCCGCCACCATGTCCAAAGGCGACGGTGAACAGCAGAACGGCTCGGGCGAGGAGTCCAAGACTAACCTCATCATCAACTACCTGCCGCAGAGTATGACGCAGGAGGAGATACGGAGCCTGTTCTCGAGCATCGGCGAGGTGGAGTCGTGCAAGCTGATCCGGAACAAGGGCGCGGCCTTCCCGGACGCGCTCAACCACGCGCTGCATGGCGGCGGACAGAGCCTCGGCTACGCGTTCGTCAACTACCACCGCCCCGAGGACGCGGAGAAGGCTATCGCCACCCTCAACGGCCTCCGGCTGCAGAACAAGACAATCAAGGTGTCCTACGCCCGCCCCAGCAGCGAGGCGATCAAGGGCGCCAACCTCTACGTCTCCGGACTACCGAAGACGATGACGCAGGCTGAGTTGGAGCGACTCTTTAGCCCGTACGGGCGCATCATCACATCGCGGATTCTGTGCGAGAATTCAGGTGGCAGACCGTTCACCGGAGGCGAGCAGGGACTGTCAAAGGGAGTCGGATTTATACGGTTCGACCAACGCGTCGAGGCGGAGCGAGCTATTCAAGAGCTGAACGGGACGGTGCCGAAGGGGGCGACGGAGCCGATCACGGTGAAGTTCGCAAACAATCCGAGCAACAACGGGAAGGCGCTGGCGCCGTTGGCCGCTTATTTGCCGGCCGCGCTGCGCTTTCCGGCGCCACTCGGGAGATTCAGTTCAGGCAAGTCGCTCTTAGCTATTAACAAGGGGCTTCAACGCTACAGCCCGCTGGCCGGCGAGCTCCTCGGAGGGGTGCTCCCCGGCGCCGTAGGCTCCGAGTGGTGCATCTTCGTGTACAACCTCGCCCCAGAGACGGAGGAGAACGTGCTCTGGCAACTGTTCGGGCCGTTCGGCGCCGTCCAGAGCGTCAAGGTGATCCGCGACCTGCAGACCAACAAATGCAAGGGCTACGGGTTCATCACGATGACCAACTACGACGAGGCGGTGGTCGCGATCCAGTCGCTCAACGGGTACACCCTCGGGAACAGAGTGCTGCAGGTCAGCTTCAAAACCAACAAGATCAAGACGATCTAAGGGGCCCGCCCCGGCATCGGCACCGGCCTAGCCGGCCGCTAGGACGGCACAGCAGCGCCGCACCCATACATAGCGCCCGCGGACACCGCCAGGCGGCGCCACCGACGTACCTAAATTAATTGTAACTAGCGAATGTTTTTGACTCGCTCTTTTGTGCGGCGGCTCTTTGTTCCCGCCGCCATTTTCGTAACCCGGAATTAGGTTAAGTGTTTCGGGAAATCAAAATGGTGGACCCCACCGCGCATGTCACGAGGAAATGGCGGCCGCTGAATGAACAGCCCTCGCGAGCATGCAATAAATAACTTAAGAACGACCCGCGGCATCAAATGCCGTTTCAGGCCAGACTTGATAACCATACATATTGGTAATAGTCAATAACAAAATAATGATATTAAACTTCGCTTATGAACGGTTGTGGTATCGTGAAATAGTTTTCGAATATAATAAATAATGTTAGCAATAATAACCTTATGCTATGCTCCAATTTTATAAGCGACCATATCGTGTTAGGTAGGCATGATGGCCGTCGTCACAGTTTGCCAAAAGCAGTTCAGCCCGCACGGGCGCCCTAATCGAAGTAAAATAGTGTTATATTGTTAAAGATTGGAAAATATATATTATCTATACGTATATTTTAATCATATATTAAACTAATTAAGGATGAAAACTAATCAAAAACTGTGATAGGTTTTGATAAAATTTTAGAGAAAAAAAAATGGATAAAAAAGACCTGTGGGAAAAAATTTGAACGAGAGCGTCGATCGGGCTGAAGCGTCGGATGTAGGTAGGTTAGGAATTTTTGAGATACATTTTGAGGAAACTAGGATCCGATTGTGGATCTCTGCTTACGTCGGCGACCGGACTTGACTCAGCGTAGGTCGCGCCCGGGAGATCGATCGAGCCCGCCGGGCGGCAGCGCGCTCGCTCGCACCCGCCCGGCGCGAGCGGGACGACGCCCGCGGAGCCGCGGAACATGGTGCATACACTAGTCTTACGATATCGCTCCAAATCGATGTCTAAACATATGATCGGTACCTGCTATATATAATGTATGGATGCGACCCTGCGTCTATTCGATGTAGGCTTTAATTGTCTTAGTCTAAATGGAAATTTGTAAATAGAAAAAAAAAGTTGTTTAAAAATAATTGTATTCTCCGCGTCTTTATACACACCAATATCACTGTATCATAAAACTTCGACCCGACAAAGACCTATTTATGAACATCGAACTTGAATAGATATAATATCGTGCCGTCCTAACGACCCTACGATTTTTGTAAAAAAATATATATACTTAATATATGTAAAAACAGTTTTGTAACATTTCAGATATTAACTAATAGGTACTCATTACATACCAAAGATGGAGATTAAAATTTACAAGTATTTATATATTTATTATAAATGTAAAACGTGCAATAACTAATAGCCAGTAATTTATTAAAAATATATTAAACAAATGGTTCGGAGAGGCGCAAGATAGGCTCGCCGGTTTGTTGACTATTCATTGCGACCTCTTGCTTCCCGTCGCAAACACCGGCGACTTTTACTTACTTTTAAATTATTAAAAAATATTTAAAAAAAAACTTTTGCTTTTTTCGATACCGCTTGAGATATGCTTGACATTCCAATTTAGTCTTAATACGTTTTAGGTGTACTGTATTTAATTTAGTCAAAATTGTGAGTTACCGCTTCCCAGTTTCACTCAGTCGACCGCTAGAGTAAGGCTGGGAAAAGTAAATGTTTGGTTTTATTTAGTTATAATAAAGGTACGGTGGGCTAAACTGTATGTAAGCACAATCGCTGTCCACCCTATATTATTCTATAGTAGTATCCTAGGTTAACTATAGTTGTTGTGTTTTGTGTTACTTTGACTCGTGTTTCAACTATTCTAGTCAGCCTGTTTGGGCATTATGTATTCCGAATAGTTGGAAAATTGATGTTGAATATAACCTTAATTGATAATTTTGCTACATTCTCTGTTTAGATTTACTCTCATTAATTTAGTGTTCGTGCAATTCATTGTATTTAAAATTAGGTGTGTATTAACTTATTTATATTTAGTGATATAATTTAAATGTGGGTTCGTATGGCGGGTGAGACAGTTGTGTTATTTATTAGAGAAATGTACATTGCGAGGAAATCGCCTTTTACGTATATAATTTCAAACAAGTTCACGTATTGTTTCGATTCCGTTGTATAAGTTCGATAGTATGTAATTCTGTCGTTTGGATCGAAACAAAAACACCAAAATATATAACTGAGAATTCATCGACTATTTAGATAATAATTGAATGTGAAGTGTATGAGATTGCTAATATTTTGGAGCGAGTTTGAGTAGGTTCGTCTAAGCGTAATGTTGTCACTCGACTGTTATTACTAGAATGTTTTGCAAACTCCATTCATTTTTCGGAAATAATAATTAAAAAATAATAATGATAAATTAATAATAGTGCTCAATAGCATAGGGGGCCCAGGCCCTGTAGTGTACGGAACGGGAAAAGCAATAATAAATATACTGTGAAATTTTAAACCACATACAACGTGCGTTGCGATTAACTTGATATTTTTATATGTATTTTAATATACTGTAATTCATATCTTCATAGTTGTAAGCGGCTCGCAGCAAAACGTTCTACTAATAACGAATTGTTCTGAAGGCACTAATAACTTGAGTATTCCAGTTTCAAAATGATAATATTTTGTCAAGACATTGTACTGATTGCGACGACTTAACGCGTGTTATTTATGCTAGCGCGTCCACATATTAAATCTGCACGTTTATAAAATAATACTTAATAAAAATAAAGAGTTATTAGAGCCTTGAACATCGATATTATATCTACAATACTATGCCGCATAGGGTTGTGGAGTAATATCTCGAACTATAACGAACCCCAGTAAGTGACAAGGGATAATCAGACCTTTATCAATAACATAACGGCTACTTTTTGAACGGTGTTTTGATGCATTTTTATGAAATTTAAAAAATATAAGAATAAACGTAATTAATTGGCAACACAGAAACAATACTCTAAATACGCATAGGCTAATTGACATTGAGGCTGTGAGATTAGCAAAAATAAAAATAAAGACATGTGACGATTGATCGTAATTAATGAAATAAATAAAAGTAACATTAAGTGGAGTCACAGAACAGAAGAACTTGCATTTGAGCGTTGAACTTTCGATGGAATCTCACAAGTAACCAAGTTACAAATTACAGCACTAGAAACGCACACATAACCTCAACTTCTTTGTTCTGTGATTGGAATCATGCAATCACGCGTACAAAAACGGTAAATCGGCCCATATTTTAATAAAACAGTGACATTCCAATGTAAAAGCGTGGAAAACTTGTCCAAACAAACTGAATTCGGTGATAAAATAGTGGTGGGAAGAGCATGTAGCATTTACTAAGCTGTCGTGTGTAAGGATAAGTGAGTAAGCGAGTGTTAAGTGATAGGAATAGCCTAAGACTCGGACACAAACCTCTAAGCACAAATCGGTGACCGAGACGTACGCGATTCCGGTAGTTAAGACACAAATTGAAGAAATGAAATCTTCCATAGGAAATAAAATACGTAAGTTTAATGTTCTACACGTAAAAATATTTCCGTGAAAATACTGTGCCATCCGTTCTGTATTAGGATATTCGACGCTGATTAAGTCTAGTCAAATGCTCAATATACAAAGTGTACAGCGTTCGATATTGTAATACAGTTAATAATTATTTATAAAATAACAGACTTTATTGTTCGCGATTCATTGAAATATTTTTCACGCAGTAGAATACTCGAGACATCGACTAAATGTGTTACTATTACTTCATACGTCAAAATTCTATTAAAATAAAACATGAAACGCATTGCACAATGCCGCCTCTTCGACGCTGCGGCTATCGTTATAAAATTGTTACAAATAAAAATTCAATAATCTGCATTGCTCATTGTAAGTACTTCCTTGTATTTTGAATCTGTTTCTCTAGTATAGCTTTTAGATCGTACGTTCTGACAATTTTATAATGTATAGTCAAAGCAGCATTGTCGCTTCCCTAACGCATGATCATCGTCACAATGGGGGAAAACATATGGTGTTCCTGCACATCCACTCAACACAAAGAAACGACTCGAAATCTCCTAATCCGAATTCACAAAAAAGGTTTAAGCACAGTTTTAATACTCCCCACCAGCACAGTATGTTTTCTCCCTAAAACCATTTATAGACAGTGAAAACATTAAGTCCGGAGCGGTAAAAAACTAAAATAAATAACTCAATTGGCATTCGGCTCAATTCAAAAAATAACTTAGCGCATAAATGCGCTCAAAACGACGGGTAACAAGCAGATTGCAATAAATATGTAAATAAACATCATAACGGCATCGGTCCAGCTTCGGGTTAGCGAATTATTAAATAAAAATAACCAATAGTTTCGAATTTAATAAAAAAAAGTAATATCATGTAATATCAATTTCACTGTCTATTTATTAGATATTCGTTTTCGGTGTTGATTCCTCTATAAACTGCAGTCACAAAGTTGGTTCCCATTCCGTGTCGCCTTGCAAAGCGTATTTATGGTTGAGCTACGTCAAAGAGCTGCCTGTGTCCGCGAGTTCATAGACAAGTCTGACACAAGCTGAATTTTTTCGTGTGCGTCGCACTAGCAAGGCCCACATATTTATTTAATAAAACGCAATGGGAACAAACTCGCGGTGCAGAGTAGTATGTGATACTCCTAGTACATAACCGTAGTCAATACTCGTATCCCATAATGTCAAGATCAGGGAAAGTACACACACACAAATACTTTTCATGGTCTTCGTATGCGTTTTCTAACGATCCGAATAAATCATCCCGACTTCCAACCGACTCGAATGTAAGGATAGAGATTAATTAGAAAAAATGCATCGTAAGATAAATAAGAGTCTCAAAAATAAAGTATTGAATAAGTATTTTACCAACTTCAACGTTAAGGTGTACTAGACAATGAAAGCAATGATATTTATAATTAAATGAGATTATGAAAAAAAATTGGTCAGCCATTTTTCTCGTTTGTGCTAGCTGACTTCACTTTGATACAAATACGTATTTTATAAAACTTATAAAAAAAAAATAAAAAAAACGTTAAAACCTAAGATCTTCCGGTAAAAATCAATGTTGAAGTTTCTTTTCGTCTTTTTATGATTATTATAAAATTAAGAGGTAGGTGTCTGTGTTGGTGATATTAACCGATTTAGTTAATATTGTACCTAAGCGTTAGGTATTTCTATATACTTATTGTGTCGGTTTAAATAATTACCTCTACTTCATTATAGCTTTTGTGAGGAAGAATTTGAGTTGCACAACAAATAGTAGTGGAATTAAGGTCGTTGCACTAAGCCTGGCATTGGTTTTGATAAGAAAATAATGTGTTCAAGATGTCGGAATCAACAAGGAACACTGTGGTTTTTCTTGACTGCTTCCATGCTTGAAGTTGTCCAGAGTGGCGGGTGCAAGCATGGAGTGGTCCCGCCAGGAAAACGCACACAAACCACAAACGGCCCAGGCTTAGTGGCGTCTTTAATCTTAAATGTTGTTCCCAATAATTTGTAAGATCGTTTAAGGTTTTTATGTAAAGTTTTCCGAACTGGCTTACATCAGCGATTTCGGAAAACTGTGCACGCCGTCTTTCTTTGAAATACGGAATAGAAATTTTTAAAATACTCATTCCTAAAAGTAAGCATTAATAACCAAATATTTACATCCGTAGTAGTTACTTGGCTGTTTTAAGTAATTTATTCATTAATATTTTCACGTAATTTATGTGTCTATAATTATTAATTTATTGGAATTAATTATAATTGAATAAAAAAAAATGAAAAAATGTCACATTCTCTTCACTTTATACAATAGTTTTTACAATATGATATTTAATATCCTCAATGGTTGTAACTATACATTTCTTGTTCTAAATATATAAAAAACCCGAAAGCTGTATTTTATTTCAAAAAATCCCAGTCCTTTGTTTACTTCACAGATAAAGTTGTATGAAAAACACAACAATTTTAATTCTTGAACGACACTAAAACTGAGTTTTTCTAGAAACTTTGTACTGAAACTAAAATAACCTAAAAATATATGAGATAATTTGACGAGTTCCGGGTAGAGTTCAGCGTCCATTACAAGGTTACTATGGCATCGAAACCTTAGAAATATAGAATCAAGTGGTGGTGCTATATTAAAACACAAACACTTTAGTTTGCTACCTAGTAAGTTTGTCTTGAAAATAATCTTTGATATATCTGACAGTTTAAAGAGTCTTTCAAAGTCAAAATTATTCAATTTTGGACACAAAATACCACTTGTGAACGTCAATTACTAGTTAATATCAATCAATTATGGCCCATATTGGGCCAGAACATGTCTCCTTATCTTTTGGGCCCTACTAGCGCTTCGGGACAAGACACAGACAATCTGGCAAGTGCTGAGAAGAAACGCCGGAACAAACTCAGTCACCACTAGCTGCCACAAAAATGATACTAATCAAAATAAAGAAGTAGGTACATCAGTTTGGTGCAGGCTGGACTGTCCATACATTCTCGTCATTAAGATAGTCTTGTGTATCTTTTCATAATGTGTTATCTATAATAGGTATCTTATGAAGTTAATTTTGCGACGTAAAATTTTACTTAACTAAACAGTATTTATTAAAGGAAAAAAGATTAGGAACACTGATCAAAAAGTAGAGAAGCTAAAGTTTGAACCCACAAAGTAGGTACTCCAGAAAATATAGAAGACGAGAAAAACATTTTTAGATCAATAAAGCTATACAATAACCATCATTTGGTTATTTTACAGTTTTATGGAACTTAATGCTTCGAATCAGAATGGTTTCTAATTTTGCATATTGCCATCAATATGGGGCAGAAACAACTATTATTAATGTATTTAAAAACTTCATGCACAAACAAACGGTACATGACTTAATGTTTAAAGCATTTCCTTCCAGTCAAATTTGCCAGTTAAACTTAGGTCTTCACAGTAAAACTTACAGGCGGCGTGAAGAAAGTAATAAAGGGACGAAAGAAAGAGCGTGACGTTATTAACTACAAATTAAAGGGTACAGACAACAGCATATCGAGGTATCTTATGCAGTTGTAATAAGGGCTAGTTTGCAACACAAGTAGGAAACCTGATGTGATGGCGACTGTACAATGTGATAATTATACAATGATAGTAAACATACATTCTCCTAATTAGTGAAATACTTGAATCGAAAAACACAAATAATTATGAAGGATGATATATTTTTCAAATAAATCAATAAAAAATATGAGCAGCAAAAGACAGATCGCAAAACACTCCAGCAATTATTGGGGAAAGCCCCCTTTGAAACACCCCAGCGGCCAGTACCAGAGTGACAATACAAAATTTATGATGTACCAAGGGACAGGGCAGGGGAGACTAAAAACACTTTAAATTAGATATTTGGTGTTTCTTTTTTTATTTTACAATCCAATAAAGTTCGCAGAAAAAAACAAAGGTTATCTTAGTTTTATTGTAAATATTTGTTTATCAAAAAATAAAGTATTAATGGGTAACAAATAAATAACACACATTCTAAAAAAATAAACCGAACACTGTGATATTTATTTATTTTGTTTATTTGAAACACTTCATGCACAAACAAAAAGTACATATGGCGGACTTAATGCTAAAAGCATTCTCTACCAGCCAACCATAGGTCTATACAGAGAAAATAATGTGTTTTTTATAAGAAACTAGTCAAAAATGAATCTTATTGACAAAAAATCTACATTCACTTGATGGGTTGCGAAATTCTTCTACGTCCCCTAAAAATATTTTTAAAAAATATTCCAAATACCTATCGTACTTCAAAATCAGCGTGTGCCGACCCTTATTATGACACGCGACACCGAACCCCTGCGTAGGCACCCTTCGATCAGGGGTTGATAACATTTGGTCAGTTCTGATATTATACCATAAAATAAGCCTTGCTCCTCTGACATAAGACTTATAATTGTATCAATATCAAAACTGACTTTTGTTAGGGAAAGTTGCCTTTGACAGATCTGAAGCAGACCTGTTAAAACGCAATTCTGACGGAAACACGGCTAATTGAAAACGAGTGTGTTTGACCAACATGATAATATTATTGGGGGGATCATTTAAAGCTTAAAAACCGCAAAACATACGATTGGAACAGCTGATGCACCCCAGCAGCTTGTTGATAAAAAAATATCAGGTGTGACAGCAGATGCTGGTATAAGAGTAGTTAAAAATCTTTCATTAATAAGCGGTTGACTAGTAGATAATGTCCAAGGCATTTAGTCCGCCAATTGTACAACTAAAAGTAATAAAAGTTTTATTTATTGCGAATTGGCCTCTGGGGCCTTTCTACTTACAGAACTGTAAAGTTTAAATTAGTAAATAATCAGGGTGAAAACTTGAAAAACCCTAAGAAATGTTACACAACCATTTCAAAAACTAATTAGGGAATTTGTAATATGTTATACAAACAACACTAACAAACCACCCTGGCTTCGCACCGGTGCTGCATTGATCCATCTCGTAGAGTTCAGTTCGTTTGCAATGTAAGCAAATTTTTCTATTAAAATACCACTTCACGTAGAAATCTTCATATCGTCATAATCACTTGCCACTTATTGATTTATTTGAAGCAGAAATATAAAACAAGATATGGAGAGAAATTACGTCAAAAATGAACGCCAGGCGTATTAGGAATTTGCGAGGCTTATACCGTTTTACGTTTTTGGTTGTGAAATTGATATTTTTTAAATTATAATATAGGTCTAAGATAGGTCATAAGATATAATAGGTAGGATAATAGTCCTTTGTCCGATTTCTAAAAACCGTGTAGGGTTCAATTCCCTGTCGAAGAAGTTATTATTTTAAATTCTATTATTTATTTATTTTTTAATTATAGATAATGATAATAGTCCTTTGTCCGATTTCTAAAAACGGTGTAAAAGGGTTCTAATCCCAATCACAGAACACAGTTTTTTTTAAAATGTATAGTAAACTTTACTGACTTGACATACTTTTACGCAATATCTTCACATGAAGTATTATCTTCACAATTGCCAACACGGCTTCATATAACCAATAACAACCGAATCATATAGGGTGATCGAGAAATATAAATAGACCAATTGTTTGGGGAATTGCAATAATGGCCATTTCGGATTGAGCTTTCGTGCAATTTGTTGCCAAAGTTGCCATAACTATAATGTTGTCACTTTAAAATATTTCGTTTTCTTTCTTTTTTATGGCATGTTATGCACTGCAAAAATAAATTGGAGGTATACCTAGTGTTTGATGTAATGTTGTATGAAACAAAAAAAACTTATTTGTAAACGTATTATTTCATAATAGGTATACAAATGAAAAAGACGTATTTCGTAAGAGTACAAATGATTACATTATAAGAGAGCAACTATGTTTAAACCATAAGTAATTGAAAACGTGATATTTCAGTAACTTTAGATAGATATACAAAATATATTAAACAGTGTTATTACAGAATTACACAGTGTGTTTATTGTTAATAATATCAGCGTCTTCGAAAGTTGTCAAACAAGAAACATGACGAAATCGACAGGATTCTTCAACCCCTCACGAAATTGGGGCCACATTCTCCGATCGAAAAAAAATATTGCAAATATGTCGTCTCACCCTCACCCAGGGGTTCAAACCCCTGGTCCGTGACGTCACCGGTCACCGACCCGGCTTTGTCAGGGTCATCGACCCTGTGACGAGGGATTTTTGGCGATATTATCTATTTTGGGGTGCGGAATTGGGTGATATCGATCTGTTGATTTTGTGGCAAACGCGGAAATAAGTTTTAGAAGCAAAAACGAAGCTTGGAGATAAAACACCTACCGTTATTGCACTAATAGACTTTTTTAACAATATTAAGTGAAGTATTTTATTGTCTTTTTAAATAACACCACATATATGGAAACAGTCAGCTTAACACTTAGAATAACATGACTTTGTGAAAAAGTAAAATGCCATTTTACTTTTTCACAAAGTTGAATTTAATTAAGTAGAAACAACACTTCCATTGTATATCTTACGATTAATTTCTGTAGTATTTTTACATTACTTAGCGCCTCTTAACTATTTTATTTAGGTTATTGAAGATTTAGATCACGCAGATAAGATAACTATTTACTGTCTCAAAACCGTGTACAATAGTTATTATAAAATAAAATAATGGTTCAACAGTTTGCCCATTTCGGGCATACAATAATAATAAAGATGCAGTCTAAATTGATACAATACTAACATAATTTAGTTAGGAAGAATAATTGTAACGAGTAGTCAATTTATGAATTACAAAAATATTCGTACTCAAAACATTGATTGAAAGAAAGAATGACATTATTATTTTTAAATTTACTCCTTGTAATAGTTTTTCACGATTCGAATTCTGAAGAGTCGAACAAGCGAGACATAGATAGAGCTTTTGCTCGTAGCTATAAACCTCTACAATATTTATATTTGAGATGTATTGACTGCCTACGATATCTGACGTAAATTAAGAAAATAATAACATTAGTTTATTTTTTAAAGTAATAATTCATTCGCAAACACAGCTGATTAGACACCCTATACGAGCTTCAAAGCCAAAATTACCACAAGAAATATACCCCGCCAAATCTCCCTACTCTCAATAAAATAAAGAAAGGGATGAACTCATCAATCGATACCTGTCCCACGTTACCTTACCGGTCTATTAATAAATTTCCTCTAACCACCCCTCTTTCATAGGACAAAGGATAGGGAGCAGACATCAGGTATGGTTGGCAGGTATTTGATAATTCTATTGCAATCAATGCTCTTAAAAGGGTGGACTTTATAATAAAGAACGTTTCGGTGATGCGTTTAATATCAGAATCGTACTGATTTACAGAGCTCAAGGATTTGTTTGATTGATGAGGGCATCACAAGATGTACGTTATGTAAAGCCAACCATCGACCAAGAGTGATTTCGGTGAAATTATCTTTCGATGAAGAGTATTTCGATGAACCATTCTAAGTTCAGACGATGGTGATAAGTCAGCAAGCTGAAATAGGAGTGGGCAGGGCATGTGTGTAGGATACAACCGGATATATGGGCCTAAATCGTCACAAGATGGATACCATTGAGATCTTGTGACGATTTGGTCAGTATTGCGCTGTCTGTGAACAGTAATAGGTGGAAGAGTTTGGGAGAGGCCTTTGGCTAGGCCACAGCACTAGGATAAATCAAGCTAGTAAAAAAAGTTCAGAAGGCTATAACTAGGCTTAATAGAGATAAAGGGCGGCAAAAACATGCCAACGTAATAGGCAAACGAAGTAATAGTTCTTAACAAGAAATATATTTAATTTGTGTTGACTAAATAAGTAAATATTGATCTAATTGTTCCAACTTATGTCAATAGATATACTCCTACTAAAAATATAAATAGTCCTGATCAAAAAACCTGCTAGCGATTCAACCCTACTGTTTAGCATTCTATAATAGTCCACGCAATCATAGCGGTGTACAAACAAACAGACATCCCAGGTTGCCGGCGCGATTTGCCCGTATAATTAAGCTGTCTATACAGTACAGGTAGTGTGATCAAAAGCAGTCTGCGCCTAGACTATAGCTGGACTTTCACAGGGTTGCCATTACATACTTTAAAATTCGATTGCACATTTTTTGAGTAGTTTAAATACGCTCCCATTCGTGATGTCAGAGGTTATTTTAAAGTCGCCCCAGTAGCGGTAAAGATGGCCGAAAGCTAGTTAAGGTGATGAATATATCTTGTTTAAGAAGCTACTGATATACCTGAAAAGAAAAAAGGCAGAGGAAGACCGCCGGCCGAAGGGTGGACAACCGTCAATGAAGTATAGTGTTGTAAAAGGATTATATCTGACAAGTCGCATTTGATAAGGTGCTCGTAGCGCAGTGGTAGCAGCGCTTTGGTAGTGATACCGTAGTGAAGCAACCTACGGCGCGGTCGTGTTTGGATGGGTGACCATTCCGACCATATAAGTGACGTACATCACGAGCATCTCCGTGCTTCGGAAGGCACGTTAAGCCGTTGGTCCCGGCTAATATCGGTTGATATTAGTCGTTAAGCCTAGTCAGAGGCCTTGTGGGCGGCTTGATAACATCTGACAGCAGGGTTAGTCGCTTGCCTTGCAAACACCCCTCCATCAACCCGCACTAAGCCCACGTGGTAGAGTATGGCTCAAACTACCTCATAGTTGAGAGGCCTTTGCCCAGCAGTGGGATGTTACAGTTTAACTTTACTTTACTTACACCATATAATAACTGCCTCGGTGGCGCAGCGGTAGAAGGGTCGCACTTTGAAGCGACGGCTGCGCCAGAGGTCCCGGGTTCGATCCCCGGGTCGGGCCAAAAAATATATACCTGAGCTTTTCTGTTCAGAAATTCTTAGGGTAGCCCGGAGTTTGGAAGTTGGCGGTGTTTCACCCCCGTGCCTCGGAAAAGCACGTAAAGCCGTTGGTCCTGCGCCTGAACTCTCTCCGGTCGTGTCAGATTGCTGTCTCATCGGGCTATGAGAGTGAAAGGAATAGAGAGTGCACCTGTGTCTGCGCACACACTTGTGCACTATAATATGTCCCGCGCAGTCGGTTAGTCGTTGTGACTGGCCACCGTAGTTGAAATCGGCTAGGGGACTATTACTTACACAATTGTCATACACCTATGACCGGTCATGTAATTAAGACTTTATTTGATAAGGCCATTCGGTCATTTAATAAGGCATGGATTTTATATCTATACTCATACTATAAAGCTAAAGAGTTTGTTTGTTTGAACGCGCTTATCTCAGGAACTAATGAATCGATTTGGAAAAAAATAATTGTGTTGGATAGCTTATTAATTGATGACGGCCTTAGGCTATAAAACATCACGCTGCGGCGGGAGTGGAGGGAGCAAACTCAAAACGCGCGGACGCAGTCGCGGGGGACCGCTAGTATACAATATATAATTACCTTGACCTGGTCATAGCCCTCTAAAATGCTTTAATTCAGAGATATAATAATAATAATAAAGCCTTTTATTCCATAACTCTTAATAAATCACAATTCAAATGTTGTTAGTAGATGTTTGTGTTGACTTATTGCTAGTGTTAGTTTCAAGTTAAATAAATAAATCCTTTGGACATTCCCACACATCGCCATCTAGCCCCAAAGTAAGCTACTCAAAGCTTGTGTTATGGGTGCCAGACAACGGATATAATACTTTAATACTTTTTTGTTTGTAAATACATACATGATATACATAGAAAACACCTAGACCAATACAAACAGACATGTTCATGCACACAAACCCGCGTAGTAGGCGATTTCTCGACCACTACACCAGACGGGTCGTCTAATCGTCTAAGTTATATATTATTACTAGCGGTCCCCCCGTGACTTCGTCCGCGCGTTTTGAGTTTGCTCCCTCCCCTCCCGTCGCAGCGTCATGTTTTATATCCTAAAGCCTTTCTCGATAAATAAGCTATCCAACACAGAAATATTTTTTCAAATAGGTCCAGCAGTTCCTGAGATAAGCGTTCAAACAAACAAACTCTTCAGCTTTATAATATATTAGCGCAAGCGCACGTTGTACTTAAGCTGCGAACATTATTTTGGTGCGGAGTTATGTTAAAACTGTGATAGCTCCTAAGATATTTATTGAAATCAAATGATATAAAGGGCAACTTGGTTCTAAATGAAATGCTCGTGATGATGAATCTATTTATTTTGATAAGAATAAATACCTGTGTGTATAATACACCTCTAAAAATAATACATTATTTTTTTTACAAATTTATTAACATAAAAAAGGTTGTAGTAAGTCAACCATAAAAGATAGACATATGCTGTCGCGGACTTTATTATAGAACTCTTAATGCTGAACAATCCTGTCATACATGATTTCTGTGTAACTTAAGCGGTTTCCGCAGCGTATGCAGCGGAAGCTCTCAAAAGGAATATCTTTCTCTCGTTTTCGCAACATTTTTCATTCCTGCTGTGGTCTTATGAGTCGTATCTTTATGTTATATAGCCTAAAGCCTTCCTCGGTAAATGGACTATCCAACGTAAAAATAATTTTTCAAATCGGGCCAGTAGTTTTTGAGATTAGCGCGTTCAAACAAACAAACAAACAAACAAACTCTTCAGCTTTATAATATTAGTATAGATTATTTTCCATCTAGTCCAGTTTGTGGGCTAAGGACCCCGTTTTGGGTATAGGCCTCCTCCAGGTTTTTCCACCTTTCTCTATCTTGGGCCTGGTCTATCCAGTCTCCACCCACCGTCTGCACGATATCGTCAACCCACCGTTGCTGTGGTCTGCCGACCAAGGCTTGAAACCAGTTCAGGATATACCGGTATTATAACGGTTAAACCGGTTTTATCGTAAAATTCCGTTCCGGAGCGGAACCCAATAAGAGCGATACTGTGAACCCAAATAAACCGGTATATGCCTAGCCGCTTGCAACGATCGCAACACGACTTGTTTTTTGACCGAATATTCTTTATTCATCCGAATATTCATTAATTCGAGGTTTCACTGATAAAAAAGATTCTTCACAATTATTTCCGTGACCATTATATTGTTTAATAATGTAAGTAAAATTTTCAAAAATATGTCGAACAATTAACACTGTACGTATCTGATAGGATATACTTACAAACAAAATACGTTTTATTGAATAAAAACAAACGTCAGATGCGCTCACCGCTCGCAGATCTTAACAAAGCTCAGGTGGTTGTCCTGCGTGAACGAAAAGTTAAACCGGTTAATGAAAAATACCCATATTTTTCCAAACCGGTTTAAAAACCGGTTCAAAGGAACATAACCGTTTTCAATAAGTTCCACCTGTATTTTCGTTAAACCGGTTCAAAAAAATACCGGTTTCCAAGCCCTGCTGCCGACTCTTCTTTTGGCAGCAGGACCCTTCCATTTTGTGGTCTCTGTGGTCCACCTTTTGTCTGTGCAGCGTGCGATGTGACCAGCCCATTTCCATTTTATTGTTAGTGCGTGTATCAGTGCGTCTGTGATCTTTGTTTTCTGCCTTATGCTCTCGCTTCTTACTTTATTTATCAAAAAAATAAATAAAGTAAGAAGCGAGAGCATAAGGCAGAAATTCAGAGATATAATAATCCAAAATTATTATAATCTTTTATCAATGTTTATCAAAATCGCTATCTCACTGGACATATTTGTTTGCAAAACATTGCTGGTTGGAATTATTTTGTTAGAAAATAACAATTAATATATTCTTAACCATTTAGAATTGATGACTGTTTTCTGGCCTATATTTAAAAAAATGGTTCATTTACAAGCCACACCCGGTATGACCAAAATCAAGCAACCCTATACACCACCCCATCAATCAATACCTGTCTCTCATCATTTCATTAGTGGCCAAATAAATACATTTCTAGCTGATATCGAACCCTTTGCCGTGGACATAAGGCATATGTATTTTCGTTGTGGATATGACACTTTGTATGCTTCTGCTTTTGGTTGTATGTTATTGCAAAGAGCAATAGCATTGTTGGTACAGTCGCCGTCAGATATATCGGAGCAGACAAAGTGACCAAATACTTCTGAACAGTTTAAAATGTCAATAAGTTCCATACACTACAAGTTACCATTAATATCAGAACATTCATAACTTCATTAATATCTGAGCAGATGTTAGTCAATAACTTCTATACACACAACTAACCAATTATATCTGAACACTCACTTGCCTGAATTTATTTACTGCATGACACTTTCATGACAGTGATGACAATACAGAAAACTACAAAGCGTTGCAAACTGCCAGCGACATCTTACTATAATATAAACTATGAAAAGAGTTCCTATTTTGAAATAGAATTTATAGTTGAGATGGAAGCACTTCCTTCTGCAATTTTCCTCGATTGCTCAGATATTTAAGACCGACTGCGTAGATACATTTGACTTTATGAGTGTTCAGATATTATTGGTTAGTTGTGTGTATAGAAGTTATTGACTAACATCTGCTCAGATATTTATGAAGTAATGAATGTTCTGATATTAATGGTAACTTGTAGTGTATGGAACTTATTGACATTTTAAACTGTTCAGAAGTATTTGGTCACTTTGTCTGCTCCGATATATCTGACGGCGACTGTACTCTGATTTTTAAATAGACCATAATGACATTTGGTGGGATGCCACATATTCGTAATTTAAAAATAGTGATGTTCCCAAATAATTGACCAATGCTATTGTTATTCAATCTTTGCTTTTAAAAGATTTGAATAATTAAATAAATTAAGCTTGTATTTGCGTTGTGCAAAAGTTTATTAAAATGAAATACAACGGGGCTATTACAAAAAATCTACGAAAATAAAATCCGTTTCAAAATCATTCTGGTCTATCTCATTAAAAATCAGAGCAGAATGTCTAATAATGTCACCAAAATAAGTATATTTTTTCTTTCTTCGATATCATGAGCTCGACCGAAGTATTATCTCATTTCATTACGTATGCAAAGGTCTGTTATTGCTCTACAGCTAAAGGCTATCTATCCTACAGCAAAAGAAGATCTATCCAAAACTTTTCATACTCAAACGATTACAAAAATAAAATAATATACAACCTATGCCACCTAAAGGCGACAAGCGTGATATTTCAAAAAGTCATTTAAAGTTCTGGTATTCATCGATAGATGGAATTAACTTAAAAAAAAGTAAAAACCGACTTCAAAACCAAAATGCAAAGTGGTTAAAAGGATGGCACCGACTCCAAAAAGAAATTGTTTGCCTAAAATGGCTTCCTCCCCTTTTAAGGGTCAAGAGTTTATTTAAGACTTTTAAGTGCATTTTGGTTTTGAAGTCGGTTTTTACTTTTTTTAAAGTTAATTTTATTTCATAATTTTTAGTGAATGCAGAAGAGGGGGGATGGGGGTTGCACCTTATCTTATGACTCTATTTATTAAGAAGCTACTAATTACCTATAATAAGTTCTGTCATTATAATTACTGAACTCCTAAGCGTTAAGGAGTTCCACCATCAGCTTAGCTCGGCAAGATGTTGACTTTCAGACGTAACAACACGTCAACATTAAGATCCTTTTGAAAAAACACTATATGTGCCTTTAAAATTTGAGGGGTTCCCTCGATTACACCAAGATTCCATCATCAGATCCCAAATTAACAAAAATGGGACCAACTAAAAAGTATACCCTCTAGGTAGCCGAATTTTTTTTTCGAATCGGTCAACAAATGACTGAGATATGAGGTAATATAAATACAAAAAAAAAACATACAGTCGAATTGATAACCTCCTCCTTTTTTGAAGTCGGTTAAAAACTAAAAGTATCACCGCCAGAGTGGAGGGTGTTAGGTTATTTTCGTTACGGAATTTCTGGATTCGGTCGTCACGCTTAAGGCCCACGATAGCAGCTATGCAATAGCTTAATAAAAAATAATATTACTAGATATTTAATAATATTAATACTATTATTAATTTTACTAAATAATTATAAAAATTAAAATGTATTTACAAACTAAGACCAATATTGTACACCCAAAATACGCAAATTAACGCATTTGTATTTGTATTTGTATTTAGTTTTGAAGTACTCCCTTTTCTTCCGTCGCAGCGTAATGTTTAAAAGCATAAAGCCTGCATCAATAAATAAGCTATCGAACACAAATTTTTTTTTCAAATCGATTCATTATTTCCTGAGATTAGCGCGTTCAAACAAACACTCTTCAGCTTTAATATATTAGTAAAGATTTAACATTCATAACTTTGCTACAAATGCTCGCGCTCATCACAGATTCATTTTGACCCTTGCAGACTTCGAACCTGCGACCGTTGGCTTTGGTGTCAGGAGCGCCAACAACTACACTAGACGCGTCTTTAGACATAAACATAAAAAAACACAAGATTTTAATGTACACACACACATTAAGGCCGGATTTTTCCAACGTCATATTAGGAATATTCGTCGAATTAAATACAATACGCCTAAAAAAAATTCAAAAAAAAAAAATTCAAAATTACTTTATTTTGTACATAGGCTATTGCTAGCACTTATACACGTCCCAACATTGGCCCTACCACAGCTTCGGGACAATTGTGGGCTAGTGCTGAGAAGAAGCTGCGCAACAAACTCAGTCACTATTGTCAATGCCTCTTTTAAAAATATTACAATTAAATGTTCTTACAAGCTAGACCATACATTGTTATCGTTCATATAATCATTTATTCTATAATATCCTTTAGTCATTAAACATTATTTAACAATAGATTTGAATTTATGTAAAGGTAATTCAATTATATTTTGAGGCAATTTATTAAAGAAAGTAATACATCTTCCAATAAACGAGTGATTAACCTTCTGAAGTCTGAAGTTTGGAACGGCAAGTTTATTCTTGTTTCTAGTATTGAAATCATGTAAATCACTTTTTTTAGGAAATAAGTGCAAGTTTTTACGAACATAAATCAAATTTTCATAAATAAACTGTGAATATACTGTAAGTATCTTGACTTCTTTAAACAAATCCCTTAAAGAGTCGTCAGATTTGAGATTGTAAATAGCCCGTACAGCTCGCTTTTGCAGTATGAATATTGTTTCAATATCTGCAGCCGAGCCCCATAACAAGATACCATAAGACATGATACTATGAAAATAGCTAAAATAAACTAACCTTGCCGTTTCAACGTCAGTCAAAAGCCTTATCTTTCTTACTGCATAGGCAGCCGAACTTAGTTTCCCTGACAAAGTCTCGATATGTGGACCCCATTGAAGATTATGATCTACGGTTATTCCCAAAAACGTTGAGCTTTGTATAGTATCTAGTGGCTCATCTTTAACCATGATTTGCGTTGGGACTTGTCTGACATTAGGCATTGTAAATTTTATGCATTTGGTTTTACCCGGATTAAGCACTAAATTATTAACGGTGAACCAATGAAGCACCTGTGAAAGAGCACCATTTACATCAGGGATGCACAGACTTATTAAGACTAGGGGCCACTCGGGCAAATTATGAACTGATGGCGGGCCGCCAGAAGTATAGGTAATTAAAGACAATAAAGAATTGATAATTATGTATTAAAATTGAAAAAGAATTTATTAATTTGAAGCGTGGCACTGCATAGTGCTTACAATCTTTTTTATATTTGGCTCAAATTTACTTGTAGCAACACGTAAAACTGCTTCCAAACTTTCATTTGCAAGGCGGTTTCGATTTTTTGTTTTATTATTATTTAGTATTGAAAAGGTTTGTTCACATATATAGGTAGAACCAAATAAGCTGGCACATTTCAGAGCGTTTATGCGCAACTCTTTGTACGTATTTTTATCAATGCAGCGGTAAAAGTTCAGCAAGTCTCCTTCGTTGAATTTGTTGCGTAAATCTTGGTCGTTTTGAATGTCGATAATTTCTAACTGCATTGACTCTGGCGCATTTTCAACTGAAATCGTGAAAGGATTGCTGAATATGTCCAACAGAGGTTTCACTTTTTTAAACTCCGAAAATCTTTCTTGAAAAGATTGAATCAAAATATCTAGCTTTTCTACATAACTGAAATTAATCGCAGTTTTGTTGAATTTTTTAGCCATTTTCTTATAATTCGGAAAATGATTGTAATTTCCAGAATTCAATTGCGATCTGAAAAGTGTCAGCTTGCATTGAAAGGATGATACGTGAGCGTAGAGCTGGGATATCAGTTGATTTTTGCCTTGAAGCCGTGTGTTCAAGACATTCAAATGATTTGTAATGTCAACTAAAAAAGCCAAATCACACAACCAATCAGGATTTTTAAGTTCCGGGACATCCTTTTGCTTTTCCGCCAGAAATATTCCAATTTCTTCTATTAAATTTAGAAATCGTTCCAGGGTCAATCCACGACTTAGCCACCTTACTTCTGTATAATACAGTAAATCTCCATATTCGCTTTCGATGTCATCAAGGAATTGTTTGAATTGCCTGTGATTGAGTCCTCGTGATTTTATGAAATTTACAGTCGAAACTACCACTTTCATGACATTTTGAAATTCAATTTTTTTAGAACAGAGGGCTTCTTGGTTTATAATGCAGTGAAACTGCATGAGATCTTCAGCGTTTATGTTTTTTTCTTGCAGATGCTTTTTCAGCAAAGTAACTAGCCCAGAATTGACACCAATCATCGAAGGAGCACCGTCAGTGGCAACTCCCGATAATTTTGATAAGTCCAAATCAGTTTTTGAACACTCATCCAAAAGTACATTGAGTATATCAACTCCTCTGGTTTGACCTTTCAATGAACACATTCCTAACAACTCTTCTAAGACTTCAAAATCTTGAGTAACACCTCGTATGAATATGAGAAGTTGAGCTGTGGAAGTAATATCAGTGGATTCGTCGAGTGCTAATGAAAAAAATTCAATGATCTTAGTTTTTTCATTTAATTGTTCCGCAATATTACCTGACAAAGACATAATACGTCTTTGGATAGTCATACGATTCAGTTGAATTTTCTCAAACTTTTTTGCTGCTTCTGGACACATTTTCTTAGCGGCAATTTCTATGCATTCTTTTACAAAATCCCCATCATTGAAGGGGCGACTGCGCTTTGCTATCATTCGAGAAATTTCATAACTAACTTCTGTAGCTGTTTCTGAATCTTGGATGGGTTTTGTAAACATAGCTTGCTGACCAATAAGCTCCCGTTTTAAAGACAACATTTTTTGCTTTCTTAATTCGCCTGTAAACTTGGTAAAAGTAGGATGCTGCGTTTCATAGTGCCTTTTTACATTATATTCCTTTGCAATCGCAACAGAATTCTTGCAAATTAAACAAACGACTTTATTATGCGACCATACAAAAAAGTATTTCTCAGTCCAAATTTCTTGAAACTGCCGATTTTCATCTTTAACCTTACGTTTTTTACTAGGTCCTGGCTTGTCCATGTTGCGTTCTAATCCTGGCTAGGATTAACACAGCACCTAAAAACAATTACAGTACCTACTTAAATTACCCATCCTTTTTTAAATTAGCAAAAATAATTGATTTAAATAGGTAGGGAAACACTTATTAATAACAGAGTTTTACTTACGATTTCACAACACAATTATACACGGCACTTGACGGGAAATCTACGTTGAATGTGGATCAAAATATATGACACCGGCTAGTCGAGTTAAAATCTACACTAGAACTATTGACACTTCACTCAAATTAAAACCGAACTATGGGTCGCTGCGGTTAGCGTGGCTTTTATACCGCGCGTATAGAGTCGAAAACTGTCTGGAGAAATCTCGAAACCGACTCTGGAAGCTTCGTGTATCTACCTACGCGAGCAATCGGGAATTCGTGCACTTAAGAGCGCGCGCGCGAGATTCAAATTACTTTTCGAACATATTTTTTTTGGTTTTATTCTGGAATAGAATTCAATATTTTTCGAATGTACGAGAGTATTATTTTTGCTGTCGGCGGCCACCAGTATTCGACCGGCGGGCCGCAAGCGGCCCGCGGGCCGCGGTCTGTGCATCCCTGATTTACATCGTCAAAAGATTCTTTGGCCCTTGGAGTCTTAAAAATTAAGGAAGTATCATCTGCAAACAGTACTATTTCACATACATCATCGACAAAGTATGGAAGGTCATTTATATATATCAGAAACAACAACGGTCCCAATATCGATCCTTGGGGCACTCCCATTTTTAGAGGTGCTCCAGGAGACTCAGTTCCATTAATATAAACCTTTTGAGTTCTATCACTAACATAAGATTTCAATAAACCTAGCGCATCGATCGAAACGCCGTAATGTTGAAGTTTTTTCAATAAGGTCTCATGGTCTACACAATCAAATGCTTTAGAGAGGTCACAAAATACTCCTATAGCATCACACCTACCGTCGTATGCATCAAATACATGTTTCAAGAGAGCAACTCCAGCATCAGCAGTACTTCTACCTTTTGTAAAACCAAACTGTTTATTATGTAATAATTGATTAGCTGTGAAATGAAATAGAAGTTGATTAAAAATTATCTTTTCAAAAATTTTGCTAAGCACGGGTAAAATTGATATTGGTCGAAAGTTGGAGGGGTCGCATTTTTCTCCTGATTTAAAAAGTGGAACGATTTTACTAAATTTCATTAAATTGGAAACTTGCCTTCATCGGAGATCTGCCTTCTGGAGATGATGCAAGATCTTTGGTTGTTAATGTTGCAATATTAGTAAAGAAATTTTCAAAGATATTTGCAACCTCTAAATTAGAATTAACTATCTTACTTCCAACTTTTAAGGAAAACGAATGATCTTTTGTTTTGTTTTTACACGTTTCCTTGTTTATAATGTTCCAGGTAGCTTTCGCCTTATTCTTGGAACCGGTAACTATCCTTCGAATATGGTTAGACTTAGCCTGTGCACATACTTTTTTAAAGATTTTTGAGTAGTTCTTCACATATTCTATAATATGTGGGTCCTGGGTCTGTTCTTTAATATTATATAGTTCGTATAATTTATTCCTACTTTTATAAATACCAACTGTAGCCCATTCATTAAATTTAAACTTGACCTGATTTGACTTTACTGTTTTTTTTGTAAATATTTGATTATATTCGTTCTTTATCAAAGTGAATAAATCTTCATAAATTTTATCAGCGTTGTTACTATTACTGTGAATTAAAGATTGAATACCTTCGCAAATCTTACTTTTAAATCTGTCTATTCTATTATCAGTGATTGGCCTATAAACAATATCAAACGCGACTTTTTGTCCTCTGTGGTCGGACCTTAAACAATGTAAAATTGATTTATCAATTACTTTAATATTACAAAAAATGTTATCTAAGCACGTAGCTGTTGTAGGAGTCACTCTCGTAGGTTCATTAAAAACGTTCACTAAGTTAAAAGACTTAAAGAGACCAAGAAAACTCATTGACTGTTGCGTTTTTTTAAGTATATCTACATTATAATCACCGCATATTATCAAAGATTTCCTTTGCTTAGAAACTTTCGATAAGGCTATTTCCATTGTAGCTTCAAAAAGGCCGTAATCTGCATTGGGAGGACTGTATACGCTTATTATAATATATTGGTCTAACTCAACACATGGTACTAAGTTGAAAACGTCGCCTATTTGTCAGCAATCATTTAATTATTTATTTATTTAATCAAGTAATATGACTCATCATTTGTTAGTTATAAAGGACTTTAGGTTAAGTCCTTTATAACTAACAAATGATGTAACTATGTAAGTATCATTTTATTAATTGTATGAATTAATCTTTTTTTTGTAAGTAAATGTCATTTTAAAATCGTACATTTTATACTTACTCAGTCGGATAAGTCTTAACTGACTTATGGTGATTCTGATAGTTTCAACCATTTTTTAAAAAAAAACAGTTTGTAAAGCCAAAACATCATCCAGACATCAAAGACTAGCAAAAATCAATCCCCCTCCCAGACCAGAGGCTAGTTAGCACCCTTTATTAACCCTTTGAGCCCAGACTGCCGGACCACTTTATTAATCCGAGCTTCCAGTAATTTATGTTGCTATATTTGATATTTGGTTTAGAGACAGATTTTGGAGCCACGCTCGAAAAATTAGGTCCTTGTCTGTTTCCTTCGTTGAAAGCAAGCTTTTTTAGGTATAAGAAACATAATGTTTCAGTCCGTTACGTAAGGCAATAATAAATAGATCTCTTAGACCCGTTACACACTGCGACTTTAAGCATCGATGCAGTCGTGCGTTTTGAAAACGCGCTTCAGCATCGCGACTCACGCAATGAACAGATTTAAATTCGACCCGTCTGGTGTAGTGGTCGAGAAATCGCCTACTACGCAGCGGGTGCGGGTTCGATCCCCGCACAATACAAACATTTGTGTGCATGAACATGTCTGTTTGTATTGGTCTGGGTGTTTTCTATGTATATCATGTATGTATTTACAAAAAAAAAAAGTATTTAAGTATTATATCCGTTGTCTGGCACCCATAACACAAGCTTTGAGTAGCTTACTTTGGGGCTAGATGGCGATGTGTGGAAATGTCCAAAGGACATTTATTTATTTATTAAATTAGCCTCAATGCAGTCGCGTGATAGATGCTACCGCGTGTAAGTATCGATGTAGTCGCAAAAAATCAGTACATAATTCGATAATTTCCAGCTTCTGCATATTGTTTCTGCTTCTGCGGCTGTATCGATGCTAACGCGCGTTTGTATCGTTGCTAAAAGTACCGCATTGTGTAAAGGGTCTTAGGGCTGATATTTCAATAGTCATACAAGTAAATTAAGCGAAATAATTTTCAAAATGTCATTGCATATGAGTATCTGCAAATAAGGGCCGATTCAACCAACATTAGGTAAGACTTATCCGACTGAATAAGTGTAAATGAATGAGTATGAAATTTTCATAAATGGTAGCACAAATAGGAGACGTTTTTAAAATAAGCGTATTGTATTGTATTTGGCAAAAATTCTTTATCTGACGTTAGAAAAATAGGCCTAAAAGTTGATTTGACCAACGTCAGATAAGGAATAATCATCAATTATGATAAAAAACCTATTTGACAGCAATCATTTATGAAAATTACGTCTTGATATCGGACGTTTTATACTTTTTCGGCCGGATAAGTCCGATCTGACGTTGGTAATATTTGACGACCCGTCTGGTGTAGTGGTCGAGAAATCGCCCACTACGCAGTGGGTTGCGGGTTCGAGCCCCGCACAGTACAAACATTTGTGTGCATGAACATGTCTGTTTGTATTGGTCTGAGTGTTTTCTATGTATATCATGTATGTATTTACAAACAAAAAGTATTTAAGTATTCTATCCGTTGTCTGGCACCCATAACACAAGCTTTGAGTAGCTTACTTTGGGACTAGATGGCGATGTGTGGGAATGTCCAAAGGATATTTATATTTATTATTTATTTAATATTGACTCTAGTCATGTATCGTGACGTTTTCAAGTCTGTACTTTATTCGGCACATATTTTTATCTGAGTATTGAAAAATCAGCACTAAAGCACAAATACCGTTAAAGAATCAACGTTGTTTTTCCTAAACATACGGATATAGCCGCAGAAAGTCTAGCATTCGAATAAATCAATATACTCCTTTTGTACGCAACAACACCCTTTTAAAAGGACTGCTGACAAACCCAAACAAGGTACACCTACGCTCACAGACATGTGTGTTCGTAGATCACGCGATTACCACCCACCTACCTCTAAGACAAGAATGTGGTATTTATTTATTGTCCTTTTAGTTTCACCGTCATCGTTATCGGCCGCATGACTTTCACTGCTGAACGTAGACCTCCTCATGGTTTTCTTGGAACTTTCAGGGTTTTCAAAATTCACGGAATTTGTTTGCTCTACTATAGACTAGCCGTGGCAAACATAATATAGAAAGCTTGCTCAGAAGACACATGTTTGGATTGTAAACTAGTAAGATCAGGGCCCCTATTTTTGAATCACTCGCTTGGATATGGCGTGTGATTTGCATTTAAAAACGAATAAAAAACCAACGAAAATAACGTGAAATAAAGACGTAAGGACTCAAAAAATTGAGATATCCTTTTTCAGATCCCTTCTGTATGGATTTCTACTGATTTTCATTCCGAAATAGGACTTTAATTAATAAATATCATACGCCATTTGACGCGAGTAATTCAGAAATAGGGCCCCAGGAAACATTGACGCAGGTAATGAGTTTTTAGGGTTCCGTAGCCGAATGGCAAAATAACAGAACCCTTATAGTTTCGTCAAGTCTGTATGTCTGAAAAATATAACCAAAATATTGTGGTATTTTACTAAGTGGAAGGAATTGGATTCCCTAATTAACTTAAAGTTGGCACGGAACCCTCAATGCGCGGGTCCGACTCGCACTTGCCCGTTTTTTTTTACAAATTGATTTGTCGTCTTACTGAAGGCGATTTTATGATAGATCAGTCGTTCATCGAGAACATTAGTCCTTCCGAAGAGAATAATTCAATCATAATTTTGACATAAATATTATTAATTGATTTATTTGTCACTGATACTAAAGCGCTGTTTAAATAAAATGGTGTTAAAGAAAAAGATAAGAACTCATGTTACTTGACCAGATTAAATGAACATATGAAGATATGTGTAAGTATGCGTAAAAATACGGATTTGACCGTAAACAAAATATGAACTAACATGCTTAAGACTGGGCTTGTATATAAACAAATAAAATAAAATAGCTTTTATTGCTGTTATCTGGGGGCACGGCAGTGCCCCCACCAAGTCGAGCAAAAAAGCGTCACGGCCGTACCATCCTTTTCTCGAAGCAATTCAGACCATTTTCGACCCCCTATAACTTCGTTGTGGATAAAACTAGAAGACTGATATTTTCAGTAACCATGCAGCATTGTAAAGACGTGTAAATTCAATCGCCTGAAAACACATGTAAATTCAATTATTTAGTGCGATGGCCAAGTCACAATATATTTACATAAAATGCTGTTAATTCTTACGTACCTAACAACTTAATGCTTCGAGTACGGAGATTCCAGACACAATTGATGTTCAATTTTTATGGACCACGATCGTGGTCTTAGAGACTGGACGTATTAAGACAGAAAGTCGCTTAAGTAGAGACTGAATAAATTAATAACCGACTTGGTATTACATGGATCTCACAACTTTTTACCGTAGAACAACTGAGTTGCGAGACTTGGTTTTTTTGACAAGTATTGTTTTTGATGGGATCTATTATACAATCACTAATTGGTCAGATGCCTACATAACGATTACAACGCTAAAAATACTACAAACTAATTTCTGCTATACAAAATAAGTATATGTATATCAATTACTATCGACAACAGGATGTACGTCTGTAACAGCTTGTCTGTCAACAAAGGCCTCCTCAAACGATTGTTTAAGTGTCGGTGAATACTCGCGTCATCTACATAAATACATATCTACGCCTCCACCCTTGCACTTACCTATCAAAATGCGAGGGAGTGCACCCTATCAATCAATAAACTTACAAACTAATAGGCAACCAAATTGGGCCTTATCACAATAGGAATACAGCTGATTGCATTCTGAGGGCAGTCGCGAAGAAAATCGCTAGGCAGGTAAAGAAAATTGCGCTGTTTGTCACAATTATTTATTGGTTTTTAATTCAGTCATTTATTATAGTATGTTAGCTGTTTTTTTGTCATAAAATTTATTATTGGAACATACTACTTTTGAAAAGCATTAAAGAAACGGTTTCAAACAGTTTCTTAATTTAATTTATTAAGATTACGATTTTGTATTACTTCAGGTTTCAAGTTTATTTATTGAATAATATAATACAATACGTGTTTTTATAAACAAAGGGTAGGGTATAGCAATATCAACTGAAGACAAATAGGTGTTTAATCTTAATGACCAAATTGAATATTGCGTTGTTAAGTTGATTTTAAGTTAATTTTAAATTTAAGTTAAGGTATGTGAAACAAGGTATAAAACAATAATCCAAAATGTTTTTTTAACATGGTAAAAAATCAGGAGCGATTAGATAATTTTTATATTTATTTACCAAATCGAGAAGAAATTACAGAAACATTTATGAAAGCATTCTGAAACCACCGAGATTGTATTGACGCAACCTGAATCGACGTTTAAATCTATACTAATATTATAAAGCTGAAGAGTTTGTTTGTTTGTTTGTTTGTTTGTTTGAACGCGCTAATCTCAGAAACTACTGGCCCGATTTGAAAAATTATTTTTATGTTGGATAGTCCATTTATCGAGGAAGGCTTTAAGCTATATAACATAAAGATACGACTTACAAAACCACAGCAGCAATGAAAAATGTTGCGAAAACGGGAGAAAGATATTCCTTTTGAGAGCTTCCGCTGCGTACGCTGCGGAAACCGCTAAAGTTACACAAAAATCATGTATGACAGGATTGTTCAGCATTAAGAGTTCTATAATAAAGTCCGCGACAGCATAAGTCTATCTTTTATGGTTGACTTACTACAACCTTATTTATGTTAATAAATTTGTAAAAAAATAATTCATCATTTTTAGAGGTGTATTATACACACAGGTATTTATTCTTATCAAAATAAATACATTCATCATCACGAGCATTTCATTTAGAACAAAGTTGCCCTTTATATCATTTGATTCCAATAAATATCTTAGGAGCTATCACAGTTTTAACATAACTCCGCACCAAAATAATGTTCGCAGCTTAAGTACAACGTGCGCTTGCGCTAATTATATTATAAAGCTGAGTTTGTTGGTTTGAACGCGCTTATCTCAGGAACTGATAAACCGATTTGAAAAAATATTTTAATTAATTAATTAAAATTTCTGTGTTAGATAGCTTATTTAATGAGAAAGGCTGTAGGATATAAAACTTCACGCTGCGACGGGAGGGGAGGGAGCAAACTCAAAACGCGCGGACGAAGTCGCGGGGGACCGCTAGTATATTATAAAGCTGAAGAGTTTGTTTGTTTGAACGCGCTTATCTCAGGAACTGCTGGACCGATTTGAAAAAATATTTCTGTGTTGGATAGCTTATTTATCGAGAAAGGCTTTAGGATATAAAACATGACGCTGCGACGGGAGAGGGGAAAAAGCAAACTCAAAACGCGCGGACGAAGTCGCGGGGGACCGCTAGTTAAATAATAAAAGTAGGTAGTAGTCAAAAGTAAAGTTAGCTTGTAACGTCCCACTGCTGGAACAAGGCTTTACCTCAACTATGATATGGTTTGAGCACCACGCGGGTTTAGTGCGGGTTGGTGGAGGGGTGTTTGCAAGGCAAGCGATTAACCCTGCTGTCAGATGTTATCGAGCCGCCCATAAGACCTCTGGCTAAAAGTATAATAAATAAAATTACTAAATAATAGTTGTAGGAAATAATTTGAGTACGTTTGCCTACCATTAATTTGCAATTATTATTCCTTTTTCTAAAACTGTTCTTCACACCTGTACCTTTTTAATTATTACAGCCCCAATCCTTATTGTTTTCAAATCAAATTTAAATTTCAACCATATGAACATAAGTTTTGGGTTCAAACTTAATTGGCAGTTATTATTCAATTGATATTCAAAGGGATGAAAGTAGTATTGTCTATTTGTGGACAGATAATTATAAGCTTACGTTGCCATGGCAACGTGTAAATAACAATATAGCAGTCTAATAAGTATCCAGAGTGTAATTATGCAATTGAATAGCATACCGAAATAATTCAGTCTAGTGCAATGGTTCTCAATCTTTTTTGATGACGGAACCCTCTTGGAAATAGATATACTTGATGGTACACTACAATAAAACAATAGTTTTAAATATAGTAATCTTTATTATTAATTATAATAAAAGTACCTGCAATGTAACTTTTACTTATAACTTTCTTAAATTAACAAGTATTATAATAGAAGATATTGAAAAACACAAGTATGTATCGACGTTGGCATAGTTAAAGAGGTGTTTAGATTTTTGTCTAAATTTTTGAAGAACACACTCGAGTATCGCTAGTCTAGTGAGTGGAGCAATATTACTATTTTTAAATATTTTATTAACCTATTTCATCCCACTGCTGGGAAAAGGTCTCCCCTAACTCCTTCCATTGGTCTCCTGCATACTTAAAACAAACAAATACTATTTATTATTTGCATATTTCTCCTTAGTTATCTCAGCAAACGAACTGGGTGGGATGACTGCTTAAACAAACATTCAAACTCGTAAATTTTTTGGTAAGTTATTTAAGTTTTTTTTTATATAAAAATATTGGACACCAATCACATACAATGCTCTGATCCCAAAGTAAGTAGCTAATTGCACTTGTTATGGAAATCAGACACAACGGTGGTACCACAACACCCAGACCCGAGACAATATAGAAAATTTTGATTTCTATATTGACCCGACCGGGAATCGAACCAAGAACCTCGGAGCGGAGACGCCTTGATACCAGCGTGCTTAACCACTACACCACGGAGGTCATCAATATTTATTTACTGACAATTTTTTATTTGCCTGCGGCTCAAATAAAACAAGAAATAATAGTAAAATATCGTTTACTTTTATTAAATCTATGTAACAATCACATTACTTAGCTAAATGGTTACCCACTTCACACCTAAACGTCTCGACACCTGCAACAAGAAAAACATACAGATTCTATGTGAAATTTCATCAATATTAGGGCGATTGATGATTTATATTCCGTATACAGAGGTGGAATTGTGTAAAGCAATCGTATTCATTTGACAGTTCACAACGTACGGTATGATCTGTCAAACGCTTTGTTCTTTGCCGTTTGACAGATCATACCGTACGTTTTGAACTGTCAAAGGAATACGATTGCTTTACACAATTCCACCTCTGAATGTAAAAAAATACGAGCCAATTTCAAAAGTGTGGGTTTTTTTAGGGTTCCGTAGCCGAATGGCAAAAAACGGAACCCTTATAGTTTCGTTAAGTCTGTCTGTCTGTCCGTCTGTCTGTCCGTCCGTATGTCACACCCATTTTATTCTGTTACTATAATCATTACACAATTGAAATTTGGTAGGAAGATTTATCTTGTTAACCGCTAACCGATTCTCATACAAAAAATAAAAAATTATGACAGTTAAGGGGGGGCTCTCATACATGAAACTAAAACAAAAAAAAAATTTTTGTCAAACCTATGAGTGTGGGGTGTCTATGGATAGGTCTTTTAAAATAACATACAGGTTTCTAAAACCATTTTCTTTTAAAGTCTAACGTTTCATAGCTAGACGCTTCCAAAGTGGAAAAATGGGCGTCCCCCATCTAATTTCTAAACTAATCAAGTGTAAATTTTGAAAAAAATATATGATGTAGATCTTAATAAATACTTCCAACGAAAATTGGTTCGGACGGGATCGAACAAGTAGTTTTTGAGATATAGCACATTTTCAACAACCGCAAACATAACTTTGTACTTCATACAAACACTATGAAAAACAAAGTTATATTTGTAGTCAACAAAATATTGTGGTATTTTACTAAGTAGAATTAAATGGATTCCCTAATTCAATCAAAGTTGGCACGGAACCCTCAGTGCGCGAGTCCGACTCGCACTTGGCCGGTTTTTCATATTATTTAAAAAAGAACTCTATTAACATCATTGAATCTGGCTCGTAATTTTACTTATCACCCTGTAGAAGTACGGGCGAAGTCTCTCTTACGTAACCACTTTGCAACGAAAATCGCTTGCACAAAAGACGACGCAAGGTGCAAGCGAGTTTGGCTTAGATATCTTTGGTAAGATACCGCGACCGTTTGGTGTAATACCTACTTTCATAGGTAAACAAGTCAAAGGATTAGACACAACTCAAGTATAAATTGCACTTGAAAATAGCAACTGCGTCAGACTGTCCGAACCCCGTGTCTTACGCTATCCGGGCGTATGCCTCTGCCACTCGGCCACCAACACATTAGCAAGCCTGTTGAATTTTGCAAGTGCTTTCTTTACCGCGTAGGCTGCGTGACCTCATCTGTGTTGCGAGATTGATTGATTTGATCTCACAATATCCGAAGGAAATATTTTTACAAATATTTAACAATCGGTTAAGATAAAAGAGCCCAATTTATAATAAACACTAATAACAAAACACTATAAAAACAATCAAAAATATTATAAATTGGGTTCCTTCATAAATAATTATAAATATTTCTACCAAAAACAGCAATTTTCCGGTAAAGGGAGTTGTAATAAATCGTTGCATCTCTCTTTTCGTATTTTCGAACCCCGCTACATAGAAGCAAACTAAATACATTTTTTTTTATTAATATTGCAATACTTTTTAAGCTAAATTCTGAAGTCAAGTCTCTTGGAGTATTTCTGTAATCAAACATGAAACGACTCTGAGGCGGCCTACGAATATGTCCTAAGCTGTACCTTAAGTTGCTTCTTATTTATTTATTTATTAAGTGCACAATCAGATTACAGTCTTAACTTGCTTATAACTAAAAGATCTAAATTACAGACGAAACTCTAGTCCAACAATAGTGTACATAACATGATTTTAAAATTCCAAGCGTAGTGTGAAATTTAAAGATTGGAAGTTAAAATGAAATAATATTAGAAACAAAACAATACGTAAAGAATAATTTAACAAATCAGCAGATTCAATATTCGAGGGTGATTGAGAATACTTGGCTTTTATGATATCTGAGATGTTTTTTTTTTTTTGTACAGAGAAAACCTGCTAAACACGTCCACGTCATTGTTAGTTATTTTTAACTCGTTAAAGGCCCTACTCATTCTGACCACAGGATTGTAATATGAGGTATTATTTTTTAACACTAGCATTTCAAAGGTGCTAGGGCAGCGTGTCTTAGGAGCTGTGTAGATGTTAACTGTGGACAAGATCCGGGGCATCAATAGAAGAATGCAATATCAAGTAGTTAGACTTTGTAATAATTGTATCTTACCTTGGTGTGTTGTGACGTGTTTCCTCAGCGTCTTGATGCTCATGAACTGCTGTTGACAGATGCGACACCTATAGTGGTAGTCGAGCACCTGCCGACAAACAAATACGATTATACAGGGTGTTGTTTTGGTCAGCGACGAGCGACTGTACCAGCGGTGGCTGTAAACGATACTGATACCAAAAAAATGTTTTTTTTAAATGGAAAAATCCCACAAAATCATTTTTTTATGCGGTACAGCGATCGAGTCAAAACTACCAACACCAGGCAGCCTCTTCGTAGCTTACTAGCTACGGCGTAGTATTTCGTAGATAAGCGCTAGCTACGCGCTAGGGTGCGAGTTTTCCTATTCGTTTTGTATTTTTTTTAATGTTGTGAAGAGGTTTTCTTGTATGAAACTTGCTTAGAATTTAAAGATTTTTTTTTAGAACAAGCATAACTCATACTATCTTCCCTAAATTGGATGTCACTGACTGATTATTATTTAACCGACACACACAGACATAGAAATAAATTACATTACCATTGGAAATACCAGAAAAACAAAAAGGAAATGTATACATATATAAAACAAAAGCAAAGCCCCCAAGTTTGCCAAAAAGGTAAGTATGCCACGACACTGATTTTCAGCGGAAACCATTGCTAAGCGCCCGGTGTAAACACACACTTAAAGGAAATAAGCAGTAAAAAAATAAAAAAAGATTTATTATCAACTGGTAAAAATAAAAGAAAAAAATAATAACTCATAATTTAAAATTAACAAACAAACAGGACATGGTAACTACACTTGCAGCAATGATCATTATGATCATTCTGTCAACATATTGGCAAAACATAAATTACAAACGAATCAAATCCTATATAAAAAGCTTTGTTTTAATGATTTTTGTAACGACAACGAAATAAATGAATTGTGCTTGTAATATTATATTATCCTGTCGCTCTTTCTAACACACTGAAACTTGCTTCACTTCTATCTCTTTCCGCAGTGTATATCTTTTTCTCCTATCCTATTACTATTTCACTCTCTTTCTTTCCTTATAACCCTAAAGAGCATTATTGTCTGTGAGAAAAATTCGATATTTTCAAAAAGATTTAAATTATTTGATATCGTCTGCGTTTTATGTGTCTACTCTGTTTTCTTCGTCATCATTCATCAAACTGCAATACAAAAGACCGACATAACACTATAAAAAGTGGAGGAATTACAAAGTTTCACAAAATTAAAATAATAAAAAATAATATCTGTAAAACTACGCAAATTCGGCGCAAGTGAGCCTTAATAATAGTACATTATGCTACAAGTGTGCTAAGTTGACCATTATACACAAGGCGGTATTGAGTGCGCCATAAGAAAGCCGCGTATATTATGGTCACAGGCACACGTGTTTCATACGACGTTTTTCAACACACTTGCGAGGAAAAAACAAAACTCAAAGAGTAAAGTAAGTATGCCAAACTCCAATCATTTACGAAAAATGGCGCATTGTTTTTTTCTTGCCGCGATACCGATGCGCGCGCAAGGTATTGGCGCGAACTAGATCGGCCAACAGCCAAGATTAAAAATGTAGGTAATAATTCATGTTTATAACACAAATTACAGAAAAAATTCAAATGAATTTGAGTTATTTTTTAGTAATAAAGCTGGATTTACCATTTATTGAAATAAATATGTAGATACTGATTTTTCGCATACATACTGTTTGTTGCTAAAATGAAAGTTATAACCCGACTAAATTATATCGCTTCTTCTTCTTACTTACGACTTGGTACTAGGGTACAAATGTAAATTGGTCGGGTTAATAAAGAAAAGGCACTAGTGCAATAATATACTGAAAAAGCACGCTTGTTTAATATCTAGGATTATGAGCTAAAAATCGGTGGAATAAAAACGTCATTTTGAGCAAGTGTGTTGAAAAAATAATTAACTATACACGTACCTTGGCGAGAGAGGCAGCGACTTGCTTGCTCTTAGCTCGAACTTCTGCGGCGGGATGAATCTTCATATGCGTGAGGAGATTGTACACACTGACGCTATTGCGACCACAGACTGCACATTTAATGGGCACTGGAAAATTGAAATATTATACCTTGTTATGTGTGAATCTATACGATTATTATAAAGCTGAAGAGTTTGTTTGTTTGTTTGTTTGAACACACTTATCTCAGGAACTTCTAGACCGATTTGTAAAATATTTTTTTATCCTGAATAGCACATTTATCGAGGAAGGGCAACTATCGCTGCAAACTCTGGCCATCAAATACACTCAGAGTGGGTAAATCAGAGTTTAACAAGTTACTTTTCACATTCATAAAGATTAAATAAGAAACCAAAAATTTGCGCACGGGCGGGACTTGAACCAGCAACTTCTTGGCTAACCGGGCCAAACGCTCTACCAATTGAGCTACCGTGCTGTCTGTCCGACCGCGCGTAATTTCTGGTCTCTTATGGATACGTCATTACGCGTGACGTTTAGCGCCATCTACCCGTCTGTTTATGCAACAGTGGGCCAAATAGTTATTCTAAAAAATTACACTGTATAAAACAGTGTCATTTTCAGTGTTAAAAGCATTCTAAACCATAAGTTACTTTTCAGACATAACACCCTGTATAAAATTACCTTCAGACTTATCCTCCCCGTTCTTCTTGGTACCTCGCCAGGACACCTGGTAGCATGGGGCGCAAATCTTGCATACCACTACTTCTTTTAATGTTTTCTTGGGCTCATCGTCTCCGGTAAGAGACTTGTTTGGACTGCAACATCAATATATTAATAGACATATTGCCATTTAGTAAAAGCTCTTTCAGATTAAAGGTTTTTTTTATTATTTATAAACATATTCTATGGTGTCAATTCTATATTATGTGTACTATAATAGGTGCACTTCTGCTAATATGGACTAAATGAGTGCAGCAAATAAACGATTATGTAGTTTAACAAAAAGTTTATCTTATACAAGTTATACAACACTTCATTTTAATTAGTACAAAAGTTTTATTTATTTATTTATTATATTTATTTATTTAACTTATACTATCATTACAGGATTTATCACCCAATGCGACAGTACAGCCATATGCTTATTTAACCACAAAGTATTACACAAAGTTTCTATTTAATTAATTATTATAACAAATTACCGCTAGTGCTACTCTGTTAAATTCACTCAGGGTACAAATTAATTAAGTTAGTAATATTTAGAAAATATGACCAAAATTTGGTGGAATTTTGAGATATAAACCAAAGTGAACGTGAACCACTTTGTTTTTTATAAATATTATTAAATTATGCCTTCGTAAACAAGAACTACCATAATCCCACAAGCGTATGAAAACAAGTCACAATAGATATTCTATTGTTATGCGGTTGCCTGCAACTGCTCGGGTTTTGAAGCATTAATTAGCCATTAAAAGTTTAAAAGTTTTGTACAAATTTTAATGCAGTGGTGTTTAAAAATGGCACTTCCCGAATAAGCATCATTTGTTTTGCTACAGGTAGTAAAAATATATGTTTTCATTTAAAATTTGCCACTTACTCTGGAACAAACTTATAAACAGCAGATGTCTTTTCTTGTGGCTTATAAACAACAAGTGTATTTCCATCTTTATGATCCTCCTTTGTCAATATTGTCTCAGTAACTGTTCGGTACTTGTTATTGTTTTTACAGATGATATACGACTTCAGGAGTTTCTTTTCCCTGTATTTAGGCAGAATGCTCTGAAAGATCTCAGATTTTTTTAATCCTTCTGTGTCTTCAACACAAATTTTACTCCAAACTGCTGTTTCTTGTTTACCTGTAATGTAAATATAAATAAAGCTGAAATATAAAATAAGATACACGCAAATAATAGTGCTTCTCTGCCTTTAGTACATTGAACACAATATTATGTGACACATGTGTGCTTAGCCCAAAGGTAACGTCATAAGTCCTTTTGTGTAAGAAATAGTGTACGGACAACAGCACATCAAGGTAAATACTGTGGTATCTTATGCAGATGTAATAAGAGCTAGTTTGTAACAAAAGTGGGTAACCTGGTGTGCTGGCGACTGTACATAGCACAAACCTGTTTCTTTATGCACTACATTCCTTAGCACAACAGTACGTGATGAGCTCTTCGCCTTGGCTTTTTCAGGTCTCAACAAGGCATCGGCATTTCTAAAGTGTTCCAAACACATGTTATTCCAGTTCCTCACTCTCTGCAAATCGCTATTCGTGTTGATTATCGCTCGTACAGGCAAACACAATGGATCATCGTAGTCGGGAATGCGAATATCCAACTTCTTACGAGCATTTATATCGTCTATTGAGATCGCTTTTTTACCTGTATTTGTTATAAAAGTGTTTGTTGGAAAAACTTGATTCCAGCGCGCAACTTTGCGAGTGGGTGTAACGTTTGGCTTTTTCTTCTTCTTTGCTAACTCAAGGGCTTGGAGATCCTCCCTGGGGTCATAATCAGAGTCGTCTTCTTCCACTTTAGCTTTACGCTTTCTTTTTCTTTCTAGCTCACGTTCGACAAGCAAGCTTCGCTCTTGAATTAAAGGAGAAAAGTTCCGAGTAGCAGCAGCAGTTATGGGCCTGTAAGTATTGGTAACTGTGCTGGTATTTACGGAGGAGTTATTCAATGGTTGCACGCACTGCTGGACTATCTCCTCGTCTTCATCAAGATATTCTATCTCACATTCAGTTTCAGTCATTTTACAATTCGGATATATTTCAATTTATTGTTTTGTTTATAGAAAAAAACACGTACTTTTTGAGGTTATAAATCTGTGCGAAATTATGGGTGCGTTCCGTTTTGCGCCAATATCACTGTTAGCACTGTGAGCGTCAAAAGCCGTTCCGATTTGATTAGCGTGCTGACAGCGCTGTTGACGCGATTTCATTTCGGAACGGCTTTAGATACATTTGCTGCTCTTGGAAGGAAAAAGACGTCAAATGCGTCAATGTGACAGTCCGCTCATAGACGCTCACGGTGCTAACGGAGCAAAACGATTGCACTGTGAACGCAAGATGGCGGTGATAGTGACGTCAGCCGTGACGTCACTAAAGCTATCGTTGACTCGCTAACGCCAAATCGGAACGGTTTGTAAGCGCGATATCAGTGATATTTTCGCTGTCAGCGCAATACGGAACGCAGCCTATAAAAGATTGACATAACAGAAAAATCGTTCGGAAACTCGTGAAGTGAAAAAACAGTAGGTCGTGTGGATTGCGTAGTGTGGTGGTGACTTCAACGTAGGCGGGGGGACAGATCCATATAATTGACATTTACATAAAAAACCGGCCAAGTGCGAGTCAGACTCGCGCACTGAAAGTTCCGTGCCAACTTTAACTGAATTAGGGAATCCACTTACATCTACTTAGTATTTAGTTGACTGCAAATATAACTTTGTTTTTCATAGTGTTTGTATGAAATACAAAGTTATGTTTGCGGTTGTTGAAAATGTGCTATATCTCAAAAACTTCTCGTTCAATCCCGTCCAAACCAATTTTCGTTGAAAGTATTTGTTAAGGTCTACATCATTTATTTTTCTCAAAATTTACACTTGCTTGGTTTAGAATTTAGATGGGGGGGGGACGCCCATTTTACCACTTTGGAAGCGTGTAGCTATTGAAACGTTAGACTTAAAAAGAAAATGGTTTTAGAAACCTCAATGTCATTTTAAAAGACCTATCTATAGATACCTCACACGCATAGGTTTGATTATTTTTTTTTTTTAAAAAAAGATAGCTCCTAAGATATTCATTGAAATCAAATGATATAAAGGGAAACTTGGTTCTAAATGAAATGCTCGTGATGATGAATGTATTTATTTTGATAAGAATAAATACATGTGTGTTTAATACACCTCTATAAATAATGCATTATTTTTTTACAAATTTATTAACATAAAAAAGGTTGTAGTAAGTCAACCATAAAAGATAGACATATGCTGTCGCGGACTTTATTATAGAACTCTTAATGCTGAACAATCCTGTCATACATGATTTTTGTGTAACTTAAGCGGTTTCCGCAGCGTATGCACCGGAAGCTCTCAAAAGGAATATCTTTCTCCCGTTTTCGCAACATTTTTTCATTTCTGCTGTGGTCTTATGAGTCGTATCTTTATGTTATATAGCTTAATACCTTCCTCGATAAATGGACTATCCAACGTAAAAAAAACATTTCAAATCGGGCCAGTAGTTTTTGAGATTAGCGCGTTCAAACAAACAAACTCTTCAGCTTTATAATATTAGTATAGATTTGGCCATTTTACTTAGGGTATTTTTTTTGTTTTAGTGCTGTTCTGATGCACTAAGGCTAAGTATTGAGAAAAACGCGTTACAACAATCTAGTTGAAACTAAAACTCAAACTTAAAAGGTAATTTGCACATAATATAGGATAATATGTGACGAGTTGCCACTTGACTTTATGTGTAAGTGTTTTTACTAGATAACATCCTGTAAACGATTGATAGGAATACCCTATGACGATAATGCTGTTGACTTCTGAAGTTCTGAATCATATTTTTTATTACCAAAGACATGCTGAATTTCATTCTCTCGTTGCGAATTACACGCGTCAGTTTCTTGTCGACTAACAAATAATATCGTGCATAAACATTTTTTTTAGTTCATTTTAATCGCAATAAATGCGTTATATGCAGTTAGTTTAAGAGTCATGAAAATGTAAACTTTATTTTGCAAGTTAAAATGATAACTTATCAGATTTTTTAGAAAAAGGAACTTTAGGATAGGGTTACTTTAGGAAAGGAAAGGAAAGGAAAGGAAGAAGGAATTGCTTTTCTATTGGTTAGTTATAAAGAAAGGAAGTTGAAACTACAGTTTATTTTTTTCTTATATTTCAGATGTCCGCAACAATTTTAGTCGTAGGTATTCGGTGCTTTCAATTTCGTCCATCAAAATTTTGCTCCTAACAAAACCTATTTAGAATTAACTAGCGGTCCCCCGCGACTTCGTCCGCGCGTTTTGAGTTTGCTCCCTCCCCTCCCGTCGCAGCGTGATTTTTTTTTATCCTAAAGCCTTTCTCAATAAAAAAAACTATCTAACACAGAAATATTTTTTCAAATCGGTTCAGCAGTTCCTGAGAGAAGCGCGTTCAAACAAACAAACTCTTCAGCTTTATAATATAATTAGCGCAAGCGCACGTTGTACTTAATCTGCGAACATTATTTTGGTGCGGAGTTATGTTAAAACTGTGATAGCTCCTAAGATATTTATTGGAATCAAATGATATAAAGGGCAACTTTGTTCTTAATGAAATGCTCGTGATGATGAATGTATTTATTTTGATAAGAATAAATACCTGTGTGTATAATACACCTTTAAAAATGATGCATTATTTTTTAACAAATTTATTAACATAAAAAAGGTTTTAGTAAGTCAACCATAAAAGATAGACTTATGCTGTCGCGGACTTTATTATAGAACTCTTAATGCTGAACAATCTTGTCATACATGATTTTTGTGTAACTTTAGCGGTTTCCGCAGCGTACGCAGCGGAAAGCTTTCAAAAGGAATATCTTTCTCCCGTTTTCGCAACATTTTTCATTGCTGCTGTGGTCTTGTGAGTCGTATCTTTATGTTATATAGCTTAAAGCCTTCCTCGATAAATGGACTATCTAACATAAAAATAATTTTTCAAATCGGACCAGTAGTTTCTGAGATTAGCGCGTTCAAACAAACAAACAAACAAACAAACAAACAAACTCTTCAGCTTTATAATATTAGTATAGATTTCATTCCCTGCAATAGCCGTAGTTTGCGGCTGTGTTCTGTTTTTGATATCACTATTTGGATGTTGTGGAGTGATTGCTGAAAAAATATCTCTACTTTTTGTGGTAAGTACTTCAATAGAAAATTAATTATTGATGATAGAAGACATCCTGAAGCATGAAAATAAGTTGTGGTGTTCGAAACATCTTCAATTCAACTTTTTTTCAGTATATCATGTTAATGTTACTATTACTGTCTGGTACAATTTACATAACTATACAAGTATCTGTGAATGATTTCTCCATCTTGATAGAAGATTCACTGAATGATATTTTGTTTCAAGACTCTAGCACAAGAGAAACGTTTTTGCTACTGGAGATTATGGTGAGTCTTGTTATACTTATACTTCAACACCCAAGCAGTCGTATGAGACCGCATAACAATAGAATATCTATTGTGTCTCGTTCACATACGCTTGAGGGATAAGTACAGTCATAACGTTGACTACGAATATTTTGACTTCCATGTGCACAATCAAAATACTTCGTGATTTGAATCCGTAATTCATTTTGTGCTTTATCCATGATATGTACCTAGAGTTGTAAGTGCAATGTATCCCACCAAAGTATGCAGTAGCATTCCGGTAGACTACTGTAGACTTCGGAATCCTTACATAAGGTACCACACCAACTTTCGTAGATTTCATTTAATTGTATCACCAATTATTTATGTGAGAAATAAATGTTCTTGAATCTAAATTTGAAATAAATCACAGTCATTTGTACTATAATAGTGATTATTACTTATTTTTAGTTAAATAAGTTTAATTTCAAACATAATATATATAAGAAATATTTTGGTATAAACAGTCACGGTAAAAAGGTATTTAGGAAGTAAAAGAGGATTTTCTTTTCACTTTAAAACGATTGCGAGAGTTGGTTGGTATGTCACAATTGGTACTTTAACTTGCGAATTTTAAATAAAGGTTATCTACGAAAGCTACTTTGTTTGTATGCCGCAGTATTCCGTATCCTACCGGAAAAAATCCGTGCGTTTTAGTAGGCTACGGTAGACTTAAAACACTAAGTATACCATACCTTCAACATTCCTTGCCTAAAAAATACCTATATTTAATAGACATTTTTTTCCATTTAATTACTTGCATTGCACATTTTACAGTTTACCTGCTGTGGGACCACGGGCGCCGCCGCTTATGAAAATGCGAACTTGACGATACCAATAATTTGCTGCCCTGAGCCAGATTTATCGCAAACTATGTTCCAAAAAAAGTGCCTATCCTGGATGCAAACAAGTTTTCATAAATATTGTTTCTTCAGTTTATAATGGCTTGCTCTATGCAGTGATCTCCGTATCAGTCACTGAGGTAAATGCAGACAATTTTTTTTTAAATTTAATTCCCGGGCACTTAAGCAACCGCTTGTAATAGTAAGTTTTTACCCCTTTTCAGGCTGTAGGTGTAGTTTTTGCTGCGTACCTAATTTACATCTTGTATAAATAGCAGAAAAACACTTCTGATTATTATTACTACGAAGCACTGAACAATAAATTATTATAGAGACCATTCTTCTTCAGTTTTCATTCAACCTAAACACGGTCTAAATGTCTTTTTCGGCGCTGATGTATGAGTACATGGATCCTGGAGAGACTGCTTGTACAAATTCAAGTCATGTATTAGCTGGTGGAACTGAACAGTTTATATTTTTTTTTAATAAAATTTAAATGAAGTAAAGAAGAAATATGCGTTCATGTTCACATACCACTATATGAAGGAAAGTTTGAACTCCGGTCTCCGATGTAGCTGGCAGAGCAGCGCTATCCTTTGTGTGTGTGGTTGTAGTATTTAGCGATTTCCGAACGTATATGAGGATATGACCATAGATTAAGAATCCTCCGACGTCATAGATAGATAGTAAAAAAAGTAAAATAATTTTGTCAACATGTCGGACAAGTTAGTATTTTGCAAAATAATTTATTTTTATAGATTTTGTGTTTTTTTTTAAATTATATGTTTTTCGTCACGCTTGATCGTGTTCAATATATTTTATTCATAAATTTTAGTAATCAGAAGTGTTTCATAGCATAGAAATCGTGTTAAATTTGTGGCGTCACATGGTGTTTGGATACCCTTCAGTTTTATCCTGTTTACTTGCAGTGAAGACTTGCTAGGCGACGATCTGGGTGATCATAGCCTTGCAGACTACAATCTTGGTAATGAGGAGGAGGATCAGCTCCTCGCTGACGACTATGAGCCGAGTTCTTCGCAAAACGTACCCGTTTCTGTGGGACCCAGCTATGGAGCGGGCACAGACCTGGTTTCACCAGATTATCCTGGACCCAACTTGGAATACAGTGCTCAGGTCAGTGATTTTATTGTACTGTTTGTATTCTAAATCGTATATTTCTTTACTCTTTAATTTTTCCCTTGTTGAGTTTCATAGTGTTAGGAAATAGTGAGTAAACCAAGACTGTGCAAAAAATGACGGAAAATGTCGCACGCAATATATAATAATAGGGCTATTTGACTTGTCTTATTCGGTTGAACTGCTGAAAAGTTGGATATTATTATCTGCTCTCAAATTTTGAATTTTGCTGTAGATACAGAACTTTTGTTTTTCTTCCCCAGCCAATACCCTACCAGCCAGCAGAGACAGAGTGTGTGGTCCCCAACATAACAGTTGAAGTTCCAAATACTCCGGTACAGGACCACTCTACATATGCACCATATGAACCTCCCGCTTATGAGGTTGAACATGCTGTGGTGCCGCCGGCTATTGTAAGTTTATCTTATAGTCCGTTTTTCTTTGCTAATTGCATAATGTAAATAATCTTATTATGACTTTTAAAATAATGCCAGTAAATAAAATTCATTTAATATTTGATTCAGAGCTAAACAAAAACCACATAACCAAAAAATCTCATTTTAAAAGTAAATGAATCCATACAGTACCCTCTTGCTAATCCGCCACAAAAAAATCTGGACTACCAGCAGATTACTGAAAAAGCAGATTATAATGAACAGAAACATCAAATTGAGGAAAACAATAAACATAGTAATTTTTTAATTTGTACTTATGAAGGTTAATATGTTCATATGTATTAAAATATATGTATTAAATAGTTTTAGTTTCATGTATGGGAGCCCCCCCTTAAATGTCATTATTTTTTATTTTTTGTATGAGAATCGTAAAGCGGTTAACAAGATACATACTCCTACCAAATTTCAACAGTGTGATGCTTACAGTTAGAGAATAAAATGGGTGTGACATACGGACGGACAGACAGACAAACAGACTTGACGAAACTATAAGGGTTCCGTTTTTTGCCATTCAGCTACGGAACCCTAAAAATACTGCTCTAATTTGCCTTGTTTTTTTACCGGAATAAGTCTTCTAAATAAATCTTTTGCATCAAAGTTAAAGTTTCGCAGTAGGTTGTGATGAAGAGGAAGCCATTTTGAATTGTTTATGAATGTCACGAAAGAAGAGTGCAGAGCGCGACCTTTTACCTTGGTTCTAAGTGGTGGACTAAAGAGCAGTAGATTATGTTCAGGCGGCGAAGTATAGAACTGAGTTCGTTATTAGAATGAAAGAGTGGGAAGTGAATGCTTGGCGACGGATTACCGAACTGAACTTGTTCTAAAACAGCAGATTGCAGAGAGTGTACCTAACATCAACTTGCAAAAAATGGGTGGATTATAGTAGACAACTAGCGAGAGGGTACTGAGGGTATCATTTCTGAACGACTGTACCAATTTCGCTAATTCCTTTTTTTTGTTGTGTTTTTTATTGACAGTAGAAGGAACTTATGAAAGAAAAAAATAATGACTGGAAAATTAACAAATTTAAGGGTATCTTCTTTCTTACCCAGGCAAAACGAAGTTCACCGGGTCCGCTAGTTTATATTTATTTTATTAACTGGGCAAAGAGCAATAATGTAAATTTTGTTTTCCCTTACAGCCTGCTGCACCAATAGAATCGCCACAGATAGTCCCATCTGATGAACCACCAAACGTTTCCAGTAAGTTGAACAAATATTGCGCAGTTTTAAAACACACACTACATATTTGCCTTGCTTAATGTTAATTACTGTAGCATTGTCACCCATACTGCATTGATATAAAGCTCCAAGCAACATTGTATATTATTAAAATATGCTAGTTGACCAATTTCAGAAACTAGATAATACTTAACATTACTCTTAGTAAATATATTAATGAAAAACTGTGATGATGATTTAATAATGATGTTTGAAAAAAATCTATTTGAATTAGTCATAAAATTGCTCGAAATTATATGGCGTCCTTAATGACGCTACTGCGTCGGATAAATTCCTGACGGAAAAAAAAAACTTATTTTGATGTTGTAATAGACAACTCTTCATAGGAGTTGTTAGTTAGCTCGTTTTCATATCATAATTGTCTACTATGACATCAAAACAAGCCCGCCATCGTGAAAGGCGTGACGTAACATCCTTTGATTGGCGTTTATGGTCACGTGACCAAATGTGTGTTTTGGACAAACCTAATTATTTAAATGATTAATAATACTAAATTAAATTCATAAATGAATTGGGTTTTTGATATCTCCATACTAAAATATTAACACAATTGAGGTTTGAAGCAAAACTGATTTATTCATATGAAATGTTTATCTACCTACATTAGATTCATATTTGATTTGTCATACCCCATATTTTCATACATTACATACCTTCCCTTTATAAATAAAAACAAACTTTAAAGAAAACAATAATTATAAGATTCTAACATACAAGCGTGACCGATATAAGGATTGGTCTCAGCTTTTGTTTGTTGGGTTTTCCAAGTCTCCTGGCAGTACTAATCTCCCATTTGTCCCAGTTTTCACTGCTGTCTTTGCTTGTTGTGTTGAATGCATCTAAAACTAGAGACACCAATTCGGAGTAGCTTCCTTCAGTTTCTTTAACCCCATGCAGGATTATATTATTTTTTCTGGCACCTCTCTCTAGTTGTTGAATTTTCGATTTTAGCAATTTTACTTCTTCCTTGAGTTCCTGATTTTCTTGCACTATCGGCTTGAGTTTCTCATCTATTTTGTTAACCAAGCTTTTGCTTACATTTTCCGTTATTGTTATTGTTTGCTTTTCGAATTGTTCTTCCGCTTGTATGGAGAAAGATAGACCTTTTCAAAAATAAAAAAACTGCTCCCCGAAAACATATACATTACGGAGGACTTCCCGAAAGATGTCATGGACAAAAGGAAAGCTCTCAAGATTCAACAACAAGAAGAGATTAGTAATGGAAAACAAGCGTATATCCAATATGACAAATTAATAGTAAAAGAGAAACCCACAGAAAATAAACGTAAGAGGTCACCTACTAAATCACCTCCCACCTCACAAAGCAATAACATAACAGCACCCAAGAAAATAAATAGAAGATACGATATGTTTCGCCAAAGAACAAATTCAAACAGTATGTAAGAATACAAAAAACATTGAAACCACCGGAACTCACACATATTCTAAAACTAAATTACATAAAAAAATATCACTCCCCAAGCCGATTGGTCATCGTGGGGATTGCGACCACCACCCTCTAGCTACCGCTAAACAATATAACCCCCCAAACAAAAACTATAATGCATCAAATGCCCATCAAATGAAAATCTACTTAGCATCTTTAAATGTTACGACACTAAGATCAGAAGAAAAATTGACCGAACTAACACATGCTTTAAAGCAAATCAACTGGGACATTCTCGGCTTAAGCGAAGTAAGAAGAATGGGGGAGAAGATAGAAGCCCACGCTGATTACATATTATACCATATAGGCCAAACCCCAGGCAGTTACGGAGTAGGGTTCCTCATTAAAAAATATCTAGAAAGTTGCACTATCGGATTTGTGGGCACATCAGAACGCGTCGCACTACTGAATATAAAACCACCCGGGATGAAAGAACCATGGTCTATTCTACAAGTTTATTCACCGACGGAACAAGCAGATGAAGAGCATGTTGAAAAGTTCTACCAAGATATCAGGGAAACGCTATGTGCACACGCCCACAAGAACCAGATAATAATGGGGGATTTCAACGGTCAAATCGGGACAAGACGGCCTGAAGAAACATCAATACTAGGCAACTATACATATAGCAACAAACCTAGAAGCAACAATGGAGACAAAATCATAAACCTTGCTCAAGAAAATAATTACACTATTCTGAATACTGTCTTCAAGAAAAATAAAAGGAAAATGTGGACCTGGATTTCCCCTGATGGAAATACAAAGAATGAAATCGACTTCATAATGACCAATAGAACCACCAACTTTTCAAATTTTGATGTAATAGGCAAACTCAATTTCAACACAAATCACAGGGTGGTCAGGGCAGAACTACAAAGCACCCAATCAAAGCAACCAAGACCAAGAAGTGACCCCAGGAAAATCAAAATACAAGAGTGTGACCTAACTGAAGCAGCTCATAGTTTAGAAGAAAAACTTAAAGAGTATAAAAACACTGCCAAGAACATGGACATACAAGAAAAATATAACTGGATAGAAAAAGCAATAAAAGACACCATTGCCCATTGCAAAACAAATACAGAAGGAACAAAGAGCTGGATATCACTTGAAACTGCTAACTTATTGGAAGAGAGAGCTAAACTGATTGAAGCAAAGGATACAGGAAACCGAAGAATAAAAATGGCAGAAATAAACAAAAATATAAAAGAAAAGTTGAGAAAAGATAGAAAACAACATAGAATGAAAATTATTGAAGAATTCATAATAAAATCAGGAGGTATTCAAAAAGCCCACAAACAATTAAATGCCACAAAAGAATGGATAGTCAAACTGAAAGACAATAATAGAAAAATACAAACCACACGACATGACATATTGGGAACGGCCACAAGATTTTACGAAGAACTATATAAAGAAAATACAGAACAAGAGGAAGTTATGCTAGAAAACACCACAGAAGTCTCAAGTGTGCTAAAAAAAGAAGTTACCAAAGCCATATTGACTCAAAAGAAAGACAAAGCTACCGGACCAGATGGAATTAGCAACGAAATTCTAAAACAATCAAAGACAGTACTAGTACCCATATTAACAGAAATATTTAATGACATAATTCACAGTGAAAAGATACCTCAACAATGGACCCAATCGAATATAATTCTACTGTACAAAAAGGGAGATCCGCATGACATTGGCAACTATCGCCCAATCAGTTTGATGTCCAATCTGTACAAAGTATTCGCCAAAGTTATACTAAAAAGGATCGATACTAGATTAGATGAACAACAACCAATTGAACAGGCCGGTTTTCGCAGAAACTACTCCGTTGCCGATCACATCCATGTAGTTCGACAAATATTAGAAAAATATCACGAATACCAACTTAACTACTACATCGCCTTTATTGACTACAGCAAAGCTTTTGATTCCATTATCCATGAAACTATCTGGAAAACGCTAAAAGAGCAAGGTATTGAACACAAGTACATCAGACTAATTAAGAATGTGTACAAGAACAGCACAGCCTGCATCCAACTGGAAAGGAAAAGCAACACCTTTAGTATACAGAAAGGAGTCAGACAGGGGGACCCCCTATCTCCAAAGCTCTTTACAGCAGTCTTGGAAGCAGTCTTCAGGAATTTAAATTGGCAGGACTTTGGTCTAAATATCGAAGGGCGCAAACTAAGCAACTTAAGATTTGCAGATGATATTGTGCTGTTCGCTAAAACACCTGAAGAATTGAGCACTATGATAAACACACTTGCAAAAGAGAGCGAAAAAGTAGGACTCAGAATGAACCCAGACAAGACAAAATTAATGACAAATGGAGAGAAAAAGACCATAAAAGTGGAAGACATCACAATTGACTATGTGGATGAATACATCTATTTAGGTCAGCTGTTGTCAACACAGGAAAATACAAAGAAAGAAATAGAAAGGCGAATAGCAAATGGATGGAAAAGATACTGGAGCATGAGGGAAGTCATGAAAGATAGGAAATTACACATAACTACCAAAGGGAAACTTTCAACACATGCATACTCCCTATTTTAATGTATGGATGTCAGACATGGCCTCTGTCAATCAACAGCATGATCAAACTTAGAAGCTGTCAAAGGGCGATGGAGAGGAGCATGTTCGGAGTGAGAAAGTCAGCTCAAATAAAAGCAGATGTCATAAGACTTAAAACCAAAGTGTTCGACATAGAACAAAAAGTCAGACGTTTTAAGTGGAAGTGGGCAGGTCACACAATAAGGGGCAGAGAAAAATGGAGTAGGACAATCACCGAATGGTATCCCAGAGAAGGCCACAGAAAGAGAGGAAGACCTCAAAAAAGATGGTGCGACGACATACGTCAGATTGCCGGCAACACCTGGTATAGGGTAGCCAGGGATAGACATGAATGGAGAAGGCTAGAGGAGGCCTTTGCCGAAGGGCAACCGAACTTGCAGCAGAAAAAGACCAATATAATAGAGTACTAATCAATGTAGAAACAACTGTACTGTTCGAAATAAGGCTTATAATAAATAAATAAATAAAAAGATTCTAACAAAAATCAACTAATATTATTAAACCGAGAAGTTTAGTTATAGTCAATGATTTGGAATGCCAATAATATCTGGCCATAAGTCAGAATCAGGTAGCACTATAGGCTCTGGGGAAATCTGCCCCGAGTAAGTTTCAATATCTGGTCGGTCCCAGGATGGCCTGCTATTAACTGGCTGTTCTCGGGGCACTGTTCTGGCCAGTATCTGGTCAGCATGCCTTCTGTGTAATTCGCCATCCTCCGTCCTCACACTATATGAACTGGGACCTTCGACAGTATCTATAATACCCTTGAGCCATTTTTCTCCTGGGCCATAAGTGCGCATCAGTACAGGCTGGTTCATTGTAAATGATTTACGATCATTCAAAATCTCCGCTGGGGTTTTGTTTGTACTACTGTTGGGTACTCTGCGGAGGTCATACAATGCCTTTGGTAGTTTCTCTGACCTTGGCATGTCAGAATCGGTCATTTTCCTTAGTTTATTTTTGAAGGTTTGAATGGCTCTTTCTGTTTTATCGAATTCTTTTTCAAAAATGAGTTAAATTCTTCCGAACTGAATGCCCGCCCATTATCCGACACTAGCACATCAGGCAGCCCTTGAGCTGAAAATATTTTCCTCAAAATCGTTATAACAGTACCACTGCTCATCGACGGAACAATCTCTGCCTCCAGCCATTTACTGCAACTATCAATTAAAACTAGAAAGGTTTTTCCTTGAAAAGGGCCAGCAAAATCTACGTGTACTCTACTCCACGGTTTTTCTGTGGGTATCCATGCTTGCGGGTCTCTCGGTGGATTGTGTCTCACGGATTGACATTGCTCACATTCTGCCACGATCCTTTCAATCTCCTTATTGAGGTTAACCCACCATACGTAGCCACGTGCAAATGCTTTCGTTTGGACAATACCCGCGTGAGGGGTATGTAACAACTCCAAAACCTCTCGTTGAAGGGTCTTCGGAATAACGACTCTGTTACCCCACAATAAACAATCTTTATTGAGTGAAAGAGCCTCTCTGCGAGTCCAAAACGGTTGTATATTTTGATCTGTATTTATACGTGGCCAATCGTGTAGGACACAAAACACAACTTTTTGTAGTACCGGATCCGTACTGGTCTCTCTGGCAATTCTCTTGGCATCTCGATCCCAACCATTGGGCCTCTCTTCCAATAAAAGTACCTCTTTAATGCATTCTTCCTTCACAGAAGAGGTATTTGTCTCATTCCAACGACTGAGAGTGCTGCATTGCCAATCGCTTTTCCTGGTCGATATTTGATTGTGTAGTCATAGCAGCCGAGATTTAAGGACCATCTCAGCATCCTCGGTGAAATTTGGTCAGGTATAACTTTCGTTGGATTAAATAGTCCCACCAAGGGCTTATGGTCAGTAATTATGCAAAATTTCCTCCCAGCCAAATATTCGTGAAATTTTGTCAGACCAAACATTATAGCCAAGGCTTCCTTGTCGATTTGGCCATAGCGACGTTCGTGTGGCTGTAATGTTCGCGATGCCATCATAATTGGTCGCTCAGTACCGTCGTCCATAACATGCGCTATTATAGCTCCTAGTCCATAATCAGACGAATCGCAAACGAGTAGTAAGTCTCTTGATAAATCATATGTAACCAACGTGAGGTCAGATGCGATAAGAACTTTCGCTTTTTCGAATGCAGTGTTTTCAACGGTGCCCCATGACCACGGTCTCTTGGATTCTAACAAGCGGTGCAGGGGTTCTAAGGCAGTGGCTTTATCTGGCAGAAATTTCTCATAGAAATTGTACAGGCCTAGAAACGCTCGCAATGACTCTTTATTAGTTGGAGCTGGTTTCTCTTTAATCTCCTTAACTTTGTCAGGACACGGGTGTAACCCTTCGGCGTCGATCTTGTGGCCTAGGACACTGATACTGTCTGCACCGAATACACATTTTTCGAGATTCAGCCGAAAACCCATTTTATTCAGAACTCCAAGGACATCGCGAAGCCGCTGATCATGCTGCTCTACTGAAGATCCCGTCAAGGCCACGTCATCTAACAGGCAAGCGACTCCCTCCATGTCAGCCAGGGCCGACGACGTCAACCGCTGAAATATTCCTGGCGCGGCGCTGACACCGAATGCGAGGCGATTCACTTTCATGAGTCCTATGGGTGTATTCCAAGTCAACAGCTCCGCAGTGTCATCGTCGACTTTCACCTGGGTGTAAGCTTGTTTTAAGTCCAGTTTGCTAAATATTTTTTCCACCACTGAGCTTCACAAAGGCTTCCGACGATTTAGGTAATGGAAAACTGTCAGGATTTATAGCAGCGTTAACCGTAAATCGGTAATCATCACATATGCGAAGTGATCCATTGTCTTTTTTCACAATCCTTAACGGAGTAGCCCACTTGGAATACTTGACAGGTGTCAAGACTCCGTCTTTTATCATTTGGTTGAGTTCATCAATGACTTGTTGCTTAAGTGAAACGGCACCGGTCGCGCTCTTAAAAATTTGGGCACAGCATCAGGGCGCAGTTTTAGTGACACTTCAGGACCGTTATACTTTCCCAAGCCGTCTTTAAACAGTTCAGGAAATTCTTGCTTAAAAGGTTCTATCTGTTCGTTCGACCAACATATACACCCAAAGGCTGGAACCAATTCCTCCCCAACAAACTGGATCCCTGTCCAGACACCACCATCAGTTCGCATTGGGCTTCTTTGTTGCCTAATGTCGCACGAACATTTGCTACTCCAATCACTTTCAGAGGTTCACGAGTCCAAGTTGCTAATTTCACGTTGGTAGAATGCAGCGGAGGAGGAGTGGACCATAACTGGTTAAAGGTTTTCTCAGACATGATCGTTCTAGAGGCACCAGAATCTATTTCCATACTTATTTTAGCACCATCAATGGTTAATTCTGCTTTTATCTGCGGTTGATAATTCTCGAAGCAATTATAAACACCTCATATTCTCAGGTGGATCCTCATCATTTTGTCTGTAATCGCCGCTACAATCCTCCTTAACTAGATGCACCTTTTTCGCTTTTTTATCACAAGCTGGCGATATGTGTCCAAAACGCTTGCAATAAAAACATCTCGCTTTCGTAAAAGGGCACCGTTCGCCCGCCTTGTGTACACGAGCACGTGCACACACTCATTTGATTTAATTCTACCAATATCCATAGGTTCCAAAACATTGGACGGAGTTTGCTTCGTTTCAGTACTATTCGGGTATAAATCAGGAAATGTCCCCTGGTAATTAAGACACATCTGTAAAGCCGTTTCATAAGTCAACGACTTTGTCTTTAATAAATCTCATCTCAAACGATCATCACGTATACCGAGCACCAATCTGTCCCTCAGCTGACGGTTTAAGTCAACAAAATTACACTTGGCGGCGAGTAGGCTTATTGCCGCAACATATTCTTGCACGCTTTCACAATGTAATTGTTGGCGTATGTGGAATTTGCCAGCTTGCAAAATTTCGTTCACTTCCGGCTCGTAGTTTTCGAACATTGTTACTGTTTTGGATCAATTATCCAAAACAGTAACAATGTTCGAAAACGGCACTTCAGTAGGTCTTTTCGGAACTAATAACGATGCAATTAACGCATAAGTGTCTTTTCCACACTGTGATAAAAACACAGAACGAGCTTTGTCCTTATTATTTTCGCCATAACCTGCCGCGTCCAAAGCACATAGTAACTGTTCTTTGTAATCACGCCACTTATCTTTTTTATGGTTGAAAGGTCCGGAAAACACAATATTTGCAATATTTAACGCCATAATTCACACAATTAGACTTATTTACCAAAGTCGCCACTAAAATATTAACACGATTGAGGTTTGAAGCAAAACTGATTTATTCATATGAAATGTTTATCTACCTACATTAGATTCATAATTGATTTGTCATACCCCATATTTTCATACATAACACATACCATAATTAAACACAAGAAACTATCAACATTGTGATTTTTTCTTAGTGGACTAGCCTATTGTAGCAAATAGAAAAATTTAACAATTATTATAATTTTTATCTAAAGATGGAGAGCCCAACCTCCCTCGAGAGAGATTCACTTCGGAGCGTGCTCCTGGAGCGCAGAGATTACCACAAGTGCGAGATATTCCTGACAGTTTAGGTAAGATATTATATTTGTAATTGCACATTTGCAATAGTTTAAATACAATAAAAAATGTTTTCAACACACTTGCTCAAAATGACGTTTTTATTCCACCGATTTTTGGCACATAATCATAGATATTAAACACGCGTGCTTTTTCTGTATATTTATTGCACTAGTGCCTTTTGTTTATTAACCCGACCAATTTACATTTGTACCCTAGTACCAAGTAGTAAGTAAGAAGATGAAGCGATATAATTTAGTCGGGTTATAACTTACACAACAAATAGTATTTATGCGAAAAATAACAGTATGTACATATTTATTTTAATAAATGGTAAATCCAGCTTTATTACTAAAAATAAATCAAATTCATTTAAAATTTTCTATAATTTGTGTTTTAAATAACGAATTATTACATTTTTAATCTTGGCTGTTGGCCGATCTAGTTCGCGCCTTAATCTTGCGCGCGCATCAGTTTCGCGGCAAGAAAAAATAACAACGCGCCATTTTTCGTAAATAGTTGGCGGCTGTGGTGTGACGAAGTTTGTATTAATGGCAAATGTCTTGAAAAACGTCGTATGAAACACGTGTGCCTGCGACCATAATATACGCGGCTTTCTTATGGCGCACTCTCTTTCGCTCGTGCGCACACAATTATCGCCTTGTATATAATGGTCAACTTAGCACACTTGTATCATAATAATGTACTATTAACTTTGTGTCTGGACTAAGCACCTGAGTTAGGCCTTGAGGATAAGTATTTTGTAAACATGGTTTGAGCTGGTCTCCAAATGAATTTGTGTATTTATGATTAGCACGAACATATTTTGTACCTAACATGGAAGTTATATGTATTTAAATATTTACGGGAGACGCCCCCGTCATAATTTTTGTCTGGTACTTTTTTTTTGTGATAAGACAATATAAATAAATTTCTATTGCATATTACACTGTTGAAAGATAAATATAGAATTGAAAAGTTCAACGTTCTAATTAAATCTGTAACATCTTCGTAAACATTCATTTTAATTATATGTTGTAAAGGGGAATATGGATCTATATCCAATGCATAATACATTTAAGGTAGTTAATTAGATAAGGTTAAATTTTGTATTGCTTAAAATCAGTTTGTAAGTAAGCCATTATTTCTGGTAAAAAGCCATTATTTCTGGTAAAAAGTAAATAATAATAAATGCTTCTTGTGGGTTATCTCTATTAGATATACATACGCGGGCTTTTTTGTTGACCTTTTTGAGGTTTACAATTCTTTGGAGCATTATTTTGATCAATTTTGTAGGGTTCAGCCAGCGTTTGCAATGTAAGAGCAGAAATGAGATTTTTTACGACTTAGAAACCTCTTAAATTATCAGTGTTTTACTACTACACAGAGAGTAAAAAGGTTGTTGTCAATCGAGAAAATAACAAAAATATATTTTTTCTTTGAAAAAAAATACAATAATACATATTTTTCCTGTATTCTAGACTCGACTCTTGAGCCACCCCCTTGAATTTGGCTAGTACTTTATTACACGCTGTATAGAACTTTAGGGATCCGTGGACATTGTATCTAATAAATATTATTTTTATTTTTCTTAAACAGGGTGTAAGTACGAGCTAAATTCAAGGGAGTAGTTAAGAGTCGAGTCTAGAATAATGGAAAAAAAATCTTAGTCAACATATTTATTTTACCTGTATTTCAAACTCGATTGACAACCACCCCCTTGAATTTGGCTCGTACTTTTTTTACACCCTGTATTCTTCATGTATACAATCAAACGTACAAACCTTAGCGATTTATTATTGCAGACAAAGTGGTGATCCCCCGCGGTGGTTTCGGAACCCGCGGACGTACGTCGTGGCGGAACCCTCAGCTCGCGAGGCACCCGCACCCGTACAGGAGGCACAATGTCCATCGGGTATGTCCAAACATCATCATCATCATCATCATGATCAGGGACCCTTCGACCAAAGATGCGGAGTAGGACGTCCACCGACAAGAGGAACAGACGACGATGCAGACGGCTTGTGATTGATCGCTATGGAAATCTGTGGTGGAGGCCTATGTTCAGTGGTGGACGTCCTATGACTGATAATGATGTTTTATTACCAATGTTTTTTTTTAAATTGCAGTATAACCTGAGTTAAGGCTATATTATTATTGAACTATTGGACACCAATCGCATACATTGCTCTGATCCCAAAGTAAGTAGCCAATGCACTTCTGTTATGGAAATCAGACAACGGTGGTACCACAACACCAGGGTAGTACCAGACCCGAGACAATATAGAAAAGGTCATTTTCTACATTGACCCGACCGTTAATCGAATCCGGAACCTCACGAGATGGCGAGCGTGCTAGCCACTTGACCACGGAGTGGCTAGCACGCTAGTTTCTTGGTATCTGGTTTTCGTCATGGAGACATAATTGTCATCATTATCATCATCATCATTCTCATTCTCAGCCAAAGGACGTCCACTGCTGAACATAGGCCTCCCCCACGGCTTTCTACAGCGACCGATCACTAGCGGTCTGCATCCAGTTCGATCCTGCGATCTTTTTAAGGTCGTCTGTCCACCTTATTAGAGGACGTCCTACGCTGCGTCTTTGGTCGAAGGGTCTCCAATCTAGAACTTTCCTGCCCCAACGGCCATCAGTTCTTCGCGCTATGTGCCCTACTACTTCAGCTTACTGATTCTCAAGGCTATGTCCGTTACCTTAGTTCTTCTACGTATCTCCTCATTTCTGAGTCGATCACATAGAGAAACACCTAGCATAGCCCTCTCCATCGCTTGTTGTGTGATCTTGAGCTTCTTTATGAGGCCCATAGTTAGAGACCATGTTTCGGATCCGTAAGTCATCACTGGTAACTCACACTGGTTAAAGACTTTCGTCTTTAGAAACACCGAGGTAGATGAGATGAGAAGACACTCTTGCGTAATTTCCCGAACGCTGCCCAGCCGAGTTGGATTCGTCGATTGACCTCTTTCTCGAAGTTGGACCTACCCAATTGGATCACTTGTCCCAGGTAGACGTACTCGTCGACAACTTCGAGAGTTGAGTTGATATTTGTACAGTCGACGGCAAATCAGGTTACCCACTTTTGTTGTAAACTAGCCCTTATTACAATTGCATAAGGTACCGCAGTTTCGGACGTCCATCGACAAGATGGACGACCTTGTGAAGATCGCAGGATCAAACTGGATACGGACCGCTTGTGATCGGTCGCTGTTAGTCATGTTCTTATTCGAACACTGAACGGAACGCTCCGAACTAGTATGTACAATCGTTCAAAGGAACTAGTTCGGTCTTATAGTACTATTAGTTAAATCGTACACAGAGAATATGGTCGTACGTATATATCGTTCAATCTAGTACATCTTCTGTCACGCTCACGCCCACGCGTCTGTCTCGTTTTCGCTTCACTAGTACATCTTCTGTCACGCTTAGGCCCACGTGTCTGTCTTGTTTCCTCAATCTAGTACTTCGTCTATCATGTTTACGCACACACGTTTGTAAATCTTTCAACTCGCTCTGACACTCGTTATTACTCTGCTTTCTTGAGCCGATCTGAACTACATACAAGATTGTCTTATCTGAACTGTTCTAAAGACCGGTTTGGAAAGACCAGAACGGAATAGTTCGTTGTCGTTCACATAAATGAACTAGTCGCATTGGAAAACCGTGAGGGAGGCCTATGTTTATGACATCGTATGGTTGATAATGAAGCATTATTCGACCGCAAATGTAGGCAATTCCACCAATTGTTCTGCCTGCACACAATAGTTTTAAAATTAAAATTAATGGATTTTTCTGGTTGAGCTTGCTTCATTATGGAATATGTCTATACCATATCTGGCTTTATCGCAAATCAAGAGTGAACCCAAGAGACACAATTTGTTGATTATGAGATCCATACAATTAAAGAGCTCAAGTGATACAATATTCAGATTATATCCACAAATTAAAACCATTTTACTGTTCAGGATTATCCAAACTGACGGCTGTCACAATAAAATTCCCATACATTTGAATTACAATTAAACTTATTGATATTTTGCAATATAGGAAATTAGTAATCATACATCAGACATTGTGTTTTATATTTACCGTTTATTAATTTAATTAAAATACATGTGTATTTTTGCTTTGTTTTAAATTTTATTAAAACTTTTTTTTTGCTTGTATCATGTTTAACATTTAATATACCTGTATGCGGTGGTGACAAAATTGTAATGAAAACAGGACCTCTTTAAAAAAAAATACAAGCAATAAAATTTTGTATTCACAATTATTATTCTATGTGGTGAACAATAAAGAGATATCCTAAATGTTTTTTTTTTTCGAACTTTTAAATCTGTGTTTTGCAGGGCAACTTCAACCAACGCCCATCGTTTCCTCCGCCGCACCTGCGACCGTCTCCACCTCAGATGCGACCGGATATCCGGCCAGATATGCGAACGGACATCCGGCCAGATATGCGACCGGACATCCGGCCGGATATGCGACCAGACATCCGGCCGGATATGAGACCGGACATGCGGCCGGATATGCGACCGGATCTGCTGCCTGACATACACCCGGATAACAGGCCGGATATGCACCCGGACATACGCTCAGATGGCCGTCCCGATATGAGAGATATCCGGCCTGATGGCCGCCCGGATATGAGAGATATGCGTCCGGACGGACGTCCCGATATGAGACCTGATATCCGCCCGGATATGCGGCCAGACTTCCCACCAGACATGCGTCCGGATTTCCCCCCGGAACTCCGGCAAAACCCCCCACACATGCCTCCCGGAATGGGCCCGGATATGCCTCCCGAACGCCCAATGGACTTTCGGCCGGATATCCGGCCTTTCGGCCCGCGCTTTCAGTTTCGACCTAACATGGACGAACCACGTTTCAGACCAAACTTTGAACCTCGCCCTATATTTTATCGTCCCAACTTCAACCCCAGACCTTTCGGGCCACCAATCAGAGAGATTGTACCTAACAATGCAAGCCACATGCCGCAAGTGACTATAAGGCAACCATTACCCGGGTTGCCATTGCCGAAAATGGACAAATTCGGGCAGAAAAGAGAACAGGAGGTGATAATGTTGCCAGTGCAGCTACCGCCTAATCTACCTCCGGGAGGGTTGGCCGGAAAGAAGGTTCTGATCAATCCACACTTCAAAGGGAACTTCCAACCGCCCGTTGAAGGTAAGTTTCATTTATTTGAGCTATATACAAAATGTGATGTTAAATTCGCAAAACCTTTGAAACCCCATTTAAAAAAAAAACAACTGACCTAATTCAGAAAGAAAAAAATATTCAAGTTTTTATGTACTATTTTAGTTTGGCACTTCTGATCATTTCTTGCTCTGTGGACGACACTTTGTCGACAGAGGAATCTGTAGGTATTCACCGAACCGCTAGGCTGCGCTGACATTATTATTATTACTATCAACAATCTTAAAAAAACTACCTAACTATCGCTTTTTAAGGTATTTTGGCGGATTTACGCACGTGATGGCTTGTCTTAGTAATAAATAGACAGGGCAACATTTTAATGATGATTTTTTGAAAAATGTGACTCATATTAAAAAGTGGGTCAATTGATTCTGATCGTTATTCCAATCAACCTGTTTTCTGGTTTCGTGCGTTTATCATTACACGATGTATAAATGCGGGTGGAGTATGATTCATACCACCTGATATTTTGAGTAAAACCTTTGTCCAGAAGTGAGACATTCACAGTCTAACTTTACTTTTTCTTTAAAATTTTTGAACTTTTTCTTTTTTTTAAAAAAAACGGATGTGACCGTATGCCAAGTTCTAATAATTCAAAGCTATTCTCAGTTTGCGTTTTACTGAAAAAAATAAAACTTTGCTCGTTACTTGTTAGACATAACGACCTAATTAAAATAATCGGAGGTAAAAAAAAAACAAGGAAGTTTTCTAAATAGTTATTTCTCATATTTCTCCAAACTCAGTCCGTGATTCAGTAAGAGACGTCATTTTCTTTGTAATTTGCCACCGAATACGGCATGTGGCCGGTAATTCGAACAAATTTTTTTATCAACGATTCTTCAGACTACACGTAGTTACCTTGAGCTAGTCATACTGCTCTAAAATGTTTTAACTCAGAGATAAAGTAATCCATAGTTATAATCCCTAATCAATGAATATCATAATCGCTAACTCGTTGAAGTAACTGACAGTGTCAAAGTTCAATGACTAGACACATTAATTTGCTATACATTGCCGGTTCGATATAACAAGTTTTTTTCAATTTTAACTTTCATAAACCATTTCGAATTGATTACCTGACTTCTTAAAGGGCCTACATTAAACATTTTTGTTCCTATTACACCCTGTATCTACCGTATTTCTTCATAGTAATGGATTATGAACTTAAAAGAAAAAATGTATAGTATGTTTTAAATGAAATGTTTAAAAAAATAACTGTCTCAGGGTTGCCAGCATACATACCCACAAGAATACAAAAGACACCGCCTCTCAGCCCGACACTGGAGAGCAAATTCGGTAATTTTGTAGTCTGTAGTGTACGTTACGTCACACAAAAATGTAGCTATCGTTGCACCGTGTGGTATTGTAGTTTGTTTTCACTGTATGTATATTTATCTATTTAATGTATGCTGTATCATATATAAAAAAAGATTTGCATAGCAAGAAAACCTTATCATTTTTAGAGTTCTGTAGTAAGTCTGTCTGTCTGTCCGTATGTCACAGCCACTTTATTCTGAAACTATTAGCATAACACAGATGAAACTTGGTAGGGCCTACCTGTTAACTTTTTTACGATTCCCATTCAAAAAATAAAAAATACGTCATTTGAGCGGGGCTCCCATACATGGAACTAAATAAAATAAAAAATCAAACCCATAAATGTGGGGTGTCTATGGATAGGCATCTTAAAATTACATCTAGCTTTCTTAAACCATTTTATCAAAAAATCTAACGTTTGTAAGATAGACGTAGATCTTTACAAATACTTTCAACGAAAATTAGTTTGAACGACATCAAACTACTACTTTTTGAGATATCGCACATTTTCAATAAACTCAAATAAAAGTTTGTCCTTCATACAAAGTCCATGAAAAAGTTATTTTTTCTGTCAACAAAATGTTGTAGTATTTTGGCTAAGTAGATGTAAGTTGACCCCTAATTTAGTTAAAGCTGGCACGGAAACCTCAGTGCGCGCGTCGGACTCACACTTAGTCGGTTTTATTTTATGGCATCTTCAGTCTTGTGTTTTCGAAAACTGCTTTTGATATCATATCTTAGCGGTGTATAAACTTAACTAACATAATTTTATTCTTTAGTTTTGTTTGTCTTCACTTAACGATTAATATTACTTATTATATATTATACACTTTTCTATCGCATGCGAGTGAACGCAAGTGCTTAGCACGTGTTTTGTTAAGATTTAAGAATTATAAGCAATTAAATCATTATATTCCTTTATTTGCATAAGGATTGTCTTTGAAGAAGAACTTTGGCTGTGTGACACGTGGAATCGAACCCCGTGTCTTACGCTATCCGAGCGTATGCCTATACCACTCGGCCACCGTCATTAGCAAGTGGTACCAAGCATTACCGAGTGGTATAGGACGCACTCGGTGATGCTTGTACTATGTACGCATACGCCCGGATAGCGTAAGACACGGGGTTCGATTCCTCGTCTGTCACACAGATGTGACAAACTTGTATAGTGACAAAACACTATAAAAACAAAATATGATTGATATTTTTGTTGGTTTACTTCATTGTAGATATAGTTTTCGACGTTTGACTAGCTATCTATACTTATATTATAAAGCTGAAGAGTTTGTTCGTTCGTTTGTTCTTTGAACGCGCATATCTTGAGAACTACGAGCCCGGTGTAAAAAAATATTTTTATTTATCGAGGAAGACTTGAAGCTACGACGCGCGGACGCAGTCGCGATGGACCGCTAGTTACTATACATGGTGTTGTTTTGGTCAGCGACGAGCAAATCTGCACAAACGATTCCTAAAAATATTAATTATTTGAATATTATTATATATTATATACATATGTATTATATTGAATTGTGATTAGAATGTTGCAAAGGGGGTTTTCTTTTATAAAACTTGCATATAATTTAAAGAGTTTAAAAAATAATAATAAGCATAACTCATCGCATCCCTTAGTTGGATGTCTCTGACCAAAATAACACCCAGTATAACGAACAAAGCCTATACTTATCTCAAAAACATTTTGCATAAGATATGTACCCCAAACTGTATGTATATATTTTTAGGGCCAGTGAAAGACATAGACGACGCCGCGGAAAGGTTTATAGCAGAACAAAGGAACGCCCTAGCTCGAGCCGCAAACAGAAAGTTAGCTGTCCGGCGATCGCCGCAGAGGTGAGTGTATTGTTGTTTGCTGTGTGGGGGAATCGATGACAGCGCTCGTAGTGGCCAAAAATAACAACTTTTGCGGACGTCTGTCACTATGTCTCTAGCAATTGTACTACTGTTTTTTTTTGTTTTATTAATAAGGAAAAATCGATACTATTCCTCTAGATTAACCTGATTGAATTGAATAAATTAATAATACAATATTTTATTGAAATAATATTATTCTTCTTTTTTAATGGCTAATCAGTGTTTCCACTTTCGCCAATGTCAAGTGAGCATTTAAAAAAAAACTTATGGTTTATTTTAATTTAAACTTATAACAAACACAAAAGACGACATAAATAAATAATAAAAATATTGGATGAGAGAAGTTACAACACAGAGACGTACATACAAGAGAGGATTGATAGATAGTAAGTAGTATATGTAGAAAGCATGGAATTTGTGGAGCATTATAAATTTAGTCAATATTTCTAGAAAAGATGAGTCAACTAAGCTGAGCAAGCAGTTAAAGTTATAGGGTCGAGATATAGAGCTGAAATAATTTTGGTTTAATTACTTTTTATAATGACAGTTGTCATTTGTCATTTCAACGTCCGCCAATAGTTTGTGACGCTGTCGTTCGCACTGCCTCAATTTATTTTTTATTTTTATTTACTTTGTAAAATAATATTTTCGTCCTTGGAATGTAGTATCCGTAAAACGGAAGAATGTGTCATGTCAAGAAACTAAGCACTCATCATAAAAAAATATTAAATTTTAGACTATGATTTGAGACTTATTAGTGCATTTTGGTTTCGGTTTTTCCTTTTTTTTAAATTGTCTATATCCACGTACTGCAGGTTCATAGAGAACACGACCATAGAGATAGAGAACGACCTGATGGGCGGAGCCGCACCAGCTCGCAGCAGCGACGACGAGCTGCTGCGGCGCCAGGAGCAGTTCATCAGCGAGAACAGGGCCGGCTTGAGGAGACGGTGAGACATAAATATCAAATATAATATATATAATATTCTCGTGTCACAGTTTTTGTTGCCATACTCCTCCGAAACGGCTTGACCGATTTTGATGAAATTTTTTGTGCTTATCCGGTATCTATGAGAATCGGCCAACATCTATTTTTCATCCCCCTAAATGTTAGGGGTAGTCCACCCCTAAATTTTATTTTTTAGACAAAATTTTTAATTTCTATTTTTTTTATAACAAGGCATTAAAAAGTACATACAACCCTAAATTTTTATAGCCATTTTAGTAATTTCAGGGCGAAACAAAATTCGCTGGATCCTCTAGTATATATATATATCATTTGGACATTCCCACACATCGCCATCTAGTCCCAAAGTGAGCTACTCAAAGCTTGTGTTATGGGTGCCAGACAACGGATATAATACTTAAAACTTTTTGTTTGTAAATACATACATGATATACATAGAAAACACCCAGACCAATACAAACAGACATGTTCATGCACACAAATGTTTGTATTGTGCGGGGATCGAACCCGCACCCGCTGCGTAGTAGGCGATTTCTCGACCACTACACCAGACGGGTCGTCACATATCCATAATATACCAATTATCCATACTAATATTATAAATGCGAAAGTAACTCTGTCTATCTGTCTGTTGCTCAATCACGCCTAAAATACTGAAACGATTTGCATGAAATTGGGTATGGAGATATTTTGATACCCAAGTCCTCCCTCCCTCCAATGTCCTTTATATAGGCTACTTTTTACCGCATTGAAAATGACGCATTCCCATGGGAAAATTCAGGTGGGCCGATCGCTTTTACGCCTAAACTACTGAACAGATTTAAATGAAGTTTGGCAAGAAGATAGTTTGAGACTTAAGAAAGGACATGAGTTACTTTTGACCGCGGGAAAACAACGCATTCCCTTGGGAAAAATTACTTTCCAGGGAAATCTGATCGCTTTCACTCCTAAATTACCAAAGATTTGGAATATATTTGGACAACATTAGTATTACAGGAAAACAACGCATTCCCTATTTCCCTATGACAATCACACATAGTATGGCCTCATCCCATCTCGGCACAATACAAACATACGTACAAAAAGTACAGCTCAGGTTTTTTTCATACTACTATCCAAAAAAACTACCTAATGCGGACGAAGTCGCGGGTAAAAGCTAGTTATTATTCAGCTCACGAACAAGGAAATCAAGAGCTGAGCACGCTGGATTTCTAAGCGTTGCTGTCGTCAGATGTCCTGGGTACGATTCTGGTCAGATCGATATTGAAATCATATTTTTTGCTTTTACGAAATATCTTACATAGTAAGGACATCGTTCCGAGTCCATATATCGTTCGCCTAAGAACCAACATTGATGAAAAGTACCTTTCTAGGTTTCAAATGACAATAATTTTCGATGGACACTTCTTTAAGAACAAATAGCTTTATCATAGTGAATTTTAGGTTATGTAAAACATTATTTTAATTTCATTATAACAGCTATCTTATCGTCATACTAAGTACTGACAGCTTGTTTTAACTACTTCTTTATTTCACAAACAAAATGTTTAATAGTGATGATTGATGTTTTTTTTTTTAATAGCTCGACAATTTAGGTACTTACTCATTTTTTTTTCGAGGAACAGTGCTGATTTGGCCAATGACGGTAAAATAATATTGTTTTTGTAAATGAAAAACGTTGAATTTACAGTATTCCATTTTCCTGAGACACATAATTATTTATGTTTTTGTAGCCTATGTACTATTTATTAACTAAAGTGAGTGAAGACTATTGTGGTATTGGCCAAATCACAAAAGGCCATACAGAGCACAATAGTATTAAAAAATATTATGTAAAGGGTTTAAAATAAAAAAAAAGTCCTTTTAAAATTGATTTCACGAAACAAATGTGTCCGTTACAATCTAATGAATGTTTATTAATGCAAAAAAGAAGACATGAGTTTTTGTAATTGACAAATTCGTGTTAATTCTTTGTCTGATTTCCATAAAACAAGTGCATAAGCTACTTAGGTACTTTGGTATCAGAGCAATGTATGTGATTAGTGTCCAATATTTATCCATTTTTTATTCACTTCACTTATTTTAAATATTAAATGTGGACAACGGTGCTGGTTACATTAAAAGTAATTTCTAAGCTAATATTTAAGGTTAATCTAATAATGTTATTGTTTTTGTCCTTAATAAAGAAAAAAAATGTTTTTCTGAGTCTGAGTGTTTAGGTATCACGATTGTTTCAGATTTCCGTAACACAGGCGTATTAGATACTTAAGAATCAGAGAAATATGTGTGATTGGTGTCCAATATTATTATTTGCTTATTAACACGAGTGATTTCCTAGCGCGCGCGTTTGGTTCTAATAATATGGGAAAATAAATACGAGAGATTACTGTCCTATATTTTCTCTTGACTAGCCTAAATTATATGTCTTGAAAGACGTAGATTTTGCTAGAATTTACTAACAAAAAGTTTTTTTTACAGTTATATTTATGTCAATAGGTAAATTTATTTGTATTAGTTTGTTTAACCAAATTTGTTTTCATTATAACAGCCTTAAAATAATTTATTATTTCAACAGCCTGTTCTATCGGTAAATAGTCTTTTATATGGTCTAAAAGCTAGAAGTTTAATACTATAATCCAACTGTACTATCGAAGTCCCTCAGCATACATACTTACTTAAGGCAGGGGGGTGTCACTCCGAAGTTTAGGTACGTTCGAGCGACTCTGTACGCCGAGCATAAATGAGCGCGGGGCTGCCGCTCGCGGACCGCGCCACGCGCCTGTGACTGTGTTTATTTTCTCAGCCTGTGACTGACTTCGTTACAACGAAATAACTATTAATAATTTGAGATATGTGTTCCTAATTATGACATTATTTATCAAAACAAATATTGTAGGTAGGTATTCAACATTTCTTGTTCAAAGAAATAGGTTTGAGTTTAAGATACCTACCCAGTTACTTACGTCAATCTAACTTAAAATAAACGGAAACAGGTCAATAAACTTACTTTAAATTTAGCATAATATTTATAAGTACCTACCAAATTACTTAAGTAATTTTGTGTTAGGATTTTACGTAGTCCAAAATCTAATAGTCCAAGAGCTACAGTTCATTATTTTACTTTAGCTATATAATATCATCCTTAATTTTTAGGTATTCCAATAAAATTAATCTCGATTTTGATAGCATTTATAAAAGTACGATAGATAAGGTTCACATAAACAAAAGTAAAAATAAATTAATATAAAATTTTATATTTATTGAAATTATTTATAATAAACTAAAGTTTTTAAATAATATAAATTTTAAAACGGCGGTGCGCCCGCGCAACATACCGCCCTAACCGGGCTGAGGCCGAGCTATGATTTATGACCCAAACTGCACGGAGATAATAATTCTACTGTACAATTTTATTTGGCTAAGTGTGATGTACAGTCGACAGCACATCAGGTTATCCACTTTTGTTGCAAACTAGCCCTTATTACAACTGCATAAGATACCACAGTGTTTACCTTGACGTGCTGTTGTCCGTACATACATTTTGTGTTCGGTTTGTACTTTCATCTCTCCGAATTCAGTAATTTTGTACCAAATAATTAAATTAGACAGAGTTAACGCTTATTTTAATATTAAACGAACGCTGACACTATCAATTACTTTCTCCGATAGAACACAGTCAAGAAATGTGCTACGTCCTCTAGACTATTTATTTTATTTGAGTAGCGCGTTGTGTACCTACGCGTATGTTCGTGCCACGCGCCTCTCGCAATCGCAACCCTGACACATTCAAGGCCGCAAAACAGGGAAAGCGTTACGTGTTAGAAAGAGACAGGTATAGATAGGTAGATGAAACAACCTTGAATTAAAATCGTGCGAAGTGAATTGCACTTCATTGCGTTGCAGCGAAAGTTGTTTTTACTTTATCATTCTTAGCACAGTGATCCTTCTGTACGTAGTACTATTATATTTTCTGTGCTTAAGGACCCCTTCCACACTTCGACTTTAAGCATCAATGCACCGACAGCATCGTGACTCACACAATGAAAAGATTTTGATATCAATGCTGTCGCGCGTTAGTGTCGATGCAGAAGCACGACAGTATCGCTTCTCACGCAATGAACTGTTTTTGGCGTCGATGCCGTCGCGCGTTAGTGTCGATGCAGAAGCGCGACAGTATCGCGTCTCACGCAATAAAAAGATTTTGGCATCGATGCTGTCGCCGTTAGTATCGATGCAGAAGCGTGGCAGCATCGCGACTCACGTAATGAAAATATTTTGGCTTCAATGCTGTTGCACGTTAGTATTGATGCAGAAGCGCGACAGTATCGCGTCTTACGCAATAAAGTTTTTGGCATCGATGCTGTTGCCGTTAGTATCGATGCAGAAGCGCGACTGCATCGCTGCTAAAAGTGGCACTGTGTAAGGGGTCTAACAGGCATAAAGTAACGCCTGTGCATGCGATTTGAAATAGATTTTCGTTTAAAAGTGGTGAAGCGGCTTTGTTCTCCGTACATAAACAATTTACTCGTCATATTCCCAGAATGCGATCACCATCACCGATTCGTCGCTCCCCGTCCCCGCGTCGGTCACCGGACCGGTTCGACCGACCGGACCGGACAGACAGGCCCGACCGGACGGACCGGACAGACCGGACGGATCGAGACCGGGACAGGAGACGGACGGACACAGCTGGGTCTGCTCCGAGGAGTCATGATGAGGTAGGTCGTTGAAAAGACAAGAAAATATTTAGTATTTTTCACTAAAATTCCTAGGTTTTTTTCTGTGTGATATTGGCGAAATTTAGTTTCGTCTGCATAAATAAATATTGTTTTACCCTAATTTTTTTGAAAGCTTGCCCATATTACAACTATACTCTGATTTTTAATTAGATAGACCAAAATGACATTTGGTGGGACACGTTTTGCGTAATTCAAAAATAGTGATGTTCCGAAATAATCGAAGAATTCAATTTATTCAATCGTTGTTTTCATATGATTAAACAATAATTAAATAGATGTATTTTGAATTGGGTTGTGCGAAAATACTTTTAGTAATAGGTACTAATAATAAAAATACTCTTCTTGAAATTTTAATCTGTTTAAAAATCATGTCTCTTACAAGTATCATCATTATCAATTATAAATTACTTATAGAAAGTGGTAAAATGTCGAAGTAGGTAAAATCATAAAGTAATATTAATATCGCTATTGCAAGAGAAACAACTGTTTCATTTGAACGATTCTTATATAAATGTCATTTGTTAATAACTATTTGCACCGTCTGATAATTAAAAAATCATATCACAAGTTCAATTAATCACACACAATCAAATTGTCACAACACTATTGCACTACGCTTGCAACATTAAAAAATCAAAAGTGTGATTGTAGCTGTCATTCTGTTCTATTTAATTAAAAATCAGAGTTTACATTAGATACCGCAGTGTTTACCTTGGCGTGTATATCTACAGTATGTTTGTATATATATTTTATTCCGATTGTCTACTTGAATTTTATTCTCCAAAGTTACAATCAAAATTAAATTAATTCATTTTTAGTAACAATTTTAACTTAAAACTATGTTAGTATAAATGAAACAATAAATTAATGATTATGTTTTCATTTCATTTCAAATTAAAATTATAGTTATTATATATCATTTTAAAATAATTTTGCAAACTATAGAATTCCCTTTATATAAAGTATTGATTCTCCTAATGTTTCTTTAATACTGTTATAGGTTTGACTGAGAGAGAAATAAATATTTATTTCTCAACTAGCGGGACGTGCAATCGCGCGTTTTGTATTTGCTGATCATCTCCCGTCACACCGTTATGTTTTAGACTCCCTATATAGTCGCTATCAGAGAAACTAAGAACCACTCGCAACTTATCGAGTATTCCTTACTTCTTTTAATGACAAAAAAAGTAAAAACCGACTTCAAAACCAAAATGCACTGAAAAGTTTTAAATAAACTCTTGACTATTGAAAGGAAAGGAATCCATTTTAGGCAAATAATTACTTTTTCACTACACTTGCTCATAACGATGTCTTTATTCCACCGATTTTTAGCTCACAATTCTAGATATTAAATACGCGTACCTTTTTAGTATATTATTGTACTAGTGCCTTTAGTTTATTAACCCGACCAATTTAAATTTGTATTCTAGTACCAAATAGTAAGTAGGAAGAAGAAGCCATATAATTTAATCGGCTTATAACTTTTCAAACAGTATTTATGCGAAAAATTACAGTATGTACATATTTATTTCAATAAATGGTTAATCCAGCTTTATTATTAAAAAATAACTGAAATTCATTTAAATTTTTCTTTAATTTGTGTTTTAAACATGAATTATTACATGTTTAACCCTGGCTGTTGGCCGATTTAGTTCGCGCCTCAGTCTTTCGCGCGCATCGGTATCGCGACAAGAAAAAAAACACGAAAAATGGCGTGCATTTTTCGTAAATAATTGGAGTATTGTTTCTTTTTCGCAAGTGTGTTGAAAAACGTCGTATGAAACACGTGTGCCTGTGACCATTATATACGCGGCTCTCTTATGGCGCACACAATACCGCCTTGTGTATAATGGTCAACTTAGCACACTTGTATCATAATGCACTATTTGGTGTCCGTGCTGTGATAGTTGATGCTTGATGGTCAAAGTGATGGCGTAACAACACGTCAACATTAAGATTCTAGTATAAAAATCCTATACGTGCCTTTACAATTTGAGGGTTTCCCTCGACTACACCAAGATCCCATCATCAGGTCCCAAATTGGCAACAATGGGACCAACCAGTCGACTTGATAACCTCCACCTTTTTTGAAGTTAGTAAAAAATACAATGTATTTAACCGTTTTATCGTCACTTACCAGGAGAGCGAGTACCGTCGCCGAGTGCGCGAGCAGGAGAGCCTCCGCGAGAGAGTGCTGCGCGCCAAGGAGGTGCGCCGGCGCAGGAACGCGGTCGCGCTGCACAAGCAGCTGCAGGAAAGGTACAATAACACTATTATAGAGTTCACTTTTTAGGGTTCCGTAGCCGAATGGCAAAAAACGGAACCCTTATAGTTTCGTCAAGTCTGTATGTCTGTCTGTCTGTCCGTCCGTATGTCACAGCCATTTTATTCTGTAACTATAAGCATTATACTGTTAAAATTTGGTAGGAAGATGTATCCTGTTAACCGCTTACCGATTCTTATACAAAAAATAAAAAATAATGACATTTAATGGCGTTAAGTCCACCTTTTGTACAAAATTTTATTATATAAATAAATCATCATCATCATCATTATCAACCAAAGGACGTCCACTGCTGAACATAGGCCTCCCACACGGCACCAAAGCGTAACGTGGGACGTCCACCGACAAGATAGAATACATACGATTAAATATATTATTCTGGTATTTATTTTTAAAACCTTTTCAAATCATAATTCTTGCTCGTTTTGTTGAAATAATATCTTTATCCTTATGGGGTATGAGTTACATAGTAATTGTGACCTGTCACCGTCCTGTCCTCACCATACATAGAGTATATTATTCCATCCTACTTGACATAAGGTGTAAGATGAGTGACGTTTCAGCCTTTTCGGATTTGTTTACACTGTACCATACTGTTTCGTCATCTGTCAGACGGTGCAAGTTGGTCACGTTTTAGTTTTAAAAGTTTAAAAACAATGACAAAATTATTTTGTTAAAATAAAATATTTCCCATTATTTTTATTGAGAAAATACAATACGTTTTTTCATAATAATGCCATATATATTTCAAAGTGTTAAGGTTTCATTTCCAACACATTTTACATCAATTAGGTGCAACAGTCAAGTAGCCAATTACACTATAAAACCGGAAAATAATGTGGTGCACTCATACTATCTTTAAATTTAATATCCCTTAAGATTTATACCCATAAAATTTAAGATTATCAGTACAGAGAATGCTAATTTGGAGTTAGAAAACTTAAGAATTGTGACAGAAAATTATAAATCCATAGATTTTTTTATATTCTTTTTATTCAGTCTACTAATGATTATGAACAACTTTTACTATGAAAGCCATAGTGAAATCAACAATAAAATCAAAACAGCTTTTTCATACATTTACACAGGCAGCGATTTAAAATAAAATAAAATGTCCGTTATTATAACTTTGATTTTATGTTATCGACTTGAGGTGGAATTGTGTAAAGCAATTGTATTCATTTGACAGTTCAAAACGTACGGTATGATCTGTCAAACGGCGAAGAACAAAGGGTTTGACAGATCAAACCGTACGTTATGAACTGTCAAATGAAAAAGATTGCTTTACACAATTCCACCTCTGTACTGGGAAGCTAATATGACCGACTCCTAGCACAGTTCGAAATGAAGTGAGCGAGCTGTCAGTTGAGGGATTGTAATGACAACAATAAACTTCAAATCGAATGACAGTTAACTGTATGATGAGGAACTCAAACTTTAGTCGATATAATGATTATTTTTTGCATCTATGAATTAAATATGAATATTTTTAAATACAATCAAGTAATAAATTCAATATTTCTACATGCTAAACATAAAAAAATGCAAAGCGATAAAAGACGTTCTGTATTTTGTTTTATAATTGGTTAGTAGCGAAAGAAATAAAAAATAATAATTTCATCTTTCTCACACAGGGACCGCGAACGTCAAGAGAAAGAGAAAGAGTCCAAGCCGCAAACAATCACAGTCAAGCAGACAGACAAACCTGCAGAAACTGACAACCAGCCGGACACGACTCGCAAGTCGCCCGAGAAGCTGGAGAAGAACGATAAAGCGGAGAAGATGGAGAAGGTCAGGGACAGGTCGCCGGTCAAAGACGACAGCGCTGAGGTTAACTCCACTTGTGGTAAGTTGTTGTTTATGTAATACTAGCGGTTCCCTGCAACTTCGTTCGTGCGTTTTGATTTTGCTTCCTCCCTTCCCGTCGCAGCTTGATGTTTTATAGCCTAAAGCTTTCCTCGATAAATAAGCTATAAAACACATTAAAGATTTTTCAAATCGGTCCAGTAGTTCCTGAGATCAGCGCGTCCAAATATACTCATCAGCTTTATAATATAAGTATAGATAATAGCCGATTAACTTTGAAAGAGTTGTATGTATTTTTATGTTAAGTCTGATAACGGTCAACAATAGGCTTATATGATTTCGAAGGCTAACAGGACCATTGAACAGAACAATCAGGTCCTTTCGTAGGCCAGCTAGTGTCGTTTATTTGTTTAAGTGTGCTGGAATATTGCTCAGTCGTATGGTCCCCTTTCTACAGCTCTTACATGTCAGAATAGAATTCATTCAAAGGCGTTTTCTTCGCTACATCAGCGCCAAATTCGGTCTAAGGCTGAGGCTAGACTCGAGCATTTCAAATTATGCACCCTTTAATCTAGACGGGATATTTTTGTTGGGCCATCTTTCATTTAAGACAAGTGGTAGAATAAGATGGCAGCAACTTTTTGATCTTTCAGTATGTCGTAATAATGTTACGTATAATAATCCAATTTACCGAACGTGCAGATTGTATAATACTGTTAGTAGGGAAGTAGATATTTTTTCTGAATCTTATTTAATTTACTTAGAGAGATACACGAGTTAATAATAGATCACTGTTTTTTGTTTACCTTAACTAATTATTATATCGTTTTCATGTTATACTGTATGAAAATTATGTGTATTGCTATAATCGTAATGCAAATTTGATGTGATAGCATTAAAAAAATGGAACTTAGTTTAAGTATCAATTTGTATTTGGTTGCGGTACGATAAAATAAATGATATGAGATAGCTTATATGACATAAGTTATTTAATATTAATTTATATACAGTTTTTATTTTTCTCTGTTTCTGATTTTATGCTTTTGAAAAATATAGATAGAATTAATTTTTTTTTAAGTTTTTTGTATGTTTGTCGTTTTATAAAACCCATTCCATTACGTAGGTACAATTTTAATATTATTTATTATGAATTTTACAGAGAACTTAACCCCTCCGCGGCCTGCATCGCCGGAACGCGCGTTAACCCCTCCGCTGCCGGAGAAGAAGGAGAACAAATGCGACAGCGACGATGACCTGGACCTGATACTAGGAGATATAGACGGAATACTGTCCGATGATGAGGACACGGGAAGATTCAAGGAGAAGCCTGCCAAGTGAGTATATGATTATTTATTATTTATTTAATTTTTATTGCACTGTAAGTTGTACAATTGGCGGACTTAATGCCTAATGGCATTCTCTACCAGTCAACCACCTGGTAATGCAGAGAGTTTAATCAGTGGCGGAATATTAATATGTGTGAGAAGAGTGGTAAAAAAAGAAGTAAAATGCACTTACATAAACAAACATACTAATTTTACACAAATATTATATAATAGGATACATAAGCAAAAGAATAATAAACATACATAATATACATAAACTTAATAAATACAAAATAATGAATGATAAAGGTGATGATAATGACGACATCCAAAGAGCACAAATAAAAGAAAATGGCTGTTAATTCATTTTCATTTGATGATATTATGTACTATTTGAAATATCGATACCTTGCCGGTTTCAAGCAGGGCTCGGATGACATTCTATTGTTCGAAACAAACTATCCTACCCACAGAGGCATCCGCTGAAAATCAGCGTCGTAGTTTGCGTTCCGCTGCCACTTATGATGAGCGGGTCTTTCGACTCGAGTAGTCTTGTTTTTTTACTTATATTTTTCAATGTTTTCTTTCTTTCAAACTGTTTCACCATAATTACATAGGAACGTTTTTGTTTCATTTACGTTCGAACGAAAATATTAGATAGAACAAAATTTCAAATAGTTCTTGTCGAATATACCTTTTTTTTTTAATTTTTTTTGGCCTGAAAATCAAAACAAAAATTATTCACATCCAGCTCAGTTTAATGTTACGGCCATGGAATTTTTCAGACAGAACCCATAGGAGTTAGTAACTAAAGTCTTAAAGCTAGTGTTAGTATGATTACATACATAAATACATACAATAAACTATATATAAATGTTTGAGATTTAGAATTCATAATTTAATTAATTAAATTATGTTATTACTATCCAGCATTTAATATTCCACATGAATTACTAAATTAACCGATATTCAATAATGATATATAACTCAATTTTATAATAATTTAATATTAACATTAAATTTAATAATAATATTCAACAATACATTTCAATTTTGTTAACGTCGGCAACATTCAGTGACGTCACAGCGCAAACCGTGACGTCATACCGGAGACGTCGAGCCATTATTCCATTGCGCTCTGAGAAGCCGAAGATTATTTGCTGATTATTTAGACATTTCAACTGAAATTAATGTGGGTGTGTGCCTAACATGTGACTCAAATTATGTAACAACCATCTATTTATACCATGTTTGATGCAAATAAAATGATTATGATAATGATATCATTTCATATCATTGTAATTTGGAAGAAGTAAACCACCATCAAAAAAAATCTTTCTTTCTTTCTTTCATCATTTACTGCAGCTTTGGGTCACATTTATCACATCATTTCATTATCAAACACAAGGAAACCGAGTGAAATATGCGATGTCATTTTTTTACGCTGATGAGAACTTATACAAACATTGTAAAACAGGCCCTAAGAGATTAATAAATGTGACCATATTTAGTTAAAACGACGGATGATGAAGATACAAAGCAGTTTGATCCCTCACATACGGCTACTTTCAGCATCGATTCTTTCGAAAGTAAAAATAAATGCCGTTTCAATATTCTACCGCCAGTGAATAAAATTTGGATTTCGTTGAATATTATATTATATTTTATAAATATAATTCATGAGAAACGAAATGAAGAATTTTCAAAATTGAGTAAATTCAGCGAACGACTTTTCATAGTAGCCGGAGTCCTTAAACGAATGTTTACGCTTTTTATATATATCAGACCGTAAAAATGGTGATATGTCATATATTTTTTTACTAATTTTCAGGATTTTTTGAGATACATTTCATTTCCGTAGGACGTGTGGCAATTTTCTATGGAATGTGGGACTTTTTCTTTATCATATTTAGGGTCGATTTTTCAATGGTCAGATAAAACTTATCAGACTAATAAATTATACGGCGACAAATTTAAACAAATGACAGTTACGTATGGTTACTGACAATTAGGTGACGTTTTCAAATTAGCCATATTGTATTTGGTTCGACGAATATTTCTTATAGCTGACTATTGAAAAATCGGCCCTTAATATAATTTTCATTTCTTCTGCTCGGTAAATTTAACTTTCATGTTAGGATAGACGAGTGGAAAAAAGCTTTTCCATCCCCAGGGTGGAAAGTAATTTAGTTTTAATTGATACGATCAGACATGGAGTTAAAGATAATTGAGTCATATTGTATTATTAAAATAAACAAGCTATCCATATTTTTAAGATTAGATAAACATTAAAAGCGTGTTTATTATGGTCACTGAAAAATTTACAATTGGTTTAATTTTTAACAATTTAAACAAACAAATATATTTCGATTTCCCGGCATACATACTGACACTTTTTTTTTATATTTTAAATTGGCACATTTTGTTCGTCTCTGACAATATATTTTTTTAGTTTGGACGATTATTGCACAGATTATTAGGCAGGCGGAGGCGACTTGCTGCGATTTTGTTGTTCATTAATCTTCTTACTCACTCCAAACTTTAGTTGTCACTCATAGCGCTATCTCATGAGGCAAAATTGAATCTGGAATATGACATAATCTGTGGTAGTTTTGGTGACAAGTAACCTTGTTTTCGCAAGGTTGCGTTCTTCTACTGTTATTATTGTCTGTGAGAAAAAATCAATCGATATTTTTAACAATGATTTGAAATATTTACTTTAATATGTTGTCTTCCGTGCCGTTACTGGAGGCCTACAATGAAACGTTAGTCCGTATTTTCGGGCCCGTCCGTAACCCGACCGAAATACGTGACTCGTAGCTACCATGAAATATTTTCGGATGCTTAGGTTTAGTTCGGACGCATAGACAAAGTTACGTGAACGAATGATTGAAAAAGGTTATTTATAGTGCCTGTCCTAAAAACCGGTAATAACATGTAAATTTTAAAACTACTTGTATTTTAATAGTTTTAATGCTTTTAATCAGTATATTTATGCATTCAATTTTATAAACTACAGTTAAAATTAGTGGAATGCTCCGTATGTTACTAAAACATTAGCAATTTTTATCAAAGAAATTTTGTGAATACACTTTAAAATACCTAAGATAGGCCAACCAAATAGAGAATGTCACGTCCCACTAATAACATTTTGATGTTGAGAGGATATTTTCTACCGCAGTATTATACACATAAATTAGTTTGTTTACGTTCGTTTTGTGATGTATGTGATGACGTTTTCATGCGATTCCGAGTAAAAGAAGTTTAACTTTCAAGTGTTTTTTACCTCGCGCCGAGTTCTCAAGTGTTCTAAATCATGAGTGGCAATATTTCATCTGATATTGGAGTAAAACTCAAAAAAGGGACGCTTATGAAGACTAAATCATTCATGGTTCAAATTCTCCTCACTTTATATTTGGTGTTCGTAACATCGTCAGGGCTAAAAATTTATCCACCACACAACACTTTTATGTAAGTAACTTGACTATATTCCTCTTGTCCCTATTCTATGTAATTTCTTTTCTGCAACTAAACTTTGAGTTCTCTTTGCAGAACCTACAATCATGTCGGCACCACCAACTGCTGAGCAAATTGTAATGCTTCTTACTTTATTAATATTCACTATTCACTTAAAAGTACACCTCAGTGAAAGAAAAAACCGAAAATGTGATAGAATTATCAAAAAGTAACCTATTTCAGGAATAAAATGTTAATCCGAAAAGCTTACGGTAGCACTTGAGTTATCGTGAGAAGTTCGGCTAAACGCCCGAAAAACTGTACTTCAAAATCGAATTTTCGTGACGGGCTCGAGTGTTCATGGTAAGCTATCCGTAACAACAAACGTCAAAGCCCGATTTCGTTCCGTTGACGGGCCCGTAGTATTTTCATGGTAAGAAACAGCCCGAAAATACGGAGTTCGTTCGGGTTTCGTGTGTTCATTGTAGACCTCCTGACCTTCTAATCGTGTGTTTTATGTATAACGACAGTGAAAAAACTGATATGTGGTGTAACAACTTGAGGTTTCATCCCTCGCTAAACAACGTAATATCTAATCTACAGATGTAAAAATACCGTATTATACCAAATGGTACTGAATCATACCGGTATTTTACAATAGAATTCAGTATTTTTCGTATTATTCGTATTATATTATTTCTTATCACAAAGCAATTGACTTGAGTTTTTCACGTATCACTGGAGAATGAATTTATATATTCTGAAATATCTATATATAATATGAACATTAACATTGAATACAATGCTTTCTTAGTATTTTTTCGATTGAATTCATGCATATAAAATATTGCTCGCACCATCACACGTTGCACGAAGTGGCAACGTCGGATTTGTTTGCTGACAAGTCTTACGTTCGCACGCTTATGTGTGTGTACATGTATTTATTACTATTATATTAATAGCCAAACGAGTGAGTGAAATAGAATGACTTCCTCTCTTTCCCTCCGTCTACGCACACGCACGCACGCCGCGCTGGCGCTGGTCATTTTGTTATCGCCCGCCGCACCCGCTAGTTCCGTCCGGAATGTTGTTGCGAGTAGTCGTTACTATAGTTTTGAGCAGTTTTTTTTAGATTCATATTAGTATTCTTTGTAAAATAAGAATCAAATTCGTAATCACTTTTCCAAGGAACCTTAAACATGAAACCAATATCGATTTTCTGAAAATTTAATGTCTGCCATCTTGGATTTATAAATGGGTGCTTTTTTCGGAATCAGTAACCCTGTAAACCTGATTAACGATACCCATATCGTTTTTACTCCATACATCTATTATCTGTTAATTTCCACGTCTTAGTATTATTTTAAACACAAAGCATAATATACACATATTTTAAAGTGTCTATCTACAAGAGTAACGAATTGCACACGTTCTTTCAACCCATATTTTTCCCCATCAGGGATGGCTTTAAAAAAATACACTTTTGTAAACACATACAATGCAAAACATAAAATACCAAAAATACCATATGAAATAGTATAATACGGTATTATACGGTATTATTGGTATTTTACCTTCGAGCACATTTGGTATAATACCGGGCTTACATCTCTAACTAATCAACGCATCACAATCACACAGCTAAATTTATTTATTTGCCTCACTGTAGAAATGAAAAATAGTATGTATAACTCGGGTGAAAGCATTCACTTCAATCTCGAACTATTAGCGCTCTCAGTCCGTTCAAGCGCCAAAAACTTCTCGAGTGAAATGGGTCACTTTCTCCCCTTGTATAACAATCTACTATTTCTCTTCCGTAGGCCGGAACCAGCAAAACCAGCAAGCGACCTGCGCTCGCGCATCGGAGCGAGACAGCCGACGAGCAACTCTTCTCGCGCAGAGCGAGACAGGAGCGACCGGCGGCCGAAACAGAAGATCGTGTTCCATGATGATAAGGAGGATAAAAAGAGGCGAGGTATGTGTCTAATACATGTCTATTATTGGCTGCTACCTTTCCGACTTAAGAGCCGAAATCGCATGCACATGACGTCATGATTTGTTTGAAGAGAAGCCCGCTTATGTTGTGAGTACAAGCTATTTTAGTTTCCAGGTGATGAGGTGACCTCGACCATTCTTAATGTTTTTCTATGCTTATCGTATATTTGTTATTTTTCAACGACACGATTCTATTTAAAATAAGGAAAATACAAAACTCACAATCTAGATTACGTATCTAGATTGTTACTTTTGTATTTTTGTTATTTTTATTTTATTATTTGTTTTTTTTAATCATCGTAGAATAAATATATTAAAAAATCTTATATTTAAATAATTTAATACACATCTGGGAAGTAGGTGAAACTCTTCTTAGCTAGTGTACTTCTTCATTTTATACATCAAACTATTTCCCATTACAGCACTTATAATACTCAGCATCCATTGACAATTACTCTTGTTATCATTGACCACTCACATTTACCTCACTGACATCATAACATCCACTCATCATTAATATTCAAACGTTCGTCTCCTTTCTCACTCTACAAGAATGGTAAAGCAGTTAACAGGATACATCTTTATACTTAATTTCAACAGTGTGATGCTTATAGTTACAGAATAAAGTGGCTGTGACATACGGACGGACAGACAGACAGACGACGAAACTATAAGGGTTCCGTTTTTTTTGTCATTTGGCTACGAAACCCTAAAAAGTAGCGACTTTGCTGCGCGTACGCATTCCATACTATGACATGTATCTTCTGTCTCTCAAGTGCAATAAGTCAGAATGTCCGGTCTCAGTATACTCATAATGTGTGTATTGTGAAGTCTTCAAGCTACATCGGCAAAAAGAACACTGTAATAACAGGAATACGCGTTTTGAATTAATTACCAATTGGCATTAAATCCCTGGAACATCCTCTTTTCAAGAGAAAACTATAAGAATGGTTGCTTCTATAGTAGATTGTTATACAAGGGGGGAAAGTGACCCATTTCACTCGAGATGTTAATAATTAGAGAGTGAAATCCGAGATATCAAATATTTCAAATCATTGTTAAAAAGATCAACTACCACAGGTTATGTCAAATTACAGGATCAATAATTGATTTGAAAAATTATTTTGCCTCATGAGATTGCGGTATGAGTGACAGATAAAGGTGGGAGTGAATAAGAAGATTAATGAACAACAAAATCGCGCCAAGTCGCCTCCGCCTGCGTAATAATCTGTGCAATAATCGACCAAACTAAAAAAAAATATTGTCAAAGACAAACAAAATGTAACAATTTAAAATGAAAAAAAAAAGTGTCAGTAATATAGTCGGGCAACCGAATATTATATTTGTAGTTTTAAAAATGATAAAAATTAGACCTTTTGTAATTTTTTATATCAGTGACCATAATAAACATGCTTTTAACGTTTAGCCTATCTTAACAATATGGATAGCTTGTTTATTATAATAATATGATGTGACTCAATTATCTTTAACTCCACGTCTGATAGTAGCAATTAAAACTATAGTAGATTGTTATACAAGGGGAGAAAGTGACCCATTTCACTCGAGAAGTTCTTGGCGCTCGAACGGACTGAGAGTGCTAATAATTCGAGAGTGAAATGGGTTCTTTCACCCGAGTTATACATACTATTTTTCATTTCGACTGTAAGGAAAAATAAATAAATTTATTTAGATATTATGTTGTTTAGCGAGAGATGAAATCTCAAGTTTTTACATCGCATATCAGTTTGTTTACTGTCGTTATACATAAAACACAAGATTAGAAGGTCAGTAAAGGCACGGAAGACAACAGAGTACTACGTAAAACGCGGATCATATCAAATATTTCAAATCATTGTTAAAAATATCAATCAATTTTTTCTCACAGACAATAATAATAGGAGAAGAACGCAACCTAGAGCGAAAACAAGGTAACTTGTCACTAAAACTACCACAGATTATGTCAAATTCCAGGTTCAATTTTGCCTCATGAGATAGCGCTATGAATGACAGCTAAAGGTGGGAGTGAGTAAGAAGATTAATGAACAACAAAAATGGCGGCAAGTCGCCTCCGCCTGCTTAATAATTTATGCAATAATCGACCAAACTAAAAAATATATAGTCAAAGACAAAAAAAAATATGACAATTTAAAATGAAAAAAAAATGACACTATTTATGGCGGGAAACCGAAATATATTTATAGATTTTAAATTGTAAAAAAATAGACCAATTGAACTATTTTCAAATCAGTGACCATAATAAACACGCTTTTAATGTTTAGCTAATCTTAAAAATATGAAAAGCTTGTTTATTTTATTAATATAATGTGACTCAATTATCTTTAGCTCCATGTCTGATCGTAACAATTAAAACTAAATGACTTTCCACCCTAGGGATGGAAAAAAAATACGTCATTATGGGGTATCATTAAACTCATTAAACTTAATTAATTCTTATCTATCAGGCAGAACGCAAAAAGTATATGTAAACGGAATTGAGTCTTCTGAAGCGCCTCTAACAATGGGTGTGCCCCAGGGATCTATATTGGGACCACTTTTATTTTTAATATATATAAATGACCTCCCGTATTTTGTAGGAAATCTTTGTGATATAGTATTGTTTGCAGATGATACTTCACTTATATTTAAAATTCCAAGAGGTGAAGAAAATTTTAACGATGTAAATAATACTCTTTCACAAGTGTTACATTGGTTTACGATTAACAATCTCCTTCTTAATGGAAGTAAAACTAAATGTGTAAAGTTCACGATGCCTAATGTCCGACAGGCATCAACTCAGGTTAAGATAAAAGACAAATTGCTTGATATTATCGACTCCACAACATTCTTGGGAATGACTTTAGACTCCAAACTACAATGGGGTCCTCAAATAGAGGCCTTGTCACGGAAACTAAGCTCAGCTGCTTTTGCTGTAAGAAAGATTAGACGTTTGACTGATATAGAAACAGCTAGGTTAGTTTATTTTAGTTATTTCCATAGCTTGATGTCCTACGGTATTTTACTGTGGGGCTCGGCTGCTGATATAGAATCAATTTTTGTATTACAAAAAAGAGCCGTGCGAGCTATTTATAATCTAAAACCTCAAGATTCCCTACGAGAGGTGTTTAAAGAAATTAGAATATTAACTGTAGCCTCTCAGTATATTTATGAAAATTTAATGTATGTCCGCAAAAATTTACATTCATTCAGGAAAAAAAGTGATATACACATTTATAATACTAGGAATAAAAATAAGCTTGCTATTCCACAATTAAGGCTTCGAAAGGTTGGTAATTCTTTCATAGGGAAATGTATTAATTTTTTTAATAAATTACCAGAACACATTGTAAACTTACCGATCAATAAATTTAAAACTGTCATTAAAGAAACCCTTATGACGAAAGGGTATTATAAAGTAGATGATTATTTGAAAGATAATAATGTATGGACTTGCATGAATACTACAAACATTGTAAACCTTTTGAAAAGAGGCATTGGCAATAGTGACTGAGTTTGTTGCGCAGCTTCTTCTCAGCACTAGCCCAAAATTGTCCCGAAGCTGTGGTAGGGTTTATATTGGGACGTGTAAAAGTGTCCTCAATGGGCCTATTTGCATAAATAAATGACTTTTATGACTTTTTTATGACTTTTAAAGCTATTTTCCACCCGTCTATCTTCACATGAAAGTTGAATTTTCTGAACAGAACAAATGAAAATATACTTTCCACCCTAGGAATGGAAAAGCTATTTTCCACCCGGCTATCTTCACATGAAAGTTCAATTTTCCGAGAAGGAGAAATGAAAAAATATTTTGTATACGCTGGTCGAATATTTTAATAATTCATAAATTGACTATTCGATTCAATTATTCCTCCTGACTAAAATCATGTTATTATTTTATCAATTTAGACTGCATCTTTATTATTATTATAATGCCCGATATGGGTAAACTGTTGAAACATTATTTTATTTTATAACAACTATTGTACACAGTTTTGAGACAGTAAATAATTATCTTGTCTTATCTTACCTCTCTCTTGCGCTGTTAAATGAAATAATAACTGTTTTTCAAAAGTAAACCGTGTTTACCTGAACTCCTGAAATATAATCAATCATCTTATTCCGATCACGCCTTGTCGACCAACCGAGTGATGAAACTACCACGAACTGGTTGGTTCCACTTTAAAACCTTGAATTGTACTGAAATGATCCCGCTAAAGGATACATTGACTAATGTCTTATAAATGTTTTTTTTTTACATTGGAAGAGCGTTTGGCCCGGTTAGACAGAAAGTTGCTGATTCGAGTCCCGCCCGTGCGCAATTTTTTGGTTTCTTATTATATCTTTACTAGCGGACCCAGCGAACTTTGTTTCGCCCCCGGCCCCGTCCCGCCGAGTCCCGTAATATTTAAAGTTAAGCATTTCCAGCGAATTTTGCTTCGCCCTTAAATTACTAAAATGGCTATAAAAAACTAGGGGTTGGTGATAAAAAAGTAAAAATTTAGGGTTGTATGTATTTTTGTATGTTTTATCATAAAAAATAGAAATTAAATTTTTTGTCTAAAAAATAAAAATAAAATTTGGGGTGGACTACCCCTAACATTTAGGGGGATGAAAAATAGATGTTGGCCGATTCTCATATATACCGGATAAGCACAAAAAAATTCATCAAAATCGGTCAAGCCGTTTCGGAGGAGTATGGCAACGAAAACTGTGACACGAGAATTTTATATATTAGATGAATATAAAATATGACACTGTGACTGTTAAAACATTCTAAACTATTTTTACATTGTTACAGACAAATCTCCCCCGAGGCGAGCGGTGGTCACGAGCTCGACTAAGACTGAAGATGCTGATAACTCTGACAAGAAAAATAAACAGGTTATTAATGTTCTCTTTTTTTCATTATACTTAGAATCGTTTTCTTTCCAAAGTAAGATAAGGAATGTTCGTCGAATACAATACAAAATGCCTAATTCAATAACGTCACCTATTTGTCAGCAATTATTTACGTAAATGACAGTTTATAATCTGTCGTTTTATAATTATTCAGTCGAATACGTTCTTGTGCTAACAGTATACTCTGTTTTTTAATAAGATAGACCAGAATGACAGGTTCAATTGAACATTTTATTTTTTAATGTTGCAAGCGTAGTGCCAATAGGGATGTAACAATTCAATTGCACACGAGTAATTGAACTTGTAATATAAATATTCAAATAAGTGATTTTACACAATGGGATAAATAATACATGTAAAAGTTACAAAAAGCTAGTAAGTAAACGAAATACATAAAACAGTTATTGTCAGGAGTAAAAAAATGGTACTTTCCCTTGCAATATAAATATTATTGTATGATTTTCCTATTTTGACATATTAGTACATTCTATTAATAGATTAGCAGAAATCACGATGATATTTGTATAATTAAATGATTTTTGAACCAAGTTTAACTTTGTAGATTTTATGTAATAACACTGATACAATTCATGCTATTATGCTGAAGCGCAACACAAATTCCAACCACAAGTATTTCATGTTTTTATAATAGATTTTAAACAACGATTGAATAAAAATTGAATTTACCGATTATTTGGAAACAACACTATTTTTAGATTACGAAAAAGTGGCCACCCACCAAATGTCATTTTGGTCTATCTAATTAAAAATCGGAGTATAGTATTGTAAACCTATGACCCCGTGCACACAACTTTTAGCATCGATGTAATCGCGGCTTACGCAATGAACAGATTTTGGCATCGATGCTAACGCGCGTTGGTATCGATGCACTTGCCAATATTCAGATACAGTTTTCGATGGCCAGCTTCTGCATCGCGATTGCATCGATACTAACGCGCCACAGCATTGATACTAACGCGCGACAGCATCCATTGCGTTTGCATCGATGCATGCTAAAAAGAGCCCTTGAAATTATACGTATCAGTCGTCATTGACAATAATAAGTGTAATTATATTTTCACTAGTAAAATTAGAATATCACATCTTTAACTAAATCTTTGCGATGTAAAAATAACTCAAAAATACATCGAAAGAACTTCGTAAAGGTAGGGTGTCCCAAAAACCAATATCAAATAAAAATAAATATTAGGAAAATATAATTAATTTTGATCATTTTGTTTACAGGTGACCAAACCAAAACCTGAAGCGAGTACAAATAAATCTAGACAAAGGATTACTTTTGATAGTAAACAGGTAAATTAATTTCACTTGTATTTCATCACGAACAACTCATTATCATTATACTTTCTTAAAGATGCTCTTTTTGAAAGAATGTCTGCAATGTATTGACTGATAGTTTTGCATGACGACGAAATGTTTGCATATCGAAAAATCGATGAAACACGCATGTTCACTTTTAATTTTAAGAACTTGACAAATGTATCGTGTTTTATGCTCCTTTATCCTTTAATATCCTTTGGACATTCCCACACATCGCCATCCAGTCCCAAAGTAAGCTACTCAAAGCTTGTGTTATGGGTGCCAGACAACGGATATAATACTTAAATACTTTTTGTTTGTAAATACATACATGATATACATAGAAAACACCCAGACCAATACAAACAGACATGTTCATGCACACAAATGTTTGTATTGTGCGGGGATCGAACCCGCAACCCGCTGCGTAGTAGGCGATTTCTCGACCACTACACCAGACGGGTCGTCAAAATAAATAATTATTCTATTCCATTCTATATTACCTAATTTTAATTTCAAAGCGTAAGTTTCTTTAATAAATTACACTACACCTACCTTGTTAAGCACCGAATTGAATTAAAAAATAATGTTCTCTCTATGACTTTTCGTTTTCGAGAAGTCCGTGGTTACCTCTTTTTTTTGAAGTCTGTAAAAAAATGGTTGTACGAAACATAATTAGCTACACACACATTGATGCTGTTGTAATCATTTTGCTATAAGAATGTACCATCCGTTTTTTTACCCAATAATTATGTTTTTTTGTTATATGTAGTACAAACTTAATAATATAAAATGCTCTTTAAAAAAACCAACTGTGTCAGACGAGGAATCGAACCCCGTGTATTACGCTATCCGGGCCATCGACACATTGGCAAGCCCGTTGAAATTTGCAGGTGCTTTTTTTAACGCGTAGGCTGCGTGACCTCATCGATGTTGCGAGATTGTTTTCACAATATCCGTAGGAATATGTGTCGGTGGCCGAGTGGCATAGGCATACGCCCGGATAGCGTAAGACACGGGGTTCGAGTCCTCATCTGACACAGTTGCTTTTAACAAGTGCAATTTATGTTATTAATTTTGTATTATGACAAAACACTATAAAAACCGAATTCGAAGCAAATGTTCAATAGTAAAATAAAAATGGTTATGCTAGCAACATCATTAAGCTTAAGTCCGATCTTTTTTGCTAGTCAGGTAATGTAAATAATCTTTATGACTTCAAAAGTAATATGAGTAAATAAATTTAGTTAACTATTCGATTCATTGCTCAAGGATGAACTCCCTATGAATATTGTAAGTTATGTGTTTATATTATTTTAAAATGAGTATTTTTTTAACGGCATATCAGTTCACAATATTTGACTAGCAAAGAAAAATGGACTATATTCTCTGACTGATGCAGTTGTAAATAGGTCACTTTGCTATAAGAATGTAAAATCCGACTTCTTTACTCAAATCTAGAATCTCGCTTACAATCTTATCTTATCCCACAGGAGAAAGAGAAAGTAAAGGAAAAAGACGACGACAAAAAGCAATCGTTTTCAAACAGACGCGTCATCCTCCAGAGGAAAATAACACAACCCGCCAAAGAGTCGAAATCCGTGTTCTCCCGGATCGAGACCAAAACGGACCCGAGCAAACCCAACCCGGGTATATTCAGCCGGGCTGTCAGAACAGCTATCGGTCCGGAAAATACCAGGATCGTGATTAAAAAACACGCAGAACCCCAAGTGGAGTATGAGTCGGATTCTGAGATAGATGAAGATAATTTGCTCGAGGAGGAAATAGGGAATATAGCAGATGTTACAAACTTGCCTCACGGGATGACGGATACTAGACTGAAGACGCTGGCTGGGAACGATGTCCAGGTAAATGGGTTTAGTTGGGAACGGTTGGTGCTTCGATTCGTGGGGTAGGTTTAAATTAAATTATAAACTTTTTAAAAAAATAATTCTTTGTGATGACTCGAAGTTAAAATTGAAATTGAAAACATTTATTGCCATGAAAAAAACAATCAGTGTTATAATGTTTTCACAATCGTATCTTAAACTGATGAAATAAGAGGTTTGTAAATTATTAAAAGTTAAAGAGAACATATGGCCATTAATAAATAAATATAAATATTGGACACAGCAGATCACATACATTGCTCTGATACCAAAGTAACTAGCTAATGCACTTAGGTTATGGAAATCAGACACAACGTAGAATATTATGATTTATACATTGACCCGACCGGGAATCGAACCCGGGTCCTCAATGCAGTGACGCCTTGCAACTCGGAATGCTTAGCCACACTACACTACGGAGGTCGTCAATGGATGCCAGTTTTAGCTCATGCTAAAATAAGTTCAGCGCTGGTTTTCAAACAAACCCATATAAGATAAAGCTCGTTAAACTTATTACAATATTAATAGTATTCATACATTATGTTATGTGCGTGTGGACTGGGTGATCATTTCATAAAACTTATCCAACCACAACCAAATTGTAAGAGGATTTAGTAAATAATTGTGGAAACTTTATGATAACGTATGAAAATTGTAAAACCTAAACAAATAATGTTAGAACTAATTACCTGGATCACTCAATCTGGACACCTGAAGAATAAACCATAACGCGTATTCAAGAATATACTACCTATGTGTTTATAATTTGCATTTGAAAAAATGTGAAAACTGCTAAACAAATTTTTTAATCGTTTCAAAGCCAGGTTTAAGATTTAGAATGGTTTATATGGATCACTCAGAATGCACTATACTCAGTTGAGTGATCTTCTAAAACACCACTTTATACTGAAAAAGTTTGAAATATTATCATGTTCATTATAAATTATGCTTCTGGGAAAATTTTTGAAACAAACATCGTGATTGAAATCGTACTGGTTTAAGAGAAAATCAAAATCATGTTTTTTCTCGATCGTCCCAACTGTGTGATCTTTATTTTGAACTATATTTAATAAACCCAAACTTATAGGTATAAGGTAGGAACATCGGAAATTGTGAAAAATGTTGTAGTAAAATCTGACGAACCAGTTGCCCCTGTAAGTGTTATATTTTAAAAGAAAACTATTTTTTTGCAATCCTTAAGGATAAACGTTGAGTAGGGTGACTTATATGAAGGAAGACTTTTTTCAAAGTAGGGCTTCAAAACCTTAGTAAAGGAAAAGTAAATCATATAACTTGTCTGATTCTAGTCAAAACGATAAAATATCTTTAACGAAGTTATATAAACGTCGGGATATAAATTTTATAAATACCCGCGAAATACATATATCCGTTATTCAACAAATATATTAGTTATGCAAAGAATTTTTTTCTACAAAATAGGATCTTTTTATAAATCTAACGAAATTGGGTTTAAAATAACCCATATCTCAGGATATAAGCCGTATATGTATCTGGTAAGATTATTAATTTTAATTGATTTGTACCTCATATCGAAGATGATAGAGATGTTTATAAATAGATAATATTTCAGTATGAATTTAAATGAAACTGACGTGCAATGGAATGCAGTTATGGAGAGATGTAGTTATTTTATATGTTCATCATGAATTTATTTTCATGATTTATCATTCGTTTTAACTGTTATGAGGCCTAAATTTATCATTCGTTTTAACTATTATGAGGCCTAAATTTATCATTCGTTTTAAATATTATGAGGCCTAAATTTTATCATTAATTTTAACTATTATGAGGCCTAAATTTATCATTCGTTTTAAATGAGGCCTAAATTTTAAAGAGAAATAGCTACCTTATGCATGTGGCTTAAAAATTAGTATTAATGATTACCACCTTTAACCGCAAATTTTAAGAAAAATGCGTTTGCAGCATTGTCTTATAATAAGATTAGAATAACGTTTCGAAGCATCAAACCAAGTGCAATTTCTTATTCTGAAACCATTTTAACTATACTGTGGTATAAATTGTGATATATTTATCTATGTATTTGTACATACATTTGCTTGATATACCTACCTAGAATTAAGTGTTACCGTAAGCTTTATATATCAGACATTCATTGTTTCTACTTTAAAGGAGATGGTGCAAATTATAACTCGATCACACTTAAAATATTATTGATACATTTTGGTCGATTACAATTTTTTTAGAATTATTTACCACAGTGTAAATGTTTACATAGCCATTTTAGTTCTTGTGCGTTGAAAGCAGCGCCTCTACGCAATTAGTGGTTTATCACATAAATTATTTATTTATTTTATTATTAATTTCAGTGTTTCAATAATTGTAACGCAAAGTTTCACATTTATAAAAAAAAAATAGAATTATATCCTAAATAAGAGTTGTAGACACGCCGTTTGCTGATAATTTCTGGCAATTCTTTAAGGATTTTGATAACATATGCCTGTAAACTAGATGTTCTAGCATACTTAAAATAAGGAACAACAAACAACGAGCACAGACCACGCCTAAGTGTTACTTCTTAGATTTTATTTTTTTATTATAATAAAAGTAGGTATTTTTGTGCCATCTCCTTTCAAACGTATTATGTACATTTCAAATTTATAATAAGTCCGTTAATGCCAAACGAATGTTTTAATAATAATTAGCTTATATAGGGTATAACAAAAAGGCGAAATAATATTTAAGGGTATGTATGTAATGTGAACATTAAGAAGTAAAAGTTTTAGTTAAAAATAAACAACTATTTTCCCATACTAAGTAAATAAATTGTTTTTTTACCGAAAGTGTTGACAACCCTGAATCTGCGGTCATTCGTTAGCGACCCCCCGCCCGCACCCACCCACACACACACACACACACACACACACACACACACACCTAACAGCTGTTATTTAAGGTTGTCACCGATAAGTTTTTGTTAAAACATGAGCATTAATTTAGCTCAGTAATTTATACTCGCGCGAGTTTGTAGTTTTGCATATGAACTACTCTAACTACATCTACTACTCTACACCTCCTTTAAAATTTATTTCGCCTTTTGGTTACACCCTGTATTCAAAACAATCATTTTTAAATCTGTGATGTACTCTTAAATACCTATATCTATTAGAATTCATCATAGGCTACACTGCTCTCTTGAGGAAAATATGTGATTTGGGAAATAATATTAAACACAATTACGATCCATTACTAAGTTCCTAAAAGTCAAATGAATAATAAAACTGACTATAAATTTATAAAACAGAGATATAGCGGAGTATTGAATACTCGTTTACTACGATATAAGCTTATAGCTTCTTAAGAGCTTTATATCATTTATAATGGTCTGAATATGTTTTTTGAGCTAATTGCCTGTAGTTACTATATTAACTAGTCTATTAAAGCATGGTAATATTCTTATTACAAAATCCATGCAATTTCAATATGATTTCTTATGTTTTGCAGGATATGTGCTCAATAAAATAGTTGTATTTTGTTTACATTTAAAATGATTACTATTTTGTATATTGTTATTTGTGTTAATAACATCTAGTCATGTTGGGATTGTATGTTAAAATTTAAGGACGAGAAAAATGATCACTAAACTAATAATTTAAGTGATATATAAATTTAAATAATCTTACATCTTAATCATTGTTACACTATGGTTGTACAACTATGCATTTCTCTCGTCTTATTTAGAGTTGTAAGAATGATATTTTTTTCAAGTATGTGTGCATACATTTACAAATAACTATTTGACCGACCAAGCAAAAAATGGTCCAACCCAAAAAGTTGTTATTTTGTAACTAGCCAATATTTATACTCCTACACTAATTTTAAGATATCAATAATAGTTTAAGCTATTAGAGGATGCGGAGATTATCACAACACGGATTGATGTTCCAGAGTTTGATTTTGGATAAAGAAGAACGCAGCGCCAAAATCACCTTTAAAACGACGGTAGCCGCTGAAAACTTCAAAAAGAAATTCAACAACAAAATGGTTGCCGCCAGCAGACTCACCGTCTCTTTGCGTTAGAAAGAAATGTTTAGAAAATATTCCCTTGTATTTTTATTATTTTAGCTGTAAGCTTGATGTTGCTATTCTAATTTGAGGTTATGTTAAAATTCACTTAAACTATACTTTATATTTAACCGAATTAAAAACGAAATAACAGTTTTGGTTGTCAATGTTTAGTTGTAGCAGAGCTATGATTAATTATGATGTCTATTATAACGTTCTGGTGTGGTGTACCTATTGTGTTACAAAGTGTTTAATTTAAGAGTTTTTTTTTATGTATGCTGGTCAGAGTTATAAATCCTTTGTTTATATAATTTGGATATTTCTTGTGTTACTATTTAATGGATTGGATAATGTGATACAATCTTATAATAATGTAGATGCTGTCGTTATTTCATAAAAGCTTTCCTTTTATAATGAAATAACATAAAAACATGTCGAATATTGTTATTACCGTTTTAGATTTGCAGTTTCCAAGTTGACACATTTTTAGCAATGTGACAAATTTTGTTCGTAAAACGTGAACTAAAATTTATAATCTTTAGTTTTCTCAACAAATTTATAGTAATTTAGATTTTAGAAGAGGACGAAAAAACAGGTTTTATTATTTTAAGATGTCTTGCTGTTTAAATAAAATATTTTTATCAGTAAATTCACTTTCACTTGTGGTGTAAAATTAATTGTTTGTAAGTTTGATAACACATACAATGTTGTAGTAAAAGCTTGCCTACAGTTCTAAATAGTAATAAAATATTTGTTATAACCTAGTGATTTTTAAGTACACTTAAAACTATGCAGAAAAAACTATAGTTGCAAAATATGTAATCTAGCATTAGGTTTCAGAAATGCCATTTATACTTTTTTGATTCAACACTTTGTATTGTATAAACATCTTTTGATTCTGCCTTTGAATATTATGATTATGATACAATGTAACTAGTGTGAAAGTAAAACTTGTAATCGTTGTAACAAAAATCATTACTCATTAATAAAAAATATTGTAAGCTCGTTTGAAATTATCAGTAGTAAGAACCAAGTATTGCTTGCCTTTGTAATCTTTTAACTGCCTTTGCGTGAGTCAGAGATAAAACTGTTGTAGAGTTATGTCATAGGGTCACAATTTCACATTTTAAATTATGTTTGTATCACACCACACCATATGTGTTTGAGTTATATCAGTTCTTTACTGAAAAGTAAGAAGTAATATTTGATTAAAACTTTTTGTAAATGTAGATTTACGTAAATGCTTGATAGTGCGATAAATAATAGCTAAACATGTCTTTGAAGGGTTTAGTAACCTAAAATCTTCTTTTAGGATATAATGCACATTATATGTTCATAAACTTGTGTTGTTCCTGATTGCTACCTTTACTAGTTTCGGTCAATGTATCTTTTTTTTCCTAGATGCCATAGTTGAGTTTTGTTTCATCTTATTATTTCTTCACGTGTTTGTGTAGTTATAGAGGTGTTACCTTAAAATCCTTGAAAAAACATTATGTGATGGACGTCTGTTTTTGTCATTTCTTTATTATAGTTTTGAGAAAGAGAAATGTGAACCTGAAATTTTAACAGGTTTGCTGCTAAAACTAAACGCCATGTTTCGTTCTTTTATTAGGTAGTTACTAGATGTAATTCAAAATATATTACTGTATGTGTAATAAATAAAGATTTATTGACCTATGTATCAGTTAGATATTTCGATGTTTTTAATTGTAACTTCTGTTCCTGCAAAAGTGTGTTTTTCAAAGCTATATTTACATACATTTGTCAGCTACTTACATTTTGCATTTAGGCTTTCATTAGCAAACAAAACGCAGTCTCTTTTAATATTATAAATATGTCTATTTAGTAAGTGGTTGAAACATTTATACTAGATACAAACTATAATTAGTTTTTTTTTTTATATATATAACTCGGCAAAAATAATATGACTGTAAAACTTTTGAAAGAAACTTGCAATGATTTTCTATATTCGGTTTGATAGATCTGTATTGTGTGAAAGAGATGGCTCTACAAAACCGAAGTTAGACGAACATTACCGAGTCTCTTTCTAAAGACCGATGGGTGTTATTTGATGTCTGCAAATTATTTAACTAGAAGTTGAGGTGCTTACGAAATAGTTTTCGTATAGGGACAATATGTAGATTTTTGTTCCTCACTATTTGTTTTAGCAATAAACTGTATGAAACATGTGATTTTTTTCATTGTGTGAAAATCCTGGCGGTGATATTTTGTATAGATCTCAAATAAATAGAGACGGAGGTGTTTATTGAAGTTGTGTTTCAATTTTATTATGTAAATAGTTGATTTCTGTACCCATAGACTGTAAACCTATGTCGATCGTTGGCTTACGCATTTTTTATTAATTAATTATCTTTGGAAAGGAACAAAAATGCGTGTGCCTACATAATCGACGGTAGTTTTAAGTTTTCTATTTATCTTTTTCATATATTTTGTGTTAAAAAATACGGAAAAGATAAACAATGACGTTTGTTTTCTGATCCGTGTTGCCATGCATAAAATATAAAATATTTTACGTATGACAACTTTGAAGACTGAAAATAAAATAAAAGATGTTTTTATCATAACAAGTTTTTTTACTTCTTTGGTCCACTTCCCTTAAAACTAATATATTAAATTCCGTTTTTCTTTGCAAGTCCAATATTATAAACGGTCTTAACTTTAAATAATTAATTTTTAAATAAGATAATCACGAAATTCACAACCTCATAGGTAATACGATGTTGAACTTTGAGATTTTTTAAATCAAATAGTTTATTAGTTTTAGTATCTGATATTTCAAAAAGTTAGGATTTAAAAGATTGTTAACAATATTCGACTAGCAAAGAAAAACAGACTATACACTGGGTCATTCATTCATACGCACTTATAACAAGTACCTATGTCAAGTTATTTTGAGCAAATAAAAAGAACAGTACATACAATTGGTACACAATAAATACAACTTTGATCACATCTCATTTCACAACAGTAAAAAAATAAATAGATTTGTCAGAACCAATTAATGTTTAACTTACGCTTGACCTTTTTTATGCTCAAATTAAGTAAACCTTGAAAAACTACATAAAATATCGTTATTTTTTCGATAGAGGAAAGTCACAACAGTAACTCAGGCTTGACCGCTTTTTGTAGTGACATTTGGTTGCATACAAACACACACTCGTACGCGCATACACACACACACACACACACGTTCTGTTGTTAATTTATCTTTTAAAATGTTATTAAAACAAATTAGTAATTAAGTACTCACCTTAGACTGTTAAAGAGCGGGCTCCCCTAACACAAGCGTTTAGCTTAAAAAGGGTTTAGTAAAGTCTTAATGAATAAATTTTGATTTTGATTATTTGATGACTTTTCTAGGGGATTACAATGATAAATTGTAAACTTAAAAACTAAGCCTATCAATTTTTTAACCTCAAATTTACACTAAAACACGTAGTCACTCCTGACAGACATGACGCTGGCGACGTTGAAATACTTCGGGACGGCTTGCAGCAGCGTCGAGTATTCAGGAGTGAACGCTTCGGGATGGTGGATGCGGTGTGCGTGGTCTGACAGGTCGAGTAGGGGGGCCGACTGGAGGGGAGGGGGGACCTGACGACAAAATAAAGTCATAAAAGTCATTTATTTATGCAAATAGGCCCATTGAGGACACTTTTACACGTCCCAATATAAACCCTACCCATAAAATTATTATCCCTTTGGAATAGAACGACAAAAGCGAGATGTCACTAGCAGCAAACTGTGTGATAAAAAGAGATGGGTAGCAGAACCATTTTTGGCAGATGTCAAACAGTTCAGAGGCTTATGAAGGCTTGCTGAAAATTTCTCTCATTTGAGTTTTTGAAAATTTATGTGAAATTGTGTATAATTTGAAGAAATATTTCTGTTAAAACATGGTGACTTGATCGGTGATTGATTGTTGTTCATTACAGCGGAATAACCCAACAAATAATCATTCAACAGGTAAATTAGTCCAAAGCGAAGCCTCTTAATATACGACTTATATTTACCAATGCGCTTCAAATTTAAAGTACGCAGTTTGATTATTCTATTCTACAAACGTTAATTTACGTAAAAAGTAAAAACAGAATAACACAGGGAATGTATATATGAATATTTTATATCATGAAATAATATTTAGTTTTACACTAGAGCTGCATGTTCAATATTTTGTGTCGGCTGTTTATCATGCAGTAAACTAATATGTTTATCTTAGGAACATTGTTTTTAATCACCTGATCGAAAGGTTATCTCATTTAAAGCTCTTAATGTTACTTACTTATGTTAGTTACTGACATCTTAAATCGGTTTCGTTTGACAGCTTTTACTTGTCCTTCTATTCCGATAGGAATATTAATTTTATGACCCTACCACAGCTTCGGGACTGTGAGCTAGTGCCGAGAAGCTGCGCAACAAACTCAGTCACTATTGTCAATGCATCTTTTCGAACGGTTTACAATGTTTGTAGTATTCATGCAAGTCCATACATTATTATCTTTTAAATATTCATCTACTCTATAATAACCTTTCGTCAGGGGGGTGTCACTCCGAAGTTTAGGTACGTTCGAGCGACTCGGTACGCCGAGCATAAAGGAGTGCGGGGCTGCCGCTCGCGGACCGCGCCACGCGCCTGTGACTGTGTTTATTTTCTCAGCCTGTGACTGACTTCGTCACAACGAAATAACTGTTAATAATTTGAGATATGTGTTCCTAATTATGACATTATTTATCAAAACAAATTTTGTAGGTAGGTATTCAACATTTCTTGTTCAAAGAAATAGGTTTGAGTTTAAGATACCTACCCAGTTACTTACGTCAATCTTACTTAAAATAAACGGAAACAGGTCAATAAACTTACTTTAAATTTAGCATAATATTTATAAGTACCTGCCAAATTACTTAAGTAATTTTGTATTAGGATTTTACGTAGTCCAAAATCTAATAGTCCAAGAGCTACAGTTCATTATTTTACTTTAGCTATATAATATCACCCTTAATTTTTAGGTATTTCAATAAAATTAATCTTGATTTTGATAGAATTTATAAAGGTACGATAGATAAGGTTCACATAAACAAAATTTTCTTTTTAGTTAAGTACGGACAACAGCAAATTTGGTTAACACTGCTATCTTTTATGCAGTTGTCATTAGGGCCAGTTTGCAACAAAAGTGTGTGTAACCTAAGATGCTGGCGAATGTACTATATATTTTTTTATAAAAAAATAAATTGATATAAAATTTTATATTTATTGAAATTATTTATAATGAACTAAAATTTTTAAATAATATAAATTTTAAAACGGCGGTGCGCCCAACATACTCACCGCCCTAACCGGGCTGAGGCCGAGCTATGATTTATGACCCAAACTGCACGGGGAAAATAATTCTACTATACAATTTTATTTGGTTAAGTGTGATGTAAAGTCGACAGCACATCAGGTAATCCACTTTTGTTGCAAACTAGCCCTTATTACAACTACAGATACCGCAGTGTTTACCTTGACGTGCTGTTGTCCGTACATACATGTGTGTTTGGTTTGTACTTTCATTTCTCCGAATTCAGTAATTTTGTACCAGACTTGTTGAGATTTTTAACCGACTTCAAAAAAGGAGGAGGTTATCAATTCGACTGTGTTTTTTTTTTTTTTTTTTGTATGTTTGTTACCTCATATCTCAGTCGTTTGTCGACCGAATCGACAAATTTTTTCACCTACTTAGAGGGTGTACCTTCTAGTTGGTCCCATTTTTTCCATTTGGGGATCTGATGATGGGATCTTGGTGTAATCGAGGGAAACCCTCAAATTTTAAAGGCACGTATAGTATTTCTTTACTAGAATCTTAATGTTGACGTGTTGTTACGTCTGATAGTCAACATCTTGAGGGGCTGAGCTGATGGTGGAACTCCTTAACTCTCAAGAGTTCAGTAATTATAATGACAGAACATATGATAGGTAGTTTGTAGCTTCTTAAAGAACAGAGTCATAAGGTGCAACTTCCCCCCCCCCCCCCCCTCTCTTGTAAACTCTAAAAATGGAGAAATAAAATTAACTTTAAAAAAGTAAAAACCGACTTCAAAACCAAAATGCACTAAAAAGTCTTAAATAAACTCCTCACCATTGAAAGGAAAGGAATCCGTTTTAGGCAAACAATTTCTTTTTGGAGTCGGTGCTGTGATAGTTGATGCTTGATGGTCAAAGTGATGGCACCGACTTTTTAGTGCATTTTGGTTTTGAAGTCGGTTTTTACTTTTATAAAGTTAATTTTTGTAAATTAGACAGAGTAAACACTTATTTTAATACTAGCGGTCCCCCGCGACTTCGTCCGCGCGTTTTGAGTTTGCTCCCTCCCCTCCCGTCGCAGCGTCATGTTTTATATCCTTAAGCCTTTCTCGATAAATAAGCTATCCAACACAGAAATATTTTTTCAAATCGGTCCAGCAGTTCCTGAGATAAGCGAGCTCAAACAAACAAACTCTTCAGCCTTATAATTAGTATAGATTAGCGCAAGCGCACGTTGTACTTAAGCTGCGAACATTATTTTGGTGCGGAGTTACGTTAAAACTGTGATAGCTCCTAAGATATTTATTGAAATCAAATGATATAAAGGGCAACTTGGTTCTAAATGAAATGCTCGTGATGATGAATGTATTTGTTTTGATAAGAATAAATACCTGTGTGTATAATACACCTCTAAAAATAATGCATTATTTTTTACAAATTTACTAACATAAAAAAGGTTGTAGTAAGTCAACCATAAAAGATAGACATATGCTGTTGCGGACTTTATTATAGAACTTTTAATGCTGAACAATCCTGTCATACATGATTTTTGTGTAACTTAAGCGGTTTCCGCAGCGTATGCAGCGGAAGCTCTCAAAAGGAATATCTTTCTCCCGTTTTCGCAACATTTTTCATTTCTGCTGTGGTATTATGAGTCGTATCTTTATGTTATATAGCCTAAAGCCTTCCTCGATAAATGGACTATCCAACGTAAAAATATTTTTTCAAATCGGGCCAGTAGTTTTTGAGATTAGCGCGTTCAAACAAACAAACAAACAAACTCTTCAGCTTTATAATATTAGTATAGATTAAACGAACGCTGACACTATCAATTACTTTCTCCGATAGAACACAGTCAAGAAATGTGCTAGGTCCTCTAGACTATTTATTTTATTTGAGTAGCGCGTTGTGTACCTACGCGTATGTTCGTGCCACGCGCCGCTCGCAACCCTGACACATTCAAGGCCGCGAAACAGGGAAAGCGTTACGTGTAGACAGAAAGAGACAGGTATAGATAGGTGGATGAAACAACCTTGAATTAAAATCGTGCGAAGTGAATTGCACTTCATTGCGTTGCAGCGAAAGTTGTTTTTACTTCATCATTCTTAGCACAGTGATCCTTCTGTACTTAGTACTATTATATTTTCTGTGCTTTCGTCATTAGGGTTTCTTTAATGACAGTTTTAAATTTATTGACAGGTAAGTTTACCTGTTCTGGTAGTTTATTGAAAAAAAAAATACATCTCCCTATGAAATCTTAGTCTAGACAAAATAAAGTTAGCCTATAACGTCCCACTGCTGGGCAAAGGCATTACCTCAACTATGAGGTGGTTTGAGCCATACTCCACCACGCGGGCTCAGTGCGGGTTGGTGGAGGGGTGTTTGCAAGGCAGGCGACTACCCCTGCTGTCAGATGTTATCAAGCCGCCCATAAGGCCTCTGACTAGGCTTAACGATTAGTATCAACAGACATTAGCCGAGACCAACAGCTTAACCTTCCGAAGCACGGATATGCTCGTGATAAAGGTCACTTATATGGTCGGAATGGTCACCCATCCAAACACGACCGCGCTATAGGTTACTTTACTTCGGTATCACTACTAAATAAAATAAAATAAATAAATAAATATTGCACACCAATCACATACATTGCCCTGATTCCAAAGTAAGTAGCTAATGCACTTGTGTTATAGAAATCAGACACAACGGTGGTACCACTACACCCGGACCCGAAACAATATGGAAAATTTTGATTTCTATATTGTCCGACCGGGAATCGAACCCGGGACTTCGGAGCGGCGACGCTTTAATACCAGCGTGCTTAGCCACTACACCACGGAGGTCGTCGTACACCAAAGCGCTGCTACGAGTAAAATACTTATTATGTATTTTTATTAAAAACCTAAACTTTTACAATTAATTGCTAATAATGGCCAATTTTAATGATAAGAGTTTTTTATTATTTTTCTCAATCAAAGTATTGTGTAAGCAATCTAAAAAAATGTTCTAAGCATTAATGTGATCAATTTTTTTTTACAGACGTTTAAAGTCATTAAAATTTCGAAGATTTAATCCCAATAAGCACAGAACTGCATTATAGGATGACACAACAGGCCACATCGGCAATTCGAGCATTTTTGAACACTTATAAGAGTACACTCTAACAGCCATAGCAGAAAATTACTCTCTCACCTTTATAATTGCGCTATTATGTGTCACGGTAAGAATGCAGTAATGTCATAAGCATTCATATGAGTAACGCATCCTTTTAAAGAGGTATATGCTGCTAATAAGCATTTCTTTGGTCTTTAACTAAGCTATTTTCTGAAAAGAAGGCTACAAGTACAACCTTAAAACTTTGACATTTTAAGAAAGAGCATGTGAATCACTAAAATGCAAATAGTTATATTGTGACTTTAATTAATGATAATATACTGCTACTTGCTGTACATAGTTAATGTTAAATACTGTTCATCAGAATTCGTATATTGGCATCTATTCAGCTCACATAGTCACAATGAGTGTATTGATATAATGTAAAATTAGAGCACACTGCTATAAATGAGACCAATATAATCCATACTCCCGCTTAGAGCTGAGTACTTGTCCTAGCAACAGCAATAAACCTGCTCATGAAGTTAAAAGACGTCTTGGAAGATTTATTACTTCAGCATATAGTTTTAGATTTATTATTTCAGTGTATAGTTGAATTGTAAGAAATTCACGAACCCCGAAATTGTTTTACTAGAGACTGTGGTATTAGCGCACATGTTTATTTTATTTATTTATTTTATTTTGTTTATTTGGTACACAAAACATTTTACAGGCATGAAAGGTTCAAATATTGATATCTTAACATGCGTACACAGAATTACATTGTTTACCCTTATTATGCTTTATATGAACCTGTGGCCGATTAGTTTATCACAAGAACTACTTCTGTCAGCTCAAAGCTGACTTACGGTCCACAATTGAACACTTGGAAACCCCATAGCATTTTATTGTGATTAATACAGTTCACATTTCTGGCCGCCATTTTTTATGGATATATTGAATAAGTTTACTATATTCACATCACCGATCTTTGTTAAGTTAACAACAATACGATAAAAGTATGACTATGAAGTAGTAATATTGTATATGAGAAGATAAAAAGCTTATTATAAAACTAAAATGACAAAATTATTTTTTCATTTCTGCCCATTTCACATATTTATTTACTAGAAAACAGATATAATATGATAGCGCGTGAAAATTTTCGCCTATATTTATATACTATTTGGCAATAAACTTTCTTTCCCATTCGAATTTCAAGTAACATTAAGGAAAATCAATACGAAGTTTACGAAATAATCAATTTACCACAGTAAACTGTCATCAATTGAAGACGAACAAACTAAACGTCAATAATAAAATATAAAAGTTGAAGGCTATAGAATTAGTATTACATTAATTCACAAATTTGCCAGTTAAGAATATTCAACTTCGTAGAAGCGTTAAAAGATCCTGCTAGAGTGTACTTTGGTATCGCTTGGCTACTAGAAACTCTATAATCGGCCAGTGTGCTGTTTAATTGGTAACATTTTGCTCTATTATTCAGTCAATGTTCAGCTCTTAGGGTGACAGTTACCGGTAATAATGCTCAAATAATGTTGTTATAATGCTAAAGCGACAGTTGTTCAGCTAAAAGCTGATTAATTTGTGCCCAAATTAGAGTTAAATAAGCACTTACAGCGCCTCTAACTCTCTTATTCAGAAGGCTTGTACAGCTAAGGATTATATTGTGGACAGTAGTTCAGCTAATATACAGCAGTTCTGTGCTACTTGGGAATTAAACCATAATAAGTATTTGAAAAAAAAAAGAAACTTCGTCTAAGACAACCATGGCTCAAATGGTTCTAAATGGTCTATACTATTTTCGCCTCCAAGCTTTGCACCCATCTTCAAGTCATCCTGTATATTAACAATAAATAACTTTTTGCTGTCGAAGGTTTCTAAATAACACTTGGAAACAACAAAAAGTAACTGCAGTGTGGATGCACAGAAATAAATAATACTCACATCAAAAGTGATAGAGAACTTCCAAGTGTCAAACACATCGCTGTATGTAGCCACAGAATGCATGATCACATACACCGGGCGACCTTGCAGAGTGAAGGAGCGTTGTACGGGCGAAGCGAAGGACCAGTGGGATATGGTCACGTTGGTACGAGGCCATAGAGTTATGACGTTGTGGGGAGCCACTGTTAAAAAAAAACTACATGTATTTATCTATTGTTTACTAGCGACTTGCCCCGGCTTCGCACGGATGCAATACATGTAGTAAATGTGTTAAAAAACCAGCCAAGTGCGAGTCGGACTTGAGTACTGAGGATTCCGTGCCAAGTTTAAGTAAAGTAGACCTACAGTTAGGCAAAATGCAACTATATTTTGTTTTGTTTTTCGTAAAACCTACTGGTTCGATCAATCGAATGATTGATTCAATGTTATATTCAATTGATAGAATTTGTAAAGCACTGCATCGCGCATTTTCTTCTAAAACTGTCACTGGCTTCGTTCAAAAGTTAGAGGGGGGGGGAGGGGGGGAATAAAATGAGATGACTTCTTGCTTGAAACATTGCGCGTTATGCGCGTACGCAGGATAACAGCCGAGGCGAATTCATCAAAAGCGAAAATCATTTTAGGAGACCTATCCTTTATAGACACCATGTATAGATTTGAACATTTTTTATTATTATTTTACTTCCATGTATGAGACTCCCCTCAAATATCATTATTTTTTGTACAAGAATTGTAAAGCGGTCAACGGGATACATCTACCTACTAAGTTTCATCTGTGTAATGCTAATAGTTTCAGAATAAAGTGGCTGTGACATACGGACGGACAGACAGACTTACGAAACTATAAGGGTTCTGTTTTTGCCATTCGGCTACGGAACTCAAAATTACTTACACAGTCTGGCCATAAATACTGTTACAATTAAAAATAAGAAAGATATTACATTTGAATTTGGAATCTGTCATTTTTATACGATTGGTCATTATGTTTTCTAATTTTGGCGCCAATACGTTTTATAATATTTTGCGATATTAAAATGGAGTGGGGTGATAAAGAGAACCGAATCGCTGTGATTGCATTACACAAAGTTGGTATGGAGCGAAATGTAATTTTTGGTATTAGTCAAATGTTTGTGTAACGGGCTATCAATAGGTACAATGAGACCTCCTCTGTTTGTGAGTCAAGTGAGAAAAAAATAATTGCTGTTCCATACAAAAGTTCAATTGGCGCGCGGTCAAAATGTATGGAACAGCTTCTTGATTTCACTATTGCCCTCATAGTAAAAAGTTGTTCATATTCATCAGTGGAGTCTTTACACAAAATTTCGGTACTGATAAAAAAGTCACCCTGTATAAAGATGGACTATTTCGATAAAAAAGAAAGGAATATAAACTTACCAACGAGTTCAAAGTCAAGCGTGCACTGTTGTCCACTGCACGCCTTCTTAGCAAGTCTCACGTCAGGCGCAGGTGCGAACGGAGCCGGCGAGCCCGTATATAGGAATAGACCTTCTGAACTGTAATATAATAATAAGTAATAGTAATATTGGACACCAATCACATACATTGTTCTGATCCCAAAGTAAGTAGCCAATGCACTTGTGTTATGGGAATCAGACACAACGGTGGTACCACCAGGGCTTGGAAACCGGTTTCTGAACCGGTTTAACGAAAATATAGGTGGAACTTTTTGAAAAAGGTTATGTTCCTTTGAACCGGTTTTTAAGCCGGTTCGGAAAAATATGGGTATTTTTCATTAACTGGTTTAACTTTTCGTTCAGGCAAGACTACCACCTCAACTTCGTTAAGATCTGCGTGCGGTGAGCGCATTGACGTTTGTTTTTATTTAATAAAACGTATTTTGTTTATATATCCTATCAGATACGTACTGAGGTAATTGTTAGACATATTTTTGGAAATTTTAATTATATTATAAAAACAATAAAATGGCAAAAGGAATAATACATATCGAGACCTTGTCAGGGAAACTTAGTTCGGCTGCCTATGCAGTAAGAAAGATAAGGCTTTTGACTGACGTTGAAACGGCAAGGTTAGTTTATTTTAGCTATTTTCATAGTATCATGTCTTATGGTATCTTGTTATGGGGCTCGGCTGCAGATATTGAAACAATATTCATACTGCAAAAGCGAGCTGTACGGGCTATTTACAATCTCGAATCTGACGACTCTTTAAGGGATTTGTTTAAAGAAGTCGAGATACTTACAGTATATTCACAGTTTATTTATGAAAATTTGATTTATGTTCGTAAAAACTTGCACTTATTTCCTAAAAAAAGTGATTTACATGATTTCAATACTAGAAACAAGAATAAACTTGCCGTTCCAAACTTCAGACTTCAGAAGGTTAATCACTCGTTTATTGGAAGATGTATTACTTTCTTTAATAAATTGCCTCAAAATATAATTGAATTACCTTTACATAAATTCAAATCTATTGTTAAACAATGTTTAATGAGTAAAGGATATTATAGAATAAATGATTATATGAACGATAACAATGTATGGTCTAGCTTGTAAGAACATTTAATTGTAATATTTTTAAAAGAGGCATTGACAATAGTGACTGAGTTTGTTGCGCAGCTTCTTCTCAGCACTAGCCCACAATTGTCCCGAGAAGGTGTAGTAGGGCCAATGTTGGGACGTGTATAAGTGCTAGCAATAGCCTATGTACAAAATAAAGTAATTTTGATATTTTTTTGATTTTTTGAATTCTGTAGAATCTGATAATTATCCTAACCTCTTGCGAAGAATATTCGGTCAAAAAACAAGTCGCGTTGCGATCGTTACAAGCGGCCAGGAATTAACCGGTTTATTAAGGTTTACAGTATCACTCTTATTTGGTTCCACTCCGGAACGGAATTTTAAGATAAAACCGGTTTAACCATTATAATACCGGTAAATCTTGAACCGGTTTCAAGCCCTGGGTACTACAACACCCAGACCCGAGACAATATAAAAAATTTTGGTTTCTATATTGACCCGCCCGGGAATCGAACCCGGGACCTCGGAGCGGCGACGCCTTGAAACCAGCGTGCTTAGCCACTGCACCACGGAGGTCGTCAAACCTGTACGTGATAGAATACAATTATGCGCACCTAGTCACTATTAAAGTGAGTATTAACCATAGACATAAAACTACCCCAATCTTAAGGAAAAAGGTGAACTCAATATTCTAGATTGTACTTGTAAAAACAAGTGTATCAGATAAAGACAAAAAAAAACAAATACCACACCTAATTTAAGATTGTAACTAATAGTCGCATATAAACATATTAGACACCAATCGCATACATTGCTCTGATCCCAAAGTAAGTAGCTAATGTACTTCTGCTATGGAAATCAGAAACAACGGTGGTACCACACCCAGACTTTTAATAATAATGAGTCTTTATTTCACAACACAGTAAATTACATAATTACATTTTTGTTTTTATAGTGTTTCTTCACTATACAAACTTAATAATATAATTTGCACTTGTAAAAAACAACTTCGGATGGGTGACAGACGAGGAATCGAACCCCATGTCTTACGCTATCCGGGCGTATGCCTATACCACTTGGCCACCGACACATTAGCAAGCCTGTTGAATTTTGCAAGCGCTTACCTAACGAGTAGGCCGCGTGACGTCATCAATGTTGCGAGTTTCGTGCAAAAATTAAAATTGTATAATTCCTAAAACATTAAATAATAATAAATACATAATCATCTATAAATATAAGAATGCATATAGGTACACCGTGTTCCTGCCTGGGGTTATACATTAACTTGGTATTCAGACCATTAAATTGGTCATTTATACTATGTTTCTTTTACTATTTTTGTTCATGGAATTGTTCTTGTAGTGGAAATAAGTAAAAAAATATATCATGTTAATCTTAGTGCTATCAAAACACAAAATGCACTTAATTTAGGTTATTTATTAATTTATGACAACTTTATTGCACTGTAAGTTGTATTGGCGGACTTAATGCCTAATGGCATTCTTTTCCAGTCAACCACCCAGTTATGCAGAGAGTTTAATTAATGACAGAATATAAATAATAAGTGAAAAGATGGTACACAAAAAGAAGTAAAATACGCTAACATAAACATACATATTAATGTTACACAAATATATAATAAGATACATAAGCAAAAGAGTAATAAAAATACATAGAATACATATAGTTAATGTTAACAAAATTATAAATTAGCGATGATATTGACGACATCCAAAAAATACAAATAAAAGAAAATGGTTGTTAATTTTGAAGTGAGCTAAGGTTAAGATTTTTAAAAGTAAATTTGTTGGGGTACATTCTGATTTCATTTTATGTTTTAGAGTATTTTTAACACTCACATCATATTTTATATTCATAAAGATGAAATAAGAAACCAAAAATTTGCGTACGAACGGGACTCTAACCAGCCACTTTCTGGCTAACCGGGCCAAACGCTCTACCAATTGAGCTACCGTCCTGAAAGTTGCTGGTTCGACTCCTGCCTGTGCAATATAATAAAATTAACTAAAACGAAAGCAAACTCACACATATTTCCCCATAGCGACCCTGTACACCGGCAGGCCGCAGTAGACCGAGCGCTCACAGTCTGCCGTGAAGTCTGTTCTGCTATTTATCCTTATACCAGCCGCATTCAGAGCTGGTATAACGCGGGCAGTTGTGTAAGGGTCGTGTTTGGTGACCAGTACGCCAGACGAACGGGATATTTGTTCTTTGTTCGCGTTGTATGATATTAGGTCTGAGTGCTGGAAAACGGATAGTTAACTAAGACATTTTGTTGGGTTTCTAGCATATAAAATAATACGTATGTTGCAGTTCGAAACGGCTTTCATTAAGATACAGTATTAAAAAAATATATATTTTTAATTTTTATAGTGAAAAGCTAAAGATTATTCAATTACTAGCGGTCTTCCGCGACTTCATCTGCGCGTTTGCTCCCTCCTCTCCCGACGCAGCGTGTTTTATAGCTTGTTTGTTTGTTTGTATGTTTTATAGCCTAAAGCCTTCCTCAATAAATAAGCTATCCAACACACAAATATTTTTTCAAATCAGTCCGGTAGTTTTTGAGTTCAAACAAACAAACAAACTCTTCATTTTTATCAAATTATTCCACTTATAATATCAGTAATCTGTCCCCGCGCAAATTTCAGATTTCCCGTAATATATTTCAACGCAAAACACTCATTTTCATTAGAAGTAAGAGGCCTGAAACCAAAGCGCTTAGCGCAAGTGCGTGTTTTTCTTAAACTGCGAGCATTATTTTGATACGGAGTTAATTCAAATCTGTGCAATTTAGTTTTTTAAATGAAAAGCTCGTGATGACGTATATGTTTATTTTGATAAGAATAAATACTCGTCCGCATCAAAACACCTTTGAAAATAGTACATTATTTTGTATCAAATCAATCAAATGCACATAAAAAAGTTTGTAGTGAGTAAACCATATCAGATAGACATATGCTGTCACGGACTTTATTGTAGAACTTTTATAGCGAAACAATCCCGTTATACATGACTTTGATGTATCTTAAACGGTTTACGCTACGTACACAAAGAAAACTCTCAAATGGAATATTTTCCTTTCGTTTTTGCAACATTTTTCATTGTTGCTCTGCTTTTATAAGTCGTATCGTAATGTTTTATAAGTGAAAGCTTTCCTCGATAAATAAGCTATCGAACACAAAACTAATTTTACAAATCGGCCCCGGAGTTGCTAAGATTAGCGTGTTCGAACAAACAAACAAACTCTTCAGCTTTGTAATACATAGATTTTATTAGAATTCTACATGCATTGGAGTATAAATGAATATAACTCACTAGCCAATAATGCCTCATGGTAGCCGGTCCGTCGTCCTGGTACGGGCTGAAGGGCACCAGCATACAAACTATGCAGCCAACCAAAATGGCGGATAGCGGTATCCATAGACGCTTGCGAGAGAAGAGAAGTTCCGTGCCGGACTGGAAAGGAGAAATATTTATATTCATTTATTCACTTCACATGTAACATAAGAGCAGACAATTATAAACATATAGACTGAAGATGACAATTTTATATTCATAAAGATGAAATAAGAAACCAAAAATTTGCGCACGGGTGGGACTTGAACCAGCAACCTTTTGTCAAACCGGGCCAAACGCTCTTACCAATTGAGCTACCGTGCTGTCAGTCCGACCCTGCGAAATTTGTGGTCTCTTATGAAAACGTCAATTGCGTGACGCTTAGCGCCATCTAGCCGTCTGTTTATGAAACAGATGGCCCAAGCAGTTATTCTTTACAGAATAAATTCAACTTGGAAATTGATGTCGCTTCGCTATCTAATGCTTTAGAATGTTTTTAACACTCACAGTGTCATATTTTATATTCATAAAGATTTATATTCTGTTTCATAAACAGACGGCTAGATGGCGCTAATAAAATATGACACTGTGAGTGTTAAAAACATTCTAAAGCATTAGATGACAATTTTGTTACATTATGACCTTAACGAGGTATTTGTTAATTAAAGTTTATAAATAAATTACAATTAAATCAATGCTTCAATAAAATAAAATATAAGAATTATTAGCGGACTCAGCTACCTTCGATTCGCCCCCTACCCCTTCACGACGAGACCGGGGCTCGTAATGTTGATAAATATATTTTTTTCTGAAAGCCATACCTTGACACTAACAAAGTCAATAAAAAAGAATGAGCGAAATCGGGCTAGCTAGCTTAATCTCTAATAAAGAATTAACTAATACTTACAACAGTAACACAGGTAATAACAGCAAATCCGACATTGATCAAAGCCACCGTATAATCGGGATAGTTCCCGGCAGATCGGCCCATCACCGGCAACATTGTACCGTTCAATCGTAGCGCCAGGATCATCATGAACATAGCTGATGGTATGGACAGGGAGAACTCGAGGAGAAGGTGTTGCCAGCCTGGAAAAAAGATTACTATATGAAAAACTCACGTTACTGTTACCATGTAGGTTCGATTTTCTAAAATGTCGAACATATTTAAAAAAAAGGTATTAATTAACTTTTTATTTGTACAGTGTGTGTGTGTGTGCCCGGGATAGGTAGGAGTATAGAGTATAGCGATATTGGAGGTACGTATTTAAAAGCAAATTTACAAAAACTTTTATAAATGAATCAATACCGTAAAAATCGCTTTTCCATACTAAAATCTTACCTACCTCGATGATTTTAGTATGGAAAAGCGTTTTCTTTTTCAAGTTTTTGGTATTGTTTCATTTATATATTTTTTTTATAAGGAAGGGAAAATCTAATCTTTTCAGAAGGGAAAATCTACGGCACATGCGGTCTTCGATATGGTAAATGAAACTCTTACATGTCTAAATGCCAGTAACTATACAACTGCGCTCTTCTTCGACATGTCAAAAGCCTTCGATTTTGTATCACATAGTTTGCTTTTAGATAAATTAGATAGTTGTGGCATTAGAGGCACTGCTTTAAGTTGGTTTAAAACTTACTTGCAAAGTAGGCGGCAGTCGGTTGAAATAAGTAGACTTACTAGTAATAATATGGTCGTAGAATACAAATCAGATCCCAGAGAAAATAAGTACGGAGTTCCGCAGGGTAGCGTTTTGGGTCCGCTGTTGTTTTTGATCTATATCAACAATCTTCCGGACGTAACTAACCATAAATGCATATTATTCGCTGACGACATATCTGTGATAGTAAAAACTGATAGTAAATTGACGCTAAGAGACCATATAATTGACATTAATAATACAGTAAAAGCAATAATAGAATGGCTTAAAAATAATAATCTACTTATAAATCTTGACAAAACTTATTTTATAAATTTCAATAACATATTATACCAGACAATGGACATTAATTTTGAAGGACAAAAATTAAAAAGTACAAACACAATAAAATTCTTAGGTATATGGATAGATCAAAAACTAAATTGGAAAAATCACGTTGAAAATGTTTGCAAAAAAATTAATAGATTCTCATACGCACTCTATAAATTAAACAAAGTAGCGACAAAAAATACAGCACTTACTGCGTACTTTGCCTATGTGGAATCTGTTTTGCGATACGGACTCATTATATGGGGCAATAGCACTGATGCAAGTAAGGCATTCCTTGCTCAAAAAAAATGCATAAGGGCCATATGTGGTACTGCACCCGATGAGCCTTGCAAACCGCTATTTAAGTCCTTAAAAATATTGCCCCTCCCATGTTTGTACATCCTAGAAATAGCTAAATTTGTGAAGCAAAATATGTATTATTTCAAACATGCTAAAAATGTGTACACGCGTAATACCAGAAATGGAGATAGACTGGTTACTGACCTGATTCCCAAGAGTGCTCGATTCAGTAAGAACTGCCACTGGATGTGTATGCTCATATTTAACAAAATACCACAAAATATAAAAGACTTGCCCTTTAACCGATTTAAAGGCGCCCTATATAGGTGGCTAAACGAGCATTGTTTTTATAATGTAAATGATTACTCAAATTTGATGTGACATTATGACTTGTTTTTTTTTTTTTTTGTAACTATGACTTTAATTATTTTATGTGACAATTATTATTTCCAATTTGTAATGTGTTTACACTGACATTCCAATAATTATTTTTAATTTGTTTGAATTTAATGATTTAATGTAGTTATAGTCACTTTGTTATAACAAAAAATATGTATTTGCATGCTATTCATAGATGGCTGGAAAAGCTGAACTAAATGAAATAATAACCAACTAAATGTACCCTTTTCCAAACGCAAATAAACATTCATTTCATTTCATTTATAAATTTGCTTCGAAATACGTCCCTCCGATACCGCTATACTTATTCTAGACACACTGGGCATAAAAGTATAATAAATAAATTAATATTGGACACCAATCACATACATTGTTCTGATCCCAAAGTAAGTAGCCAATGCACTTGTGTTATGAAAATCAGACACAACGGTGGTACCACAACACCCAGACCCGAGACAATATAGAAAAGATCGTTTTGCTACATTGACCCGACTGGGAATCGAACCTGGAACCTCACGTATATTTTCTTCTAGCATTACTTCCTACCTTCGGTGTACAAAAAAATCATTTTGTATACATAAAAGAAAGTCGTGCTAGTTACACTTGTAACACGAAAACGAGTGGACCGATATTCATTATTTTTTCTTTGTACATGTCACATGTTTTGACTTCTGATATGATAATAAACAAACGTGGCCTGGACGGATCCGGGCGAAACATAGTCCGCTGAAACCACCAGTTTTCCATTAAAATTAATTATCATAGCATTATTTATACTTCACCTTGCAGTCTAACATATCTGACGACAGTCATAACCACTAGTGCGGCAAACGACATCGTGAACAGCGGCACGGAGACCACGTAGCGCACGGAGCTTAGGGCGGGGATGCAGGACATCACTAGCAGTATAACAGATAGCAGCAGGCGCGTCGCTGATTGCGCTTGGAATGTTCTTATTGACCTGTTTAGGCCGCTCTGAATAATAAATAAAGAAATACAACTTGGTTTAAACTTACATTATAAAGAGATATACAAAGAAATACTTCGTTTTAAACTACATATTCATGATGGTTTAGAATATTTTTTAATCATATTCATAAAGATGAAATAAGAAACCAAAAATTTGCGCACGGGCGGGACTTGAACCAGCAACCTCTTGGCTGACCGGGCCAAACGCTCTTACCAATTGAGCTACCGTGCTGTCAGTCCGACCCTACGAAATTTGTGGTCTCTTATGAATACGTCATAGCGTGACGCTTAGCGCCATCTAGCCATTTGTTTATTTTCATTTTTGTTTTTATAGTGTTTTGTCACTATACAAACTTAATAATATAAATTGCACTCGTAAAAAGCAACTTTACCTGTGTGACAGACGAGCAATCGAACCCCGTGTCTAACGCTATCCGGGCGTATGCCTATACCACTCGGCCACCGTCACATTAGCAAGCCTGTTGAATTTTGCAAGTGCTTACTTTAACGCGTAGGCTGCGTGACGTCATCAATGTAGCGAGATTGCTCTCACAATATCCAAAAGAAATATTTAACAATCGGTGAATGATGAACGTAGCCATTCGATTCGATTCTATTCTATTCGGTTCGATTCCCGTCGTCACACAGCCAAAGTTGCTTTTTACAAGTGCAATTTATAAATACAACTTTGTTTAAAATTACATTATAAAGAGATATACATACAAAGAAATACTTAGTTCCGAACTACAAATTCATCATCTAATTTAAGAGCTAAGCTCTTGTCGGTGGAGTCTTTTCCATTCTTTACGCTTTTCCGCCATTCCCTTGACCTCTTGATACTCAGCAACATTCAACCTTTGCTTTATTTAATGCGTATAGCTTATTGTTGGTCTTCCTCTCTTTCTTATATTCTTTCCTCTATTTCGTTCTGATGAAACTGTTTTGTATCAAGTGTCCCAATATTCTCCCTCATCAACTCTCAATTGTTTCTATTAGTATTTTCTTTACAATGTTTAAACCATTTGATCGATTTGGAAAAGGCTTTTGATAAAGTTAACTTGATGAAAATGATGGGAATTCTAAGGGCGGCCGGACTGGATTATAGAGACAAAAGGATCATCTAAAAACCAAGCAATGATAGGAGAAGTGGGAAAGGCAAGGATAAGACAGGGAGTAAGACAAAGTTGTCATCTGTCGCCAGTTATTTTTAACATATTCATAGAGTGTGTAATACGCAAAATCAGATAAAGCGGGTGTCAATATTAACGAAGAAATATCTGCTTAAGCCATAGCAGAAAATAAAACAGAATTGTAACAATTACTTAAAGAAATAGACAACATATTTAATGAATTTGGATTTTAAAATAATATAAATAAAACACTAATTTCAGCAAACAAAGAAAACTATAGCCCTATCACTAACCTATTGATTATAGATAAGTGGAACAGGTCAAAAACTTTAAATACCTAGGCAGCCTAATAGTGATAACAAGGCTTATAACTAAAAAAAACACTAAAATCCAGGAAATCCAGCAGTGTTCGAAAAAAAAATTGTGAAAGTGTACATCTGGAGTATAGCACTTTATGGGTGCGAAACGTGGACCTTGATCAGGAAAGATAGGGAGAGACTGGAAGCGTTTAACATGTAGTGCTAGAGGAGGATGAAGAGAATCACCCGGACGCAGAAAAAAACGAATAAGGGAGTTTGAACGATATATTACAGATATATAATTCGTGTAGTGCGGTTTCAAAATCTTGTGAAATCTTGGCAGCTAACAACATTTTTTTTAAAAGTAAAGGTTCAGGATTGTTTTAGTTTTAACATTTGAGCTACACCGAAGAGATCGAGAATAATAAAAAGACGTGTGGCACTCGGAGACTGCCGCGGTAAAGCTATTGAATAGCAGTTTTTATCAACTTATGCAATTATAATTATTTATTTATTTTATTTATAGTTGCTGAACTAAAGATACAAGCGTGATATTTCAAAAAGTCATTAAAAGTTCTGCTATACATCGATAGATGGAGAAACTGAAAGGTATCGCCGCTGTTCCGGTCGGAGTGGGGGTGTTAGGTTATTTTCGTTACGGAATTTCTGGATTCGGTCTCCACGCTCAATGCCCGCGATAAAAGCTATGCAATAGCTTAAAATAAAAATATTAATCAGTTTGAGAGATGCGACAGCATATGTGTGCTTACACAACCATACTAGCCAACGTTTTTCTTTCTTTAAGACCCTTTAAAAGGTCTTATATACATATTTATAAAATATCTGATATTGTTGTATGGTTATTATTAGTAATATTGTTAGTTGAGTATTTACCTTTTTGGTCCTCCAAGCGTCGAAGGCGTGCGAGACGGCGATCGTCCCCACCAAGTACGGCAGCCAGAACATCGGGACCACTATCCACGGCTGGGACAAGTATCTAAAATTATACAATGCGTAACGTTAAATGCACAAAACCGGATAGTAGTTTGATTGGAATAACGAGCAGAATCAATTGATCCACTTTTTAAAATGGCTCACATTTTTCATAAAATTTCATTAAAACGTCTGTCTGTTACTACGTAACTAGTAATGGCTAGTTCTTTAGATAGATAGTAATAATAATAATAATAATGTCAGTCTCATAAGGTCAATTGAATTAAAAATCATATGGAATGTCTGAGGTTTAACGCATTAAACATTACACGTTGTATACGACAGCTTTTATAGGTATAAAAAAATACTACAGCATTCATTTATTTTTTTATCAAGGAATAAAATCATCAAAAGACGAAGTTCAATTTAATGAATTTCTAAAATGTCATGAACGTTACATTGCAATTGGTAATTGGATTTTTTTCTTTATGTTAACTGCCTTATGTTCACAATTTGAGAAATAACTAAGTAAATAAATAAGTTAATATTCAATGATCTAGTTATAAATTATAATATTAACGGCTTGTTTCATAATGTACGGACAATAGCACGTTAAGGCAAATACTGCGGTATCTTATGCATTTGTAGTGAGGGCAACCTCATCATTACATCTACAATCACATAGCTAAATTTATTTTCATTTCTTCTGTTCGGAAAATTGATCTTTCATGTGAAGATAGACGGGTGGAAAATAGCTTTTGCATCCCTAGTTGAAAGTAATTTAGTTTTAATTGCTACGATCAGACATGGAGCTAAAGGTAATTGAGTCACATTATATTATTAAAATAAACAAGCTTTTCATATTTTTAAGATTAGCAAAACATTAAAAGCGTGTTTATTATGGTGACTGATTTGGAAAATTTATAATTGGTCTAATTTTTTACAATTTAAAATCTACAAATATATTTCGGTTGCCCGCCATACAGTGTCACTTTTTTTTTCATTTTAAATTGTCACATTTTGTTTGTCTTTGACGATATTTTTTTTAGTTTGGTCGATTATTGCATAGATTATTAAGCAGGCGGAGGCGACTTGCCGCCATTTTTGTTGTTCATTAATCTTCTTACTCACTCCCACCTTTAGCTGTCATTCATAGCGCTATCTCATGAGGCAAAATTGAACCTGGTGACAAGTAACCTTGTTTTCGCAAGGTTGCGTTCTTCTCCTATTATTATTGTCTGTGAGAAAAAATTGATCGATATTTTTAACAATGATTTGAAATATTTGATATCGTCCGCGTTTTATGTAGTACTCTGTTGTTTTCCGTGCCTTTACTGTTCTTCTGATCTTGTGTTTTATGTATAACGACAGTAAACAAACTGATATGTGATGTAAAAACTTGAGATTTCATCTCTCGCCAAAAAACATAATAGCTAAATAAGTTTATTTATTTTTCCTCACAGTCGAAATGAAAAATAGTATGTATAACTCGGGTGAAAGCACCCACTTCACTCTCGAATTATTGGCGCTCTCACTCCGTTCGAGCGCCAGAAACATCTCGAGTGAGATGGGTCACTTTCTCCCCTTGTATAACAATCTACTATTGAATAAAGAGATCAATTATTACAACTACACATACCTCAACTGCACAGTAGTAGCCACCATAATGGGTACCAGTATGGCGACCAACATAACTCCGCCTAGTAAAGAGCAGACTCGACCCACAACTGACCATAATAACTCTTGTACCGTCGACCACCCTGTATGGTAAGAGATGAAAAATTTGAACGAAATAAGAACAGGACAAACCAACAAATTGTGTTGAAGTAGGTTTACGACGAGACCGAATCAGAAATAAGGAGATACGTAACAAAATAAAATATTCGAAAATCAGTAAGCTCAAGTAGCAATGGATAGGGCATGGCAGAGTTGGGAGGTAGCTTAGAATCAGAAAAAGGAAATAGGGTACTTTTTATCCCCTTCGACGGGACCAGGGCGGGACGGGGCCGGGGCGAAACGGTGGGGAGGTAGCTTTGAACAAGGTGTATGTAGGACATTGAATACATTTTATCCCGTTCGACAGGGCCGAGAATGAGGCGGGACGAAGCTGGGACTGGGGCTTGACGGGGCCGGGGCTTAGGCGGGAAGGGGCTGGGGATGAGGCAGGAAGGAGCTGGGGCTCAGTCGGATCGGCTCCGGCTCAGTCGTGACGGCGCCGGGGCGAAACGGTGGGGCTTCGAATAAGTTAAAAGACATTTGAATCATTTTATCCCGTTCGACGGGGCCGGGGCTGAGGCGGAACGAGGCCTTTGGGACCTTGTTATAGCTATTAAAATAACGCGGCCGGGGTGGGACGGTGCTGGGGGAGAAACAAAGTTCGCTGGGTCCGCTAGTTTGCAATAAGACTTAGAATTCAGTATTGTTTGTGTGTGTACGGATTTAACCACTTCACAGTTTCACACATCTAGTTCATCTAGTTTATTTAGTTCAGTAGTTCTACTATCACAATACCACTCACTACTTCACATTCATTCGGCTCTATACCCAGTAAAATTGAGTTGTGAAGTAGTGAGTTATAATGTGATAGTAAGACTACTGAACTACTACTAGATGATTGATATATATATCTTTGGCTTCCGCTGAACTATGTCATTTATATCAGTTCAGTGAACGATTTTGCGCATGTTAACAAGTAAGCTGCGTGACGTCATCAATGTTGCGAGATTGATGATTTCTCGTCTGACACAGTTGCTTTTTACGAGTGCAATTCAAATCATTTAGTTTGTATAGTGACAAAACACTATAAAAACAAAAAATGTAATCAAAAAGAAATCAATTGCGAAATTCAACAGGCTTGCCAATGTGTCCGTGGCCAAGTGGTATAGTTACGCCCCGATAGCGTAAGATACGGGGTTCGATTCCTCGGCTGCCAGAATTGATTTCTACAAATGCAATTTATATAATTACGTTTTAATAGTCAAAATAACTTACTCATCCCCACCATCCAGACATAATACGCTACGGACAGCAGCGCGAACAACGCGACCAACACGTCCAAAGCGTGAGATACTGCGTAGGAATACGACACCATGAACATATTCAGGTAATCGAAGTACACCATGCGAGTTGCTGGCATCTGGAGACAAGGCAAAATTATCTTATAGTTCTGCTGGTAAACTGGGGGATTTGAAATCAGTTTCGTTATTAAATGTATTAAAATAATAGTTTAAACTATTTATGTGGCGCCATCTATTGGTGATATTTAGTACCAAACTTCTGCTCCGTGTCATTAAAAGAAAATAAATATAAGTCTATGGTTGAAGCTACTCTCTCGTTTTATTAATATTAATAGTTAATTAAATCTATAAGAGAGTAATAGCAATTATATTAATGTTCGATAATTACGAGATATATATGTCTTTTTGATGTTTGGTTTCTTACATATTCTCAGTTATACTGTACCTTAACTTTTGTTTTTTTCCACTGCTGAATTATTTTATCACATAAGGTCTGTTTCACAATGTCTGCTCGTATTGTCAAACACTTTGCTTATTGATATGTAAGAAGACAACAAATAAAATAAAATAAATAAATCTTGATTGAGCCATGATACTGTCAGTTAAACTAAGACTAATGTAGTTGTTTGTAAAAAAAAACAGCGCGGGTTCAGCAGCTGAAAGTTACCCCTCTCGAACTAGATGCGAATCTGTATTTTGAGTGATAAAATGGGTCTAGATGAGAACCGTAACGAACTAATTGTACGACGGCGGTGTTATTGAGTACACAAAGATGAATGGTTAAAATTTTATTTGCAAACTATTACACATTCTGTACTTATATTTCATGTTTTTTTTTTAATTCGCTTGTAAATCTTGATTAGAATTTCACAAAAAAGGGATATGCCTATATTTCCAATATCACCTTCTTTTTATTAATTTCTGGCGTTTGAAATCAAAATCATTTCTATCGCTTTTAAGGCAATTGAAGATACTAAATCTCTTATCACTACCATAAAAACAATTAAAAACCTAAATAAAAAAAATACTCCATACCTTCTCATCCAAATCTCTATCGGCAGCATTCACAATCAAGTCGAGCAGCATATTCCCGGCGTTCTGTATCACTCCGCGCTGTATCATGTCCTGCCGGTCGTAGCGAGTATGGTATACTGTTCCCCACTTTGTGAACGCTATGTCTATGCCTAAAAAACAATACGGTTGCTTGATATAAAATAAATAAATAAATAAATATTGGACACCAATCACATACATTGCTCTGATCCCAAAGTAAGTAGCTAATTGCACTTGTATTATGGAAATCAGACACAACGGTGGTACCACAACACCCAGACCCAAGACAATATAAAAAAATATGATTTCTATATTGACCCGACCGGGAATCGAACCCGGGATCTCGGAGCGGCGGCGACGCTTTGAAACCAGCGTGCTTACCACTACACCACGGAGGTCGTCAATTGGCTGTTGTTGAGTGAGATAGTGCTAAATTTCTTGAAACTTTATTGCACTGCAAGTTGTACAATTCGTGGTCTTAATGCTTGTAAGGCATTCTCTACTAGTCAACCGCTTGAGAATGCAGAGCTTAATCAGTGGCGGAACATTAATAATAATAATTTGTAACACTCAACTTATTGAATGTTTAAGAAAATGCAGTAACATAAACACACATACTTATATTACACAAATAAATAATAATAAGATATTTAAAGGACCAATCAACCTACATATAATACATAATAGTTAATGAATACGAAGTTAATTGAAGATATTGACGACATCCAAAGCGATACAAGTGAAAGATAACAGAAATTAGTTCTGAAGTGACCTAAGGTTAATACAGTGGGTGCGGAAAAACGTTTTAAAAGTTAACTTTCCGGGGGCATTTTGATAACATTTTGAAGAGAATTCTAAAGTCTAATCCCCAGAGAAAGTGAAAGAGTCCGACGTAAAATCGATGTTGTAAAGGTGTGAAGGATCTAAATCTATTGTTAGGGTTTATTATAGTGTTCAAAAAACACAAGTTTTAAATCCGATGAAGAAATGATAAAAACACTGACGACCTCTGTGGCGTAGTTGCTAAGCACGCTGGGTTTAAAGGCGTCACCGCTTCCATGTCCCAGGTTCGATTCCCGGTCGGGTATATAAATCAAAATTTTATATATTGTGTAGGTCTGGGCAATGTGTCCGATTTCCGTAACAAAAGTGCATTAACTGCTTACTTTGAGATCAGAGCAATGTATGTATTCGGTGTCCAATATATTTATTTTTGAAACATAATAGTTACTGTGTTATTCAACATTATGTAAACAATAATAAAATAATATTGCCTCAAACAATGATGACAGATGTCAAAAGTGTTCGTAAAAGGTTTTGGAAAAAAAGAAAATGTCATTAATATAGTTTACTGCGAAATTCCGATAATGTATGTTTTTGTATAATGCTACTTAGAACACGCTGAAATATATCCGGAGATGTCTTTAAGCCGAAAGGTAAGCAAGTCCACTGAAAGTGGCCGTCTTGGGATACAAATGTTGTTTTTTGTCTATCTTCAACTTTCAAAGGAATTGCCCAAAATGCTGAATTTATATCTAGCAAAATGTGTTTCTGCATTATATGCAGCTGACTCTCTTATCCATTGTATCCACAAGGGATGAGCGAAGCATTACCAACACGAGTGTTTTTTAACTACTCAAAGAGAAGTTTTAGCAATATTTTGTAACTAAGAATGTTGAAATAAACGCATTCTTTTTTTACTTGTTTGCATTGATATAAAGCATGAAACAAAATCTCAGATCTCAGGAGGAGATATGGTTTTGAAGTTAAATTTTATCGAAAGAGCTCAATGTTGGCCCTACACAATACGTTCTTGTGATTAGTAGTATTACACTAGTACGAACTCTCACATAGGATGATACTCGTATGTTATTCACTCTCTTATGTATTTGTCTATTCGTTTACCCGTAAATGTAACTTGTAGTTTTGCAGCTTTCTAGCGTAATAGGAGTGCAATTTAAATGCTGGCTAATACAATTTAAAATTGTTTTAGCCAGCACGATCTTCTCTTATGACAAATCGCCAAATCGCAGTTGTTTCTATCAGTGTGTAAAATGGAGGCTACAATTTTCGGGCTCGCTATGCTCGCGTTCACAACCTGATTTTGCCGCTATTCTAATTTTATGGACTTCCAATTGCTATGCTCTTGCTACGCTCGAATACACCCTATGTACTCGTATATGTATTTACTTCGAAATGGCTTAACACGCATAAACAGATGTCGGCCTGGCATAATCAATGTCCATTTGATATATGGACAAATTCTATTTTTTTTCGCTCAATGTGCTCGCTTGCACCCTATCGTAGCCGCGGTAGTTTTAGTTCGTTTTACAGTGTCATGTCTCGCATAAAAAGTTTAAAAAAAAGGGTGGAATTCGTGTTGTAGCCCGGGCTATCACTTCTTAAACGTCTCTGCGGCCCCCTTTAAAAAAAGGTTGAATACCACTGTTCTAAATAGTAGAGATAATGTTGAGAATTACAGACCAATAAGCATTCAATCTGCCACCGCAAAGCTATTTGAATCGGTTGTATTTGACTTCATCAACAGCCAAGTGAAGCCTTACATTTCGGTGGCCCAGCATGGCTTTGTTCAGGGGAGGTCAAGGTTTCAAATCTATTAGAGTACTTAACTTTTATATCGAACGTTCTCGATCGAAGAGGCCAGGTTGACGCAGTTTACACTGACTTCAAAAAGGCGTTTGATAAGGTCAATCACTCTATACTGATTCGAAAGCTGTCCGATCATGGGTTTCACGGCAATCTTCTGCCCTGGCTTAAATCATACCTTGAAAACAGGTTTCAACTGGTCTCGCTTAAGGGGTATCTCTCCTTACCCGTTACAGTCACATCCGGAGTTCCCCAAGGATCTCACCTAGGCCCCTTGCTATTCATAATATTTATTAATGACCTACCCAAGAAGATATCAAGTAACTGCTTATTGTATGCAGACGATTTGAAACTGTTTCGCTCAATAGAGAGCACACACAACTGCGAGGCAATTCAAAGAGACCTGGATGCCATTACAGAATGGTGCAGTCATAATAGAATGTTTCTAAACATAAAAAAGTGTTTTACTTTATCCTTCACCTTTAAGAAGGATAAAATTAAATATAGTTACGGCATTTATGGTCAGGAGCTGGATCGCCACTCGGTCGCTAGAGACCTTGGAGTTTTCTTCGATGAGAGCCTTTCTTTTCGAGTCCACTATGAACATATAACCAGGAAAGCTCTTCAACTGCTGGGCTTCGTCACCAGAAACACCAAGGGTTTCAGGAGTCAGCAAGCAATATTCTGCCTGTATTTCAGCTTGGTTAAAAGCACTCTTGAGTATGGGTCAGTATTATGGTCACCATATTATAAGGTTCACTCTGCCTCAATTGAGCGTGTACAGGAAAGGCTTCTAAGAACCGTCGGTTATAGGGAGAGACTGGGCAGAACTTGCTATTCATACGAAGATAGACTCCTAAAATTTGGACTGACTTCGCTGCAAACTCGTAGGAATAAGCAGGAATTAATTTATCTGCACAAATTACTCCACTCGCATATTTACTCCCCAAGTCTTCTTGGTGAACTTGACCTTAACCATTAGGCAAAATGCGCGCAGGCCTAAATCCTTTGACATTCCTCTCAAACGCAACAATATCTCGTTTCACCAGCCACTCCTCAGGATGTGTACACTATACAACGCATGCACAAAAGGCAACCACGGTCTGCTGGATATCTTTGAGCACAGGATGCCGTGTTTAGAAAGCGTGTAAAAGTCTTTTGCTCTAAAACTACATTGGACTGAAATTACTTTTATTTTATTATTGTATTTAGTCACATTACATTATGTAAAAAAAAAACATATTAAAGGTGTAATTCTTTCTCACATTTACTTAAAATACTACTGCATGCAAATCATGCTGTGAAAACTATTTTAAGGTATTACTCTAGTTAAATCAGTAATTAATAATTGAATAATACCTGTATAATTTTCCAAATAAAATAAAGTATAGGATAACTCACCCTGTATATCGGCAAAGTCCCGGAACACCCTGAAGTCAGTGTCGGAGGGTATGATGCCCGACATGAAGAGGAATTCACCGACGCCCTGAGCGGATGGACGCGACACCACGCTTTGGTATGCTGATAGTATTCTTGGGTCGGTCACCTGAGAATCACATTAATATTATAAACGCGAAAGTGTGTGTGTATTTATGTTACTTTTTCACGAAGAAACTTTGCGATGGATTGAGATGAAACTTAACAGTAATAAAGCTCATACATCTGAATAACATATAGGCTATTTGAAACGATATTTTTTTGGATATCCGACATTTACGCAGTAAAGCCGCAGGGTACTACTAGTTTCATATACGAGGACAAGTTAGAATTTTATTCCTAACAATAACTTCCATTGTTCGAGAGCTAATAATAAAATTCCTTAAAAAGAACAATATTCAGATTCATTATAATCATTATCAGCCGAAGAATGTCCACTGCTGAACATAGGCCTCCCCCACAGCTTTCCACAGCGACCGAACACAAGCGTCTGCATCCAGTGTGATCCTGTGATCTTCACATGATCGTCTGTCCATCTTGACTCTGAGCACTGGTCGAAGGGTCTCCAATCTAGAACTTTCCTGCCCTATCGGCCATCAGTTCCTCGCGCCATGTGCCCCGCCAATTTCCACTTGAGCTTACTGATAATATAACTGATAATTTTCAGATTACTGCCACAATATTGAGACTGTAAAGGCTGATTGTGTTTAATATTGGATATTAACTATAATAATGAGTAATCAGAGCACTTGACTCTAGTCGATTAGAATTTTCCTTTATTCACAAAGTATGATTTAAGTGTCTTTCAACTCTCATGTGTGATTGAAAAATTTGTAACATTGACAGTTATTTACTCGTTACACCGATTTACAAGCTTGATTTTCACAGCTAGTAGAGTGCGAAGTATTATTTTATTAACAAGTAAAAAAAAACTTTGGTTTAATTACATTTCGTAATGACAGTCCGCCAATAGTTTGTGACGCTGTCACTAATATTTAAAAGGCTAATTCAGTACAATAAATGAATCATTTTTTTGTAGAAAACACTTTGGGTTTTCATACGATAGTTTTTTTTAGAAATTTAGAGACTAAGGTAGTATTTTTTGTTTTTTTATTAAGTAAGGTTAAGATTAGAGAAAAAGAAAGATTGGGCATTGAAATGAAAGAGGCGAAGCCGATGACGTAGAAAACCTTTAAAATTGATAAGGTGCTGTTTTCAAAAGTGATATTTTCTTTGTTAGAGAAAATAAATAAAAAATGAAAATTACGATTCTCCATAAAACTATGATATTACCCTGTTTCTTTGATGTTAACAAAGACACAGTTAAAATATTATCACTTAAAACGATAGGACCTTATATATAAAAGAAAGTAAAAGAAAGTCGTGTTGGTTTCAATATTTATAACCCAAGAACGGCTCAACCGATTTGGCTGAAAATTGGAGAGGTAGCTTAGAACCAAAAGAAAGACATAGCATAATTTTTATCCCGTACGTCGGGGCCGGGGCGAAACAATGTCCGTTGGGACCGCTTAACTTTTAAAATTACGGGGCTGGGCGGGACGAGGCTGGGGGCGAAACAATGTTAGTTGGGACCGCTAGTACATAAAGTATATGTGACATAATGTTGTTAGTTAGTTTACCTGAAAAACGGAAGGCTTCCCGTTCATGCCGGCCGCGTCCAGGTTGATGACGCTCGTCACGCTCCTAGACCAAGGGTGCTGGAGGAACGCGTGGCTGCCCTGGAAGGGAGGAAATATTAACAAGCTAGCTAAAGAAAGAAATAATTTGATTCTTCATGATTTATGATGATTCGATTTTGATATCTTAAGTATTTATTTATTTATACTTTGATTTTAAATTGGATACACAAAAATGACACTTATTGGGATGTCATTAATCGTATTTTAAAAATAGTGTTGTGCTTAAAAAAAATCAATTTCAATTTTATTCAATTGTTGTTACTAATCGATTACGAAATATTAAATCAAATCTGTTTATAGAAATCATGAATCCTACAACGTTTATCATAATTTCTAATAATTAATTAGTTAAAATAGGTAAATTTATTCAAGAATATTGCACGAGAAACCAAGTTTTTTACTCCTTACAAAAAATGATTTATGTATTACGTTGATTTATAGCTCTAAGTAATGTTTGACATGGAATATTTATGAAAACCAAATGCATGACTGATAGAGAATGCCATATGGCGTTAAGTCCACCTTTTGTAAAAAAAACTATTTTTTATCTAGCAATTGCTGTTCCAGTAAAGGCCTCCTCAAACTTTTCGGAGGTTTCTATCCACAAGCTTTTAAAATATGTCTTTAAATTAGTCTGACTAGAAACTGAACTGTACTAAACTGCAGCGCGACTGTCGCGCGGCCGTTTCGCAGCTATAGTCGCCTAAATGTATGTCGCCTTTTACATTTAGGCGACTTTAGCAGCGCTCTAACAGTTGGATTTATTAATAAAAATATATGTATGCTTATTCAACAGTCTGCAAGTTTTATATGAATACCTGTAACGGATTCTCCTCAGCACCGTTGAACAGGAACAGTATATTGTTTCTGAACTTTGTCTCCCTTCGTGACAGACGACTAAGGATTTCCACCATCGTTGCGCAAAACACGCCGTTGTCTGACGCTCCTGAATAATATAGGACGAGTCAGAGATTACGGCTTTTGCTAAAGAACGCAAAAAGGTGTATAACTTATGAAGATATTCTCAGTAAATCAAAATTGACCTAAGACCTTTTATTTATTACTAATATTACCTTTATAAGTTTGAAGAGTTTGTTTTTTTGAACGCGCTAATCGCAAGAACTATTAAGACCGACACAATAAGGTCACAGAGTCGTAGGAACAGTTCACAGAGTGGGGCCTCATCTCTTTTGAACCCACTTACCTTACCATGTTACCTGCAGCAAAAGGCACAGTTCAAAGGTACAGTCGTAGTGATAATTTGGGAAGCAGCGTCGGACCTAGGGTGCCAGTGCCATCGCTACGCAACCCATTACCCCCTCCAATAGAGTCCCAAGTATAAAAACCAGTTAAAAAACCTTATAACCTTCAGTAAAAGGCATAGAGCCGTAGTTACAGTCAACGAGGCAGAGTCGGACTCAGGGCTCCTCTTTTTTTGGACCCGCTCTTTTCTTCTAGTTAGAAGGACTAAGAATGTTGGAGGCCTCGGTGGCGCAGCGGTTAGAGAGTCGCACTTTAAAGTGACTTCTGTACCAGAAGTCTTGGGTTCGATTTCCGGGTTGGCCCAAAAATATGTACCTGTGTTTTTCTCTTCAGAAATTCTCAGAGTAGCCCCGAGTTTGAAAGTTGCCGGTGTTTCCGTTGCCGTTGCCGTTGGTCCTGCGCCTGATCGCTCTCCGGTCGTGTCAGATTGCTGTCCCATCGGGCTATGAGGGTAAAAGGAATAGAGAGTGCACCTGTGTTAGCGCACAGGTGTGTGCGCTATAATATGTCCCCCGCAGTTGGTTAATCGTTGTGACTGGCCACCGTAGTCCAAATCAGCTAAGGGGTTTATTATTATTAATGTTGGCCGCTTAGAAAAAAAATATATAATAATTTCAAACTTATTACCTTCCGCAAAAGGAACAGAGTCGTAGTGACAGTTGACAAGCAACGTCGGACCGAGGGTGCCATTGCTATAGAACCCAGTTTCTCCTTCTAGTAAGGCGATGATGTTGGACGCGTTCTGATAGTAGTTCACAAACGGTATGCTGAAGTTTAGGAAGTAGTCGCCTGCGGAAAGACAGATATTGACGCCATTAGTACTTTCATCAATACTTTTGTCTTGTGTTATTTGTTGGTACGAAAAGACAGTTTTTATACGATTTTTATTAAGTAGGTACCTCCAAAAAAGTTTTTAAATGACTGTAAATTGCAGTTCAATTGGTTATATATCACTTGAGGAGTATTTTTACGTTTATCTGATCTGAGTTTTGAGATCATTACAAAGCCGAGCTATATTGGGACCGTACGCAAAGACAGCGCCATACTAATAGCGGACGTTGAAACGACCAATGGCTGGCTGTCATAGCGAAAAGTAATAAAACCAAAGTTATTTCAATAAAATAATGTTTTATCAATTGATTCTATTCAATTACATAATAGTCGATTTTTGATAATTAATAAAATTTATTTCAAGGTTACTAATATTTGTAGAAAAGTGGTAAAAAAAGTCTGCCCTATTGTTCCTTTTTTTTTCATTGAGAGCGCATTCATCAATTCAGGTTTTTTCTACTGCCTATTTCGCACACAGCGAATAGCTAAAAAAAGTATAAGTTAGCAGAGATTTGACTGTCTGTATATCAACCATTGTTATATGGTTCATATATGGACTAATGCCCAAATGCAAGCTGGTGGTCGTGCAATGTTTTTTTTTTTTAATTTAATGTGTTTGCAATTTAATTTAATTTAAAATGTATGTATGACTTAATTATGTAGAGATAAATAAATGAATGAATGAATAAAAGCAGAACCCTATTCATGACCAAGCTGAATAATAATTCGTCACTAAACTTGAACATCGCACATATACTGTAGAGTTTCTCACCAGTGACTAACTGCCAGTCTGTCTTCACCGGCAGCCTGGCCTGTGCCGCCACGCCGTTGATCAAGTCGAACAGGTCTCTGGTCTTCTGCAGATGGAACTGGGTGCCAGCGACCCTGGGTGCGCCGCCCAGGATCTGAGTGAGATAGCGCTGGGCTGACTCTTCGCTGAAGGTTTGCCAGTCCTGGATAATTAGATGGTGGATGTAAAATATGATTTGGAAGCTTTGATAGTTTCTTTAAACAGTGTTTATGTCACCGTTATTTTGAAAAACAGCGTGATTACAATCAAAACGGTTTTAAATATGTTAGATTGTAACCTGTGAAATCACTGGGAAAAGTGGTGGATAGGAGAAGAATAAACGTTTTCGTGTTAGGTTGACATGTAAGTACCAAGAAAGCAAAAAAAGAATCGTAAGACTTAGAATAAGTTAAATATAATAAAAGTCCCCCTAGGCGATTTCGACAACGGTGGCCAGTCACAATGACAAACCTCTGCGCGGGATATATTTTATAATGCACAAGTGCGTGCGGAAACACAGATGCACTCTCATAGACTGATGAGGCAGAGTCTAACACGACCGGAAAGAGATCAGGCGCAGGACCAACGGCATTACGTGCTTTCAGAGGCACAGGGGTGAAACACCGCCAATTTTCTCCCTGAGAATTTGAGAACAAACCAACCCAGGTGTAATTGTGTCGCTCTAAAGTGTAACCCTGAAACCGCTGCACCACCGATGCAACACCATATTTAAAATATCAGCAATATGGCAAGCATGTGTTTATATAGATAGTGTCATCCACAAAGGCGCGTCCACTCATTTTTGATTGAGGAAATCGCGGGATGTGGGGTGTGGAACAAATATTAAATTAATAAATATTTAGTAATTATATAACATAATGATTATACCGTCAAATATTGGCAAGAACTTGCACACATTTACTAAATTAGGGTTTAGGGCGAATGGTGGCGCGTGCCTTTGCGAATAACCGATATTATAAATCAAAGTGTTAGCTATATTTCCTGTATTTAAGTAAATATATAATTTCTACTCACATCTCTGGGAATGCTGGCTTCCTGCACCACTTTGGGCATGTCATCTTCTATCAATTGTGTAAAGAAACCGAGCAGCAGGTATACTCCTAATAATATCACTATTAGGGCACTGGGTACCTAAAACATCAAACTGTTCATATAATTCAAATATAAAATCAACAGTTTATGGACAAAACTAGAGTTGTAAGACCAATGTAGCCTACCAAAGTATGCAGTAGCATTCCGGTAGACTACGATTAGCTTTGGAATCCTTCCATTAGGTGTGGTAGCTTTCGTACATTCTATTTATCGTATCACGAATTAATGATTGCGAGAAATAAACGGTCTTTTATATGAATTTTAAAATAAAACATGGCCTTTTAACTCAAATAATGATTATCATTTATACCCTTTACTATGTTAACCTTTTTTTATGTTTTAAAAATGAAAATTATTATTGTAGTTACATAATTTTCATTTTTAAAACATAAAAAAAATGTAATTATTGAAACAAATTGCCACAGCAAAAAGAAAAAAAATAGTACAAAGAGGATTTTCTTTCAGCTTTAAACGAGTGCGAAACATTTGTACTTATACAAATTTGATCTCCAGTTTCTTTCACAGGCTGCGGACAATACTGATACGCTTAGAATTCTACTAGCAATTCGACGCAAATTGTTTTTTGTAACAACATATTTTAACCATGATACATTGTGATTTCTTTCAAATTCCTCAATAAAAGTTATCTACGAAAGCTACGTAGTATGCCGAAGTATTCCGTATCCTACCGAACCTTTTTGGAAGGATTTGAAAGACTTACAACACTAGACAAAAAAACATAGAATATATAGACCAACACCATAAGTAAGCTGCTCGAATAACAAATAAACAATACATATACATATATTTTAAATATTTTTGTACCAACCACCACAGATGTTAAAGTGTAAGTATTTTGAATGTTAAATCAATATGAATACAATTTATGAAAAAACAAAAAAAAATACTCAAATACTGAGATGAATTATTTCTAATTCTAACTAATGATACAGAGTGTGGCAATGTGGGAACAAAAATTTAAATTTATGATACTATAAAGTATACGTAGTCACCTTGATCATGTCATAGTGAACTCAAAGATATAGTAATCAAAAGTTACAATCCCTAATCAATGGATATCAAAATCACTAACTCATTGTAGAAAGTGACCACGTCAAGTTCTATGACCGCACACATTTGTTTGCAATACATTGCTGGTTCGATTCATTTTGATAGGAAAATAACTTTCTTTTATTATTATAAACCAAACCATTTAAAATTGGTTACTGGATACTTACAGGGCCTATATATTTTTTTCTCCTACTACATACTCTGTATACGACAATGATGTTTCAAGTTATTTGACCAACGAATTAATCATCTATTTATGAGAGTGTACCCATTGATTAATGATTTCCAGTTTATATTTAAGAGATAAGATACGTATAAGGATACCAAATACATGAGTGGATGATATTGATATTGTTATTTTATCAGTAAGGAAGGTACAGTGCTGTCATCATGATTCTTCATCAAAATCAATATTTCCTTAGGAAGAATTTGTACACTTTTGTGAAAATTTTGTTTGTAACTGAAATAGTAAGTGCAACCCAAACTTTGATATTAAACACTTATGCCCGCTGACCATGGAGCTTATAAGGCCTGATTTACAACTGCCCTTTTGTTGAAAAAGGGATACAAGAAGAAGACATGGAACATTTCATGAATAGCTGATGAAATTTCATATGAAGTGAAATTCATTATTCACACCTGCTACTTTTTTTCATAAGACTGCTAAAATCGCACTCTGCGAAATCATAATATCATACGGATTTCATTTCAATGACGAATGAATTGTAGCGGGCGAAATCCTTGAACGCGAATGATCGAGTGTGGTCTATCTATGCGATCGTATGTGACTAACGACGCTCAGCAGTTAAAAATTGAATTTTAATCCTATAGTCGTAAAGTTTAGATCATATTGCATTGAGTTTGTAGGGGGTCGGTACGAAAATCGCATGATTTGCGTACAATGAAATTCATTAGTCGCGTTCTCGCGTCTCAATTCACACTGCGAACAAAATCATTGACAATGAAATTACGTATGTAATTTCATATGAAAAAAACATCATTTCATGAAATGAAAATAAATAAAAGTAGCAATCATTTCCATGCCTAACAAGAAGTATTTAAATTAGAAAAGCAGTTTAAATTCAGGTCTAATAAGACGAACATGGCAAGGAAGCCGATACCAAACATCATCATAAAACGTACATTGACAAAAAGCGAAACACCCCATCTTTAATTAGTTTACTCACTGATTTCACGGGTTCATACAAATGTATCCCCTTTCGAGTGATTTCGTACAAAACCTAGAATTAAAACCTATTATTTACAAGACATTATGATATTATAATACTATCCTGAAGCTGTAGGAATAAATAAATAAAATGTTTATTTTACACATCATTTTAAATTAGTTACAGTTAGTAGCATGTTATTCACAAGGAAAATAAGTATTTTAACAAGTTAATTCTATAAAAACTATTAAGTAACTACTTTCACCATACTTATCGTAAGTGAACTTACAAAGCTTACGAAAAAAACGAGGCATATACATAATTTTATAAAACCTAAGTCTTAAAAAAACAACCTTAACATATAAGTATTCGTATGAACCAAAGTTTCAACGATTTTCTTTGATTAACCAACATTTTATTTAACAGATTTAGTCTATCGATTTCTAATTACAATAGACTCCTTCCACACTTATTTGATTAGCAAGAAAGTAATATGATTATAGGACTAACATTTAATTATTGGTATTTTTGAAGACTGTAACTATACTTTTGCACATAAAAGTGTTGAAATTGAAAATATTACTACAATCGGTTATTTTTTAAAGTTACTGTAATCGATAAGCATAGATTATGGTGGCATGAACTTATAATTCTTCTGAAAACCTGAAGAGGACCAAATTCTTGAAATTAAATAAATTCTAAAGATGTCATGGACATTATTGCAAAACGAGGTATAGTAATTTTTTTATACAATTCCGATTTGTTGATAGGAGATCGGTATTAAGAGGGCAGAGTACCTAACCTCTCCTTATAAGATTTATTACTTAACATGTTGGAATTTAAGACTGATTATAAAAACAAATATAAATACAGGGTGTTGTTTTGGTCTGCGACGACAGACTCAGACGTGGTTGTACAGTGGGCAGCACATTAGGCTACCCACTTTTGTTGCAAAATAGCCCTTATTACAACTGCATAAGATACCGCAGTGTTTACCTTGACGTGCTGTTGTCCGTACAAACGGTACCTGTGCCACAGAAAATATAATAGTACTACGTACAGAAGGATCACTGTGAGTAAGAATGATAAAGTAAAAACAACTTTCGCTGCAACGCAATAAAGTGCAATTCACTTCGCACGATTTTAATTCAAGGTTGTTTCATCTACCTATCTATACCTGTCTCTTTCTAACACGTAACGCTTTCCCTGTTTCGCGGCCTTGAATGTGTCAGGGTTGCGAGCGGCGCGTGGCACGAACATACGCGTAGGTACACAACGCGCTACTCAAATAAAATAAATAGTCTAGAGGACCTAGCACATTTCTTGACTGTGTTCTATGTGTTCTATCGGAGAAATTAATTGATAGTGTCAGCGTTCGTTTAATATTAAAATAAGTGTTTACTCTGTCTAATTTAATTATTTGGTACAAAATTACTGAATTCGGAGAAATGAAAGTACAAACCAAACACACATGTATGTACGGACAACAGCACGTCAAGGTAAACACTGCGGTATCTTATGCAGTTATAATAAGGGCTAGTTTGCAACAAAAGTGGATAACCTGATTTGCTGTCTGAACTAAAATTGTATAGTAGAATTATTTTCTCCGTGCAGTTTGGGTCATAAATCATAGCTCAGTCTCAGCCCGGTTAGGGCGGTGAGTATGTTGCGCGGGCGCACCGCCGTTTTAAAAATTATATTATTTAAAAAAATTAGTTTATTATAAATAATTTCAATAAATATAAAATTTTATATTAATTTATTTTTTTTATAAAAAAAATATATAGTACATTCGCCAGCATCTTAGGTTACACACACTTTTGTTGCAAACTAGCCCTAATGTCAACTGCATAAGATACCAGTGTTAACCTGAATTGGCTGTTGTCCGTACTTAACTACAAAAAGAGACTTTTGTTTATGTGAACCTTATCTATCGTACCTTTATAAATGCTATCAAAATCAAGATTAATTTTATTGGAATACCTAAAAATTAAGGGTGATATTATATAGCTAAAGTAAAATAATGAACTGCAGCTCTTGGACTATTAGATTTTGGACTACGTATAATCCTTACACAAAATTACTTCAGTAATTTGGTAGGTACTTATAAATATTATGCTAAATTTAAAGTAAGTTTATTGACCTGTTTCCGTTTCTTTTAAGTTAGATTGACGTAAGTAACTGGGTAGGTATCTTAAACTCAAACATATATCTTTGAATAAGAAATGTTGAATAACAAAATTTGTTTTGATAAATAATGTCATAATTAGGAACACATATCTCAAATTATTAACAGTTATTTCGTTGAAACGAAGTCAGTCACAGGCTAAGAAAATAAACACAGTCACAGGCGCGTGGCGCAGTCCGCGAGCGGCAGCCCCGCGCTCATTTATGCTCGGCGTACCGAGTCACTCGAACGTACCTAAACTTTGGAGTGACACCCCCCTGCCTGTGCCAACAAAATAAAAAAAAAACATCAAATCAATTTATTATTGCGATACTAGCGAGCTAGTCAAAACTAACAACGCCACCAACTACGGTCGCCTCTTCGTAGCTTTCTAGCTACGGCGTAGTATTTCGTAGAAACGCTCGAAGGTGCGAGATTTGAAAATCGTTTTGAAATTTTTTACAATGTTGTGGCGAGGTTTTCTTTTATAAAACTTGCTTTAAAGTTTTTTTTTTAATAATATGCACAACTCATATTATCATTACTGAGTCTGGTGTCACTGACCAAGCCAACACCTGTATTTAAAAAAATATTAACCCGTTGCCAGGGCTTTTCCTCGCGGCTATCATTGTACTCGTCTGTCGGTACTCCCGAGTACACTCGTTGATTCTGAAAATATATAAATAAATATAAGCATTTGATACGAAACATTCAACATTATTGCCAATTTAAACAGTCGTCTGTCAGCATTCAATTTGTTTTGTTAATTTTGAATAATTGCCTATGTGTCATATACGTACGTAATAACGTCTTAGTAATTACCTACTTACCTAGGTTATTTAGATACAAGATTTTTTTATCTTCACGGAGATATATTATGTATGTTTCATATTACATCATAAAATTAACTTGTTTTAATTTGGTATGCACATACTATTATTAAGCGTCCTAAACTGATTGCAAATATAGGGAAACCTGTTATTGGCTTAAATTTATATAAGAACTAACTACTTTGTACAACTTATTATTAAGCTGTTGGTTTTCTTAATAAATAAAAATAAAACAAATAAAATAATTTAATGTGATAATACTTTTTAGGGTTCCATAGCCGAATGGCAAAAACGAAACCCTTATAGTTTCGTCAAGTTTGTCTGTCTGCCCGTCCGTATGTCACAGCAACAATTTTTTCTAATAGTCTAACATTTTGGAGGTAGTCGCTTCCAAAGTGGTAAAATGCCCCCCCCCCCCCCTCCTCCCCCTCTAACTTTTGAACGAAGCAAGAGAAATTAAAAATAATTTTGTGCCTTACAAATACTTTTAACGAAAATTGTTTTTAACGATATCCAACTAACTAGTAGTTTTTTAGATATAGCACATTTTCAACAACCGCAAATATAACTTTGTCCTTCATACAAATACTATCAAAAACATTGTAATTTTTGCTGTCAACAAAATATTATGGTATTTTGGCTCAGTGGAAGTGGCTAGTTAGTGGAAACCTAATTTAGTTAAAGTTGGCACGGAACCCTCAGTGCGCGAGTCCGACTCGCACTTGGCCGGTATTTTTTGTTTTAAGTTTTTGGTATTTTGTCGCATAGATAAATATTATGTACTTATCTAAACCGTGATTTTGTAACAGCGTTTATAATGAATCTAAAGTAGTTTCCATAGAAGAGATAAGAATCTGTATCGGACACTTATATCAATCTCACTTACTAAAAATCTTATGTTATCGCAAATATCTATAAGTTGTTATGGCTAGAATATAGGTCGGTATTGTCGTTGTGAGATGTTATTCGCAATCGGGTGAATGATTGATGGCTATCCGTCACATTGATGATGGTTGTTTTAATCAACATTCCATCCCATTCATAATTGATAAAATTAAGTTAAAACAAAATTAAAAATCGACTTCAAAACCAAAATGCACTAAAATAAACTCTTGACCCTTAAAAAAAGATGAAAGGAATGGAAGCCATTTTAGGCAAACAATTTCTTTTTGGTGTCGGTGCTTTGATAATTGATGCTTGGTCGTCAAAATGATGGATGGCACCGACTCCAAAAAAGAACTTGTTTTTCTAAAATGGCTAAAATTTTTAAGTGCATTAAGTTAATTTTATTTCTTCATTTTTAGTGATTACAGGAGGGAAGTTGCACCTAATGACTCTGTTCTTTAAGAAGCCACAAATTACCTATCATAAGTTCCGTCAATATAATTACTGAACTCCTAAGCGTTAAGGAGTTCCACCATCAGCTCAGCCCCACAAGATGTTGACTATCAGACGTAGCAACACGTCAATATTAATTTTAGTAAAAAAAAACACTAAATGAGCCTCTTAAAATTGAGGGTTTCCCTCGATTACTCCAAGATCCCATACTGAAATCCGACTTGGCAACAATGGGATGAACTTGAAGATAAACCCTCTAGGTTAGCGAAAAAAAATATTCAATCAGTCTAAAAATGACTGAGATATGAGGTAACAGTGCTACAAAAATAAAACAACATACAGTCGAATTGAAAACCTCCTCCTTTTTTGAAGGCGGTTAAAAATACCGACCCAATTTAAAAAAGGAAACGCAGACCACGTGGGGCGCGATAATGTATTCTTTTTAAAAGGAGTTTGAGAAATATTTTTAAATACAATCTCAATTACCTTAGGCAATCGCTTTCTGTGTGCTAATTTCGTGCCTTCTGCCTCCATCTCAGAACTATTTTCAACAAAAACACTTCACAGATCACGATACGATGTTGAAACTATCATGACTGAAGTGATCAGTTTTATTGAATAAGAAAAAAACATGCGTTATCTAAGATACGTGGGCTTTATTGCATTTTATCTTTTTCTTCAAATCTCGCTAATTTGATGCAATTAACTGTTCGATAAGTTATATGGCGGAAAAGTTAATAACCTTTTTTAATATCTTTGAGTAAAGTATAATTAAACAAAGTATTAAATTAATTAATATTGGACACCAATCACACAAATTGCTCTGAGCCCAAAGTAGGTAGGTAGGCTAATGGACTTGTGTGATGGCAATCAGACACCGCGGTGTTACCACAACACCCAGTCCCGAGGCAATAGAGAAAAGTTTGATTTTTATATTGCCCCGCCCGGGAATCGAACCCGGGACCTCGGAGCGACGACGCCTTGAAACCAGCGTGCTTAGCCACTACACCACGGAGGTCGTCATTGCTGAAATATTTTGATTTCATTTACATAAATAAATGAATATCACATTATTTAAATTAATTAATTCAAGTCATTACAGGGCATCACTTAAATTATACACATTCGCGTGCGGTAAACCAGACACAATAGAAATTTTATTGTTATGACGTCTATAGACGTTCACCGCCCGCGAAAGAGTTAAGTACTACCGGTCTCCTCGTCCGCGCGTTTAGAGTTTGCTCCCTCCCCTCCCGTCGCAGCGTGATTTTTAGGGTTCCGTAGCCGAATGGCAAAAAACGGAACCCTTATAGTTTCGTCAAGTCTGTCTGTCTGTCTGTCTGTCCGTCCGCATGTCACAGCCATTTTATTCTGTAACTATACGCATTACACAATTGAAATTTGGTAGGAAGATGTATCTTGTTAACCGCTTACCGATTCTCATACAAAAAATAAAAAATAATAACGGTTAAGGGGGGGGCTCTCATACATGAAACTAAAACAAAAAAATTTTTTTTTGTCAAACCGTGGGGGGGTCTATGGACCTATCTTTTAAAATAACATTGAGGTTCCTAAAACCATTTTCTTTTAAAGTCTAACGTTTCATAGCTAGAGGCTTTCAAAGTGGTAAAATAGGCGCCCCCCCCCCCCCATCTAATTTCTAAACCAAGCAAGTGTAAATATTGAAAAAAATATATATCATGTAGATCTTAACAAATACTTTCAACGGAAATTGGTTCGGACGGGATCGAACTTGTAGTTTTTGAGATAAAGCACATTTTCAACAACCGCAAACATAACTTTGTACTTCATACAAACACTATGAAAAACAAAGTTATATTTGCAGTCAACAAAATGTAGCGGTATTTTACTAAGTAGAAGTAAATGGATTCCGTAATTCAGTTAAAGTTGGCACGGAACCCTCAGTGCGCGAGTCCGACTCGCACTTGGCCGGTTTTTATAGCCACAAGTCTTCCTGGATAAACAAGCTATCCGATACATATTTTTTTAAATCCGTCCAGTAGTTCCTGAGATTAGCGCGTTCAAACAAACTATTCAGATTTTTAATATTAGTATAGATTTAAAAGATTTCGTTTTCTCATTTAATTTTATGAGAAAAACCCTAACCAGTAAACTTTATAAGATAAAATAACTTTAAAAAAAAGTAAAGCCGACTTCAAAACCATAATGCACTAAAAAGTCTTGAATAATATCTTGACCATTAAAAGGACGATGCTGTGATAGATGATGCTTGATGGTCAAAGTGATGGCACCGACTCCAAAAAGAAATTGTTTGCCTAAATTGGATTCCTTTCCTTTCAATGGTCAAGAATTATTTAAGACTTTTTAGTGCATTTTGGTTTTGAAGACGGTTTTTACTTTTTTTAATAGTTAATTTTATTTCTTCATTTTAGAGATTACAGGAGAGTGGGGGGGGGGGGAGTTGCACCTTATAACTCTGTTCTTTAAGAAGCTACAAACTACCTATCATAAGTTCTGTCTAAGCGTTAAGGAGTTCCACCATCAGCTCAGCCCCACAAGATGTTAACTATCAGACGAAACAACACGTCAACATTAAGATTTTAGTAAAAAATACTTAGCCTTTAAAATTTGAGGGTTTCCCTTGATTACACTAAGATTGGCAGAAGACCCCAAATTGGCAACAATGGGACCAAGAAGAAGGTATACCCTCTAGGTAAACGAAAAAAAAATTTCGAATCGGTCGACAAACGACTGAGATATGAGGTAACATAGATACACAAAAAAAACATACAGTCGAATTGATAACCTGCTCCTTTTTTGAGGTCGGTTAATAAGAAAATCTCTTAACATGTTTTCGATCTAATTTTGTTCATAATAAACCGATTACGGAAGCATTTTATCAACTGAAACCAAGCAATAAATAAATAAACTAGGTAACAATAAAATATCCCCGTAAAACAATAAATATGTTTTACGACACGTATAGGTAAAAAAATGGAATTTGTAAGGACTATCGCTGGGCTTTATACTAACACCAATCTCGATGTTCATACCTTATCTTTCTCAATTTAGTTCTGCGTTAGAGGTGCTCGTAGCGCAGTGGTAGCAGCGCTTTGGTAGTGATACCGAAGTGAAGCAACCTACGGCGCGCGAGTGTTCGGATGGGTGACCATTCCGACCATATAATTAACGTACATCACGCACGAGCATGTCCGTGCTTCGGAAGGCACGTTGAGCCGTTCAACATCATCATTCATCATTATCAGCCAAAGGACGTCCACTGCTGAACATAGGCCTCCCCCACGGCTTTCCACAGCGACCGATCACTAGCGGTCTGCATCCAGTTTGATCCTGCGATCTTTATAAGGTCGTCTGTCCATCTTGTTGGTGGACGTCCCACGCTGCGTCTCTGGTCGAAGGGTCTCCAATCTAGAACTTTCCTGCCCCAACGGCCATCAGTTCTTCGCGCTATGTGCCCTGCCCATTGCCACTTGAGCTTACTGATTCTTAAGGCTATGTCCGTTACCTTAGTTCTTTTACGTATCTCCTCATTTTTGATTCGATCCCGTAGAGAAACACCCAGCATAGCCCTTTCCATCGCTCGTTGTGTGATTTTGAGCTATTATAAGGCCCATAGTAAGAGACCATGTTTCGGATCCGTATGTCATCACTGGTAACACACACTGGTTGAAGACTTTCGTCTTCAGACACTGAGGTAGATGAGGTGAGAAGACACTCTTGCGCAATTTCCTGAACGCTGCCCAGCCGAGTTGGATTCGACGATTGACCTCTTTCTCGAAGTTGGACCTACCCAGTTAAGCCGTTGGTTCCGGCTAATTTCGGTTGATATTAGTCGTTAAGCCTAGTCAGAGGCCTTATACCCATAAGTCTTGATAACATCTGACAGCAGGGCTAGTCGCTTGTCATGCAAACACCCCTCCACCAACCCGCATTGAGCCCGCGTGGTGGAGTACGGCTCAAACTACTTCATAGTTGAGGTAAGGCCTTTGCCCAGCCCACTGCTGGCTAACTTTACTTTTTTAGTTCTGTACCGTTACCATGAGTTTACTCGATAGCGACGACGGTTTTACTCGCTAGCGACGACGTAACTTTTGTATTGAAAATTTAAGTTCTGTCAGTGACCGCTAGTGGCGCTGTGCAATTTTCCATAGTCTATTTTTACGTCGCCGCTAGCGAGTAAAACCGTTGTCGCTATCGAGTAAACTCATGGTAACGGTATTGGTGACAGAGAAATGTTATGATAATACCATAAAATTATTATCCCTTTGGAATAGAACGACAAAAGCGAGATGTCACTAGCAGAAAACTGTGTGATAAAAAGAGATGGGAGATGCGAAGTAGCAGAACCGTTTTTAGCAGCTGTCAGTCAGTTCGGAAGCCTTATAGAAGCTCGCCGAAAATTTCTCTCATTTGAGTTTTTGAAAATTATGTGATATTTTGAAGAAATATTTATGTTGAAACATGGTGACTTGATCGGTGATTGATTGTTGTTCATTACAGCGGAATAACCCAACAAATAATCATTCAACAGGTAAATTAGTCCAAATCGAAGCCTCTTAATATACGACTTATATTTACCAATGCGCTTCAAATTTAAAGTACGCAGTTTGATTATTCTATTCTACAAACGTTAATTTACGTAAAAAGTAAAGATACAATAACACAGGGAATGTATATACGAATATTTTATATAATGAAATAATACTTAGTTTTACACTAGAGCTGCATGTTCAATATTTTGTGTCGGCTGTTTATCATGCAGTAAACTAATATGTTTATCTTAGGAACATTGTTTTTAATCACCTGATCGAAAGGTTATCTCATTTAAAGCTACAAATGTTACTTACTCATGTTAGTTACTGACATCTTAAATCGGTTTCGTTTGACAGCTTTCACTTGTCCTTCTATTCCGATAGGAATATTAATTTTTTATGGATAATACTCATCGACTGTATAGAAGTACGACTAAGGGCCGATTTTTCAATGGTCAGACAAAACTTATCGGACTGATAAATTATAAAGGGACAGATTTAAAAAAATGACAGTTACGTTAGATTGCTGACAATTAGGTGACGTTTTTAAATTAGCCATATTGTATTTTATTCGACGAATATTTCTTATCTGACTATTGAAAAATCACCCCTAAGAAAAATGAAATCGGTCTTTAAAAATAAATTGTGTTATATAGCACAAGAAATTGGTAGTTATATAGCTGGAATGTTTTTCGGGAGTTTTGAAAATGAGCTATCTTATAAATTTTGGTGTGCTCTTTCCGAATTTCAACTTTGCCACCTCGTATCTCAGCCGCTCGGGCCGCCCATCTTAAAAAAAAAACAGCTAAGTGCGAGTCGGACTCGCTCACTGAGTGTTCCGTGCCAACTTTAACTGAATTAGGGACCCACTTACTTCCACTAAGCTAAAATACCACAGTATTTTGTTGAATATATTGATAGGAAAAAACTCTTCTCACTATACTATTAATAAAGCTGAAGAGTTTGTTTGTTAGAACGCGCCTATCTCAGGAACTGCTGGACCGATTTGAAAAAATATATTTGTGTTATATAGCTTATTTATCGAGGAAGGCTTAAGGCTATAAAACATCACGCTGCGACGGGAGGGGAGAAAGCAAACTAAACACGCGCGGACGCAGTCGCGGGGTTCGCTAGTATGAGATTAAATCAGTACCTGCAACCTGAGATCTTTTTAAATCAAATAGTTAATGAATTTTATTCACTGACATTATTTCATAAGTTATAAAAAGATTGTTTACATAATTCGACTAGCAAAGAAAAATGGACTTAGCGGCATCTAGTCTAGTCCCTCCGAGAGGGAGACTTAAGTCGCCCCAAAATAGACGAAGGGTCTATGTTGAGGCATGTCACTGTTTCGGAATATAATTTGGCCAACCTGTTAAATTATGGTGTCATATTTTGGGGTAATTCGGGGGATAAGGATAAAGTTTTTAAAGCCCAAAAAAGATGTTTAAGGTCAATGTTTGGTTTAAATTATAGAGACAGCTGTGTTCCTATTTTTAAAACATATAAACAGTTAAAGCTTCCATGTATTTATATATTGGAACTTTGTACTTTTGTTAAATGTAATCCACAGTTGTTTACAAAAGTAGCGGATATAAGAATGAGGTCAATTCATATAAGAACCCAGTATATACAAAAGTTGGTAACTGGAGGCCACAAAACCTCTATGGTGGACAAGAGTGTGATTGGAATGGCTCCCATTATATTCAATAAATTGCCAGATGTTTTAAAAAATATATATTCAGTGACATTTAAAAACAAATTAAAACAACTACTGATAGAAAAATGTTATTATTCAGTTAAAGACTTTTTGAATGATATTTTGTTATAAGCAATTTTATTTTAAATTAATTAAATGTATTTTTGTTGTATTTTATTTGTAAACTGAATGACTATTTTATTGTACTAAATATTGTATGTCTAATAAGGCAGGTCACAGTTAAACGTCATTTTTATTAAGATCTTATGTACCTGTGTTCTACAATAAACGAATTTGATTTGATTTGTTATCCAAACTCAAGGTCTATTATGTAGCGAGTAGCGATCTGAGCACTATACCAACAGGCAGTCTAAAAGGTTTTACTGTAAGCAAGAAGTCCGTCTCAATTATACTTCTTGTTAAGTTGATTGGCCCTTACAGAGCCTGTATCATTTACTGTTTTATATGTGGTGTGTTTATTTCTTTCTATCCAGGGGCGTAGCTAGCGCCGTATCTGCCGTATGAATTATACGGGACCCCCGCGGTACGGGCCCCCCCGAAGTGCGTAAACAATAATTAATAGAAAATAAGCAGATAAAAACAACTTAAGAACTTCGATGGGACACGAGTGGCATACCAACAATCATAAGCGCCGTCAACATTAACATCAGCATCAACGTTTGTGATTTTCTTTTTTGTTTAAATTGTAATACTATTGAGGTTCTGAAGGTCAAACAATATTGGAAAAATAGATTTTCAAAGAAGGCGGTTCACTAAATAAGATAATGAACCTCTCATATACGTCGTAACAAGCCGCGCCGCGGCTCGCGAATGTAAATCTAGCGAAAAAAAAACTGGATAAATATACATAAAAAAATGCATTTTTTTTTCTTTTGTGAGAAATCTTTAACCATGATAATGGCCCCCAAACAAGTTTTTACACAGGGTCCCATCAAAGCACGCTACGCCCCAGTTTCTATCTATTACAGGGTATTAAAACCTACCTAGTAGCAACCGGTAAGTAATTGCGAATTATTTAACAAACCGTGCGATCGCAATCGCTTAGTAGCTGCGTGTCTGCCGCGTGCAGGCGTGGGGAAAGAGGTTGCCTAAGAAACATTGTCGTCATCGGGCGTACGCGAAACGCGATTCGATGATGCAGAAATATATTTATACAATATCAAGTTAATTTAAAGTCTGTTTCTTTTTGCTTGTCCAATATTGTAAACAATCTTGACATTTTATATTCATAAAGATGAAATAAGAAACCAAAAATTTGCGCACGGGCAAGTCGTTCGACGTTCAAGTCCCGAACCAGCACTTTCTGGCTAGCCGGGCCAAACGCTCTACCAATTGAGCTACCGTGCTGTCAGTCCGACCTTGCGAAATTTGTGGTCTCTTATTTCATCTTTATGAATATTAAATATGACACTGTGAGTTTAAAAACATTTTAAACCAATCTTGAAATTACTTTTTTCCGAAATAATTCATTTTAAAGTAAGACAAACACAAAACTAACCAAATACATAGGTAGTTCATAGTATAGCGCCGAGATCTTTTAAAATCAAATAGTAAATGATTTTTATTCAATAATATTGTTTTAAAAGTTTTAAAAAGATTGTTTACATTATCGGACTAGCAAAGAAAAACGGACTTTAAGTGGTCATGTCCTGAAAGTTATAATTGTCTGACAAAAGACTCGTACACGAAACTGAAATGTGATGCGGTTGCATCATAGAAATGTACGAACTCTTACCTAGTTTGTTTTTTGGTGTTCCGTAGCCCAACAAGGAACCCTCATAGTTTATAATGAGTTTGCTTAAACACATTTTTGATATGGTGGCCTGTTTCCGTAACATTCAGTTTAAAAGGAAATTTTTTTGTTAGAGTCCTGTATCTCATGTCTACCCTCTTCCAACTAAACAGTAGTTCCACCACGTGAAAAAAATCACAGCACTGGCATATATGATGAATTTATAAGTAAAACTATAACGGCTATGCTAAGTAAACAGTTACACATTTTATATATACAGAAGCAAAATATTTTTATGTAAATTTTCGCTTCAAAAATGTTTACCTACAAAATTCGTCACGATATGAAACTGAAACTGTAGTCTAATATTGATTTTGATTGTCTCTTTTTAGTTGTAAATAAAACAAAATTGTAAGTCAGTGCCATCAACAGATATAACCGGTTTTGTATCATAATTTCGGATATTTTGTTATTATAAGGGAATTAAAACCATCGCTATATAATCTGAATCATGTTTTTCAGAACATTGTTAGGTCAAGTAAAGTGCTTATATACATAATAGATACGGAACAGACGGCGCCTCGGTGGCGCAGCGGTAAGAGGGTCGCACTTTAAAGCGACGGCTGCGCCAGAGGTCCCGGGTTCGAGCCCCGGGTCGGGCCAAAAAAATACCTGAGTTTTTCTGTTCAGAAATTCTTAGTGTAGCCCGGAGTTTGGAAGTTGGCGGTGTTTCAACCCCGTGCCTCGGACAACCACGTAAAGCCGTTGGTCCTGCGCCTGATCTCTCTCCGGTCGTGTCAGATTGCTGTCCCATCGGGCTATGAGAGTGAAAGGAATAGAGAGTGCACCTGTGTTTGCGCACACACTTGTGCACTATAATATGTCCCGCGCAGTCGGCTAGTCGTTGTGACTAGCCACCGTAGTCGAAATCGGCTAGGGGGAATATTAGATACGGAACCCTTCGAGCGCGAGTCCAACTCCGATATCGCCGGTTTTTGCGTTCCGATTACGACGTCGCATCGCATCCCATTTCAGTTTTGTGTAAAATCCAGATTGGCAGAATGAAGCCCATTTATAGTAGAAACAGATAAGTTTTTAAAGAGGTGGGTAACCTGAAAGAGGCCAGATATAAATGCCTCTTTTGTAATAAGAAAGTATGTCCCGTAGAAATTTCCTTCACAAAAAAGATTGTCAACATAGATAGTTTGCCACTTATAGTAGTGAAAAAAATATTTGTTTATGTACACAAAGATTGAGACGAAAATAGTTACTAACAAATTTATGTATTCTGTATGGAGATATATTCATTTCATTACATTGGAGTACAACAATGAACACTCTGCATAGAATGTCCCAGAAGAACACAAATTTGTATGTAAGTAATACAGGTTTTCATTTAGTTCACTGAAATTACGACATACTAGTAATATTTGTTATAAGCATGTGAACTGATTGAGACTTCAGGATTGCTCAACAGTTTTGGTAGTATTAAGTATGAACAGGAGAATATTTTCTATTTCATAAAAACAAAAGGAGTTTTAAATTTAAGTTAGTAGAGTCTGACTAATGAAAGGTGGTACCAGAAAAGAGCAGCAATTTAAAAAAAAAATAGGTGTAAACTGCAATCATAGAAAAAAAGCCACTTGGTACTTAAAAGAAAATTGCAAATTATTGTTATAAAAAAGTATAAAGTTGATTTTTTGACTGAAATACAGTGTTCACACCTTTTTTTAACCGACTTCAAAAAAGGAGGAGGTTATCAATTCGACTGTATGTTTTTTTTTTATCATTTTTTTTTTGTATGTATGTTACCTCATATCTCAGTCGTTTGTCGACCGAATCGAAAAATTTTTTCACCTACTTAGAGGGTATACCTTCTAGTTGGTCCCATTTTTTCCATTTTGGGATCTGATGATGGGATCTTGGTGTATTCGAGAGAAACCCTCAAATTTTAAAGGCACGTATAGTGTTTCTTTACTAGAATCTTAATGTTGACGTGTTGTTACGTCTGATAGTCAACATTTTGTGTGTTGTGGGGCTGAGCTGATGGTGGAACTCCTTAACGCCTAGGAGTTCAGTAATTATAATGACGAAACTTATGATAAGTAATTTGTAGCTTCGTAAAAAATAGAATCATAAAGTGCAACTCCCTCCCCCCCTCTTATGTAATCACTAAAAATAAAGAAATAAAAAAAACTTAAAAAAAAAGTAAAAACCGACTTCAAAACCAAAATGCACTAAAAAGTCTTAAATAAACTTTTCACCATTGAAAGGAAAGGAATTCGTTTTAGGCAAACAATTTGTTTTTGGAGTTGGTGCTGTGATAGTTGATGCTTGATGGTCAAAGTGATGGCACCGACTCCAAAAAGAAATTGTTTGCCTAAAACAAATTCCTTTCCTTTCAATGGTGAAGAGTTTATTTAAGACTTTTTAGTGCATTTTGGTTTTGAAGTCGGTTTTTACTTTTTTTTAATTGAAGAAGTATGTATTAGTCTACTGAGAATACTTATTTTTTAATTTCTCTTTTATTTTTGTTTGACAAAAATAATTAATAAACTGCCTAGAAAATCTTTGAAATTAAATGAATCACGGAAGAGACAAGCAGAATCAAAATCAAATATAGTAACTTCAAGTGATTTTTCTACGGCTTTTTCATACAAAATTGTGATGGTAATTGCAGGGAAATTTTTGGGTACATTTTTCAGTTACCCTGGTAGGATAGTCTGGCTAAACTGATTAACAACAAGATTACACACAGAACTAGTTTACTACTCCATACAATTACAATCAAAACCGAGCTGCTTATCTTCAATAGTCATAGATAGCACTCCCTTTATCAATACTATGAAGGTTATATATATTAACACAGTGACAAATAGGATAAAGCAGCAATATTATTATTAGCATGTGTCATTAAGGGTTTAGTCGGTGTGATATAACTTCCTTGGTGACACCATGGGTAGAGGGTTGCAATTTATAGCACGGGCTGCTCCAGAGGTCCAGGGTTTGATCCACAGGTCGGGCCAAAAAGATGTACCTGTTTTTTTAAGTTTGGAAGTTGGTAGTACTTCACCCCTGTCCCTCGAAAAGTATATAAAGCCATTAGTGCTGTGCCAGTTGTGACTGGCCACTGTGGTCAAAATCGGCTAGGGGGACTATTATTATTATTAGTCAATGTAAACATAAATACTAGTTGTGTATAGTATCAAAACAGAAGAACATAGTACAACACATAAGTGGCATATTGTGTCCTAAATTGAATAAACAATATTTGAATTTGAAACAATTTACATCCAAAAAATGTGCCTAATTAGTAAATATCTTATGGCACAATGTCCAATTTTAGTCGGGCTATTCTATGATTGTGATTTAACTGTTACTTCAATAGAAAGCATTTAAAATAACATGTAATATCTGGGTGTTAGAACATCTTTTCTATTATTTCTATGGTAGTAAGATAGTAACAAAATATTGTATGCTGACAGATGACTGCAATTACTTATCCTCAAATATGTATCACTTACCGCAAATGAACCTTTTTTGTTTCCTAAGTTAATAAATTCATTACCGGCACCACTCATTATTAAAACTATGATAAATAAAGTTCACTTTAAACTTAAATAATATTACACGTACAAACAACCCACTTGGATTTATGTAATCATTTATGTTTATTTAGGGACGTAAAAGATTTAAGTTCACTGCTATTGGTAAATATTTATGAGTTATGCCATGAATTTATATTATAACTTTTTCCATCAATTTGTAGAAAGTTCATAGATTGAATTGTTCAAGAAAACATTCGTTGCGTGAAACGTCAAATTTATTTTACCGTGCGTACCCCTGACAAACTGTCAGAAATTCTTGTCAATATGGCGTTATAATGTTACCACCTTATCAGTTTCAAAGTCCACTCACGGTTTTATCATTGTTATACTAAAAAAAAAATCAACTAAATAGGGAACCTACGAAAAATGGTGTGTAGGTTATGCATTTGACAATTATTCTGATTTAAATAAAATCACGCCATGATTTATGGAGGCTGTTTTATTTTTTTATAGTCATTTTCTTATACTTTGAAAAAAGAGGTCGATAACTAAGATGACGTAAAATATATTTTTAAACAAACTAAAAGTTGGTATGGTATTTTTAGGATTCCTCATCCAAAGAGTAAATACGGGACCCTACTAATACTTCGCTATCTATCCTTTCGTCTGTCTGTCACCCACCATGCTGTACCTTTAGAACCGCGATAGCTAGCCAGTTTCAATTTTCAAAAATGTTGGCGCTTTTACCACAAATACTTACTTAAAGCAATAAAATATATAATGTTTTTAACACTCAGCGTCATATTTTATATTCATGGAGATGAAATAAGAAACTAAAAATTTTGCACGGGCGGGACTCGAACCAGCAACTTTCTGGCTAACCGGGTCAAACGCTCTTCCAATTAAGGTACCGTGCCGTCATCCGACCGCGCGAACGAAATTTCTGGTTTCTTATATCATTTTTATAAAAAAAATATAAGGTCAAATTGTTATAAGTGATAATATTTTAACTGTGTCTTTGTATACATCATAGAAACAGGAAACTATCATATTTTTAGGAAATTTGAGATTTTTTATGTTGTTATTTTCTCTAACAAAAAAAATATCATTTTATAAAACAGCACCCTAACGATTTGAAGAGTTATCTACGTTATCGGCTTCGCCTTTGTAAATTCAATGCCCAATCCTTCTTTTTCTTTAATATTATACTAAATTAATAAAAGATAAATTCCTGAAAAAAATAATTATCTTTATCGCTACTTTACTCAAAAAATATTAACCCAAAGCGTATTCTACGAAAAATGATCAATTTAAAGTGATGAATCAGCTTTTTAAATATTATCACTTAAAACGAGGTGACCTTATATATTTTAAGGGAGCTCTCATGCACCAAACATGAGTTTTTGCCTTTTTTGCAATAATGATAACAAGTACGAACTTTAAATAGGTGCAGAACCCTTCGTGTGCGGGTCCGACTTGAACTTGGCCACAATTTAATTTTTGGTTTTTAATTTGATAATTAGTTGCGAATGAAAAGAAAGGGAAAGTACAAAGTGAAATTAAATAAATCAATTTAAGTACTTATCAATTTTAATATAATGCTCACAATCTAAGTACAGTGTATAGTTTATTTAACTACTGAATAAATTAACGTTCTGGTAATCTCTATCAAAGGTAGCACAATACATCATCCTTCCGTACATTAAAATTTACAGATTTTGTTATTAGCACAGAATACATTGAATTTCAAATGATGCATTTAAAGATCGTGCATTCGAAACGAAACTAAATTTGCGATGACTATATACAAAATGTTTTCGAAGAATAATAATGTAATGTGAAATATCAAAAATGACTTCATTGTTTTTAAAACATACACTTACGTTTAACTTTAAAGTTGATAATCTTAAGCTATTCAAATATGTATAATTTCGTTACGCTTATACAAATATTACGCTAGTTATTTATAATAATTACGTTAAATTTTATACACTTTATTTACATTAATATATATGTACATTAAGGAAAATACTAACAGATCTTGACAATACAATAGATGTTAAAGAAACTACACCAATAACTAAAATTTAAAGAATCCTTTCAGTTTGTATAACTAGTGGTAAGCATCGTGTTAAATTATTAGCAAGATATATATCAGCAAATATAATTAAAGTAATATTTTCTCACCGACTCTGTTTTATTTAAAATCAGCTATGGTATTGCAGAAGAAATATTTTTATGTTACTTATTTAAGGTATTTATAACACGAAATAAAAACCATGCACAGGATTTTCAGATTTTCTGACATTTGAAACATAGAGACCGATAATTTAAAGCCAATCGACTTACAAATAGCAGATATTAGAATAATTTATACAAGATAATTATTGATGTTTTCAAAATATCCACTCACTAATAATGAGTTTTTTTATTATTACTGTTTGTCAGAGTTAGCCGTCTCCAAAGTAGTCACTTAACAATAAATTATATTCCATTTCCAGATGGCGTACGAGGAGACTAGATCCCCTGTCTCTCTCGGTCGGAGGCGGTTAGGTGAGACGACACTAGGGTGAGGGTGGAAGGCTGTCATCACTCTCAAGGTACGTGACGTAGTTATCTTCGCCACCGTGTGGCGGCCGCGGTGGCGGGAGAGAAGGGACATCATATCCATGCATCTGAAAAGGACAATTCAATTAATATTACATTATCGCATACAATGAGCATTGCATTATATAACCGTGAACGGGATAAGGAGGAATTAGGACATTTCTGTTGCATATATTTAGCTTAATTGCACTTAGTAAAGTTTTCTAAAACGTAAGGCACCTCCTTTCCTTTGTAAATTTACTCGAATTATTACTGATACTTTTTTAGTTATTTATTTATTTTAAAAGGCACTATAAATATAAAGGATAAGTTTTTTTTTCAAGCTGACACAAAAAGTATTGTATGTACCTGATTTACAAGCTGCTGAAACGCAGCGCTATGATGGGGCGCCCGGTCTAGGTCAGCGTGCAACGCGAAGTCAGACAGCGCCTTCCACGGCGGCTGGTACGCCGTCACTTCCAGCGGCAGCGCGGCCGCCTCGTGCCGCACAGGGGAGCCCGCCACCAGCGGCACGCCCATCGACATGTATCCTAGACGACGGCCTTCCTGCAAACCGAGTTACACTCAGATTCGTTTATTTGGTTTGGTTTCTAGCATTGTCGGTAAATGGTTAATAATTTCATGAGCACGCGTGCTGTCTTATTATAAAGTGCTATTTTTTTATTATTTATAAGAGAAAGAGCAACGGCGAATTTTATGAAAAAGTGAAAATTAAGTGAAATTAGTTGCAGCAAATAAATACTTTTTTAAATATATGTAGTTTATGTAAGTAAATAATATTAGACATCAAATTTTAAGTATGGAGAGCTTAAAATTATAAAATAATCAAAAAGTGCATACAGAATCGATCATCACCTTCTCCTGCTGCATTTGCATTTTGAGTTGCAGCGTCTTCTTTTTGTCTTTACAGCGCTTATTTTGGAACCAGACTCGGATGACTCTTGGACTAAGGCCAGTCATCTCTACGAGCTGTTCTTTCATCAATGCATCAGGGCGTGGGTTTGCTGCGTAGCAAGTTCTGTAAGCAATAAAAAGTACGTTAAAGATGTTACTACGGGTCATTTCGTTGGGTGGAATATTAGTAGAGCACTTTACCCCAAATCTGGGAAAAAATAACAATTGACAACACTGAAGTGAAATGTCAAAATTAACTTCAAGATTCTCAAATAGATGTCGCTAATGTTTTTCTGTTTGTTTTTCAGCTAAATGGCGGTAATTAATTTCATTTTTTGTAGAAATTGAATTACCCATCAACTGAGATTATTTAATTATGCGCCACAAATCAGGTATTTCTATTTTACACTACCGGCGAATAATTCGTATACTATAATAATCTACTAAGCGCTGTTCGCAGCCAAATTATCTGACACATTAAACTAAGATTTAAGTATTGTATGTACTTTAATTTTAGAAGCAAGTCCAGTATGTAAAGTTTGGACTTTAATTGATTGTAATAAGGATTATAGTGAAACATCTCACCCCAGCGTTCTCAGTTGTTTTTCTGTTAGCACGGTGCGCACGCGCGTCGATTTGCCGTCACGTGCGCTCTTGTCCGAGTCGCTGCTACACATAGTGGGAGGAAAAGCGAACATATAACCAGAACTGGGGCACTGTAACCTAATATTCTAGAACCTGTAGGTCTCCTCAAGGTAAGTAAAACTTGATTGTTGCAAAGTAAAAGCCTGCCCCACAATGGAGGAAGGATTCAGGCGACTCCTTAACACATTACTTATTTATTAAGTACCTATGTACGAAACGGGTACATTTTAATAATTCCTAAATGACACAGGTCTTATTGCAAGCCAGCTTTTGAATCATAATAATTATAAACCACTTTTTTCAAAGAGCTTAACGTAGTTCAGAAATTGACCTGCCAACTTGAGGGTCTTATTTTTATGGCTGTCCCCCGCAACTGCGTCGCGCGTTTTTAGTTATCTCACTCCCCTCCCGTCGCAGCGTGATGTTTTATAGCCTAAAGCCTTCCATGCTATCCGACACAAAAATATTTTATAAAATCGGTTTAGTAGTTCCTGAGATTAGCGCGTTCAAACAAACTCTCCAGCTTTATAATATTAGTACAGATTAATTTCAAGATGATGATGATGATGAGATTAATTTCAAGAGGATTGGTGTCAAACTACATCCGGGGATGTCACACAAGATCAAAATGACTTATTGAATGGACAATTTGACGCTGGGGTAGACACAAAAGAACAAGCTCTTACTTTAGTAGAGTCCCGGACTTGTTCGTTGTATAGTTAGCTTAATTCCACTCTGTGAAAAAGTTTTCCATGACGTCAGGCACCTCCTTGCCTTTGTAAAGTTACTCGAATTATATTACTAGCTCAGGTCACGTGATTTTATGTGTTAATTTTAACTCGTTAGGGTATTATCCTTGATGATAAGTAGGTATTTAATGCGATCCTGCCTCCTTGTCATAAGCTTTTATATGTGTCCAGCACTCTAGATATTGAAGTGTCATCCCATTTTTGTCATAAATTAAACCACCTTCAAAAAACGTTCATGCACCGACTCCAAATGAATTTGTTTCTTAGAAGGCAAATGCGTTGTTTTAAGCTTTTTAGAAAGTTTTTTTGAAGGCGATTTAATTTAGAAATGATTTTTATATTTTACGTTTTTTTTGTTATTAACCATATCTCTAAAACTATTCAACCAACGTTGATTAAACTTACACTATACCATAATTTTAAATATGACTATTAGAACTAAAAGAATCATCTCGCTATAACTTTCGTTTTCGAGAAATCCGTGGACAAATATACAAACATGTACCGACATACTAAGACACTTGCGAAATTCAGCGCACATGTTTGAAAGCCTTTCTAGATCAACATACTCAAAAATATCAAATGCCAAATAAATATATCACATCCATACACATTGAACTGATTACCTCCTTTTTTTAAAGAGTTCATAAATAAATAAATAAATATTGGACACCAATCACATACATTGCCCTGATCCCAAAGCAAGTAGCCAATGCACTTGTGTTATGGAAATCAGACACAACGGTGGTACCACAACACCCAGACCCAAGACAGTATAGAAAATATCGTTTTCTACATTGACCCGACCGGGAATCGAACCCGGAACCTCACGAGATGTGACGCTTGAAACCAGCGTTCTAGCCACTTGACCACGGAGGTCGTCAATGTTAAAAAGCAAGTCGTCAAGTTTAAAAGCAGAACAGATTTTATAAAAAGATTATGATACTATCGCGATGGTGATCGCGTCAAATACTAAACCTACGGTTCATCTGCAGTCTACTGTCAGCAGAATTCTTGTCATCATCATCATCATCATCATACATGTGAGTGTCCCAAGAAGGGTGTACTAATGTCTGGTGGAAGAGCACATCAAGTCCTATAGTTTTGACCCCCACGTATGTTCACCAGACACCCTGTATAACCTTTTTGGAATATCCTGTATAACTATATACCTAGTTAACCCACCTGAGGGTATGAAGCTGCTTCTCATTCAGCACTGTTCGCACGCGCGTCGGTTTTCCGTCAGCCGCGGCAGTTGTGCGCGCGCGCCCGCTCTTGTGAGAGCCTGATTCGCTGCCTGAGTCTGGAAGTAACGAGGTGGTTAGTTGAGACATCATATTATTACGGGGCCAGTCAAAGGCGCCATGATAAAATGTAATAGTAATATTCCCCCTAGCCGATTTCGACTACGGTGGCCAGTCACAACGACTAACCGAATGCGCTGGACATATTATAGTGCACAAGTGTGTGCGCAAACACAGTTGCACTCTCTATTCCTTTCACTCTCATAGCCCGATGGGACAGCAACTGACACGACCGGAGACAGATCAGGCGCAAGACCAGCGTGCTTTTCAGAGGCACGGGGGTGAAACACCGCCAACTTCCAAACTCCGGACTACCCTAAGAATTTCTGAACAGAGAAACTCAGGTATATATATTTATTTCGCCCAACCCGGGGATTGAACCCGGGACCTCTGCAAGGGATGTCATCACCGCCTACTACCTGATTCCGAACTCTTTCCGAGTATTTTCAAGACAGAAAAATCCAGAAACCTTGAGTTGACCCGGGAGTCGAATCTTGGGTGGCAGGCAACCAGCGAGCTAACCGCACCATCAAATAAATGTGGCTGAGAACGGAAGAGCTATGTGGACTGTTAGTTAAGCTGGAAGAAAACGGTCTTTTAACTGTTAGAGAGTTTCGGAAAGGCCCGAGTCTGAAGCCGAGTATTCATAGTGAAGAGTCTTAAAGTAGCGTAAGTGCGAAAGAGAGAGGTTGATATAAGTTTGAGTCTAGAATAGAGATATTAGTCGAAAGCCTGAAATGAACTATAGTTAAAAGAGGTGATCGTTAGTCGAGAGAAAAGGGCTCGCAGACTGAAAGAGATGTTTAAACTAGAAGAAAGAAAGAGGTCAAAATAAGTCAATAATCTAGAAAAAGCCTGAGTGAGCTCAAACTGAGAGGTTTGGTTGTTAGTTAGTTATAAGTAGAATGGCCAAGAGCTTGGAAGTTAAGGATAGAGATTGTCAGAAAGGTATTGATTTGAATCCTAATCAGTTCTTACTTTATATAAAATAATCATTATATGGTCTAAGTCTTTCTATGCTCATCATCCTGCTTATATGATGGTATCAATAAAAAAAATGTCTTTCATCTGCCCATTACGAATTCAAAACTAATATCTTCACACTCTCACAAAACCTTTAATCCCTACTACAGTCCACTCAAATTACGTGTAGTCCGGTCCGTTAATAAATGATTAACCCTTTGAGGACTTCACACCTCGCATGATTCGGGATTATGCTTTGAACGCAGGAGTGGACGATGTCTATGGTGATTAAGAAGATTAACAGATTACATAGCTGATGGAGTGGATGATAATTAGTTTTTTTTTGCATTTAGAAGTTATAAGGGACTGCGTGTATGATGGACGTACTATGTTTTTTAAGAGTCAAAACATTTCGCCGTCTGTAAGCTGTTGATTGGTATTTTTTTTTAAATACCTTCCTACAAGAAGATTAAGGATGGAAGCGGAAGAAAGAAAAAATACTCAACATTGAAGCAGTAGGTATCTATCAAAGAAAATGACAAATTAAGTGCGAAAAATACTTAAAAACGAGACCATGTGTTTACAATTACACCTTATGCATCACTGCGAGATAGCTTCTCCCGATATTGAGCTACTGTTAAGCTGTTGTCCACATTGAGAAAACTTGGTAAGACACTTAAATTGGGCACAATAGAATAGGTTTTCAGAAAATTGTTCCAACCTGCATGACAATATCATTTGCCACAATTTCATACTTTCGATAACTATACAAACACTTAAAACCCAATCACTGCTTTCCAAAAACGCAATAATGATAAAAAAAACAACAGCATGAAGTTATAAGCGGCGACATCAAACGGTCGGCGCCTTTGTCGGCAGATCAAAGCTATCGCGTCGCGAATCTACTCGACGAGCGGTGATAACTGACTAATTAGGGATGTCAGTAGATAAGTTGAACTCACCAAATCGTGTTTTAACTTTTCGGGGAACTGGCGTATGGGAAGCTATGATATGTTGCAGCAATGCTACGTTTAGAAAATAATAATAAATAAATAATAAATAAATATTGGACACCAATCACATACATTGCTCTGATCCCAAAGTAAGTAGCCAATGCACTTGTGTTATGGAAATCAGACACAACGGTACCACAACACCCAGACTCGAGACAATATAGAAAAGATCGTTTTCTACATTGACCCGAACGGGAATCGAACCCGGAACTTCACGAGATGGCGACGCTTGAAACCAGCGTGCTAGCCACTCGACCACGGAGGTCATCAAATCTAGGAAGAATGGTTTTTAATGTTTTGAAATGGCGTAAAATGATCCATCCTGTCACAAATTTGTGACAGGATGGAACATTTTACATAGCGCATCGTTCTCTGTCCATGTGGAGTGTGAACCTAGCTACACACCTAGGAAGAAGACACCTTGATAGAAGTCTGTTTACTCTGTCTTTGAAGATGTCTGTGTTGTAATAATTGGGAAATACTGACGAAGGTGGTGAGCTCACAGAATCTCACTGTGAATAAGACGAACCTACATTAGACCTTTACAGCCCTATTTCTTTTAACCTAAATATTTGATTGACTTATCATAACCTTTTACTTTTGTACCATCGATACTAATATTATAAAGCTGAAGAGTTGGATTTGTTTGTTTGAACGCGCTAATCTCAGGAACTACTGGACCGATTTGAAAAAAAAAAGTGGATAGCTTATTTACTGAGAAAGGCTTTAGGTTATAAAACATCACGCTTTTCCCGTCCGGAGGGAAGGTAGCAAACTCAAAACGCGCGTACGTAGTTGCGAATGAATGAAATAAGATAAATAGCGTCACGTAACTCAATAATCCATAACTAAGTAAGTAGTTATCTTTAGCATCGCATGGCATAGGCGGTGAACCTTTGATAGCGCACAGATGCACTAGGGATAACATGCATTTTCTCGACTTGTTATAACACTTAAAAGATTATCGTTCATTATCAAAGTATGAGTAAGCGATTATACATATTGAGGGTTTAAAACAAAACTATATTTTATGGACTCTGTGATTTGTTCATGTGTTTAATAATAATTCAGCAATGCTAAATAAATACCGCACTAGCCAAGAGCCAGTAAAATAGACACTGTCATTCAGTTATTTTTTTCCCTAATAATGTCGTTCCGTTAGGACAGTTAGGTAAATTGGCAGATTTGGGTTAAAACATTTGATTAAAAACTAATAACCTGATTAAGATCCTAGCATAAATTTCAGGTTTAATTAGGCCACATTTGATTATGAAGACGATGATGAAGATGGGGTCATTTTGAAATTGTAAGATTTAGGTCAATTTAGGATCCAGCCATCTTGATACCGAAATACGTCAAAAAGTAAGACAGAAGAGAGAAGAGATCTTAACCATAATTTGGACGCTTTCAAGAAGAAAAAAAATGGCTGTTACCGTCAGATATGATCTTAGGCCGCTTCTTCGATACGAGTACCATCAAGTGCGATAGTGACCAAATGTCTGGCTACATAAAAAACTGGCTAAGTACGAGTCGGACTAGCGAACTGATGACGTTTCAGTGCCAACTTTAACTAAATAACCTATTACTTCCACTTAGACAAAATACCATATTTAATTGACAAATAAAGTAATGTTCTTTTTCATAGAATTAGTATGAAGGACAAAGTTATATTTGTGGTGGTTGAAAATGTGCTTTATCTCAAAAGTACTAAGTAGATCTCGTTCAAATGAATTTTTGTTGAAAGTACTAGTAAAAAATTACATCGTGTATTTTTCACTAGCTTAGTTTAAAAGTTGGAGGAAGGGGGACGCCCATTTTACCACTTTGGATCTTACATACGTTTGACTTTCATATAAAATGGTTTTAAAAACCTAGATGTCATTTTAAGAGATCTATCCATAGACACGTACGTGCACAGGTTTGAGCAAAAATATATATTTTGTTTTAGTTTCATGTATGGGAGCCCTATTCAATTGTCATTATTTTTTATTTTTTGAATGAGAATCATAAAGCGGTTGGCAAGATACATCTCCTTACCAAGATTCAACTATGTAGTCCTAAAAGTTTCAGAATAAAGTGGCTGTGACATATGGACTGACCGACACTTGCTCGGTACTATAAGGGTTCCGTTATTTACCATTCGGCTGCGGAACCCCAAAAAGAAGAAGAAATCGTGATCCCACCTGACATGGATCCGAGCTCGTGGGGAAGGTGCGAGTTGTTGTTGCTGAGTGTCGTGTTGTTGTTGCTTTCTGCGTTCGCACTCGACCCGCTTGTGTTCGCGCTCTGGAACAAATCATCACCACTTATTATCGCCTTTATTTGCACTATGATACTTGTCTTTATCAGCAACTATTATGGTATGTTTAACTAATGAGTAAAAGTCCCCCTAGCCGATTTCGACTACGGTGGCCAGTCACAACGACTAACCGACTGCGCAGGACATATTATAGTGCACAAGTGTGTGCGCAAACACAGGTGCATTCTCTATTCCTTTCACTATCATAGCCCGATGGGACAGTAATCTGACAAGACCGGAGAGAGACAAGGCGCAGGACTAACGGCTTTACGTGCTTTCCGGGCACGGGGGTAGAACACCGTCAACTTCCAAACTCCGGGCTGCCCTGATAATTTCTGTAAAGAAAAACCCAGGAACATATTTCTGTCCCGACCCAAGGATCGAATCCGGGACCTCTGGCGCAGCCGTCGCTTAAGTGCGACACTCCTACCGCTGCGCCACCGAGACAATTGAGTAATGAGTAATAAGAAGCTTGAAGAGCTCGTCACTATTATTATATTTTTTATATACACCATGATTCTTGTCTTTATCAGAAAATATCAGGGTAAGTTTAACTTATTAGTAACAACTTGAAGAGCTAGTCCCTAATTTCTCTAAAGCTACATGCTAGAGACCCAGCTGGTCTGTGTTATACAAACGCGCTTCCGTGCTTAGATATATAAATAAAATATTGGACACCAATTACATACATTGCTCTGATCCCAAAGTAAGTAGCCAATGCACTTGTCTTATCGCAATCAGACACAACGGTGTTACCATAACACCCAGACCCTAGACAATATAGAAAATTATGAATTCTACATTGACCCGACCGGGAATCGAACCCGGGACCACATAGCCCGGCGACGCCTTTACTTCTTAAATTAACGCAATACTTAAGATTTATCTAAGCCACCTATTTAAAGTTGCTTACAAATAAGAAGGTGAGACTGATTAAAACGAAAAATCGTAATGCTTTTTTGACGTTTTAAAGTGTCAAATCACTATTAATTTCTCTTGTGTAAAGCAACTGTGCTAGACAAGGAATCGAACGCTGATTTTTTTAACGGTACAGGCGCATGCCAATATGTCGATGGCCGAGTGGTACAAAAATCGTGTCAAATAAGTTGATAAATCGCACCGATTTGCCAAGTAACAGTAAACATACGTAGATTAAACTAAAAGAAAAGCTAAATCTTCTTATAACTCGTGTAAGTAAGCGATAAATTAATCCCTAGTAGTTTACACAAGTAATCCAATCTAAGTCTTGGAACTTTATAACGATTATTAGCTCATAATAGGATAGAAACCGCCTACAATCTAATATTCACAACAAAAACTCGACATGTTTCTACCACGCTTGTAGCTTTTTACCCGACTGAGTCGAAGGAGGGAATGTTTTTTGCGCATTCATACATTTACCGGCATACGTCAGCGGGTTATCTGAAGTGCTTTTTACTGAGCATTTTGTTTTATTAATTAATACCAGTTCCCACAGTGTAGTTTTGCAATGAAGCAAATCGAAGTAGGTATGAATAAAAGGAACTGACAGTAGGCTTGGTGGAGATGAAATATTTACTTAACTAGCCTAGGTATGTAATGATGGGATCGCTGTAAGTTTAAGATCTTAATATAACACCGTAGGGCCTGTAAAAATTGTTTAATCAATGATTCTTCAGCGTATACTTAGTTACTTAACCTGATTATAGTGCGTTTTAATACTTTTACTCAGATATTTACAATCCCTAATCAATGTATATAACTCGTTAGAGTCTGAAGAAATGACAGCGTCAAGTTCTATGACTGGACACATTTGTTTGCAATTCATTGCCGGTTTGATTTATTTTGTTAGCAAATAACAATAAAATTATAAAATACACTTGAATAAAGCAACTGTGTCAGATGAGGAATCGAACCCCGTGTCTAACGCTACCCGGGTATATGCCTATTCCATAGAAAAAATGATTTTTTCTATGGCCTATTCCATTCGGCCACCGACACATTGGCAAGCCATTGGCAAGTTACGAGTTTGCAAGTGATTTCTTTAACGCGTCGGCTGCGTGACCTCATCATTGATATTACACTCACAATAATATATAGTGACAAAACACAATAATAAAGAAAAAGTTTAGCGTTCATATTTATAAATAAAAACGATTTAGAATTCATTTCCGGATACTTTAAAGGCTTGAATTACCTGTATATGGCTGTACTTGTAAGCAGATCATAAACTTTTACAAAAATAATCTTATGTGTAAGAAGCATATTAAAATATAAATTTAGAACGGAAGGTTTAAAGTGTAAACAGGTATTGTATCACTATATTTAGTAAAAAGTTTAGCAAACAGGTTATATTATAACAAGTTACGTTATATTTCAAAAGTAATAGATAAGGAAAAAATATGCTAAAGATAAGGTATCCTATTATACCTTTGAGTTATCGATAAATAAATATCATTTTAATTAAAAACTATACAGGTGCGTTGGTTTAGGTAGAGTTAGCAGCCATTTTTCTGCAGCAGTAAGAATAATTATGTAAACCTATGGGAAAGTAAAATAATTAAGTATCTATCCCATTAATAAACTAACAAGGACCTCCCATAAATTATGCAAATATTTATTATGCATTTATTCTGATAGAGTTCCTCGCACAGTTCTTTCGTATAACGGGGTGCTTAAAAATCCTTAACCGACTCAAAAACAAAAAGTTATCGAACACTTAGATTGATAATAAGGCTAATTTATATTGTTTGTTATACCTATTAATTTACCTTTTCTAAAACGTCGTGGTCTTCTCTACAATATAAAGCGCCTCCTTCTCTCAACGCAAATTCGTCACCTGTGAACATCAATAAACTAAGTTTCCATAAAATCAAATAAGTAATTTATCATAAGTAGGTATTCGACTTGTTAAAAAAGCCAAAAAACACACAAGGTTTTGAAAAACGGCTAGTTTGGATCTGAAGTTTACGCGAATACATTGAAATAAAAATACTTTACGGATTAATTTTCGAATGCATTCGAAACGTCAAGCGTACAGTGTGCCAGAGGTCCCAGGTCTAATCCATTTAACTGGGTTTTTATGATCAGAAATTCTCAGGGCAGCCCGAAGTTTGAAAGTTGGCGATTATCACCCCCGTGCCTTGGTGCGCACGTAAAGCCGTTGGTCCTGCGCCTGATCTCTCCCCGGTCGTGTCAAATTGCTGTCCGATGGCTATGAGAGTGAATGGAATAGAGAGTGCACCTGTGTTTGCGCACACACTTGTACACTATAATATATCCCACGCAGACGGATAGTCGTTGTGACTGGCCACCGTAGTCAAAATCGGCTAGTGGGAATATTATTATTTTAGTTTTAAACAAATGTATGCGAAATTATTCCGTAAAGTTATTTTATTTCAACAGCTAGTTTACCTATTTTATCGCAAACTTCTATACTCATTACTACTGTCAATTAATTTGCTAATGGCCCAGCAGTGACAGACAGACAGACAGCTATTAAAGCAGGTGTAGTCCGTCAGGGTACAGTAAACGGGAAGCATCTCCCGGGAACGGAAGATTTGATATGCCCTATTTTAGGAGTGTGCGGGCATCGGGTCAAGTCGGATTGCTTTCTTTGATTTATGATAGTGGTTTGTTAATTTTTTTCCCTACTGATAAAAGTTAAGTAAAATAAACCTGTCACGTCCTGAAAGGCATATTATCCCAACCGATATTATAAAAAAATAAATCTTATCAGAAAAAAAAGATATGTAGAAGGACTAATGTATCGGAAATAGCCCTAAGAATCAGTAAGCTCAAGTCAAGACAGGGACAAACAGCGCGAAGGACTGATGGCTGTTGGGGCAGAAAAGTTTTGGATTGGTGACCTTTATGTCTTTAAAGGCATGTCATCCCAAATGATAGTATAAAGAAATAAATCTTATCAGAAATTAAAAAAAAATACGTAGAAGAACTATTGTATCGGAAATAGGCCTGCAAATCAGTAAGCTCAAGTCAAGACAGGGCACACAGCGCGAAGGACTGATGGCTTTTAGGGCAATAACGTTTTAGATTGGGTATCTTTTGATTAAAAGTGCAGCGTAGAGGATCAGTCCACAGCAAGATGGACTGGCGACCTTGTGAAGATCGCAGGGTAACCGTCGAAAGTCGTGAGGGAGACCTTAGTTCAACAGTTAACGTCCTTTGGCTGATAATGATGACCTTTGGCTGACCTTTATATCAGAAGCTCATAAAACACAAAAGTCATAAAGAGTTATAAAGTCTGTACAGGTATATGGTAGCAATCTCGTATCTATTCTAATGTTAGCAACAATGAAAGTATAAACCAATAATATGGAATGCAAATCGCTTGCAATCGGTCATTATAAAAAGTCATGGGGCGGTATGTATTTTTTCGATATGCTCTTGAGTCTAGCTAAGCAAGATCATCTGGAGTCTAGTTAACGAGATGCAGCTTAGAAAGAGTCGACGATGAAGCGAACTTACCCAGGAAAAGCCTGTTCGTTCAATCTGACTTTGAAGTTATTTTTTTCTAATTTAGATTCGTTAATGCGAGAAGAGAGTTCCAGTCTTTATTTTCGACTTAGCGTTCCGCGCGATTTCCTCCGCGCTTTTTGAGTTTGCTACCTCCTCTCCCGTTGATGTTTTATAGCCTAAAGCCTTCCTCGATAAATAAGCTATCCAACACAAAAATATTTTTTCAAATCGGTCCAGTAGTTCCTGAGGTTAGCACCTTCAAACAAATAAACAAACAAACTCTCCAGCTTTATAATATAAGTATAGATGTGAAGCGCTTAGTTCGTATTAGGACCGATTTTTCAATAGCCAGATAAAACTATTCAGACTGATAAATTATATAAAGCGACAAATTTATAAAAAAATACAGTTACGTATGTTTTCTGACAATAAGGTGACGTTTTGAAATTGTTTTGTATTTTGTTCGACGAATATTTCTTATTTGACTATTAAAAAATCAGCCCTTACTGAATTATCAGAAGCGTTATGGGTAGCAAGCTTCGGTGCGTCTAGACATGCGATTGTAGAAGTGGGACCTAGTGGAATGTGCCCATGTTCCTGCGCTGATGGTTTGTCTATACCATAAAATTAATATTCCTATCGGAATAGAAGGACAAGTAAAAGCTGTCAAACGAAACCGATTTAAGATGTCAGTAACTAACTTAAGTAAGTAACATTTGTAGTTTTAAATGAGATAACCTTTCGATTAGGTGATTTATAACAATGTTTCTAAGTTAAATATAGTAGTTTACGGCATGATAAACAGCCGACACAAAATATTGAACGTGCAGCTCTAGTGTAAAATTAATATTATTTCATTATACAAAATATTCGTCGATATACATTCCCTGTGTTATTCTATCTTTATTTTTTACATAAATTAACGTTTGTAGAATAGAATAATCAAACTGCGTACTTTAAATTTGAAGCGCATTGGTAAATATAAGTCGTATATTAAGAGGCTTCGATTTGGACTAATTTACCTGTTGAATGATTATTTGTTGGGGTTATGCCGCTGTAATGAATAACAATCAATCACCGATCAAGTCACCATGTTTCAGACGCATTATTTCTCCAAAATATACACAATTTTACTTTTAAATATAAAAAATCAAATGCACGTAATTTTCAGCGAGCTTCTGCGGGGCGGTCAACTGTTTGACATCTGCCAAAAATGGTTCTGCTACTTCGTATCTCCCATCTCTTTTTGTCACACAGTTTGCTGCTAGTGACATCTCGCTTTTGTCGTTCTATTCCAAAGGGATAATAATTTTATGGTCTATATACTAACCGGGTATGAGTTGCCGTGCGCACGCACAGCACCGGAAGCAGTCGATGTGGTAGATCTTCGTCTTGGCGCGCATCACGAAGTCGTTTTTGCTGAATGACGCGCCGCATTTGTCGCATTTCGTGCCAAATAGCCTGAAACAAGGGAGTATGTGGTCTATGTTATGGTGGGTACAGACATAAAGGTTTGGTAGAAGGAGCATTATTTATTATACAAAGATATCATATTTGTAACTTTTTAAATAGTACCTACAATTAAGGAAGTACCTCGTATAGTAAAATACTGAAATCAGCAATATATATAAATAAATATTGGACACCAATCACATACATTGCTCTGATTCCAAAGTAAATAGATAATTGCACTTGTGTTATGGAAATCAGACACAAGCGTGGTACCATAACACCCAGACCCAAGACAATATAGAAAATTATGATTTCTATATTGACCCGACCGGGAATCGAACCTGGGACCTCGGAGCGGCGACGCCTTGAAACCAGCGTGCTTAGCCACTAAACCACGGAGGTCATCCATGTTTTACGCAAATAAACAACTTATATACTATTCTAAATGCTGCAAAAGAAATAATGTGTTCAATATGTTTAAAATGGACATGACGAAACTGTACAAGACTTCTTTTGACATTCTAAACCTTGAACTATAAACTGCCTCACAACATATACACCTAATCGATATCGAAAGGCGTTTATTCGACCTCAAAGTCAATCAACCCAAAGCTACTAGACTTAACAGAAACAAAAATCGAAACCTTTTTTCACAGGGGACTATCCATTTGCATCAATTCGCAACAGTATTCAACAAACATAAAAACGTCAGACGGCATTATTCGACACCCTACACCCTAAAGAGGACTGTAACAACAGAAAACCCTAAAACGCAAATACCCCCACTTTCTCGAGACCTGTGCACGATACAGACATTTGCATGAGTAGATGATACACACACATCAAAACTTAAGCAATTTAAATTTCACTTAAGGATGGAATCGCTTCCTTTGCTAGCTGTGCGAATACCTTTTAAGTCCATATAATTAAATATTCATGAACTGCGCCCCTGCGAAAGAAATGTAATAAATAGATAGATATATTAGGTTGTTCCTTTCAGCATCGTTCGTTCACGGTATTCCAAAGTATGTCTATTATGAGATGTTTTTAAAAATAATACAAATATTTATTAAAATATCCTTCCTTCGTTGACGTCAACATTTAAACACGTAATACCATTTGTAACGTGTTTAAATATTGCCCAAAACGCTTCGCTTACTTTGCAATCATTTTTGAGCTCAGGTACAGGCAAAAATGTTACCTTACAAATACTTGCGTCATCTATCCAGCCCCATATCTGCTTGCGAACCTCTAAGTATATTTTTAAAGCCCCTCCCCAGGGAGGTTATTGACCGGCACTCAGTGGAATGAGACCCGCCAATCGCGCTAAAAGCCTTCGCTATACGTAGGCATCGGTAGGGTTAGGCGCTAGCCACCTGCTAGCGAGCCGATTAAAAAATAAAACGTCAATGTTTTCCCGCGCGGCGAAAATTGTGCCTATGGTTTTGAATTTTTTTAATAATAGTAGCTTAGTGAGTTTTTTTGGAAATTTATAATAAAAAGTTGCTTAATAAACATTTTTAGTTGCGTTTTTCTCGTACGATTTAGTTAATATTTTTAAGGTCGGTATATTTTGAACTTAAATAAGGTTATGATAAACACAATTTCACTTTCCATTAAATTTGTGTCTATGTTTCAGTTGCTTAAGGCGATAATTAATTAAATTATTGATTTTCCAACGGGGACCAATGACCTTTTGAATTCATAATGACCTATGCTTATTTTGTCTTTGTTTGTTTGTATCTCTATAATGTAAGTTTGTTGGTTGAGTGTTGTCTGGCGTATATCTATTATTTATTACTATATTATTATTCAGTAAAGCTTTTAAAGCCTAAGTTACCAGCCAACATAATGTTCCCATAGTAAAAAGAGCATAACTTTGTTATTTCAGGCTATACCTCATATAAGCATCACAAACACGAGCCGAGTCGACAATTAGCGATATCCTATACGAAGGCTCCGGTTTCTGTTTGTCTGCTATTTAAGGATGCTGATGTTGGCAACACTGAACGCTGCAGCTGTGGGTTTGGGGGTTTGCTGGAGAGAAGAGTGGGTATCAAGTTAATGGATAAAGCTAAAAAATATTTTTTGAAGATATCTTGCTTCTATTGTCGAAGTCGGTTTAATAAAATGATGATAGAGTCGATTTACCAAAATTTTGAAAAGATGGTTCAAGAGAATCAGTCTTAGATCAAGCTTGTATAAACTATTAATTTGAACGACCGATAATTGTATCGAAAGAGGTTTTCTGAAATTCATGTGATATTTTTTAAAATAATACGTTTGGGTTGATGTTATTGAGCGTCGGATTGAAGATATATCACTACATTTTATGAAACAAAGTCACTTCCCGCTGTATATATGTACGTATAAATCTTTAAAACTACTCAATGGATTTTGATGCGATATTTTCAATAGATCAAAAAGTCAAAATCAAAATGAAAATCAAAAATCTTTATTAGGTTACTTAATAAGTTTGCAAATTTGTGGTTGGCGCTTCCTTTAAAGCAAAAAGTTTGCTTGTGTTAGGAAACACCACTCTTCCAGAACATTAGCATGCAGTAACAAGCTTCGTTGCATAAAAAAGTATCGGATTAAAAATAAGGTAAGAAATTTTAGATTAATAGACAGATTAATAAATATGGTTTATATGTATAATACATGCTTAGTATAGAAGTAAAGCACTGATCATTTAAGAGTGTCCTAAGTGAAGTCGTGAATAAACTCATTTTTTGCGCTTACATTGCAAACGCTGCCTGAACCTTATTAGGTCGGTCAAAAATGGCACCCGTGCAACGCCAGGGCGAGTCATTAGTTTTGGATAACAATAACCATAATTAAGTATGCGCCTGAAAACTTTTTACGTACCCACGGATATCCGTGCTTTGTTATAACATATTTATATTATTCAGCCATAAAAGCTGACCTTCACAGAAATTCCGATGACAGATGTAATATCCGATCGGATATGGCTACCACAGACAGGGTGTGATTTGTCGATATATATAAATAAAATCTGTCTGTCTGTGCGCTTCCGACTGCTCGGTAAACATAGACTTCCGTCTATTCACTAAGAAAGGGTTCATTTTACTTAATGTATTGGGGGCCTATTCTGGAATTGATAGATTGAATTATATTAGTTGGATTTGAGAACTAAACTAAGTTAGTAGTGACTTAGAATATGCACACCAGACCAGAAGTTTTGTTCACGTTATAAAAAGTTAACATTCAACATAGCAACAACGTAGCGAACGCTGTAGTCCCACAGTAAAACATCGCTAAGACTAAACACCTAAACAAAAGCTGAGAAATCTAAGTATTTGTTTAATTTTGCTTTCAGAAACTAATAAATAAAAATCTTTATTTACGTAAAGCGTACATTTTTAACACAATGAGCGCCATGTTGGTCACCGGTGTCCCCCAAACAATATTTTTCCATTGTGTCTAGTTTCGTGGCAGTCAAAGCTAAAGTTAATCGATGTAGTATCCTATTAGGCATTACAGAATGCCTGTGCCAGGAGGCCCTGCTCTTTCATAATGAACACTACATAATACTTATAAATTGTATCACTAATAATAATACTAATTGATCATGTGTGTGTGTGACAAAACACACAAATCAACATTCAATGTTTCTCGACGCATACTTAACTATGGTTATTGTACTCAAAGCTATACCGCGCCCCAGCTTTGCACGAGTGCCATATTTGACAGACCTCGTAGGATTCAGCCAGCGTTCGCAATGTAAGCACAAACATGTTTTTTTTACGACTTCACTTAGAAAACTCTAAAATTATAATAAATCACTACTATACTAAGCATGTATTATACATAATTATACTCTACTCGTATGACAATAATTTTCATGACCACAAAAACTTTATCAAAACCGAAGGTAGTAACGTAACTCATCTGATAGAAAACATGACCGCACGCAACATAATTTCATTACCAAATGCATGTTTCTTTTCGTGCGGTTCGCAGTATGCACCCCGTTTCCAATTATATTAATGGAATTAATCATACGCCGATACTGTTTGTTTGTTTTAATTAGTTTCATCGTGAAAAAATCGTTGTTTTAACAATCAACTTTTTTTCACACTATGCGGACGAATATTTTTGTGGCATTATTAAACTCTCTAGCGCGTTACTTTTAGTATTTTTTTTTCGACATGACACATTTCTAACATGAACCTCAAGAGTTAACCAAATTGGGTTTATAAGAATGAAAAAAGCTTTGAGCTTCCCGCTGGCATCACAAGGTATCATCCACAAAGACCCGGTGAAGATTTCACAATATTTACCAAAAAGTCCATTACAGAAAAAAATACCTTTTCGGCTGAAGTAAGCGGAAACAAACACCATAGAGCATAGAGCTATCGAGTTCCCGCCGCCCGCCGTGCTGTCAAACTGACGTTTGTTTTGGCGCCAAAATACATAATGCTCAGTCAAACGCAGCTTGTTTTCTCTTCGGCACATCACAGCGTCACGACAAACATTATTTTACCGCTATTTTTGTGCTCATCCATCCAAAATTCAACCTTAGAACTAAGCGATAGCATCGTGTTTATCTTATCGAGCTGTCTTTGAATAACATCGATGTGTAATTCTATATTTTAGCAGCGAAAGATGAAGGGTGAAAAGGTAAACATGGTGGGTTATTTTAGTGAATTCAACTTGTGTGTCTGAAAAAGTGGCGCCGCGTCGTGGTATGATTGACGTGCGGTTATGAATTCCTTTTTGTTTGAGGGCTTTGATTATAAACTGGTCTATTAATGGACTCCGGGCCGAGTTGGTTACTCTTTCGTACGTCGTGAGCAAGAACGCGGAATTGTAGATCTGTTTCAAGGAATGTTTGTGGAATGTATTGTTGTTGGGGCGCACTAGAGCGCATTGACATTTTGATAATAAAACTAAACAACACAGAGACATTGGGGTAGCAGCAAGAGAGTGGAAGTCTTCTTGTCCTCATCGAATTTATACTGGAAATCAAGATATATACCGAGGTGTCTTAAGAATACTAAGTGTCTTTTAAATAACAAGATCACCCATACCTTCAAGACAAATATCTGTATACTATTTAAGATACCTGAACTAGGGCCGGAAGACCTAGGTTACCTGAGGTCCTTCCCGGTGACCTTCCCATCGCGCACGAATCTAGGTGCAGGACTCATAGAGGAACAACCGGCACTGCTGGCACATGAGGCACGCGACGTGCCACTCGAGGTTGGGTGCCACGCCTAGGATGTACCTACTAGTCGTGGTTCGCTTATATGGCAGTTTATTTACATCTACCTATCACTGGGGTAGCAGGAAGCAACTTACTATGGTAAGGTAGTAGCAAAATAGTAAAACTTGCTGCTTGCGTAACGATTCAGGACCGATATTGCTAAAGATGAGTGCTTTGGTGTCTTTAAGCACCCTGGGTGAGCCAAGAATACCTCCAATACAGGGATTCGGGTGCTTTTAAAACAAAACACGAATTTCAAGATATGGAGAATTTTGCAAGACACTTAAGATCTGTGATGGTGTCTGTTGTTGGTGGTCAGACCTTCATATGTTTTGCATTACGATAATGTAGGTGTCTTTGGACTACCTAATGTCTGGGGATATCTAGGCTCGATGCTGTTATGGACTCAGGTTGCTCTCAGAGAGTGTAAGAGTCTTTAAACGACTGGCCTTTGACCTTCAGCCACATATATCTGTCTTGACGAACCTAGGTGTCTAGTGGTGTCTGCCAATAAGCTACGATAATAAAGATACGACGTGCTGCCGTGCTTGTCTCCTTTATGCTCAACTAATGTAGTCCTTATTTCAGCCATCGGATGTAGCTGTGGTTAATGCGGGCGCTGGTTTTAGATTATGCAAGATGTACTGGTCTTAGGGTCAGCTCACCTAGTGTAGTCCCTCTTGCAGTAGGTCTTCCCGTCGCGCACGAAGCAGGTGCAGGACTCGTCGAGGAACTGCCGGCACTCCTGGCACTTGAGGCACGCGGCGTGCCACTCCAGGTCGGGCGCCACTCGCAGGATGTACTGGTCGTGGATCTGGCCCCCGCACCCCACGCAGAGGGAGAGACGGAGTTTTTCTGGAAAGATTAGGTTTCTTTTAGATTCACTCACATTTTTGACGGTATATCTCAATAGAGAACAGAAAGTCACGCATGTTGTAGTATTACAGTGCTAACAAGTGACTAATTCCTAGACCTACGAGGGAGGAGATAAAATACAATTATTTTAATTTACGAAATGATTTCATGGAGAAAGCAATTTTTTTGCAAGAGAAGAAGTAAAGTACGTTGCGAGGGATGAGATTTTCATCTACCACTATGCTAAGTTTTCAATAAATTTCTTAATGGGTAAAAATCACCCAGTGTTTACCCACGATCTAAAAAAATGACGTTTATATAGATAACATTGTAAGTAGAGTCAATCAAAGTGAATTCTGCCCTCGGTTTAGTTATGATTTTCTTTATTAGATTATTTTTTGCCAGATTAATGTATAAATCTTTCTGGCATAGCGACAAATATTGTAAAGATTTACTAAAATTCATTCAGTGGTTTTTGCGTAAAGGAGTAACAAACATCCTTATAGGATTATAGTAACATAGGCAGGGTAGAAATCTCAGATCAGAGAATAGTAGGAATAGATGGAACGTGCAAAAAGTGCAATATCAATCATCAATACAAGTACTTACAATCTATCCCAAAAAGAACAATCTTACGAGGCAAAACTACAAACAATCCAGTCTACCCATCAAAAAACCTTTCTATTTACAAAAAGACTCGAATAATCGCGGTCTGATGGCAATAATAAAAGAATTATGAATAAATTATAGTCTGGGCCAAAATCGATATGAACAGGGCGTGGTGCGGCCTCCGCCTATTCGAGACACACTGACGGAATATACACGTCTCACTTGCACTAGCTTCTCTGTCACTCATGTTACAATCGATTGGCAGACAAGTAAACATTTTTTATATAAATAGCAGCTGACTGACTGGTTTGGGCAAGGTTGACTTATGACTTAGGATTGTTCTAAAATTATACTTTGGTGTTATGGTTAATTAGTGGCGTGTTAAATTGTTATTATTGTACTATTAATAGACCATTGTCATGTTGACATTCTATTTTAAGGTGCATTTGTTTATTTAGGCTGTTTGTATTATTTCGGTCCTATTTAAGTAAAGAAGATTTTTATCAACTGAAAACATTGTGTAGGCTGTATGTTTATATGCCTTAGCCTTAAATAGTAAGACGTCAAGGAAAGTTTTTAACTTTGTCTATGGGCAGCACATTTGCCAACATAACAAAAAAAGTGTAGTAACTTTCGTCTTAAGACACATACTTTTACTTATCTGTGAGCTTCTCAAATTTTTTAAAAGTATTTGTCCGTCATCATCATAGTCGTCATCATGGTAATAGAAAATTGCGTCATGCATTACAATTTATAGAATAGAATAGAATTAAATCGTTTATTCGCGTAAAACATAGTAAATTGGATGTGAATGGAGAATTTCATTTTAAACCTGCTTTGCCACACGCGGCATGCAAGAGTGGAATATTCGAATTTAAAAATTGATTAAATTAATTAACATTAAATTAGAAAGCAACTTTGGCTATGTGACGGACGAGGAATCGAACCCCGTGTCTTACGCTATCCGGGCGTATGCCTATACCACTCGGCCACCGTCACATTAGCAAGCCTGTTGAATTTTGCAAGCGCTTACTTTAACGCGTAGGCTGCGTGACGTCATCAATGTTGCGAGATTGCTCTCACAATATCCGAAGGAAATATTTTTACAAATATTTAACAATCGGTTAAGATGAACGAAGCCAATTTATAATTACATTTTTGTTTTTATAGTGTTTTGTCACTATACAAACTTAATGATACAAATTGCACTTGTAAAAAGCAACTTAGGCTGTGTGACAGACGAGGAATCGAACCACGTGTCTTACGCTATCCGGGCGTATGCCTATACCACTCGGCCACCGCCACATTAGCAAACCTGTTGAATTTTGCAAGCGCTTACTTGAACGCGTAGGCTGCGTTGCGTCTGTATGTAATTATAAATTATAACTGTTTTGAAAATTGGACCTTGAAAATTATTTGAGCAGTTTTAAATGAAATGACTATATTATTAAAGGACCTAACGGATTTATTATCAACAGTTTTTTTTACTTCGAAAAAATCGATGAGTAATATGACGAAAGACGAAGACAGGGGTACATAACCTTCGGTGAGTCACTCTTATCGGCCCATCTGCATTGTTTGCTGCGGACCGTGACGAATCACTGCATTTTACAACTGCAGTTGACACGAATGCATTTGTTTTGACATTTTGGCACTTAATAAGTTGCGATCGTTAAGATTGGTACAACATTGAGACAAAACTTTTTCTATTATTACAATTCCAGTAGCCTAAATCAATATGGCAACATATCATTTAAAAAAAAAACAGATTTTCTATTTACTTCTTGCCATTTTTTACGAGATGAATATCAAAGGAAATCGCCGGCTTTCGAATGTCTTGGTTCTGAAGTAAGCTTAATAAATTAAATAAAACTCTTCATAATAAAGGGGTTTTCAACGAAATGACTATTGATTATAGCTGGCTAGTTGTCTGCATAGATTGACCGCTATATTATAAAAGAAATGGTTATAACCTGTCATCTTTTATTGTTGATGTTAATTAAGAATACATTTTACATATTATTGAAATTTTCTTTGACGGTATTTCTATTATTTACATGACCATGCAGTTGCTATAACTCTAGCATAATAATTAAGTTTTCTTTAGCACTAAGTATTACCAAATATTATCATTTATGATATTCAAATATTATTGCAGCGGGATTCCCAGACATAGTTTAAATATTTGTCAGTAATTCTGTCTGCAAAACTAATCAAATCAGTTGAAAAGGTCATGCTTCATTTGAAATTAGTCATAACAAGGTTCTATTTAATTTGTCTGTATTTTTAAAGGCCACCCTTGAACTACATTTATATTTATTTAATTATTTAACACCAATCTACTGCACCACTGCTGTTAAGATTAAGACAAAAATAACAAAATCTTGGTTAAAAATTTGTTTCAGTTAAACTATTAACATTCACATTGCAATGACAGATAACTGTTTTACGTTGTAGGGTTTTATAAGTTTGTTTTAAGGAACTAATCTCTGGATCTACTTAATACATTTTGAAGTTCCTTAATCCGTCGAATGATTCCTAGGCGAAAGGTTGGTTAAATAATGTTTACAGGGTTATTCCGATTTTCCACGCTGAAAATAAACAAAAATTTGTTTTTTTGTCCATTTGGCCGCACTGACGGGGTTAGTGTGGAAAAACTGACATGTTCCACTTCGGTGGGTATTAGTGGAAATTTGATAATTAAGATTATTAAGTACTATATCAAGGCCAATTTTTATTTTTTAAGTATTTTCACGTACTGATCACAAATGATTTTTCAAAACAGTAGGTGAGTTCATTTAATTTTAACACCCCGCAAAAAATATATGTAAATATTGGTTTGATCAATGAGTAGTATTATCGTTAACTTCAGAATATACATAAAAAAAAAACATTTTTTAAGAAAACCATATCGTAATTTCACAAAATCACTTATTACAAACGGTTTATTAAATTACCTATAGAATAAAGTTCCTACAAAAGTGGGACATAATTTGTCAATTTTTCCTAACCAAGCCTAATGTGGATAAATGGTCAAAAAGTCATATTTCAACACGGGTCTGCATTTTTTGAGTGGAAAAACGGAACCACCCTTTTAAACGTATTCAAGATGGATATCTGGCTAACATATAAAACAGTAATTAGTAAGGAATCAAAACTCGTAATTTAATAAAGTGAAAATTTGAAATGAGGCCAGTGACACAAACGCACATTAACCTTACCGCTGGGAACTGCAGCGCATTAAAAACGGAATTCATCAAATTAAGTTTGATTGTTCTCAAATGCATCCTTGCTGCCGTAAATGTACCGCAAGTTCACTGCCACAGTACAGCTATGACCAGTAAAGTCCGATCCGCACACAACAGTGCCGACAGGCGCCGATCAGTAACGTATCAATCAGTATCAGTCAAAAATTATATTGTAGCATACATTTTGTTAGTGACAGTGACGTTCAGTGAGTTTCACTAACCAGTGCGGATAGCATCGCACATAACTGCCTCGGTGGCGCAGCGGTAGGAAGGTCGCACTTTAAAGCGACGGCTGCGCCAGAGGTCCCGGGTTCGTTCCCCGGGTCGGGCTAAAAAGAATATACATGAGTTTTTCTGTCCAGAAATTCTTAGGTAGCCCGGAGTTTTGAAGTTGGCGGTGTTTCACCCCCGTGCCTCGGAAAAGCACGTAAAGCCGTTGGTCATGCGCCTGAACTCTCTCCGGTCGTGTCAGATTGCTGACCCATCGGGCTATGAGAGTGAAAGGAATAGAGAGTGCACCTGTGTTTGCGCACACACTTGTGCACTATAATATGTCCCGCGCAGTCGGTTAGTCGTTGTGACTGGCCACCGTAGTCAAAATCGGCTAGGGGGACTATTATTATTACAATATCATTGTTCACTGACACTGATTGATACGTCACTGAACGGCACGTGCCGGCACTGTTGTATGCGGATCGGGCTTCAGTGCACTTTAATGGAGTTCTTGATTTTGGACTAATACGATAATTAACTGGTGATTATAAATTGCAAATTGCACTTTTAAAAAGCAACTTCGGGCGTATGCCTGGATTGCGTAAGACACGGGGTTCGATTCCTCGTCTGCCACACAGCCAAAGTTGCTTTTTACAAGTGCAATTTGCAATTAATATTATTAAGTTTGTATAGTGACAAAACTCTATAAAACAAAAAAAAAATAGTTATGAACTGGTGATTACTTTGATTGCAATAGAGTATAGATATTAACTGAATTTTCTAAAATAATTCATACAAAATTTAACGGAAATGCAATTGATATCTTTTTAAGAGGATACATATACTAAGACTCCTTACACTCTGCGACTTTTAGTCAATACTAACGCGCGTGAGTATCGATGCAGTCGCCAATATACAGTACATAATTTGTCAATGTCCAGCTTTTGCATCGCGACTGCATTGATGCTAACGCGCGTTAGCATCGCGACTGTATTGTTGCTAAAAGGGTCTTAGGTGCAACTCAATTCAGTGAGACTACTCATTTATTTTCTATTGTGGCATTTGCGAATTAATTTTACTGTTTCCTCAATGTGCTAATGGTTTTAAAATATTTGATTGTTTTGGCGGAATAAAATAATTAAAAGTACTAATGAAGATTAAGGCACCTTGATTTTTTAATACTGCAAGTAATTGCAATATATGTGGGTTCTGCTCATCATCACTGAATAATTACTTTCGAAAAGTGTTATTTGGTTTTAAAAAAATGAGATAATAAATATATAAATAATATTGGACACCAATCACATACATTGCTCTGATCCCAATGTGATCGAATCAGAAATGAGGAGATACGTAGAAGAACTAAGGTAACGGACATAGCTTTGAGAATAGAAAGATGGACAGACGACCTTAAAAAGATCGCAGGATCAAACTGGATGCAGACCGCTAGTGATCGGTCGCTGTGGAAAGCTGTGGGGGAGGCCTATGTTTAGCAGTGGACGTCCTTTGGCTGAGAATGCTGATGATGATGATGATGATCCCAAAGTAAGTAACCAATGCACTTGTGTTATAGAAATCAGACACAACGGTGGTACCACAACACCCAGACCCGAGACAATATAGAAAAGATCGTTTTCTACAATGACCCGACCGAGAATCGAACCCGGAACCTCACGAGATGGCGACGCTTGAAACCAGTGCGCTAGCCACTCGACCACGGAAGTCGTCAAACCGTCGTCGAGATACACAACGTAGTTGTAAACTTGTAAAAAGGGAATTTGTCAGACAAGGAATCAAACCATGTGTCTTACGCTATCCGGACGTATGCCTGTACCATTCGGCTACCGACACATTGGCAAGCCTGTTGAAAGTACATAATGTATTCCTTGTATTATTAAGTAAAAGTAATAAAAGTGCTTAATAATATACTAACGCGTTGAAGTCTTATATATGGAATAATATTTATACACAATTATGTTGTAATAGATAGAACACATGTTTTTTTTGTCCTTCTATCACTTCCTTCGCGTCGCCTGTATTTTCTCTGTAAGACCTACGGTTGACTGGTAGATAATTATTTTAGCATGAAGTCAGCCATATGTATCTTTTGTTTGTGAATGAAGTGTTTTAAATGAATAAATGTCTAACATACATACTTGGGGTATTTATTATTATTTTTCCAATTAGTATGTCTAAAACTTTAAAATAAAATATCTGTTGTTAGTTGATGCAACGTAAAAAACTAAAACTCAGTACTCTACTGCCTGGTTACCTAAACACAAGTCATGTTATTTTAAATTCAACCTAGAGCTTTACATAGAAGGTAGCAAGTCGAATAGCAGTACCTGGTTTGTAATCATTCCACAAATTAATGTGTAAATATTTACACAGAATGTGTAATATTAATGAGTAGTAACCGTTTACATGTTGCATTTAAATTGAAATAAATTATGAACGGAGGTAATATTCATTTTTTTACTATAGGGATGGCACTATTTTTTGCTTGTACAGTATATTAACAGTTGTGTAAAATGGCTCAGGAACAAGAAGTTCTATAAAGTTAGTGTTATTTTTAAACAAGAATTATAAAAAATGAGGTAAAAAAAAATCTATAAGGCACACAAGTAATTATATAGGGTCTAACAAAATTAACTGCATTCCTTCTTGGGGCTAATTCTGACCCTCAAATACAACAACTTTTTGTATGAGACCAACATCGAAACCCCAAAAAAATATTTCACTTCCCCATACTATAGTGCCGATCAGCTGATTCTAGTTTGTATGGAGAAGTCAAAAAAAACTTGGGATTTTGTTAAACCCTGTATTTGCATGCCATATTGAACCATGAGAGAGCCAAAGTTAAAACATGAGTGCTATATTTTTAAATTTTATTAACAGTATCTGCATATGACCATGTTTAAGGCAATTATTAGTGGGCATTATACATTTTAGTGGCTTATATCATAATATCCTACCAAGTTCTGGTTACCGTTATCTGTCCAATACGTGAAACGAAAAAACGATCTATATGTGAATTATTCGTTGGTTAGATATTATTTGTCGATAACAAAAGAGCGTTCATTTACGTCAAAAGGTACTTTAATTCACAGGCTGACTGTGTTCTATTTTTTTGTGTTACTCAACTCTTTTATCTCAAGAATGTGGAAAGAAAACAGGTATCATCCCAAAACTTTTAGTGACAACAAAAAGGATTATCGTTCTATTATAAACTTTCATTATGATTTATATTTTTCTTGGCTTTATATTTCCTATAAGTGCGCCTTCACATTAGAGCGACAGCAACGCGGCAGCAGCATGCATAAAAATAGCGGCGCTGTTGCCGTGCGACTGTCGCACGCCGCTGCTGCTGTCATTTAGACCCCTTACACACTGCGACTTTTAGTATTGATGCAATCGCGTTTGAAAACGCGCTTCAGCATCACCACTCACGCAATGAACTTATTTAATTCAGCATCGATGTAGTCGCCAAAATGGACGCAGCAGCTGGAAACTGTCAAATTATGTACTGACATAATTTGACAATTTCCAGCTGCTGCATCGCCACTGTTTCGCTGCTAAAATCGCCTAAATGAGAAAGCGTCCTTAGAGTATTGATGATGCAAATTATTTTCGTAAGTAAATTAATATATCAAGAACTGGTAGCCCTACAACGTAAGACGGCGACATTGTCCCTTTAAAGGAGCCGCATACGATCGTAACGATATCCTTAAAGAATAACGATTCATTAACATTCGGGGGCCCGTTAATTGCGCTCTGCGATAAGGGTTCACTAATTAAAAATTACTCAGCTCATCCACTGCTGGTGAGAAATCGAATTTCAGAGTACGATTTCAGTTTAAAAATAAATAAAATAAATATTGGACACCAATCACATAGGTACATTGCTCTGATCCCAAAGTAAGTAGCCAATGCACTTGTGTTATAGAAATCAGACACAACGGTGGTACCACAACACCCAGACATGAGACAATGTAGAAAATTTCTACATTGACCGGGCCGGGAATCGAACCTGGGACCTCGGAGCGGCGACGCGCGACGCCTATAAACCCAGCGTGCTGAGCCACTACACCACGGAGGTCGTCATCCACGGAGTTTGGTAGAGTGAAATTAGACTGATTTAATTTAAGACGTAGCGTACATCCACCGACAAGATGGACGTACATTTTACAATCATACTGGATGCAGACAAACTAACCTGCGCAACTGTGCAAGGGCTCCCATATAATTCAATTCATTTATTCATATAACAATAATACATTGTGTTTGAATTCATAGGAAAAATAATAATAAAATAACAATAAAATAATAATAATTACAATACACACCAATATTCGAAAGTTTATTTGTCAATATTCAATTAATCAATGTCAACCGCAGGATAATGTTATTAAATTGTACCCACTTTAAAATAAAATGTCTATGCTTTAAAAAATGTCAAATCATATAAATCAATTAATATTAGCAAAGTAGATTATGTCAAAATTCAAATACATTACCCAAGTTATCATTTAAATAAATAATGTCAACTACCGGATGGTGTTATAAAATTGTACTTAAAGATGTCAAAAATTATAAAAAGTAATACTTATTTTCTTTTAGGTATTTATAAATTCCTCTACAGAATAAAAACATCCTTCCAACAAAATACTCTTCAACTTTGATTTGAAGCTACTTGTGTAAACTAAGTTTTTTAATTCTACTGACAGCTTATTAAATATTGCAACTGACTGATGGTACGAACTCTGCTTGACTATATTCAGTTGGGGTACACATTTGTAATTAAAATCTTTCCTCCTTGTGCTCTCTCTAATTTTTTTTTCTTCGGGGGTCTTATAGTCACTGATATGCTTTGCAAAATTCGTCAGTAAAACCAGAATGTACAAACATGGAACAGTCAAAATGCCAAGTCTTTTAAAGTGCTCGCGACACGACTCCTGTTGTTTAATACGGACAATGGTTCGAATGGCTCGTTTTTGTTGAACAAAAGCCTTATGTATATTATATTGATAACTTCTTCCCCAGCAAGGCCTATCTTATGTCCTTGGATGATAATGATGTTGTACACTATTAAAGTTTATTATATCTTTCTTACTTTCATATATCATTTTCTTTTAAATTGAATACAGGGTTATTACATCTATACTAATATTATAAAGCTGAAGAGTTTGTTTGTTTGAACGCGCTAATCTCAAAAACTACTGGCCCGATTTGAAATTTTTTTTTTACGTTGGATAGTCCATTTATCGAGGAAGGCTTTAGGCTATATAACATAAAGATACGACTCATAAGACCACAGCAGAAATGAAAAATGTTGCTAAAACGGGAGAAAGATATTCCTTTTGAGAGCTTCCGCTGCATACGCTGCGGAAACCGCTTAAGTTACACAAAAATCATGTATGACAGGATTGTTCAACATTAAGAGTTCTATAATAAAGTCCGCGACAGCATATGTCTATCTTTTATGGTTGACTTACTACAACCTTTTTTATGTTCATAAATTTGTAAAAAAATAATGCATTATTTTTAGAGGTGTATTATACACACAGGTATTTATTCTTATCAAAATAAATACATTCATCATCACGAGCATTTCATTTACAATCAAGTTGCCCTTTATGTCATTTGATTTCAATAAATATCTTAGCAGCTATCACAGTTTTAACATAACTCCGCACCAAAATAATGTTCGCAGCTTAAGTACAACGTGCGCTTGCGCTAATATATTATAAATCTGAAGAATTTGTTTGTTTGAACGCGCTTATCTCAGGAACTGCTGGACTGATTTGAAAAAATATTTCTGTGTTGGATAGCTTATTTATCGCGAAAGGCTTTAGGATATAAAACATGACGCTGCGACGGAAGGGGAGGGAGTAAACTCAAAACGCGCGGACGAAGTCGCAGGGGACCGATAGTTATATTATAAAGCTGAAGAGATTGTTGTTTTGAACGCGCTTATCTCAAGAACTGATGAACCGATTTGAAAAAATATTTCTGTGTTAGATAGCTTATTTATTGAGAAAGGCTTTAGGATATAAAACATCACCCTGCGACGGGAGGGGAGGGAGCAAACTCAAAACGCGCAGACGAAGTCGCGGGGGACCGCTAGTAAACATATACTAGTGGTTAACGGGAACTTTACTAAGGTACGCAAATACTGAACTTCCTTTCACATTTCTTTCCATTTTCACCTGTTTCAAGAATGATTTCTGTCATAAAAATCTTATGTCCGTATGAATGTTTCAGTACATCGATTTGATAAAAACTCATCATTATGGGTTTCAACTATATTTGTTTCTCTCAGACAATCTTTTCTGTATTTTACAAAGAACAGCACTGACTAACATGACACAATACTCTTGTCTTTATTTATTTTTTCCAGTTTTGGCTGTGGGCTTAGTCCATACAGCCAAGCTCTCAGTTTATTTGACACAAATAACCGAATGAGGCAATTTTATCGCATACTCTTAATAAACTTAAAGGTTTATTTTAACGATGGCTAACAAATTTTACTGTAAAAAAACACGGAAAATAGTGTCGTTTCATAAACTAAACAAAGTAAACATCTAAGTTATAAAGACCGACAGCAGCTCGGCAGCAGCAGATACCCATACATTAAAAACATCGGCGCTCTCATTTATGTATGAAATTATTAGCAGCGAGACGGTTTTGGGACCGTCGCGCTTAGATATGTTAAGAACTCGAGTCTTTTGAGTCCTAATTCTTAGACTCGGCTAAATTTTATACGACTCTGTGATCTAACTAAACTCCGAGTCTTGAGTCGAGCCGAGCTTCAGTCTTTCGAGCGCTGAAATAGAACTCGAGTCCTAAAAAGACCTCGAGTCTTAAAAAGAGCTCGAGTATTAAAAAGAGCTCGAGTCTCAAAAGAGCGCGAGTCTTAAGTCTTGAGTGTATTAAGGTTTAATAATGTCAGCCAAAATAATTTGCAACTGTTAGTTGCAAATTATTCTGGCTTTTATACATACTTATATGTGCGTCATCAGATCAATTTTGATTGCTTGTGATTATATATTTTTTAATATTAAAATATTTTTTCATGACGATTAAAATTTTTTTTTGCTATCAATTAACGCTCATATATTATACATATTTTTTTTTTTCAAAATACGCTTCTGATTACGAATACATCCCACAAAAGTAACATTTTATTACCTGATTTAAAAAGGAACTCCAAACGGAAAAAAACTCGAGCTCGACTCACAACGTAAAAATGACTCGAGCGCTTAAAAAGACTCTAGTTCCATGTTGCGCTCAATATCTCCTTTAGACTTTAGTTTGACAGTCTTACAGTCTGACGAGCTCAAAATTTAGGACTCAAGACTCGAGTTCTTAACATCTCTAGTAGCGCTGCTAAGTAGCCTATATGTACGTAAAAGCGCTCTTAATCTTAACTACGCCCTACAAAACCTAAGCAACAACAATTTGCAACCTTCAACTCTATCAAACGAACCGCCAATTTTATCTCCAACTCCAGATCACAAACTATTGTCAATTAATCTATTCCTAGCAGTAAACTAAAAACAGGTTCGCCCACACAGCACCTCAGTGGAGCCGCTCATGAATGCATAATTACATAATTAGCAATACGATTAAATTGATAATAACTAGTGTTGATGGACGATTAATTGACGAAGTTTAATATGATAGAGAATTAAACACTGATGGTCAGTTTACTATATTAGAATTTATTTTCATTTTTTTTGTTATTGGTTGGAACGCCGTGGCCGGCACTTTCAACAGTTCTGAAATTTCCAATAAATAATAATATATATGGTAGCAATTACGTAACAATAAATTCTAATGATTGTCAGTTCAGTCAGTTAAAATATACTTTTAATTCTACCTAATCTAGAGGTAAATACATCACAGACACAAACTAGAAGAACTATATTACTCAGAAGGAGCCTGTTTAGGCAAATTTTGAACATGGTTTAAAAAGTTTTTAACATTCACAGTGTTATAATGTTTTAAACTTTCATGGTCACTCACATTAGAATAGTTAGATACGAAATTGCTACCATGTACCTTATTATTTATGAGTTTCCGATATTTCGGCGCTGTTGCAAGCGCCATGATCACGGAGTTACTGAAGAGAATTTGCGGGTGGGTTGTTATTGGCAGACATATCGGTCTACCCTCCTTCGAAGTCGTTTATTCCGCTCGCCGCCGGTACCATTGTCCACAAACTCACTATTTTCTCGCATCTTTTCTCGACACACAACACTGACAGTATCTGTTCGCGAAACAGCACTATGTTTATTTACACGGTTTTTACACATACGAACCACTGGATTCCAGACACTTGACAATTTAAACCCGTCCTCGCGATTGAAATTTTTGTATTTAGTTATTTCAATCGCTTCCCTAACCAATCTTGGTATGTAGTGGCGTTCTGTCGAGATGATCTGAGGGTTGTGAAATTCTGCACGAAACTACTGTGGAGATGAGTGAGGTGATGGTCAGTTTTGACGTAGAATCGCTGTTCACAAATGTGCCAGTAGCGGAGTGTATGGAAGTGGTGAAGGTGAAGTTACAAGAACATGACATCCCAATGGAATACGCAGCACTTTTACATCATTGCCTATCAAAGAACTTCTTTGTTTACCGGGGTCAATACTACCTTCAAATAGATGGAGTTGCCATGGGCAGTCCCGTAGCTCCAGTGGTCGCGAATATATGGATGGAGTTTTTTGAAGAAAAAGCCCTTGCCACGACTACTACGGAGATAAAACTATGGAAGAGGTATGTAGATGACGTATATTGTATATTAAGGGGTAACAGACAAGATGTGGAGTCTCAATTGGCGTATTTAAATGGCATTCACCCTAAAATGAACTTTACCTTCGAGGTGGAAGAAGACAGAAGTCTAGCGTTTCTGGACGTAAAGATCCGTGTACGAAGTGATGGATCACTCAGTCACTCTGTGTATAGAAAATCTACTCACACTGATCGCTATCTAAACGCAACCTCACATCACCATCCTAGACATCTTGATTCGGTGGTGACTTCGCTGACGAACCGTGCTTATGATTTGTGCGATAGCGAAAATCTAAGCCAAGAATTAGAACATGTTCAGCGGGTCCTGCAGAGTAATGGATATAAAGGACAACTTCCACCTAGACACAAAGTAAGACACAGGAAAGATAGGGTAGATAGACAACCAGTATTTTTGCCATACATAAGAGGAGTGACAGATAAGGTCGCTAACATTCTAAATAAATATTCATTAAATACTGTCTTCACTCCATTCAGAAAAGTGGCACAATGTTTACGATCTCCCAAAGACAGTTTCCCACTACAAAGACCTGGTGTCTACAAAATTGACTGCAGTTGCGGAAGCTCATATATTATCCTTATCCTTTATCCTTTGGACATTCCCACACATCGCCATCTAGCCCCAAAGTAAGCTACTAAAAGCTTGTGTTATGGGTGCCAGACAACGGATATACTACTTAAATACTTTTTTTTTTTTTGTAAATACATACATGATATACATAGAAAACACCCAGACCAATACAAACAGACATGTTCATGCACACAAATGTTTGTATTGTGCGGGGATCGAACCCGCACCCGCTGCGTAGTAGGCGATTTCTCGACCAAACAAACAAAACTAAACGTTCCGTAGCGTGCCGAATGAGTGAACATATAAAAGCAGTCAAAAACAATGACAGACATAAATCTGCTATAGCGGAACATTTATTAGAATCCGGGCCGAATCACTGGATTGAGTTCCACAACCCTCAGATCATCTCGACAGAACGCCACTACATACCAAGATTGGTTAGGGAAGCGATTGAAATAACTAAATACAAAAATTTCAATCGCGAGGACGGGTTTAAATTGTCAAGTGTCTGGAATCCAGTGGTTCGTATGTGTAAAAACCGTGTAAATAAACATAGTGCTGTTTCGCGAACAGATACTGTCAGTGTTGTGTGTCGAGAAAAGATGCGAGAAAATAGTGAGTTTGTGGACAATGGTACCGGCGGCGAGCGGAATAAACGACTTCGAAGGAGGGTAGACCGATATGTCTGCCAATAACAACCCACCCGCAAATTCTCTTCAGTAACTCCGTGATCATGGCGCTTGCAACAGCGCCGAAATATCGGAAACTCATAAATAATAAGGTACATGGTAGCAATCCCGTATCTAACTATTCTAATTCACAGTGTTATATTTCATATTCATAAAGATGAAATCAGAAACCAAAAATTCCGCACAGGCGGGACTCGAACCTGCAACCCAGAGTTTGGAAGTTGGCGATGTTTCACGTCCGTGTCTCGGAAAGCACTTAAAGCCGTTGGTCCTGCGCCTGATCTCTCTCCGATCGTGGCAGATTGCTGTCCCATCGGGCTATGAGAGTGAAAGGAAGAGAGTGCACCTGTGTTTGCGCACACGCTTGTGCACTATAAAATGCCCCGCGCAGTCGGCTAGTCGTTGAGACTGGCAACCGTAGTCGAAATCGGCTAGGGCACAACTATGGTATGCAAGGCGTAATCAAAATCAACGCATGGATCGTTTAGTATACCACATTTAGGTAAAACTAAAACAGCTATACTATCCTGCTATCTATCTACTGATAGTATCCTAGTGTTCACAGCATCTAAGAAACGATCTGCAGTATCTTCGCGGTGTTTATCTTCGAGCACATTCAGGCTTCGAATATTGTTATTAGGGCACGGAGCTGCGCCTGCGCCGATACCGGCGGCTTCTTTGACGGCACTTTGCCGCGCCGCGGGCTGATCACACCGTGTAGGGTTGCCGATCAATAGTTTTTTAATATAACTTGTATAGTTAACGTTAGGAAGACTATTTATTGCATAGATTTGTATGCAACCAGTAACTGAAACTATTCATTCAAAAGCTCATCTCTACCCTGAGTATATTTTTTAATTGGGTTAGGATAATATTGCACTGACAACTCTTTTTGTATTTTTTAAAAAAATCGCCTAAAGAGTTCTTTAATACATAAAATTAATAAAAAAAAGTAAAAACCGACTACAAAACTAAAATGCACTAACAAGTCTCAATTAAACTCTTTACCTTTTAAAAGAAAAAAAAAAGAAAGAATAAAAAAAAGAAATCGGTCTACAAATGACTGTGATAGGAAAGTAACACAGCTAAAAAAAAGAGAGAAAAAAACATACAGTCAAATTGATAACCCACCTTTTTTAAAGTCGGTTAAAAACAAGACGTAGAGTGAATTGACCAAGTACTAAAAATACATAAACTACTGTTGATTTCTGTAACTGTACAACTAAAACTAAGAAAATAGTGCAAACAATTAACTTACTGACGTTATCAGCAAGTACACCTGATTCCAGGCAATCTAAAACAAGCAAAAAATAATACGTTATTATCAAATACTAATCGTATGGAACATTGTACTAAAGGCTGGTTTCACCATTATTTTGGGAACGGTATACTTAAATACAGGAAATTGTTTAGTATCTAATCTTCATTATCAGCCAAAGGACGTCCACTGCTGAACATAGGCCTACACAGCGACCGATCACTAGCGATCTGCATCTAGTTTGATCCTGCGATCTTTATTAGGTCGTCTGTCCATCTTGCCGGTGGACGTCCTACGCTGCGTCTTTTGTCGAAGGGTCTCCAATCTAGAACTTTCCTGCCCAACGGCCATCAGTTCAGTATCTAATAATTTCTTAAAATACATTTCTGAGTGACTCAACCCTACCAATCGCGTGGTCAGCTCATTATTGACACAATAAATTCTAACGCACGCGTTTTTAAAACCAGCCTCATGCACACACATACAACCACACACACACACACACATACTTAATCACGTGCGACACTCACGCACAGGTTTTTTGACGTAATATGGAATCCGATTCGATTTTTAAAAGATTTCATTTTCACTTGAACTAACTTTATTGATAGGTAATAGTGTGAGGAGTTGACATTCATATTATGTTTTTTTTTTAATCTTAAGTGATACATTAGATAAGGTTCATAAAAATAAATGTTTTGTTTGTTGTCCTGTCAATGATCTTGCCACACCCCTTTGGCTATTGAAAGGTTAAGAAAAAATAATATCAATAAAAACACTAGTTTTTTTTCACATTGCAGAGAGTAAATAAATCGAGATTTTGTTACGAGATTGGTGCATTTTGTGTTAATTAACAGATTTCATTACTACCAATTAATTATATTATTAGTGGCATCGGGTAATACGCGAGGTCGAAAATGTTAATTATTAAATTATGTTCTTCTTATCATATTTTTTAACTATATCTTTTGTCTTTTCTTCCGCTATTAACCCTTATACCTCCACATCGTTGTTTCTTAATAAACACAGCTAGATTCGGCTGTCAGCTGAAGTATTAGATTGTGTCTTTTCAGTATGGGCACTTTTTAATATGATATGGGTTTTCTCTTGTCTCTAGATAATACCAGACGAGGCAAAGACAGAGACGACGATGAAGAGAACTCACCTAGAAGAAGCCTGTTCACTCTTTTTTTGAAAATAACAGTGTTGTAGACTGATCACAGATGCGGGCAGAGAGTTCCATGCTTTTGCTGTGCTTTTGTACGTCACTTCAGTCTTAAGTTGTGTATGACCTATTCAAGGCTTCCAACACAACGTGTAAATTAACAAGGCGCCACCAAGATAACACCAACTGTCAAATCCCACCCGCTAACAACCTCCACAGAGTATACCCCGCGTTCGTCGACAATAGACTATTTCCGAAAGCCTATATTTATCTTAACTGTTTGCTCTAACTATTAACTTTCAGACGCTACCCTTTAACCCATACCGCGGTAGGACTCGCTAATAACACACCATCCTTAACAAATATCTCAAAATCAACATACTTGTATTACAGCTCAAAATCGCTTCAAACAACTGACCAAAAAAGGCAGAAAAGTTATGAAAAATTGTGAGTTAGGGCATGGGATTATGAAGCTTAAGAACAGTGTAAAGTTAATACGCCTGTTTGGTTCTAGAGATTTGTACGTTTTATTTTGCGGGTATTTTTAGCTCGTGTTAATTTTACGGGGCTATTGGTTATGTATTTTTGTAGTTTGCGACGTTCAGGGGTTAACTGACGGGCAGATAAATATTGCAATGTTTATTGTACTCATACTAGTGTTAGAGATGAGATTCTTGTTCCGGGTTATTTAAATAAATAAAAAAACGGGCATTTTCACTAGATGATCGCAGGTCATGTTTTGGAGAATTCAAAACTATTTCATCATAATAACACTTTATTATGGTGAATATTGAAGGGTTGAAATAGCGAATATAATATGTTTGTACAAGTGACTGACTGTCTGAATGACTACTGCGCCGGCGGCCGTGGGTTTGAATCCCGCGAGGGGCAAATGTTTGTGTGTTAAGCATGAACATTCGTGCCTAAGTCATGGGTGTTTATATGCATTTAAGTATTTATGGGCGACGCCCCATCATAATCGTTTTCTGATATTTCGTAACACAAGGAAGAGACAATCGTACTTCGAAACCAAGACAATTGGTGTTTTTTGGCGCATAATTATTTATTTATATTTATACCTAGGTTTTTAGGCACATGACATGCAGACCAACATACTTAAGCTTAGTTTATTACGTCATTAATTAACTACTTGAAAACTTTTGGAAAAGTATTCTAATATAGGTATTCTAATTAGAATTTTCTGGAAATAATACATTTATTTAAAAAAAAGATTATTTGTAATCAATTTTGTCTATGGTACTGCAATACGTCACTATGCTGTTCACAGATTATTCAATGATAATGTGTAAAGTTGGTCACGTTTTGGTTGAAAAAGTTTCAGATAAAAATTGATAAAGTTATTTTGCAAAAAAAAGCACCATTTTTATTAAGAAAATAGATTTGTGCCAATATTTTGAGACTGTAAAGTTTCATTTCCAACACATTTCAGCTTAATTTGTTAAAATAGTCAAGTAGCAAATTGCCACTTTAAAAAAATCTTAAATTAACAGTACACAGAAGTTGAATACAATTTATTGTGAGAGTGACTGATGTCCAATCTAAGTTCGGCTTGTATTTCACTTGATCTTATTCTCTTATAAAAAGTATCAAAGAAATAAAAAGCGTTCATCTTTTTCCCCTGCCAACTTCAAAGAGCTAAGCGACAGTCACTACATCCATTCACTTTTTAACCACACATGTACATTTTTTTCGTGCACTTTTTACCCACTTTTTCTCCATTTTTTGGGGGATTTAGAACAAACAGCGCCGCCATGCGGTGTCTTTGAGTACTGTTTGCCCGGATGGGACGAGTGGCTGCCGCGTGGGTTCGATTCCCGTTTGTTTTGGCAGCAGTAAGAGGTTTCTTTTGAGGTTATGTGAGTACGACGTGTGAGAGCCAATTATTACACGTAAATTTAGTCTGTAACGTCCCACTGCTGGGCAAAGGTCTTACGACAACTATAAGGTAGTTCGAGCCCTACTCCACCACGCGGGCTCAGTGCAGATTGCTGGAAGGGTGTTTGCAAGGAAAGCGACTAACCCTGCTGTCAGATGTTATCAAGCCGCCCATAAGGCCACTGACTAGGCTTAACGACTAATAGTAACCGATATAACCGGGACCAGCGGCTTAACGTGCCTTCCGAAGCACGGAGATGCTCGTGATGTACGTCACTTATATGGTCGGAATGGTCACCCATCCAAACACGACCGCGCCGTAGGTTGCTTCACTTCGGTATCACTACCAAAGCGCTGCCACCACTGCGCTACGAGCACCTCGTTTGACTCTACAAGAAGATAACAATAGTTACTTTTAAGGTAAACTTATCCTTAAATTAGTATACAATTCTATTAAATTATGTGTATATTAGAGTTAATTACATACTTGTGGTTTTAATTACATTTTATTCATTGAGTAAGTAATTTCAAAGCGTAACCGTGAGAACGAAGCGAAATCACAAGTCATTAAGCGCGATATCGATGCATCGGTATGAAATAAGAATGCTCCCGAATCGTGGGGCCACGACACCAGAGATAACCAACTGCAGTGGTATAATTATTAATATGGATGGCGTATGGGCGATAGTAAGGGGAATAATCAACAAAATTAGCTGCTAGAATGAACATAGGTCATCATCATCATCATTCTCAGCCAAAGGATGTCCACTGCTGAACATAGGCCTTCCCCACGGCTATCCACGGCGACCAATCACTAGTGGTCTGCATCCAGTTTGATCCTGCGATCTTCATAAGGGGCCGTCCATTAATCACGTGAGGTCGTTTTTCTCATTTTTTGACCCCCCCTCCCCCCTGGTGATATTTGGTGAGGTTTGGGACCACTCCCCCCCCCCTCCCCCCTGGATCACGTGTATTTTTTTGGAAGTCTATGTAAAGGCTATTTTTGACTGGAAAAAATATTAAAAGACGGTGATTCGAAAAACATTTACATGTATTTGCAATAAAATTAATGAATAATTAATTAATGTTGACTTCGTCCCACGGAGTTGCAAGACTTTCATTTAAGGTTACAAGTGGTAAAGCTTCTTCTTCACTGGCAGTTGTTATTGGCAAAGAGGTTTGTGGCAACAAATCGTTCAAATTTTCGCGCCGTTCAAAATTTCGGTTTAGAAATAGCGCTTTTTGACAAAAAATAAATAAAATTAATACACGTGATGTCTGACGAGACCCCCCCTCCCCCCTCGTGATGTTTCGTGATGTTTTCCGTACCCCCTCCCTCCCCTTTTGAGCCTCACGTGATTAATGGACGGCCCCTAAGGTCGTCTGTCCATCTTGTTGGACGTCCTACGCTGCGTCTTTGGTCGAAAGGTCTCCAATCTAGAACTTTCCTGCCCCAACGGTTATCAGTTCTTCGCGCTATGTGCCCTGCCCATTGCCACTTGAGCTTACTGATTCTCAAGGCTATGTCCGTTACCTTAGTTCTTCTGCGTATCTCCTTATTTCTGATTCGATCACGTAGAGAAACACCCAGCATAGCCCTCTGCATCGCTCGTTGTGTGACTTTGAGCTTCTTTATGAGGCCCATAAGACCATGTTTCGGATCCGTATGTCATCACTAACACACACTGGTTAAAGACTTTCGTCTTTAGACACTGAGGTAGATGAGACGAGAAGACACTCTTGCGTAATTTCCCGAACGCTGCCCAGCCGAGTTGGATTCGTTGATTGACCTCTTTCTCGAAGTTGGACCTACCCAATTGGATCGCTTGTCCCAGGTAGACGTACTCGTCAACATCTTCGAGAGTTGAGTTCCCAATGGACACTGGAGTGGGTACAACAAGGTACATAGGAACATAAGTCGCAAACACATTTTTGTTTAAGAACGAAAGCTTCACAAATGCATTTTTTTAACTTATTGAACTATAGGAAAATCAAATTGTATCGCTTAATATCAAAATTGGGTATCTACTGAGTAGCTCGTATAAGTAAGTTTAAAGTTGTTTTTTTTCTGTAATGAATAGCTACTTGGCCCACCGTTGCATAAACAGACGGGAAGATGGCGTTGACATCACGCCAAATGACGTATCCCTATCCATAAGAGACCAGTTAATTTACACAGTTGGATCTACATAATGGCAGCTTAATTCTATCGTTGTGATGATGAGCATTACGATAGTATCGGTCAATTAGTAGAGCGTTTGGCCCGGGTAGCCAGAAGTTGCTGATTCGAGTCGCACTCGTACGCAATCTTCATTTCTATATTGACCCGACCGGGAATCGAACCCGAGACCTCGGAGCGGCAACGCCTGGAAACCCAGCATGCTTAGCCACTACACCACAGAGGTCGTCGAATTTAACATTCAAAATGTACCATTTAAAATATTTTAGAACACCGTTCAAAATTTAAAAATCAAAACCGCTTATGACAATCGCTAACTTCGTGGTCCTACATAACATCAAGATAAATCCAACGTTTGACGTCTATATCCTTGTATCGGACACCATCTTGAAATTGAAAAGAGACCAAATGTGGCGGCCTCGCGTCAAACGATCCAAGATTAGATGGCGGGCTTCGGTGGGAATATGATGACTCAGAAAGCACTACCCTAGGTCACAATATTATTAATTGAGTTACATAGAAAAACAAACCATATGTTTCTACTGATACCTGCTTTCATTCGAGTGCCAGTTTGTATTCAGATGAAAAAAAAGGTTAAGTACCGATTTAAAAAAAAGGTTTGACTAATGCAATGTAATTTACCTTTTTTTTTTAATAAAATACTTATTTTATTTTTATATGTCGCACTGCGCACAATCGTTTCTGCTTAGCCTAAAGGTTTGACTATTAGGGAATGCCATATGGCGTTAAGTCAACCTTTGTACAAAGTTTTGGTTGTGCAATAAAGTATAAATGAATAAATAAATGTCAAGCTGAGGGATATTACAGACCTCACCTTAAGCACCTATAAGGTTGTGGAGGTACCACCTCAAAGCATTTAAGTAAATCACTATAAATGTCGTAGTGGCTAAGCACTCTGGGTTTCAAGGCGTTGCCGCTCCGAGGTCCCGGGTTCGATTCCCGTTCGGATCAAAGTAGGGATTATAATTTTCTAAACTGTCTCGGGGTACCACCGCCGCTGTATGTTGATTTCCATAACACAAGCCATAGTTACTTACTTTGGGATCAGAGCAATGTATGTGATTGGTCACCAATAAAAGGTCGACCAAATCGCATGCTTGGTAGAGTTGTACATAATTTCTACCTTCATGCAAAATCCACAAGTAAACTTAAACGAGATTAGAGCATTATTATTAATTTATAATAGATTAGGATAATTAGGACCGAACTTATAAGCGTTCGAGAATTTTTGGCCACCTCCTGTGGGCTAAAGATGCATGCAATAGTTGTTGTGGCACTGATACATAAGACTTAAGAAAGCCATGTCTAGGTCCGACTGTATGTTTACTGTTCACTTAACACAGTTTTAACTGAACTGGCAGCTAACTCAGCGCGTGTTAAAATTAATGACTTGTTAAGAGAATGCATGCAGTTAAAGTATTCAAAACAGTTGTTATGAAATGATACATGCTCCGTCTAGATTATTTGATATTCAAATAAGTCAATTAACACAGTTTAAATTAGACTGAAAGTAAACTCAGGATGTGTTAAAATTAATGAGTTATTAAGTTAGAGAAGCTTATAACTAAACGTTGTTATTAACATTTGAGAAAGTTACACATTTATGACATAATTTGGATATTTTGCGACAGATGTTTGTTTATTTAAATCACACACTTGAAACAGTTTATATCAGACTGACAATGAACTCAGCACGCGCCAAAATTAATGAGTTGAAAAGTTAGCATTTATTATATAACTAATCGTGTTGACTAAACGTTGTTATGAAATTATTAAACGAGATTTAAGAAAGCTATACGCAGCCTCCGTCTAGATCTAGAAGTTTTGCGAGCGATGTTTGTTATTTAAATCACTTAATTAACATAGTTTAATTCAGGCTGGCAACGAACTCAACACGTGTCAAACTTAATGAGAAACGTTAAGAACTCGAGAATGCATGTAGTTTAAGACTTCAAGGAAGCTAAATTATTACGAAATAGATTCGCGAATTTTGAGAAAGCTATCCATAATTAGGTTAGTTAGAAACAGACTGTCTGAAAGTCTTGCAAACGATGTTAGTTTATTAAAAATTACTTAACACTGTTTTAATCAGACTGTCAACGGACTTGGCACGTGTCAAATTTATGAGTTGGCAATTTCTAACCAATGTAAACAACTATTAAGTAAAATGTCAAGCTTCCAATTTTAACCCAGTTTATGTTAAAACGTCTAGACAAACCGCTGATGCTACTGTAATAAAAGACACCGGATATGAGACGGAACTTTTATTAGTAACCTAAATAACAACTTTATATTAGTAACACTAGTAACCAGGTGGTTAAGTAAGTGTTTAACGAAAAATTATTAAACCAATTTAAAAAAGGAGGTACTTATTCAATTCAATATTTTATAATATTTTATTATGTTGATCTAGTAAAGCTTCTAAACACGTGTGCTGTTTGTATAATTGTTCACGGATATCTCGAAAACGAGAAGGCATAGCGTGATGATTCTTTTTGGTTCATTTAGGTATATTCCAACTTAGGGTACAGTATAAGTTTCATCAAAATAGATCCAGTAGATAGTTTTTGAGAGATTAAGTTTAAGTCCCCCCTAGCCGATTTCGACTACGCTGGCCAGTCACAACTACAAACCGACTGCGCGGGACATATTATAGTGCACAAGTGTGTGCGCAAACACAGGTGCACTCTCTATTCCTTTCACTCTCATAGCCCTTAGGGACAGCAATCTGACCGACCGGAGAGAGATCAGGCGCAGGACCAACGGCGCCACGTGCTATTCCGAGGCACGGGGGTGAAACACCGCCAACTTCCAAACTCCGGGCTACCCTAAGAATTTCTGAACAGAAAAACTCAGGTATATATTTTTGGCCCGAAACGGGGATCGAACCTCTGGCGCAGCCGTGGCTTTAAAGTGCGACCCTCTTACCGCTGCGCCACTGGAGCAGTTTTGAGAGATAGTAATAACTAAAAATAACGCATTTATCTTCTACTATGAGAAACAAATTCTTTTGGAGTCTGTGCATAATGTCAAGCTTAAGTATACCAACAGTTAAGCACATCATCTCCAAAGTAATTTGTTTCGCCTAACAAAAAGACAAATGCGTCATTTTAAACTTTTTAATAATAATGATCTATGCTACGCTTACATTATAAATAGAATATAGATAGGCAGTGTTTACTTAGGCAGTACTTTTCGAGATCATTAGTAAGAGGTTAAAATATAAATAATATTAATTATTTATTGAATTTCTAACAGCTGGAGATAATTATAGCAGAAAAAGTGCTTAAACATTGAAATATAAGTACGATTCATATCTTTTATATCAAAACAAAAATAACTATCTGCTAGTAAAGTTCTTACGCTTTAATCGTTAACTTTATATTGATTATTTCAGACCCTGGGTAAGATAAGTTAAAAAGAGGTAAATTTGAATGGTTTGTGTGGAAAATCCAATTGTTTTTTTTTTAAAATATATATGTTGGACACCAATCACATACATTGCTCTGATCCCAAAGTAAGTAGCCAATGCACTTGTGTTATGGAAATCAGGCACAACAGTGTTACCACAGCCTCCAGACCCGAGACTTATTAGACTATAATAAGATTATTGTAAACATTACAAAGTCGTTAAAACTGCACTTTGATTCACTCTTGGTAGTAAATACGCGTTCCACCTGTCGATTAATCGGTAGTACTAACTGGCTCTACCTGATTCAGAAGGCGTCGTCGACACTAATGACGTCCCATGTCGGATTACTGCAGGAAAGGATTATTAAAGCCTGGGGTACACCAAGAGTACTTTGAGATCATCATTATCAGCCAAAGGACGTCCAATGCTGAACATAGGCCTCCTCCACGGTTATCCTCAGCGACCGATCACAGGTGGTCTGTCTCCAGTTTGATCCTGCAATATTTACAAGGTCAGACAAACGACCAGTCGAGGTTGAAGAGTCTCCAATCTAGAACTTATTTGCCTCAACGGCCATCAGTTCTTCGCGCTATGTGCCCTGCCCATTGCCTCTTGATCTTACCGTTTCTTAGAGTACTATGTCTATGTCCGGTACCTTAGTTCTTTTACGTATCTCCTCATTTTCGATCTCGTAGAGGAACACCGAGCATAGCCCTCTCCATCGCTCGCTGTGTGACTTTGAGATGATCACACCTAATTATGTTAGAAGACAAGTTTAAAAAAAATGTGTTTCACTATATTTTTTATTTGCTTAACCTACATCATCCCACTGCTGGGCTAAGGTCTTCCCCAACACCTTCCATTGCTCTTTATCAGGAGCCAATGACACGTAATCTCTTTCAAAGTTGATCAAATTATCACAACACCTCTTTTTAGGTCTGCCCCTTACATCAGAATCCGTCTGGTGGTTTCCATCATCATATGTGTATCATTATACTCTGTTGAATTACTTTCTCGCCAGCTTTGTTAGTAATGTGATAGATATAACGCTAGAAAACCAAATGGTACTAAAATAAGAAATGTGTATTCTTTGTTTGTTCATTCATTTCAACGAAACACAACCTAGGGCTAACACGCTACTTGTTAACACTAAGTTCAGGCGACATTAGAGCGACAGCAGCGCGGTATCAGCGGATGCCCATATATAAAAACAGCAGCGCTGCTACCGCGCGACAGTCGCGCAACCGTCACGCTGCTAAGTCGCCAAAATGTGAAAGAGCTCTAAAACTATTACAGTCACACTATAACTCTACATTACTAAATTATGCTAGAATTTTATCTACCCTTCCAATAAACAAGATAAACTACTAAATAACAATTGTAGCTACCATGAAGTCGCAACAAAAACATACACTTGCCCCAAATCTCAGTGTGCCACCGTCTTTACTACAGAAAAAAAGCTAAAAAACAAGTTTTGACAGATACGCTACTGTGGAGCATTTTATGATGCATGGGGCTAACATACCTCCCGAGGTAAAAAAAGGTAAATTGAATACAGGATCTTGTCAAAAGTTAAAGCAATAAACATTTAATAGGAAGAAATATTGGAGTTTCACCTACTGGGGGGTAGCAAGCAGTTACGAAAGAAGTCATTTGATACGTTACGAATCGTCTTCTGTTTAAAGTGATGTCCGATTTTGTATCGTGTGTGCAACCGATTTTCGTTTGAGAGTGGTAAGGCGGCAAAGACGGTTATCGGTTAAGCGTACTCTACACACTTTTATAATGATTAATATGTATGAGAAAACATTTGTGGTGTTACTTCTAATAATAACGTATTCATTTTAATGTACGGGTGCGAAATTTGGACGCTAACTTTGAAGGAGGAGAACAAACTCTTAGTGGCAGAACGAAAGATATTGCGGAAGATTCTGGTACCAACAAGAGGAGAAGATGGCGCATGGAGGCGGAGGTACAACCGAGAGAATAGAAGAGCTAGTGTCTGAGCCGAACATCATCGGAGAAATAAAATCTTCCCCACTTCGCTGGCTAGGACATGTGGAGAGGATGGGAGAGGATCGAGCCGTAAAGAGAGCTTATCTTGGTCAACCTTCCGGGCACCGGCCGGTGGGGCGCCCAAGATATCGCTGGAAGGATGAAGTCGCCAAAGACCTGAAATGGCTAGAAGTGTCCGACTGGTCAGATTTGGCATAGAATAGGGAAGAATGGCGCACTTAAATGTCGGAGGCCAAGGTCCACTTTGGGTCTCTGAGCCAGCGAAGTAAGTATATCTGTGAATACTTGTGGTAAGGATTATTTTAACCTTTGATAGCAAAAAATTGAAATATAGTCTGTTCCTTTTTATTGTCGAATATTGTAAGCAATCTTTTTAGAACTTTTAATATCACGTAATAATATTAATAAACTGTTTGATTCAAAAAGATTTTAGAGTTCAACGACGTATTACCTATGTAGGTTGGGAATTTCGTGATTACCTTATTTTCACATGAACTATTTCGTTATTGAGAGAGAATTGTTAAGATTGTTTATAATTTTGGACTAGAAAAGAAAAACGTACTTTACAAGTGGGATTTGGATATAGATATCGCAGCTTTCATACTATAGGGCAACAATTTAAAAAACATGATTGTTGGGAGTTTGCATTTAAAGATTTTTGAGCCCCTGTATTTTCACAAAATCTGTCATATGATAGATCCCAACAATCATGTTTTTCGAATTGTGCCCGTATAGTATGAAAGCTGCGATATTTCGTTTTTGAATAAACGGCACTTACACTTCACCTTTCCACTGATTAAACTTTCTACTGATGGAACTATTGACATAATCCAATAAATACAAAGCGTCATCAAATCGTTCAATTAAGCAGCCGTTTTACAAAACCGTAAAAATTCAACAAACATACGTGGTGTCATCCGCAAACATTGATCCATTATAGAAAATCATTAATCGTTATGAAAATCAATATCATTGTTTTATAACAAATTGTTTGGTGTTATGTGGACGTGACGGACGGACAGACAGACGCTCCCACGGTGGATAAACAGATTGGGATATTGGGTTAGTAAAGTTTGTGTAGGAAAATGGAGTTGAACTCAAAAATATGAAAATATAAGAAAATAAGTGATTTGGAAGGGTTAAGTATGAACCCGGCGAAAAACATCTATTTTTTTTTTCAAAGAATTTATATAACATTGTAACGTCATACAATTACAAAACTGTGTTGCTGTTTTTCGGCACGGCAATCACAGTCTCGTTTACTTAGGTAGGTATATAAATTCGAACTATACCTATTATATGAGATAACTTACTAACTATTTTTAAACAAAAGAAGTAGTTCTTACTAAATTCACAGGTTAACTTAGTATTGCAAACTCCTAACCATATTCCAAAGTTTAAAAATATACATGGTTTATCGTTTCTCTTTTAACCCATTTCCTCTGGTATATTTAGCGCTTGACTATAGCGGATCTTGAGGAGGTATGGCACTGTAAAAGTGTTTAAGGCTGATCCTAAGCCTTACATCCTAAGCCTCCTCTTGCTACTAAATGTCCTCTCAAGAACTCAAGTGTTTGGATGCATCTAAACTAACTCGAAAATAACGAAAATCTTTTTGGAGTGGGCGCAGCGCCATCCACAGATTCTGACCTCAAACCCCGAGACTTCCGAAAAAACTGGCCAAGTGCGAGTCGGACTCGCGCATTGAGGGTTCCGTGTCAACTTTAACTGCTGCAGGGAATCCACTTACATACTTCCACTTAGTAAAATACCACAATATTTTGTTGACAGCAAACATAATTTTGTTTTTCATAGTGTTTGTATGATGAACAAAGTTATGTTTGCGGTTGTTGAAAATGTGCTATATCTAAAAAAAAACGGTCGATTCCGACCAAACGAATTTTTTTGTTGAAAGTATTTGTTAAGATCTACATTACATATTTTTTTCAATATTTACACTCGCTTATTTTAGAAATTAAATGGGGGGACGCCCATTTTACCACTTTGGAAGCATCAAGCTATGAAATGTTAAACTTTAAAAGAGAAAATTTGTTTAGGAACCTCTATGTCATTTTAAAAGACCTATCGATAAACAAAACGGTTTTAGTTTCATATACGGGAACCCCCCACAAATATCATTATTTTTAATTTTGTGTATAAGAATCGTGAAGCGTTTAAAAGGATTCATCATCCTACCAAATGTCAACAGTGTGATGCTTATAGTTACAGAATAAAGTGGGTGTGACATACGGACGGACAGACAGACAGACAGACAGACAGACAGACAGACTTGACGAAACTATAAGGGTTCCATTTTTGCCATTCGGCTACGGAACCCTAAAAGCTCATCACCAACGGCGAATCATCATAAATCATCAAAGTTCCGTACACGCAGCCATATTTTAACGCCAATGTCACTGACCTACGGAGGTCCGAAGAAAAAAAACAAAAACAATTTTTTTCTTTCACCTTTTTTTCTCGCACCGGATATCATCGACGCGACATTAGGTTGGCGGCATTACCCGGCGCCTGATTTTTTTTAAACAAAAAAATAAATAAAAACGCACTTTAAAATAAAGACCAGAAAGCTCATTTTCGTATTTGATAGAGATTTGTAAATCGTAAACTCAAATAGAGAGTCGGATTTCGATTGACAATGACATCAGTTTCTTCTATTGTTTTAAGGCGGCGACACACGAGTCTCGAGTTTCGTCCGCAAAAAATAAAGTTCTTAATCAAACAGCGATAGTAAATTTAAGCGGATTATTCATACAAAGGTGTTCAGCATCTGTTGACGGTGACACAGAAATTAAAAACCATAGAGTTTATACATCGTGGGATAGATCGAACAATCATCGTTTATCTGACTTTATCAGTTAGTGGATTCTTCCTTTTACTATTTTAAACCACAAATAACAATTAAATATGCGCCAGATAACACACCAATTGAAGTGGTTTATTACTAAGGAATTTTCTTTCTTGTGTAACGAAAATCATAGAACGATTGTAATGCCCCCATCATCTTCCATAAGAACTTCGATATATATATTAACATCCATGACAAAAATGTTCATGCTTATCACACAAACATTTGGCTCTTGTGGGATTCAAACCCGCGACGGCCCGCATAGTAGTTAGGAGCGCTAACCACTACACCAAACGCGTCGTCCAGTTCAGACCTAATAATTTTTAGCAAAATGCAGTAATATTTATTATAAAAATGCGGAAATGACTCGTAAATTTTACTTATCATACTTAATTTTGTATTAATTTGCTTCAAGATTGTGCTTTTGGAAAAGAGTTAATATCATTTGGCAGCTTACTAGAAATTAAACTGTAATAAATTACTTATAATAGTTTTTAACCGGACCTTAAAATTATGTAGACAGTGATTCAATGTTTACAAATTAATCACAAAAAATGCACAGGTAAAGAATAGGAAACATCGTAATTAAGCGAAAAATGTCAAAATACGGAATACCTGCCACATATTTTCACACAAAAAAGGACAAACTTATCTATGCTTTGGCAAAGATTACAAATATTTCGACGATTCGTCACCTTGGTCTTCAAAATTTTACAAAAAAAGGCGACCGTTTTCGTGACTGGTCAGAATGTGATGGGAAAAAATTGGCGGCAATGAAGATGTCAGATTAATTTGACAGCTGTCAAAGTGTCCGTAGTCTTTGGCAAATTATGATAAACGATTTGAAAATATTTTGAAATGTTGTTGGCAAAATACTTTACGCTGCAGGCTGAATTGGGTTTTGAAAACGCTTTCGCGTGCTATGGTTTTGCTTTTTCATTAAAAAAATAACTTTAAGCACATACTTAGGTCTAATTTCTTCATCGATAGTAGATAATGGTAAATTTTCGTTACCAGCGATTGAATATTTACGATTGTGTGCGTTTTAAAGAATAAACTTAAAAAAAAATATCGGACACCAATCATCACATTGCTCTGATCCCAAAGTAAGTAGCCAATGCACTTGTGTTATGGAAATCAGACACAACGGTGGTACCACTACACCCAGACCCGAGACAATATTTCTAAATTTTGTTTTCTATATTGACCCGACCGGGTATCGGACCTGGAACCTCGGAGCGGCGACGTCTTGAAATCAGCGTGCTTAGCCTCCATGGAGGTCGTCTACCTTAACCTAATGTCAGAATGGCTATTTTAATTACCATTGGGTAAAGTTTTTTTTTAAACAAACACAACCGTATATATTCAACGAAGCAATTGGGCCTTAGAATCACTAAAATCTTCTTAAAGAAAGTTTGCAAGTATGTATCTAATATTACAATACACAAGTTGGTTTTAGTTTGCCCCTGTAAAACTGCGTTAAAGCTGACCTAATAAATAGAAGGGTTGAGTTAGGTTAGATCGATCGACAATCACTGATTTAAATCAGGATGATTAAAGTATTGAGATACGTCGGTAAACTTAGTACCCATTCAGTCTCCAAAGTCACCTATATAGGTCACCTGTATAAGTCACCTACGTTAAAACATAGTAATCTACTAGCGGTTCCCCGCGACTTCGTCCGCGCGCTTTGAGTTTGCTTCTTCCCCTCCCGTCGCAGCGTGATGTTTTATGACTTAAAGCCTTTCTCGATAAATAAGCTATCCAACACAAAAACACGTTTTCGAATCGATCCAGTAGTTCCTGAGATTAGCGCGTACAAACAAACTTTTCAGCTTTATAATATTAGTATAGATAAATAGAAAACAGCACATACAGCAAACCTTACCTCATCCAGAACAGTCTCATTACCCCAATTAATAATTCACAAACAAAACAAACGTTGATCACCGAACAGGTTACGACTCTAAAAAGACCTAATCTGGGGTGTTATCTGTGTCGCCCATAAAGGACCTATCACGTCAAGAAAAAGGACAAAAGAAACGCTGGAAAAAATCCAGCCTTATCTCAGAACGGCGCCAGTGGCAAGAGGACCTTTTTAGGGTTCCGTGCTACTGATTGGCGGGCTTGAATCCAATGAGCTGTTTTGTTGTCATTAGATGTTTAAATCATCGAGAGACGGCGTCACTTTAGGAAATAACTTTATAAAGTATTAGATCATAGGGTAATTGCTTTTCGCCAACGATAATTATACAAAGTAAAAACATATGAATGTGTTAATAGAACTTTACACTTTACAAAAAATAAGTAACTTAAATGATCTGAAGGTAATAAGCGTATTTTAAAATATTTAATTATGCACTTTTTTCTTTGTCTATGGTGTTCCGCCAACGCGAATGAATGTTCCTAAAGCTATCCTAACACCATCTAGTGAAAGCTATAAAGTGATGATAGAAAACTGCTCATTGTTTTTTAACCAGCATTTAATTTATCAGTGCTAAGTGCCAAAAAATGTTCAAGGTCCACACGCAGGCGCTACATTTTCGTATTTCAGGCGCTACTTTATTCCATGATTTGCAAATTCATAAAAAAAAACTCAATTGATAGAATATATCTCTACCTGACTAAACCATTATCAATTGTTTTTTATAAGCTAAAAGTTACCAAAATTAGTATACACACAACGAATGTAAGTATAACTCGTTTTTTTGTTTCATAACAATTGAAAGCATTAATGATAAAAGATAATATTTTGGGTGTAATCTTGATGATTAAAGACTGATATCTTCTGCGAAGACGGAGAGCATATCTGTTTAATATTAATGTAAGGAACTCATCGAATGTATGTCATTCCCACCTTGCCTTTTAAATTGTATTCCTCAAAGGCAAAAGTCCGCCGGCAGGCGTGGTAATTGACAGAATTTACGCGCGTGATAAACTTCTATACTTATACCGGTATACATTACTTTATACCGGACTACATCACCGTATGTTGACTTTTATTTTTTGGGCAGGGATGAGCGACAATGTCTGGCTGTATGGTATGATGCCTTGGCTTTGGATTAAGCTTGCTATTCCACAATTTAGGCTTCGAAAGGTTGGTAATTCTTTCTTGGGGAAAGGTATATATTTTTTTAATAAACTACTACCTTTTTAAAAGAGGCATTGACAATAGTGACTGAGTTTGTTGCGCAGCTTCTTCTCAGCACTAGCCCACAATTGTCCCGAAGCTGTGGTAGGGTTTATATTGGGACGTGTAAAAGTGCCCTCACTGGGCCTATTTACATAAATAAATGACTTTTATGACTTTTTTATGATTGTTGATAGTAAATAACTCGCTCTAAAGACGGAATAGAGCTTACGGTTTGTTTCACCGTCGACAGATAAGCATTAACCAACAAATAGTTAGTCTATAATAACATAGATCGTCATTTCGTATGAAGTATCAGGCAGATAACATGAACAAGTACTTATACATAGACATTGGGATAGCAGGCCCTTAGGCCAGTTAAATCCATTCAAGTATTAAGAAGTTCAAGTTTTTTTTTTAAATTGGTGTCAATTTTATTGTAGGTAACAAAGAAATATTCATATTTATTTATAATTTTATAATTATGACGATAAAAATTATATAAAAATGTGCTCTTATTTAACAAATTTAAAAATAATGTGACTTTAAATTATATATGAAAAGACTGAATGATACGTAACGAAATACCAAATCTGATTTAAAGATTATAATTATATGAAACGTGGAAATCACCTGCTATGACAAACTGGTATAAAGCAGACATAATATATTTTAAATCTGAAGAGTTTGTTTGTTAAAACGCGCTAATCGCAAGAACTACGTCGATTTAAAAACAAAAGTTTTGGATAGTTACATAGCTAATTTATGGGGGAACGCTTAGCTATAAAACATCACGTTGCGACGGGAGTGGAGGGAACAACTCTAAAAGTGCAGACGCAGTCGCGGCTGACCATTAGTTATAAATATAACCATGTAAAAAGTTGTCAAAAATCTCAAATCTGCGTTGAACATCGGCAACCCCAATTTTCCGCTATGAATTTTTTTATCAATCACACCATCCGCATTGAACGAAATAAAAAATAAAATAAAATGAAAGCGGCGCCACGGAAGTTCGAGATGGTCGGATAAGACACGATTAGTGTTGTCCGAAACCCGATATGAGGGTATCGATAAAAGTGCACGGGACCTCGATAAAATCGACTTGATGATAGCAAAATTGTGCGTTTATTTTTTTACTTCGCAATAATAACACGAATGAAATATGTAGTAAAAGTATTTTAAGATTATTGAATGCTACATAGCAATCAATAAATCATTCGTGGTTGGTACGAGATAAAAGTTTTAACTATTTATAGCTAACCAACGCGGCAACGTTGCGCCTTCTTGCCTCAAGGAAACTGCTTTGTTTTAGAATAGGTATAGGTTAGATTAGAGTTAAAACCTTTAAGTTGATTTCATGCATGTCCTAATTCCAATTACCTAGTTAATACTACAAGAATAAACGCTTGTGAAATGTGGTGCTTGAAAAGAATGTTGTGAATGCTACGAAAGGCTAAGGGAACTAACAACTCGATTCTTTACTGGCTCAAAATCATAACCAGACTCTCCACTGTGTGCTATCATCGCGATCTCACATACTACTGACTCTAACAAAGAAATCACGGGGCTCCCAGCAGCTGCCGCTCCTAGATAAGCTGAAGATAGTGTTGCGTAGAAACACTTCGTAAGATCATCTACCAAGGCTTACCAGGACAGACACGACCTTCAGAAATAAAGATCCTATTAAGAACAAGTTAATTACTAGAAAAAGAAACTGTGACGATAAATTATATAATTATTGTTGAAGTTTTGAAGAAAATGGTTTATGGAAAGGAATGTGATAAAGGTTGGATAAAATATCAAATGTCGACCAAGCTCAAGAAAATTAAGTTAAATAAAAGATGTGTTCCACTGCTGGGCAAAGGCCTTCCCCAAACTACTCCAGTGGTCGCGTTACCAGTTTGGGCTGGCCAGTCTTCGCAGAAGTGGTCTAGATCATCTCGCTGGAGAAGTGGACGATATTTCGTCGACGTTGCATCGTGTAGTTTTGAAACTTTCCCAGCTATCGATATCAGTAACGCAGCTATCAGACATCACTACCCGACTTCAAAGAGATCCGCCCGATAATCCTAATGTTTGAGTGCTTCGATTTATAATCTGTGGATTCTTTACTGGTTTTTAATTTATAAAGCCATGTAATTGGGACGATAAAATTTTAAAGGCGGGAAAGAAACGTTCGGTTACATTCTTGCGGCCAATGTAAGGAACCTGTATGCGCTTTTAATATGGGCATTAAATGGTTAAATGGTCGAATCGGTGGGTGGTTGTGGAAAATTGGCCGTGAGAAGTGCAATAAAAAAAACGGCCAAGTGCGAGTCGGACTTGCGCACTGAGGGTTCCTTGCCAACTTTAACTGAATTAGGGAATCCACTTACTTCCACTTAGTAAAATACCACAATGTTTTGTTGACAGCAGACCTAACTTTGTTTTTCATAGTGTTTGTATGAAGAACAAAGTTATGTTTGCGGTTGTTGAAAATGTACTATATCTCAAAAACTTCTCGTTTGATCCCGTCCAAACCAATTTGTTAAGGACTATATTATATATATTTTCCAAAATTTACACTTGCTTAGTTTAGAGGTTAGATGGGGAGGGGGGAGGGGACGCCCATTTTTACACTTTGGAAGCGTCTAGCTATGAAAGGTTATACTTTAAAAGAAAATGGTTTTAAGAACCTCTATGTCATTTTAAGAGACCTATCCATAGACACTCCACACGCATAGGTTTGATTTAAAAAAAAATTTTTTGGTTTTAGTTTCATGTAGGGACCCCCCCTTACATATCATTGTTTTTTATTTTTCGTCAAGGAATCGTAAAGCGGATAAAGAAATTTAAACTAAATTACAACAGTGTGATGCTTATAGTTACAGAATAAAGTGGCTGTGACATACGGACAGACAGACAGACAGATAGACAGACTTGGCGAAACTATAAGGGTTCCGTTTTTTACCTTTCGGCTTCCGAGCCATAATAACCGCAAGATTTGTAGTAAACGAAATATCACCTCTTTATATGCCGGTCTAAGAAAAGTGTCTCCCGCTTTGTATTTAAACTAGAAGATTTGGTCAAAGATGGCTGTTAATATTCTTAGTTTTATTATCAAACAACTAACAATCAGTATGTTCTTATTAATATGTATAAATAGCAGGACTGTCAAGAGCTAGCTTTTAGAACTCATGGTTATAGCTAGGTATGAAATTAGATATCTGAATGTAGAGTCCATTCCCGAATTACTAGCTAGACATTGCTTTTACAATAACATTTAAATAGTCCAACAATATTTAACAAGCATGTTTAAACATGCTAAAATAAACCTACAAGTGTATACCTCGGCTTAAATTACATAAATGCCCTATAGTTTTTATTAATTTAGTATTCTTTAAATATCTACATATATATTGGACACTAATCACATACATTGCTCTGATCCCGAAGTAAGTAGCCAATGCACTTGTGTTATGGAAATTAGACACAACGGTGGCACCACAACACCCAGATCCGAGATAATATAGAAAATTTTGATTTCAATATTGACCCGACCGGGAATCAAACCCCGCCTTGAAACCCAGCGTGCTTAGGCACTACGAGACGGAGTAAAATTAAAAATATGTATGTTTATTAGTTCATTATATACCTTATTATTATTTATTTGTGTTATACTATTATGTTATTGCATTTTTTTTGTTATTGTTAATGTTCCGCCACTGATTAGACTCTACATTCCCTAGCGTTTACTGGTAGATGTCTTAAGGCATTAAGTCCGCTATATTGTACAACTTACGGTGCAATATATTTTTTCAAATACATCTAAATAATAATCACGCCATAATTAAAAATACGTGACATTGACAGATTTTTAATAATATTTTAATAAAAACATTTTTTTCGTTGTATGTTTTAATAATATAGGTGCATAATATTGTGTAATTTACATAGGAAGTGGCAATTATATTTTCTTCACCTTGTATTTTTAAAATGTAAAATAAACACACTCGTATCTTAACAACATAACAGCTGGTAGACAAATGAACATAATTTAATATTTAAATTCAATAATTTGTATAAAATAACAACTTTACAAGTAATATTGAATTCAAATAGTGATCGTTCGGAAAATCTTTTGATATATAAGTAGATACATGCAAATTACTTTGTAAATGCATTTGCTAAATGTATCTGAGTTGTTTAAGATAACGTAATATGTCGACCTATCCTCAACTATTGTAAATGATAAAATTTTAACCTTTTGTACATACAACAAAATATGCACAGTAGAGCCAACCCATTTTTTTTATATTAATTGTTAAAAAACACTATAATCTCTTATGCCAAACTACATAGCAGTTGGTCGGCATAAATTTACATTCATACACATACAAATAGTAGGTAGCTAGATAATTAACAAAAAAAAGAAATAGCAATAGAAATACATGAGAGCTGCATCTTAGACATAATTAGTAGCCGCAGTCCGATAAAGTAAAAATCCCTATATATTTATCAAACATGTATAACACACAAATAAAATAAAACAAATAGGTACACCAATTAATGTCATCAGTCCTTTAAAATGCACAAATTTTCTTTTACTAGGCATATTGTTTCCACAGACCCTAAGGTCGTTTTTACAAATTATGATCCTCTAATCATATTTCATCAGAATGTTAATATGTATACCAGACTACCATAAAGCATTGCTTGTCTGGTTACTTAATAGTACATTATGATACAAGTGTGCTAAGTTGACCATTATATACAAGGCGATATTGTGTGCGCACGAGCGAAAGCGAGTGCGCCATAAGAAAGCCGCGTATATAATGGTCACAGGCACACGCGTATCATACGACGTTTTTCAACACACTTGCGAGGAAAAAACAAGACTCTTCATTTACTAAGTTTTTAATTAAAACATTTAGTAAAAATACATTTCACTCGATTTTGATGGCAGGGCCTTTCGCACGCGTTTTTTGCCTCTACGTTCTTTACGTATGTCCGGCGGAGTAAATAATAGGTTTTCTTCATTTTCTTCACTTGAATTAGGCATTTTCATTAATATTAAACTTCTTAAATAATGCAAACTTCGTCACAGCCGACAATTATTATTTACGAAAAATGGCGCATTGTTTTTTTTTCTTGCCGCGATACCGATGCTCGCGCAAGGCTTAGGCGCGAACTAGATTGGCCAAAAGCCAAGATTAAAAATGTAATAATTCGTGTTTTAAACACAAATCACAGAAAATGTTAAACGAGTTTGAGCTATTTTTTAGTAATAAATCTGGATTTTCCATTTATTTAAATAAATATGTAGATACTGTTATTTTTCGCATAAATACTGTTTGTTGCTAAAATAAAAGTATTGTATAACCCGACTAAATTATATCGCTTCTTCTTCTTACTCACGACTTGGTACTAGGGTACAAACCTAAATTGGTCGGGTTAATAAACTAAAGGCACTAGTGCAATAATATAATGAAAAAGCACGCGTGTTTAATATCTATGATTATGAGCCAAAAATCGGTGGAATAAAGACGTCGTTATGAGCAAGTGTGTTGAAAAAAATATTTCTTATCATCATGCATTTTGCGGTAAACAACGAATTCGAACAGTTGTTTTTACAAACCGAATAAACTATTTGAAATGTTATATCGCCAGCATTTGGCTATTACACTTAGGCCTAGAGATAAGAAACATTTTGTTCGCGTCGGTATTGATAAAAACGAATAAAATAATATTCAATTGACCATGAAATTTATTGCATTAACCACAGAGTACTGAGTAACATTTAAGCATAAGTAATATCGAAATGATGATTTGATAGACATCTTGTAGATATTGTAAACATTGAAACTGACACACATTATGATAAACGCTAATTTATAGACGCTTTCAAAGACCATGATTTTCTATCTGAGATTCGCTTATCAAAGTAAATGTAAAATATCATCAACTTGTTGCAGAATTTTCCTGTTACAATCAAAAACTGACTGAAAAGCTCAAAAAGTCGGGGTTTAAATTATTCATTTGTTTATTATTATTCATTATTACTTACATATCAAAAACTATTGAACCGATTTTGATACAACTTACACTGTACCCTAAATTAAAGTATACCTGATTGAAAAGAAAAAAAACATCTCCCTATTAATTTTCGTTTTTGAGAAATCCTAGGACAAACATACAAATATACAAACAATAATATGTTATTTGCACTTACTAAATTTGACACACATGTTTTAAAGCCTTAATAGAACAACGTACTCAAATATTATCAAATCCAACGATCTTACATGCATACATATTGATTTGATTACCTCCTATTTTTGAAGTCAGTAATAAAATAGCACTTTATCCCCTAAACTACAACGCGAGCCCCACATTAGTATTATTTGCACAAAATTTCTGAACATACTGCCATAGATAAGAACATAGCACCCGCGTACTGCGCATACTACCGTTTTGTACTGGCAACCCCGATATCAGGTATCTACCAAACATATGTCCACATTAACCTCCACATGTTTATGCCTTGTAAAAACTAACGAAGAATGCTTAGTATTATTAGTGGAAAGGTCAGGCGATAGCGCTAGGACATTTTTATGAGACCAAGTCCAATATCTGATATTTTGAGATACATTATTTAAGGGGTAAGTTAATTACTTACAAGAAAACAAATGATTTAGGCATACAGAGTAACCATCAGGTCATGAGATCTGTCATTCTTTATCATCTATTTTACTGGTTAGAACAAAGAAAGAACTGTTGATATTTTGGATTTTCAATCGACTCCAAGAAACGGAGGTTCTCATTTAAGAGGTTTGTTTGTATGTTTGTTTGAGAGCGACTACCTCGCGTTTGGCTGAACCGATTTTGATTTGGTTTTCAGTAAAGTATTATTGACATCCAGGAGAAGGAAAGAAGCTACTTAAGTTCAATTACGTATATTATAACTTGGACAATAACTAAAAATGACGATTTTTTTTATTAAAAATATGTAAGTTTCTTTAGAAAGGCAGTTTGTTAAATCTATACGAATATTATAAAGCTGAAGAGTTTGTTTGTTTGTTTGTTTGTTTGTTTGTTTGTTTGTTTGAACGCGCTAATCTAAAAAAAATACTGGCCCGATTTGAAAAAATATTTTTACGTTGGATAGTCCATTTATCGAGGAAGGCTTTAGGCTACATAACATAAAGATACGACTCATAAGATCACAGCAGCAATGAAAAATGTTGCGAAAACGGGAGAAAGATATTCCTTTTGAGAGCTTCCGCTGCATACGCTGCGGAAACCGCTTAAGTTACACAAAAATCATGTATGACAGGATTGTTCAGCATTAGGAGTTCTATAATAAAGTCCGCGACAGCATATGTCTATCTTTTATGGTTGACTTACTACAACCTTTTTTATGTTAATAAATTTGTAAACAAAATAATGCATTATTTTTAGAGGTGTATTATACACACAGGTATTTATTCTTATCAAAATAAATACATTCATCATCACGAACATTTCATTTAGAACCAAGTTGCCCTTTATATCATTTGATTTCAATAAATATCTTAGGAGCTATCACAGTTTTAACATAACTCCGCACCAAAATAATGTTCGCAGCTTAACTACAACGTGCGCTTGCGCTAATCTATACTAATATTATAAAGCTGAAGAGTTTGTTTGTTTGTTTGTTTGTTTGTTTGTTTGTTTGTTTGTTTGTTTGTTTGTTTGAACGCGCTAATCTCAAAAACTACTGGCCCGATTTGAAATTTTTTTTTTGCGTTTGATAGTCCATTTATCGAGGAAGGCTTTAGGCTATATAACATAACGATACGACTCATAAGACCACAGCAGAAATGAAAAATGTTGCGAAAACGGGAGAAAGATATTCCTTTTGAGAGCTTCCGCTGCATACGCTGCGGAAACCGCTTAAGTTACACAAAAATCATGTATGACAGGATTGTTTAGCATTAAGAGTTCTATAATAAAGTCCGCGACAGCATATGTCTATCTTTTATGGTTGACTTACTACAACCTTTTTTATGTTAATAAATTTGTAAAAAAACAATGCATTATTTTTAGAGGTGTATTATACACACAGGTATTTATTCTTATCAAAATAAATACATTCATCATCACGAGCATTTTATTTAGAACCAAGTTGCCCTTTATATCATTTGATTTCAATAAATATTTTAGGAGCTTTCACAGTTTTAACATAACTCCGCACCAAAATAATGGTCGCAGCTTAAGTACAACGTGCGCTTGCGCTAATATATTATAAAGCTGAAGAGTTTGTTTGTTTGAACGCGCTTATCTCAGGAACTGCTGGACCGATTTGAAAAAATATTTTTGTGTTGGATAGCTTATTTATCGAGAAAGGCTTTAGGATATAAAACATGACGCTGCGACGGGAGGGGAGGGAGCAAACTCAAAACGCGCGGACGAAGTCGCGGGGGACCGCTAGTATATTATAAAGCTGAAGAGTTTGTTTGTTTGAACGCGTTTATCTCAGGAACTGCTGGACCGATTTGAAAAAATATTTCTGTGTTGGATACCTTATTTATCGAGAAAGGTTTTAGGATATAAAACATGACGCTGCGACGGGAGGGGAGGGAGCAAACTCAAAACGCGCGGACGAAGTCGCGGGGGACCGCTAGTTATATATATGACACATAGTATGCGGTGCTATATATCTCATTAATGCATCCTTTTCCTTTTTTAAATCACAATAAACTTTCTATTCAGTTGAGTCTAAATAAAATAAAACTCATGGAAATAAGATGCTACATTGAAGACTTACAAAAGTATCTGTGAAAAGTTTTTAAGTCATACAGATAACATCACTATTAAAGATTATGATAATCGGTATTCATTACAACTCCAGAATTTTGTCGGAAACAAATTGACACCTGTACTTTACATTTTACACGTTCTAGTCAAGAATCCTACACAATCCTCTATCAAAAAAAATATAAAAATAATCCGTTGTAAACTTTACGATACTGACATACGATAGACATGTAAAAATTGAAAAACGTTAAAGGAATAATCTTCATAATGACTTCCTGAGATAAACAGGCGGAGGCTGTAAAGGCATAAACCGACTACGTGTCCAAACAAAGAGGGTTATGTTTATACCCCGCCCGTGAATTTCTGTGATTCGGTGATGATAGAAAGCAACGCGTGCGTGTGATTGATCAATGATGCCGACACAAAAATACTTGATTAGGTAAAATCTTATGTCTGGAGTTTGATTGCCTATAAGTAATAATCCATAAGTAACTAGTACTTTGGACGGTGATATTTGGTTTTTATTCCGATAGAGCAACCGTGACCTTTTATTAAACAAACATATAGTCTATTTATTAATCTGTGGCAATTGAATTGAAATTGAATTACTTTTTATGCTATTGGCACCCGGTGCAATTTATATGATGTTTTTTTTTAACTATGTTTAGTTAAGACATGAGGTGCTCGTAGCGCAGTGGTAGCAGCGCTTTGGTAGTGAAACCAAGATGAAGCAACCTTAACAACAACGCGCGGTCGTGTTTGGATGGGTGACCATCCAAACACATTGACCATATAAGTGACGTATATCACTAGCATCAGCCGTTGGTTCGGGCTAATTAATATCGGTTGATATCAGTCGTTAAGCCTAGTCAGAGGCCTTATGGGCGGCTTGATAACATCTGACAGCAGGGTTAGTTGCTTGCCTTGCAAACACCCCTCCACCACTCCGCACTGAGCTCGCGTGGTGTAGTATGGCTCGAACAACCGCATAGTTGAGGGAAGGCCTACGCCCAACACTGGGACGTTTCAGGCTAACTTTACTTTTTTTAGTTAAGACATACAATAATAGATAATGTTTTATTGTTTCTCTCGATCGTCCAACCTCGAATGTGCAGTGTCACAACAAACACAATGTTTATGTAACATTTAACACTATGTAAAAACGATTGTACTGTGAAATAAATATTTAAAAAAATATACTTAAAATCAACGGTAAGACAACAAGACAATATCCAATTTCTTTTAGGAATTCGTGTTATAAAGGGAGAGTAGAAATGTTTGACGATTTTACCACATCATTATAGTCTAGTATATTACTTACTGATATGCTTTTATTTTTGGTAAATGTCTATGGTGGTGTGGTAAGAGACGTTTTTTTTAAGTGATTTTTTTAAAAGTCTTTTCTTTTATTTTCCACGTAGAAATTTAAAATAAGAGAACCGTTTTTACGGAATTCCATTACACCCCACACTAATAATCCCTCATTATCTAATTACTTTAAACTTGGGTGGTACATTTGCATATCTCTCTATCGGCAGTTCCGATATCGGCAGACTTTTTGCCGATTACTAGAAAATACGAGATTACAGGCATTAGACGAACGAATAGTTAACGCTTAACACGCAATCCGTAGATACGATTTACATTGTATTTACTGATGGGAGTAATTAATTACATTGATGTAAGTGTTGGTGGCGGGCTGAATTTTCTTAATCTTGGACAAGTGCCAGGCGCAGACGAAATTTTAGTTTCTTCCTGAAATTCTCTAGATGTTGAACTAGATATCTATACACGTGAAAATCCGTCACATAAACGTACTTGTGTGTATCTTTAACAAAAAAAAAAATTACGCTTGATAAGGATAATGAAATATAATACAAAGCGCTCCTCATCAACTTTCATAATGTACACAGAAAAAGAGTGGAACTCTCTGCCCACGTCTGTGATTCCAACAGTCTACAACCCTGTTATTTCCAAAAAAATAGTGAATAGGCTTATTTTGGGTTAGCTCATTTCATTATCGTCCTTGTCTATGCCTCATCTGGTCTAGTCTGGAGACAAGAGCAAACCCATATCATATAAAAATATATATAATTATTTTCCGCATGATCAAAATTTAATAACATTTTTTTCCAAAAAATACATCCGAGTGATGGAATACAATTACATAAACTTATTATTGACTTACAATTCCTTTCAAATGATAACACTCGTCATTATTTAAGAAGATATAAAGTTAAAGTATTTACCAAACAAACCATTCCAAAAGCGCTTTAAAACTATCATTTGCCCGCGAACATTTTAGTGTGTTTGCTCTACGGCTGGTCGTCGAGTTAGGCCGGAGGTGCGATCGCTACCGACGTGCACCCTCATAAAGTGGAGGTGGTCTGCCCTTTCGGATACGAAATGACCTAAAAAACTTATGAAGTCGTCTGATAAATGTTTTCGAGGACATGGTATTGAATATATTTTTATATAAGGATATTTATACGAGAAATTTATAGAATTGCAAAACGAATTGAATTTACTAGATGGAATATTGTTTAAAAGAAAGTGAGTTAATTGGTTTTCGACTTACTGTTTCTGCAGCCTTAAAGATTATTTTGATTGGAATTAGAATTTTAATAATGATATTATGACATCGTATTTGACTTTTGTATTAGAATAACAATAAACTTTAATGTTTGCATGCAATATATTTTTTTGTAAACTCTATTCTTAGCAAATAAATGTTTGATTTGATTTGATTTGGTCACCCTAGTTACAAGAATATCACTCCTGCTAACTGTACGGTAGTAGTGAAGTAGAGATTGCAATGAAAAATATATATAAAAAATACACAAAAATCATATGTAGAGTAATGTATAACATCTGACAACAGTAAAGGATGAAACAAGCTTGTTAACCTATTGGTAACTTGGATTTATTTTTATTTCTATCTGCGAAGCTTTTTAATTTTGTGCGGCTTGCACAGATTGCTAAACTTATGATGACAAGAAACTCACATAAAAAAGTGCCTTTGGTCTTGTCACGAAATCTGAATAATAAATTAATTTTATTCTTAATATTGAAAGAGGTTTTTTTTTGTGTCGATCCCATTGGAGCTCGCACAGAGGTGCGATCGCTACCGATTGCGGGCCTAATAAACCAGCGGTGGTCTGTGCCGACACTCTGGCGATGTGCCCCGATTTTGAACAAGTTTGGTAAAGGTTATATATGGGCTTGGTATACAAAAAAACTTTGCCATAATGCTGAGGGACTTTAGACTTTAAACTCTGCGAAACATTTTCAATAATAAAATAAATATATTAACAAGATAAAAAAAAAACAGTAAGGTTTTTGGCCAAGTGATATTTCAGGCCAAAAAAAAACTTGTTACCAAGTTATTAACCCAAAATGCATCACTGCAGTGTTAAAAAAACTTCACCGTATAACTCTCACTGAGCGAACGAATGCAAAATTGTGCTAAATGACGCTAACGCATTTCATGGTTAATCTCCAGATTTCTTAGCAGGCTGATTGTTTTGTTAACACACATTGGTAATAAATACCAACAAGACCAACAACTATGTTGCAACAAATATACTGCTTCAGATTTATCACATATTAATATAAGACCATCAGATGTGTGGTGGACATCTTTAAAACACATGTTGTGATTTATTTTTATTAATAATTGAATTAATATTCAGTCAATTTGCAACAGTTTCGTCAATTAGAGATAAGACTATGGGTAATTTTATTTATATACTTATTGTCTCATTAGAAATATAATAAAATGAACATTTATTTAAGGCATTTTGTCCGATAAATTCCACATAAAATTACGATTACGAGGAAAGATCTAAATAAAAATCTAAATTTGAAATCTTATTTTTAATTAATCTAAATTTTAAATTGGTTCATTGTACTCATAGTCTGTTTACATATATTTTTTATAAAATAAAGCAATTCCTTGTAATGACTGTTTTGGACGTAAATAAATAAAATAATAATACTATATTGTTACTTCAGAAAAAAAATGATATATCAGATGCCCTTTTTTAATTTATTTAAGTTTATGAGACTCCTAGAATTAGTCCTCCTAGTCTATTTCTACACTATCAGCCCATTATAATAAAATGAAAATAAATTAATCTAGAATAGTGCTGCTATCTACCGATGACATCTAGTCCGATAGGTTTTAGAAACAAAGTAATTATCTTTGTTTTTAAAACTTGTTCGCCACAAAAATAAACAATTCGTATTATTTTGTCTGCAACTGATAAAATCAAATGTCAATTAACTTACACTAAGATAATTTCGTTGTAGAAACAAGTTGTATATTATTATGTCAATTTGTTTTGTTTATCTTTCTTTTTTACAGTAGAGGAAATATAAAACTTACTACCTTTTTAATTAAGTATTTAGTTTCATTTATGATATAAGGTTACCTTTATAATCTCCTCAAGATATCACCTTCCGTAGATTAAAATAAGATTAATTAAAACCGAGCTTTGACTTTGTAATTTAACATTTAAATTAACATAAGCCAATTTAATATTTTCTATTTATACTCTGTTTCTCTTGGCTAGTCCAATAATGTAAACAATCTTTTCATAACTTTTAAGAGAATACCAGTGAAAAATAATAATAAACTATTTGACTTAAAAAGATCTCGTAAAAAAGGAATGTCACGATTGTTTACAATATTGGACTTGCTTAGAAATCGGACTATAGTTTAAACCCATCCATTTTGTTTAAACCCAATTGAATAGGTTAAAAAATGAAATGAATATATTCATGTCTATTATTTGTAATAAATAAAAAAGTATTCAAATATTATTAGTATCGAATCTGTAGATTTTTAGGTACAATGGATAAGATATGGTGTTTTTTATCATAAAACTAATAACATGGTATTTATGATTTTTCATTTTATATCAAAATACAATGTATGACAAAAAAATTGTTTAAAATTGTCAAAAACGACAACCTCTAATAAAACTAAGTGCGCCCATTGTTTAACCCATCACGACCCAAAAGAACAAATAAATCCCGGAGCTAACCCTCTAATGGTCGGTCTGGCTTGCATTAGCAAAAATAATGTCGGGTCGATTCCACCCCCGCACTTATAAATCAATCAGGCTCCCCTTTCGCTCGCTACTTTATATTTATTGGTTAGAGTTAGGTTAACAGATTACGATGGATTCGGTTGATTAGATTTTTGGAAGATATTTTGCAAGTTTTGTTTGTGAAGGGATACGAGTTGATAATAAAAAAAAAAGAGAATCAACAAACAGAAAAAAAAATGAAAAATAATGTAAAGTCATCTGCAACATAATAGTCCAAATTGGACAGAAAAGACTGTCTCATATTATATTTTTTATGTTTATTAAAACCATATAAATACCATATTACTTATAGGTTATTGACAAATTAAGACATCGCTTTACCCAACACAAATATAAGATGAAAATAGTCAGATAATAATTAAATAGTAACCATTGAGTTCCATGGCAATTGAAGGCGATAGTCAACTTTATCACTGCTCACTTTTACTATTATTAAATGATACAAAAATGACAAGCTACTCACTGGGCATCATCTCGACATGTGACGAGGTGTCCATAATGTTGTGATGATGCATCATATCGGGTGGGGACTGCACCAGCCCACCACCACCAGCGCTGGCCATCACCATTACTGACACCGTCTGTTCTACTAGGAAACACCTATGCCGAACGTCCCGAGGACGCTTTCTGACTATGCTACCCTATTTTTTTACTTTTTACGCCGACTTTTTTCTCGACGGCCAGTATCACAATTGGACTACAAGTGCTACCACTAAATAAAGTACACACTTTTTTTTTAGCACAAACGGAATACACCAAAAATTACGATTAAAATATTCCACTAACTTCGGTCCTCAGGCACTTCGACATGTTTTAACAAAAAAAAATAAAGTGTCAACGAGCACACACGTCGCTTCGCGGCAGAGGCCAAGCCCACACTGCCGTGCTATATCTATAATTCTATGGATTGACGCCAAGGCGCATGAGTAGACCGTCCTATCTTCCCATTGGTCGAATTCCAGAACGCCTTTTTGAAACCTTAGTCACCATTGGCCAACAGCTTCCCATTTTCACGCCCTAATCGACGGTACCCTCACAAAATGGCGCCCCCTATAGCCTTTTGATGCTTTTTTGAACATTTTCTTCGGTAAAAAATAATCCGGTTCGAATATAATGAGCATGATTTATGGTTTTGATCCGTGAGCTCCTTTTTTCTGGCTTTATTTTTTAATCTCGCCGTGTTAATCTTTCGTGTTTTAGGTTTGTTTTTGATTAATCGCGAGCTGTTTGTTTGATCGCTTGCTGTTGTATTATTCAGTATCGTAGATTGTGTTTGGAGCTGAGCTGTGTCCAAACACTCCTTTGTTTTCACGTTGGGAAAACTGTTACCGCTATTTTGGGATTAGCCTTATTCTCGTTATTTAATTAAGTAAATTTATTTAAGGGTATGTTAACAGTTGTTTATTTTAGTAAATCGTTAACGGTACAATTTACTACTATGAAATATATAAAAACCTTCATAAAGACTATTAACTCTCCACATTTAATAATGAAAAGGGCTAGTAAAGGAGCTTCACAGGTTAAATAAAATAACAGTTTGGTTGTAATTTGATCGAAATATTGCATTACTTCTGTTTCGTAGCATTTAAAGATAAAAGGTGAAGTATAGGTATAACTAAACACATATAAGGATTTTTATTACATAATAATAGTTGAATACACGAAAAAATATCTACCTATTTTATTTTATTTTTTCATGTGGCTATTTAAACAGACTTCGAATTTTGTTAGGAATAAGAACATGTAAGAACAATAAGTAGAAATTAACAAAAAGATAAAAAAGTACACTTCACATATTTTTAACTTATCTAACAAGCTATTCTTAATCACCAATTAGCAGGCGAAATAAATATCACTTATTCCCGTCAACAATCATCAATTCTTTCATCATCACCTTTTCAACGTGTGAGGCGATTGGCAAAAAATAACATTGGCGCCAAAAGCTACGTCATTACGGGCACAGATAAAACAGAGCGTAGATAAAGTTATCTCGGAGACAGATGTGCAGATTCGAATCACCATGGAGGTTTAAACTCAGCAAAAAAACTTCTAACACCCTCAAAATAAGGTTGACGTGGCGAGTGTTTTAAGTTTGTTTTTAAAAGAAGTATTTTAAGGAAGGAAGTTCTTAAGAGCTCTAGTAAAACGTGCTGTCCTGTACAGATGTTGGGGAAAAATGCGAATTGTCGTCGGATTTTTTACGACACTTCTTTTTCGACGCGACCTTTTTGCTCTCGATGACTATGTGGAGGGTTAGGAACTCCATCTATGTGTATTTTTTGTATACAACGAGCAGTGGTCTGAAATGGGAACCAAAAACTAAAATACTGTCCCTTTAGTGATCAGTAATAAATTCCAAATTGTTTTAATTTATTGTAATGAAAAATGAATTTATTTGTATTTTCTAACAAATAAACCGAAACAGCAATATTTTGACATTGTCTTTCACTACAGCGAGGTAGAGATTTTGATATACCTAGGTAGGTACAATAATGATGTATTATTACTTTGGATTACTAAATCTCTGAGTTAAAGCATTTATGAGCACTATGAATGACCCAGGTCAAGGTAACTAAATATACTCTCTAGAATAATTGATTTAAATATTTCGCACCTTCAGAATTAGAGAGACCTAATAAAAAAAAAGTTTTTAAGTCTGTGAAATGTGTATTTATTTAGAAATAATCAGCTATGGTATAGATATATCGAAATATTTTTTATTGTACTTCAAAGTTTACTTATTTACCCAAACTCTGAATATTAGTTTTGATTAAAATAAGTAACAATTAAAGTCTGAAAGTGGTTGTTTATAGCAATTATGACCCAAAGTCAAAATTTCGGATTGGGTCTATTTAATTCTGAAGGTGCGATTTGCTCCTATTACAGGTCAGGTATTTTTATTATGAATTTATAGGTGTATTGCATAAGGTTTTTGAAAATGTAAGCCTCAATATACCTACCCAAGTGCTATTTAAAGAATGGGGTTATTTGTACCGACAGTGGTTAAGCGATGCAAATCGCCCTAGATATTATTTGAATCGATCCATTTCATCAAACACTGTGATGCGAATAACCTATTCTGCCACAGCACTTGGATGGTTCGCCCCGCGGTCGTCTCGTGGTCTAAATCGTCCTTATACCCCTACGTAGGTAGGTATACGTACTACTTGAATTAACCCTTTCTTTAAAAGGTGGAAGAGATGCATTGAATTGACAACATTTAAAAAAAATGCACATTTTTATTTTTTTCTGAAAAAGCTTCAATTCTAACTTAAAAAAAAGGCACTCGTATTTTATCCTTTTAATTTCTTTTTAGTATTTTCTCTAATAATAATTGTTTAAAAACTCTCCATTCTAAAAGAGCGTAAGTACATGAGGTTGGATGTTACGAGGTCACGTCTTTGCTATATTCGGTTTAAAAAACTGACCTCAATTACCTCAGTGTCTGAAGACGAAAGTCTTCAATCAGTGTGTGTTACCAGTGATGACATACGGATCCGAAACGTGGTCTCTTACTATGGGCCTTATAATGAAGCTCAAAATTACACAACGAGCGATGGAGCGGGCTATGCTCGGTGTTTCTCTACGAGATCGAATCAGAAACGAAGAGATACGTAGAAGAACCAAGGTAACGGACATAGCCTTGAGAATCAGTAAGCTTAAGTGGCAGTGGGCAGGGCACATAGCGCGAAGAACTGATGGCCGTTGGGGCAGGAAAGTTCTAGATTGGAGACCCTTCGACCAAAGACGCAGCGTAGGACGTCCACCAACAAGATGGACAGACGACCTTAAAAAGATCGCAGGATCAAACTGGATGCAGACCGCTAGTGATCGGTCGCTGTGGAAAGCCGTGGGGGAGGCCTATGTTCAGCAGTGGACGTCCTTTGGCTGATTATGATGATGATGATGATGAACTATTAAGTATTTAATTTTACTTTATTATGTTTATCTGATTTAAGTTATGCAAACAGTAACCAAACGTAGCATCCTCTCTTATTTGATATAACTGTGATGTCTGAAAATTACTAAAATATTTTCCCATAACTACAAATACTCGTATCAATCACATTTCGAATGAGTAATTATGATGATTATTTCGTAGCTTAACTATGTGTTTACCATAGGTATCGTAATTTATTGATAATGTCCAATACAACACCGGAAACAACATCAACACTAAATGTCAAAATGACAGCTGACAGCATAGCTCAAAGTTCAAAAGCATTTTTTCTGCATGAAATGTCATTGCAAAAGCGTAACCTATGAAATGCCAACTTCCATGTTCTTTTCAGCCTTTTATCATTTAACTTTAAAAATAAAATGTGTGACGTGTTTAGAATTTTTATACCTTTACAAAGATGAAATGTTCTCAATAGCATACCCTCCACATAGCTAGCTGAAGGGATAATGAGTGGTTCACTCCAGAAGGGAAGGGCCTACCCACTAAAATAACCACCGTGCCATCTCGCTGCGAGTGTACAGGACCTGCCCGCTGGCGCCCTATCACTAACTCTTTGACTAGTGCTAGTGTGGAGTTGACAAGCACTCGTATATACCCCCCCACTAATCTCGTGAAAGCATTTGCAAGCCAAAATCCTAACTAACTATTTATCAACGAGACAGTATTACATAATGACGACCTCCGTGGTGCAGTGGCTAAGCACGCTGGGTTACAAGGCGTTGCCGCTCCGATGTCCCGGGTTCGATTCCCGTTCGAGTCAATAAAGAAGCTATAATTTTCTATATTTTCGATTTATTATTATACACATTTGTTTATATATTTTCTCGTGTCTGGGTGTTGTGATACCACCACCGTTGTGTCTGATTTCCATAACACAAGTGCATTGGCTACTTACTTTGGGATCAGGGCAATGTATGTTATTGGTGTCCAATATTTATTTAGAAATATGTCATACCAGATACACACCTAATTAAGATCAACGAAAAATATTTGATTCAAAGTCAATTCTTCCTATATTCTTCCACCTACCCTCACTCAAACAGAGGGCAGCGAACACCAGAAAAGGAATTGACCGCAATCAATAAGTGAGTGACGTCACGTCCGTCCGGACGTCCGGAACCCTCCGTTTCCGCCGGAAGTGACGGGAATTAATAAAGTAGCCGGTAGATCTTGCGTCATCGGTAACCTTTGTTATGGAGTGAGAATAGATCTTTGATTTTGGGTTGTTTTTCTCAAATCATGTTTCTTTAAAGCTAAACAATGTAACTGACAACAATTGTAACTAACATTTAAATCAGTATAAAATAAAAGTGCAGCAATTGATATGTGTTAGGCTCGGTCACACCTTCTTACTTAAAACTGACTGAATTATTATTTGTGTGAAGTTTGTATGGATAAAATTTCCTACTTTTAATATAGTCATTTTCATATGTTTTCTACTTACTATAGTTTATAAGTAGGTATATTTTGTCTTCTTTTTATCGACTTCGAAAAAAGGATGTAATCAATTCAATGAGTATGTATGTTATATTGTTGGAATAACATAATATTCTTGTTTGTTGATCTATAAAGGCTTCTAAAGACTTGTGCAAAATTTCTTAAATTTCATCGTACGTATGTAATGTATGTTTGTCGACGGATTTCTCGAAAAGAAGAAGTCGCAGCGAGGTGATTATTTTTTAGTTCGATTAGGTTTATTTTAACTTAGGTACAGTTCCAGTATCATCAAAGTCGATTCAGCAGTTTTTTGAGAAATGAGTAAATAACTAAATATCGTGAATTAAATAAAACATTTAAAAATGGAACCACCTTAAAAATCTGATTAAGAAACTTAAAATAACGCATTTGCCCTCTAATTAGGAGATACATTTGGAGTCAGTGCATGCAGATGTGAGCACCTAGACTGTTGGTGTTCATAAGCTTGACATCATACACCGACTTCAAATTAATTTGTTGCTCCTCCAAGTGGGCAAATGCGTTATTTTAAGCGTTTTAGTCAGTTTTTTGAAGGCTGTTTAATTATTTTTACTGACAAGAATGTAAAACCTGGCTTTCTAAAATAAATAGATTTAATTGAATTAGACATAAGAGCATTCTGTATAAGCCGAACGCTTAAAAATGCAGAAAATAAAATGCCCAAAAATTGGGCAAAATATCTGTAAGTTGTGTACTACTTATTTCATTTCCACCCTGTACATACACAAAACTGAACGTACCAAAATGTTAGCTCTACAAAGGTACCTCACCTAATTATACCAAAAGAGCTATCACTAAAAGCTCTAGTTACGGAACCTACCTTGTTAATTGCTGAAGCAGGCTCTAACGCTCTAACCAAATTAGAGAGATGTAAAGACGTCATGGTACCCCTTAATAGGGACAGACAACTGTTTTAGACCCTTTACACACTGCGACTTTAAGCATCGAGTCGCATGTTTTAAAACCGCGCTTCAGCATTGCGACTCACGCAATGAACAGATTTAATTTAGAATCGATGTGGTCGTAAGTTAGCACCGATGTAGTAGCCAATATGTACATAATTTGTCAATGTCCAAGCTGGACAACCTCATAGTGACTGCATCGATGCTAACGCGCGTTAGCATCGCGACTACATCGATGGTAAAAGTAGCGCAAGTGTGTAAAGGTTGACATTTTGCGACTGCATCGATGCATGTGTGCAAGGGTCTTAGCTTTTTAATTTTGGGAAAGGAACACACAAAGGAATACTTTTTAAAACATTTAGTGCGTTGTTAATTTTAGTCAGGTACAAGCTTATTTTTAGAAGTGTTCCACTAGCAGGTTTCCTTTGAAAAACGATAACATTTTCAAGGTGAACTCTACCCGATATACAAACACATATAATAGCCATAAATAAGTAACATCAGCAGTATGCGTAAGTAATTTTACGGCCTGTTTCACAATGTCCTATTCATTTCTGTTTACCTTAATCTGTTCAATTATTCATACGAAATTTCGTTTTATTTGTATTATTCGTTGGTTTGTGCTCATTAAGCAAACGTGAAACAAGCCTTTAATCTAGAAACTTCATAATAATATTATAATTTTCACGTTTAATTTGACAAGGAATTCTTAGTTACTAATGTAAATAACGCTGAACAATATTTAACAACAAGCTCCTAAAATGGACACACAACTCACCCAAATAACACGCCATACTAATCTCGTGACAATCAGACAAAAGTGTCGAGCCCAAAGCTTGGTAGCACAAAAGCACTCCGTGTTACAAAGCGCGCGACGAGGCGGCGATCATCGCTTTGACAGTATGGAGCTATTATGAAGGAGAGCTTTTGGCTATCGTTAGCTTTTTTGGAAACGGTAGCGGCTTATTTCATTAATTATTGTTTTAAAAGCCATAAATAAGCTATGCTCATGCGCAGTTCACACAAGCTAAGTAATATGGACAGGGCAAAAGTGCAATAGGAGTTTTTAACCAGTTTTAGTGTCTGTAGAAATAGTGACGACGTTTCGTGTATTGGTTCGAGCAAATGTTTGTGTGATGAGCACAAATATTTGCACAGGAGTCATGGATGTTTCATATGTATTTAAGTATTTATGGGAGACGCCCCCCGTCATATTCGTTGTCTGGTATTCTTAACACAAGGTAGAAAATTCCTTGATTCGAAACCACGGCAATTGGTGTGTTGTCTGGCGCGTATTTATTCATTTACTAGCGCTCCCCCACGACTTCGTCCGCGCGTTTTGAGTTTGCTTCCTTACTTCCCGTTTGACTACGTTTTAGTTAGAAAACATATGTATGGGAAACAGAAAAAAAAGTAAAAACCGACTTCAAAACCAAAATGCACTAAAAAGTCTTAAATAAACTCTTCACCATTGAAAGGAAAGGAATCCGTTTAAGGCAAACAATTTCTTTTTGGAGTCGGTGCTGTGATAGTTGATGCTTGATGGTCAAAGTGATGGCACCGACTCCAAAAAGAAATTGTTTGCCTTAAACGGATTCCTTTCCTTTCAATGGTGAAGAGTTTATTTAAGACTTTTTAGTGCATTTTGGTTTTGAAGTCGGTTTTTACTTTTTTTAAAGTTTATTTTATTTCTTCATTTTTAGTGATTACATAAGAGGGGGGGGGGGGAGTTGCACCTTATGATTCTATTTTTTCCGAAGCTACAAATTACCTATCATAAGTTTCGTCATTATAATTACTGAACTCCTAGGCGTTAAGGAGTTCCACTATCAGCTCAGCCCCACAAAATGTTGACTATCAGACGTAACAACACGTCAACATTAAGATTCTAGTAAAGAAACACTATACGTGCCTTTAAAATTTTAGGGTTTCCCTCGAATACACCAAGATCCCATCATCAGATCCCAAAATGAAAAAAATGGGACCAACTAGAAGGTATACCCTCTAAGTAGGTGAAAAAATTTTTCGATTCGGTCGACAAACGACTGAGATATGAGGTAACATACATACAAAAAAAAATAATGATAAAAAAAAAAACATACAGTCGAATTGATAACCTCCTCCTTTTTTGAAGTCGGTTAAAAAGGGCTGTTTCTATGTTTTTTCCGGCAATTTAATATATTTTTTCTCACCGTAAAACCTATCCTTGAACTTCAACGAACATTTAAAAAAAAATGGCCAATTTGGTCTAGGCGTTGTTGAGTTATGCGTTTACCAACATATTTTGTGATTCATTTTTACATTTTAGATTTAGTGACTGATATTACAGAATTTTAGATAGAAACTGGTCACTGGTTTATATATCGTATTTAACTCCAACCATCCTTGTCTATCAAAGAGCTCCAGAGCATCCTTGCCGCTCATTATAACTTTAATAATAGGCGATAGTAGATTGAAAGTGTATCAAAAGTAGAATCAGAATTTTTTTTTGCTAAAATACATGTCTATACCCATTGCTTTCTATAAACACGTGTAGCTAGGTTGGTTCATAATACACATGCGCAAAATCGTTCACTGAGTTCATGAGTGATATAGTTCAGTCGGACCCGAGAACTGTATCACTCGTCTAGTTCATTTAGCTCAGTAGATCTACTATCACAACATTACTCACTACATCACATTTATTCAGCTTAATTTTTAATGTATCGTGTACGGATCTATTCTTATGATTTAAAAAAAACACTCTAATGGATTTCGGCAGTCTAGAATTACGATTATAAAACAGCTGTCAGTTAAAATTGCAACTAGTAAATAAACAAACATTACTCTGAAAATCACCTCAAACATCATCATCATCATCAGATCTATCAAACAAAACTAAATCTTACTGCAAATACGTTAAAAAAAATGTATGCTTGCGCTATCTAAAACTTTAATTTGGCGCGAAACTCACGCAAGCCGAGCCGTGTAACTGTCTCGTTCTCGCTCAATAACTATATCCGTACGCTCTCTCTCTGTCACTGAGCTACTGAACTACTGAGCCGTATTGGACGATAGGGAGACGGGGACTAGATTGCTGAAGTACTACAATTGAAGCATCCATTCATGAACTACTCAACTATAGTTCATAGTACTTACATCTACTTATGATAATGAATCTTTAAAAACTTACACTAAATCATACAGCAAAATTCTAAAAAAATCCTTGCGAAACAAAAAAGAAAATACTACATAAAAAGACTTAAAATTCGTACAATAAGTATAAAGAAATGTGGAACATGATCAATGAAAAAATTAAACCAAATAATAAAAAACATAAACATGAAAATATCTGCTTAAAAATACAAAATCAAAATGAAACTTCACCCGGAAAAATTGCCAAAACATTTAATGATTACTATGTAGGTATTAGTTCAGGAATAATCACTAATCCTAACCAACAACGAGCAATATCATTGCCTAACTCAATGTATTTAGATGATGTTACGGAATCAGATGTAAAAAAAGCAATACTAAGCCTTAAATAACTCGTGTGGGTATGATGAAATTCCAGGTATCCTACTCGTACATTGTGTTGATGAGTTTGTGAAACCATTAACGTATTTAATTAACCAGTCCTATAACGAGGGCATTTGCCCTGATGCCTTGAAGTTGGCAATAATAAAGCCTATTTTTAAGAAAGGTGAAAAACAAAATGTCGCAAATTATCGCCCTATTGCCTTATTGCCGGTAATTTCAAAGATATTTGAGAAAATAATATGTCAAAGAATGAATAAATTTCTAGAAAAATATAATGTTCTAAATAAAAATCAACATGGCTTTAGAAAAAATCATTCTACTGCAACTGCAGTATTCGAATGTATTTATGAAATACTAAATGGATTAGACAAAAACCAATGTGTGGTAGCTCTTTTTATGGACATTTCCAAAGCATATAATTGCAATAAATTGTGTTTTGCATGATATTTTATTAAAAAAACTAGATTTTCTTGGCATACGAGGGAAGGCGAAAGATTGGCTCACTTCTTATCTTTTCAATAGGAAACAATTTGTACAAATTATGCATTTGTATACGGAAATTAAAGAACTTAAGCAAGTCAACTCCACTACTCAAACTATAACAGACTCAATACCTCAGGGCAGTGTATTGGGCTGCTTGTTATTTTTAGCTTACATAAATGATTTACCTTCAGTAGTTTCACATAAAATTATTCTGTTTGCGGATGATGCCACGCTTTTGATTTCTTGTGATCAAAATAATATAGACAATATACAGGGTATTATTAGTGAATGTCTACATAAAATAGTAACTGAACTAACAGAAATAGGTCTTACAATAAATTTTAGGAAAACTAAAATTATGCAATTTAGGCCCTATCAGAGAACGGAATTAGTTTTGTCCATATCACATCAAGGAGAGTTGATTGAGCAAGTAAATACGTTCCCACTACTTGGAATCACGTTAGACTCAACCCTTTCATGGAAGCCGCATGTAGAAGTCGTAGTAAGTAGGCTTAGTAGTTTTTCGTACGCGCTGCGCGAACTTCGAAGAAACACAAATGAGGAGTGTGCGCTTACTGCGTATCATAGCCATGCTGCTGCCTGGATACGTTACGGGATTATGTTTTGGGGCAACTCCACCAATGTGCATGCGGTATCTGTGTTACAAAAGAGATGTCTTAGAATAATTACGTTTACGGCGCCGAGACACACATGTAGAATGTTATTTGTAAAATTTGAAATACTCACAGTGACTTGCGTCTATATCTTCGAATTATGTCGTTTTATAAGAAAACACAGTAGATATTTTAAGCATTTTAATGACACGTCGAGCCGTTACGCTTTGCGGCGCGCAAATGATTTTATTTTGCCTCCGGCCAGACTGGAGTTATTCAAGGTCGGTCTCTACTATATGGCTATAAAGATACATAACCATTTGCCTAACTTTATTAAAGCCCTCCAAGGTATTAAATTTGATAAGGAATTAAAGAAGTTTTTAGTTAAAAAGGCATATTATAATATAAATGAATATTTCAATGATAAATTTCAATATATTTAGATATGACATTATATAATTTAAATTCTTACTAATCTGTGATTTAAATTGAAAATTGACATGATTTGATTGTATTTTTTTTTCTTTTAATTTGAATTTAACATGACCGCATTATTATTATTTAGATAGATAGAAATGACTTTATATTTGACATACTAACAATTTGACAAAATACTTATTGACATTACTATTTTAATGAAGAATTGTTTTAATTGTAATTTATTGGATTTAATAACTTGAATTCACAAATACCTCGTTGAGGTCATAATGTAACAAAATAACCATCTTTTGCCTATATGTTATATATTGTCTGCTGTAATGTTATATTATGAAGTGAATAAATGAATATGAATATGAATAAAGTAGAAAAGCTTTACACAATGCATTTTGGAAGAGCTTTTTTGGTATGGCCTGGTAAGGATCGTAATAACATACTTAGGTGACGCGTTGCCACCGACAAAGGTAATCTGTGACTTATTTTTTTTGGAAGCAATGCGGCGTGAGTAAACCTTTATAATTCTGCTGGGTTCCGTTAATCTTTTCTAATAGAACTTGGAAAACCATCATATAAAATCTTGAGCCTCTCTTTACAAAAGATTTCGATTGAGCAATATTGCTGATATAAAGAACTGCTTTTTAGAACTAGATAAGATGAAAACTGTAAGTTTTATTCTATAGCAAATACCGCTAAGGCATTATGACACGAGAGGTTATCGTCTTTTATTTTTAAACACAACACAGTTTACAGTTGAGGTGAAACAAATTTCATACATAAATGAGTTACATACTTAACTGTAAGCCAAAACACGTGCTTGAGAAATGTTCATAAGAATGAGTTACATCGTTTCGCATATTCATCTCTTACTTACTATATTTTATTACACACGAATTTGTGAGGATGGAAGCTTAGTACTTCTGCTTAATTACTATTGCTACGTAATTTAATATAACTTTTACATATGATTAGAGAGCTTATTCATTAAAACATAGCGCATAGGCAATATTTTGTGAAATATTAAAATTAGGTGAAGCCACGGGAAACTATTGGTATGGTTAATATATTTAAACAAGTATAACAATTTAGAGTACTAGCGGAACCAGCAAAAGTTAGGAAAAACACTATAATTGATCAGTTATCGAGCAAGATGAAAAATGATCAAATTACTAAAATGGCTATAAAAAATAGGGGTTGGTGATAAAAAAATAAAAATTTAGGGTTGTATGTATTTTTAATGCCACTAGCAGGTTTCCTTTAAAAAACGATAACATTTTCAAGGTAAACTCCATCCGATATACAAACAGATATAATAGCCTTAAATAAGTAACATCTGCAGAATGTGTAAGTAGTTTTACGGCGTGTTTCACAATGTCCTATTTATTTCTGGTTAGCTTAATCTGTTCAATTATTCATACGAAATTTCGTTTTATATTTGTATTATTCTATATTCATAAAGATTAAATAAGAAACCAAAAACTTGCGCACGGGCGGGACTTGAACCAGTAACCTTTTGGCAGACCGGGCCAAACGCTCTTACCAATTGAGCTACCGTGCTGTCAGTCCGACTCTGCGAAATTTGTGGTTTCTTATGAAAACGTCAATTGCGTGACGCTTAGTGCCATCTAGCCGTCTGTTTATGAAACAGATGGCCCAAGCAGTTATTCTTTACAGAATAAATTCAACTTTGAAATTGATGTCGATTCGCTATCTAATGCTTTAGAAGTGAAATAAGAAACCAAAAACTTGTTACCAAAAAATTGGTAAGAGCGTTTGGCCCGGTCTGCCAAAAGGTTGCTGGTTCAAGTCCCGCCGTGCGCAAGTTTTTGGTTTCTTATTTCATCTTTATGAAAATAAAATATGACACTATGAGGGTTAAAAACAGTAGATAGCTTATGCATTAAAACATAGCGCATAGGCAATATTTTGTGAAATATTAAAATCAGGTGAAGCCACGGGAAACTATTGGTATAGTTAATATATTTAAACAAATATAACAATTTAGAGTACTAGCGGAACCAGCAAAAGTTAGGAAAAACACTATAATTGATCAGTTATCGAGCGAGATGAAAAATGATCAAATTACTAAAATAGCTATAAAAAATAGGGGTTGGTGATAAAAAAGTAAAAATTTAGGGTTGTATGTATTTTTAATGCCACATTATAAAAATAAAAAATAAAAATTCGTTCAGAAATAAAAGTATTTTTTTTAAATGTGAACAACCCTTATCACTTAGGGGTATGAAAAATAGATAGTAGCCGATTCTCAGACCTACTGAATACGCATATAAAATTTGGTAAGAATCGGTAAAGCCGTTTCGGAGGAGTACGGGAACGAACATTGTGACACGAGAATTTTATATATAAGAATAAAACTACCACGAAGGCTCGCGCACACGCAAGTTTATAGACAGGGAGACTTCATAAGCTGTCAAACGAATGATTTACCGCTAACCAATTTATTGAGGTAAGCTAAACAGCTGATTTAATTAAACTAAATAAAGGGAATGTGAGGACTAACATCCCTCTTGATTAACGTCTGCACACCAATCTTTGAAGTTATCTCTATTTTATTATCCTCATCTCTCTTGTAAAGACCTTACAGTAGCAGCCCAATGGAACCCTAAAAAAAAGGTTCCTCAGAGGATTATACTAAACCTCTTTTGTCAAAACGTGTCGCGTTCAACAATACGGCCGGCGCCAAAGATGTCGCCATGAGATCGAGATAATTATCAATCGGAGATGATGAACAATGTAGAGTGAACGTAGGTATTGTCGATTTGAATATAAATAATTATTTGTACAAAAGAAATTACTCATACAACGTATCCTAATAGAGCTACGATTAAGTTACTATATCAGCAAAGAACTCAAAAAACGTCTGATTTAGCATCTCACACGTATGTATATCACATATTTACAAAAGATGAGATCGTTGTTAAAAAAAAGTTTTTTATCCTAACGTAACGTTAAGCCCAGCGCACACTGAAGGTATTTAACGCTCACCGCGTTGACGCGATTACGAAAATCCGCTCCTGTCACGTGACAAATCCGATGATGTGAGACCCTATTCCGAAAGACAATGTGCCCGTCTCTTTCACTCGCTTTGTAGAACTAGCATGAGTAACAAAGAGAGGTAGAGCTAAAAATATGGACTATTGTGACAAACTGACTGAGTTGGCCATTTTGGCGGCTTTTCACAAGAATATGTTTTTTCTAGTGTTTGGATTAGTAGTGATAATAGAGACAGCCTTTTCTATGGCCGGTTGTAAAGCGTCCGAACTCAGAGTGAGTGCTAAGTATCAATTACCAAGGAACGCATGGATGCATGATAATACCGAATATAAGATTAAAAACGAAAATGTTATAGTTAAGTACAATTTGCATTTCAGCATTCTATTATAGTTTTAAAATAAGAAGTCAAAGAAAAATAACATAATCCATACTAATATTACTAATATAATATTATAAATGCGAAAGTAACTCTGTCTGTCTATCTGTTCTCAATCCAATTTGCATGAAATTCGGTGTGGAGATATTTTAAAACCCGAGAAAGGACATAGACTACTTTTTACCGTGGGAAAATGACGCATTCCCATGGGAAAATTCAGGTGATCTGTGGTGATTTTACGCCTTAACTACTGAACATATTTAAATGAAAATTGGAAAGAAGATAGTTTGAGACTTAAGAAAGGACATGAGTTACTTTTGACTGCGGGAAAACAACGCATTCCATCACGCATACAAAACGTACAGCTTAGGTTTTTTTCATACTACTATCCAAAAAATCTACCTAATGCGGACGAAGACGCGGGTAAAAGTTAGTCAAACTATTAAGCTTTCCTCGACGAATAAACTATCCAGCACACATTTATTCAAATCGATCCAAAAGTTCCTGATATTAGCGTGTTCAAATAAACAAACTCATCAGCTTTATAATATTAGTATAGATTTTTTAGCGAAGGACGTCCACCGACAAGATGGACAGACGACCTTCTAAAGATCGCCGAATCAAACTGGATGCAGACCGCTAGTGATCGGTCGCTGTGGAAAGTCGTGGAGGAAACCTATGTTCAGCAGTGGACGTCCTTTGGCTGATAATGATGATGATGATGATAGATTTTACCTATTAATACTAGTAACAAACAAGAAAAAATTAAACTAAGACAGGCAACATAAAAAAATAATTATATTAATTAATTATGCTGAAATGAAATTAACTCATTCATACAGAGCATTCTTTACCTAAGCCACACCAACAAACTATTATCATCCCCATAAAACCTGTGACAAAGCGACCAAATGTCATCACGATCCGTCAAGCCACCGACGCGTATAATCCGGTTAGTGTAGACGCGTCTTTAGCGCGCATTAGACTAATCTTTGCACGCGGCTTTGCTTCTGTGTGGGGCGCAAGGTTGGCCAGTTTCAGCCGTTTTTGTTGTTCCCTTGTTAGGTCTTTTGACCAGTGTAAACAAATATTTTGTAAGGGAATAAAGATACTTAGGTAGGTAAATAAAAGACATTTGTGATTTGTGCAAAAAGTCTTTACAATAGATTCACAACGATTGAAGGGACATGTCTGTAGTATTTTTTACCAACTTCAAATAAAAGGTGGTATGTAGGTATGTGGTCGCAATGTATATGTATGTGATGTCCTTGGAATTTGATAATATTTCAGTATGATGATCTAGTGAGGCTTCTAAACACCTATGCTGAATTTCGTATGAGTATGTATGTTTGTATATTTGCATTTGTCCACGTACTTTTCGAAATCGAGAAGCCGATTATTTTTCAGAGAGATGATTCTTTTTTAGTTCAATCAGGTATATTTTAACTCAGGGTATAATGCCAGTTTCATAGTCATTTCAAAATGGGTTCAGTAGTTTTTGAGATTAGGTTTATAACAAAAAAACATGAAATAAAAAAAATACTTAAAAAAGTTTTTATTTTAATGAAGGTGGTTTAATCTTTCAAATTATATTTTTACATTAAATGAAACATTTCTAGCTTGAAGAATTTTGGGCTAGGTATATATATTAATATATATAGGGCATTTTTAGCTGAACTTAACTAACACATGAAGATAAACAATTGTTACTGTGTTCCTACTTTCATTTGTTGTTTTTTTCCACTGCATCCGTTGCCATCTTTCTAATGATGACCTAAAGATTTGACTGTCATTATCTGCTATAACTTTAAGCAATAAGTCCACCTTTGTACACTAAATCTGTGCAATAAAGTCTGTAAATAAATAAATAAATTGATTCCAACACAGGGTTTTTATGCTATTTTAAACCTTGTTCAGATGTGAGTTGCTGGGCTCTAACATCAAGCTTGGAACTAAAATCACGAGTAAATTTACTTTAATTAAATTTTATTTTCGATGTGACGTGTCTCCTTCAAATTGCGGGACATTACTGAAAAATAAGGTCACCAAGGAAACAAGGAAACTCTTAAAAATGTACTTAAAAAAAACTTCCGCGTGCATCCCATTGGAAGCTGTTACGCTCAGTGGCTAATACCCATTGTGTTCCCGCTAATGCTGCTCTTTCTGCGATGCTTCTTATAAGGGACACTTACAACTTTGTAGAGGGTCCATGAACTGTATTTTTAAGAGGGACACGAGTGGACTAAACAAGCAACTATGACATGTCAAAGGAATGCAAAGTCAAATTCGAAAATAATTTATTTAATTTAGGACACAAAATGCCACTTATGAACGTCAATAATTAGTGTAATATCAATCAATTACGATCCGTATGGGGCTAAACATGTCTCCTTATCTTTTGGGCCCTACAAGCGCTTCGAGACAAGACACAGACTATTTGGCAAGTGCGCTGAGAAGAAACGCCGGAACAAACTCAGCCACCACTAGCTGCCTCAAAAATGATACAAATCAAAATGAACAGGTAGGTACATCAGTTTGGTGCAGGCTGGACTGTCCATACATTGCTGCAAAAACATATTATTGATAAAAATAAAACCGCCAACAGAAACTGACTGAAAGCTTATAAAATAACGCATTTTCCCTCTTCTCCAAATGAATTTGTTTCTCCTAAGTAGGTGGAAAATGCGTTATTAAAAGCTTTTTAGTCCGTTTTTAGGCGGTTAATTTTTTTGAATATTTTTTTAGTTTTTTATATATTATAACTCAATAACTACTGAACTGAATGAACAACTGTACCCTAAGTTGGAATATACCAAATTGAACCAAAAAAAATCGTCTCGCTATCACATCTCGTTTTCAAGAAATACGTGGACAAACTTACAAACATACATACATTTACGAAATCTTGCATACGTGTTTCAAAGCCTTACTAGATCAACATACTGAAATGTTATAAAATTCTAACGATATCACATACATAGGTATCTACAAATTGAATTTATTAACATACATACACATGGAATTGATTACTTACCTCCTTTTTTGAAGTCGGAATAATATGATCTTCCTTCTTATAAATGAAAGTTTTTAAAGATGCACGTTTGTTATTTCTTCACGAAAAACCTATTTAATAGATTTTCATTAAACTTTACAATAATATGATTAATATGGCTTATACATTAGAATCGTACGCACGCTATGATTTACCATGATATTTTGTGAGATACATATGCGGGTGAAGCCGCGGGATACTGCGAGTTATATAAAACCAGTACAATTGTTGTGTTTCTCCGGCGTACCTATATTTTATCCATAATAATAGGAATAAATAATAAAAATACTTGATTGCACATCATGAACACAATAATTATACTGGATAGCATCATAAATATTCTGTAGTATTACAATATAGGCGGTCTTATTGCTTGAATCATTTTTTTTTTCAACAACCTACAGGTAAAGAAATGCCTGCAAAATTAAACAATATCTCAAGCAAGGTATTGAAAAGAGGCCGCTGAAATGAATTAATAATAATAAATGGGCTACCTAATATTTCTCAATATGTTGAGAACCTACCTACTTACCAGTGAAGATGAAATAAGAAACCAAAAATTTGCGCTCGGGCGGGACTTGAACCAGCAACCTCTTGGCTAACCGGGCCAAACGCTCTACTAATTGAGCTACCGTGCCGTCTGATTCATGCCGTGCCGTCAAATTTTTGGTATCTTATTTCATCTTTATGAATATAAAATATGACACTGTGAGTATTCAAAACATTCTAAACCACTACTTACCAGTATTGTGTGTCAACCATAGGTATCCCTTCGTCTCTTCATCTTAGCATGGTCACCGCACAGCCATCGCAAGAGCTCAGAGGGATAAAGGCCGTACGCACTCTTGCACAAGCCTTATTCATGAGCGGCCACCCATCACAGGGCGGAGCTGGGATGGCGATTACACTTTTGTAGTAAGTAGAGATAGAATCAGAAATGAGGAGATACGTATAAGAACTAAGGTAGCGGACATAGCCCTGAGAATCAGTAAGTTCAAGTGGTAATGGGCAGGACACATAGCGCGAAGAACTGATGGCCGTTGGGGCAGAAAGTTTTAGATTGGAGACCCTTCGACCATTGACGCAGCGTAGGACGTCCACCGACATGATAGACAGACGACCTTGTAAAGATCGCTGGATCAAACTGGATGCAGACCGCTTGTGATCGTCGGCGGTGGAAAGCCGTGGGGGGAGGCCTATGTTCAGCAGTGGACGTCCTGTGGCTGATAATGATGATGAGTAAGTAATTACTTCTACTGTGTTGACTCAAAATAACATTACTTGATTTAAAAGGATATAATAGAGCTACAATCTTCATTATAGCCAATGAAAGAAGGAAGAATGTTTTTGCCTTCATTTAGTAGATTTTTGACAGGATTCAGATTTTGTGAGATAAGGTTATAGGAAATATAAGAAGGTTTATAATATAAAGAATAGGTTTTCAAAATACCTTATCATATTTTTTGGTGCCTACTGGAAATCTTTCGGTAACAGGTAGAAAGGTTTCGAGATATAGATTATCGGATATAAAGGTCGTATCTGGACTCAATTTCTTTGTTGGAGACACAATAACAGGAAAAAATAAAACAAGTATTGTAGGTGACTTACTAGCTATGCTATAAAAGTAAAGTTAACCTGTAAGCAACGTCCCACCGCTGCGATGCTGGGTTAAGGCTTTACCTCAACTCGATTTAACTCTGTCTCTATCTAAATGATTGTATAGATGGATGGAAACACTTGCACGCCACACAGTAAATGATGCAGAACTACTTCAAGAACTCATGACGTTAGTCTGGAAGAGTCAAACTACAGTGGCGCCTCATAAAACCAAACACCAGTTGTACCCATACTTCAAAATGCCGACAAACGTTCAAAGTAACATAAAACTATTGACTGAACATTGAATCTCACGCACTTGAAACACACGACAAACAAGTTTCTTGTTCTTATAAGATATCAGCCATGTGCTCTCATATTTCTCATGGAACTCAATAGACAGACAGACAGTTTATTTAAACATGAAACATTTAAAATCACAGATCGAACTAAGCATTTCAAAGACACTAATTAGCATCTAAACTTATCGTAATTATTAGCAATGACCATGTTATAAATATCATGTATTTCAAGCTGTAATGTTCATCTTCAAAACCTTATAAACAGGATTCCTCATAAAATACAAATTCCGATGTCCACCCTGCATAGTATAAGCAGGCTTACAGTAAACAAATTCTTAGCAGTGGCTCAGCTTTGTACAGAAATGTGAATTTTAGAATTATTTCATAAGTTACCTTTAACAACAATAACTGCCTAATTGCTGGTGAAAAAAGCGTCAAAGGATATAATATTTTTATTCTCTTGTGATAAAAATACAACATAGCCCTGATAAAAAATATGCACCACTACATAAGACAGGATACATACCGAATCTAAATTGGTAGGTAAAACTAGTTCGACATTAAACTAGAAGCTAAAGATTTTTACTATGCAGATATTGATACAATTGGATTGTTGAAAAGCTACTAAATAAATAATCTAGAAGACTGTCTTTAACAGTACCTGCAATTTCATTTTTTTAAAAGATTATTATTTCATACTTGTGGTCCTCCGCGACTTTATCCGCGCGTTTTTCGATTTTTTCTCGCATTTTAAACCTTCCCTAGACCTCCACGAACATTTCAAGACTAAGATAAGCTAAATCCGTTCATTCGTTCTCGAGTTTTAGTGAAACTAACGAACAGCAATTCATTTTTATATATATAGATTGTAGAGCCGTTTATTTTCTAAATAAATAAAAATAAAATAAAATAACAATACCTACGTCTAAGCTACTTTGCCTTAGCCAAGCTTTTTGTTTGGTTGGTTGTAATATCATAAATATCCTTCCTTTTCTTATATCCTTTGGACATTCCCACACATCGCCATCTAGTCCCAAAGTAAGCTACTCAAAGCTTGTGTTATGGGTGCCAGACAACGGATAAAATACTTAAATACTTTTTGTTTGTAAATACATACATGATATACATAGAAAACACCGAGACCAATACTACCAATATTTTTATTTTTGTGAATATGACTAACTGGATACCACTGGACTATGGTCGCCGCATTAGATAAGGCGCGGTACACACTGATGGACGATAATGCGCTTGCTCGATAGCGCCGACCGTTTTGTAAACATGCCTTTATCGCTCAGGAGTGGTTTCACCTCGTCAATTTATAGGCAGTACTTTAAGCTTTTTAAATTACGTCACTTATGTGGTTAGAACCTTTTTGTTGTAGGTGGAAAGAAATGAGGACAATATCAATCAGTTGATGCACATTTGGAGCTGAAAAAATAAGAGGAATTAGTAAGTTATATAGACTCTGAAATCGTGACACACTTTATTTGTTGCAAAATTCGTAATTAATTCTTTAGTTAGCTGGTTTAGTTTATTTATTATCTTCATACATCTACCCTTACAGACTAATATCCAAAAACTAAGATAAAAATGTAAATGCAATAAAATAATAAATAAACGTATCATAAATTGCTACTAACTCACGATAACATAATATGTGTAGTGTTACTGTCTCAAATTCGGCACATGAACAAATGAACAAATTTAAGCAGTCAGCGGCCATGTCAATATTTTTAATAGGGTACAGGTGCTCCTATTTTATATGTTCTGTGGTAATATCTACTTAGAATGATATAAAATTGGATGCTGAAAAAACAGTACTTACTCGTACCTCAAAGCCATTCGACTTTTGAATGGCCTCCCAAAGACGGTACAAGCATCCACCTCCAAATTTTCTTTCAAGAAGGCCCTCCGGGCACTTTACAAGGAAGAGATATCGACTTGTGTCACTCACCTCTTTTTTTTGTCACATGTGTACCATTAGTATTATTATTCCATTATGTATAAGTGGTATGTATGTTTATTTTTTGTTTTAAATACTTATCATTGTTTTAAACGTCAAGCCTTTCTTTTTCCCCTTTATCATTTCCTTCGCACCGCCAGCATTTTCTCTGTATAGACCTATGGTTGATTGATAGAGAATGCTTTTAGCCTTAAATCCGCCATATAAGGTACATATGCTTTTTGTGCATGAGTGTTTTTTTTTAAATACTTACTAATTTTATCAAATTAAATAAAAATAAGCATTTTCCCTAACTTCATCGTAATATTAGCTACTATTCGTATGAAACCGCAAACAGGTTGATAAAAACAAACACCAGGAATTATATTGTCAACAGCAACAGGGCTTTTAGCTCTGTTTGTTTTCGATAAGTACTTACTAGTACTTACGTACACGATATGATATCTATATTAATGGGATCACTGCATTATGCCCCTTTTATTATCCCCCATATGTTGGGTTAACTAGCCGTAAAAACGTTTTGCAGCTTCATCGATGCAGACTTGGAGGTAAGACGGTCGTAAAACGAAGTTTAAAAAGAGTGTGACTATGTAAACTAATTATTACCCTTGAGGGTAAATATGAACATGTTACTGGAAATGTATGATATCCGTCATTGTACACAATTCCTACAAATTGTATATAACTCCTTAAATGTTTACTAGGAATATAATACATTTCGATTTCTTTGCATTTTAATTTATAGTAGACTAGCGGTCCCCCGCGACTTCGTCCGCGCATTTTCAGTTTGCTCCCTCCCCTCCCGTCTCAGCGTGATGTTTTATACCCTAAAGCCTTTCTCGATAATATTTTTTCAAATCGGTCCAGCAGTTCCTGAGATAAGCGCATTCAAACAAACAAACTCTTCACCTTTATAATATTACTAGCGGTCCCCCGCGACTTCGTCCGCGCGTTTTGAGTTTGCTCCCTCCCCTCCCGTCGCAGCGTCATGTTTTATATCCTAAAGCCTTTCTCGATAAATAAGCTATCCAACACAGAAATATTTTTTCAAATCGGGCCAGTAGTTTTTGAGATTAACGCGTTCAAACAAACAAACAAACAAACTCTTCAGCTTTATAATATTAGTATAGATTAGCGCAAGCGCACGTCGTACTTAAGCTGCGAACATTATTTTGGTGCGGAGTTATGTTAAAACTGTGATAGCTCCTAAGATATTTATTGAATTTAAATGATATAAAGGGCAACTTTGTTCTAAATAAAATGCTCGTGATGATAAATGTATTTATTTTGATAAGAATAAATACCTGTGTGTATAATACACCTCTAAAATAATGCATTATTTTTTTACAAATTTATTAACATAAAAAAGGTTGTAGAAAGTCAACCATAAAAGATAGACATATGCTGTCGCGGACTTTATTATAGAACTCTTAATGTTGAACAATCCTGTCATACATGATTTTTGTGTAACTTTAGCGGTTTCCGCAGCGTACGCAGCGGAAGCTCTCAAAAGGAATATCTTTCTCCCGTTTTCGCAACATTTTTCATTGCTGCTGTGGTCTTATGAGTTGTATCTTTATGTTATATAGCCTAAAGCCTTCCTCGATAAATGGACTATCCAACGTAAAAATATTTTTTCAAATCGGGACAGTAGTTTCTGAGATAAGCGCGTTCAAACAAACAAACAAACAAACTCTTCAGCTTTATAATATTAGTATAGATAACGTGTAAGTTTCATTGAGAGCCTTAAAAATAATCGCTTTATTTTTCCTAAATTATCAAAAAGTATCAAGATTTAATAAGCCGTAGGATAGTTAGTTATCTACTTGATTTTCTTATTGAGAATCTGAATAAAAACTCTGAATCTTCGTTCAAAAAGTGTATTATTTATTTTATTTACACATAATGTTCGTTTTATACGTTTTTAAATATTATATTGGAATTCTATAAAATTCTCAGGAAATGTATATATTTTTTAGGATATGTGCATATTAAATAATCTTTGAATAGTATGTCCTTTAACACAGATACTGCCAATACCCGCTGCACCAGTGGTTACAAATATTCAGGCTGCTTGCTGATAATCCAATAACAGTATTTATTGATGGTATGATTAAGGAATATGTTTGTTTATCTTAGTAAAAAAGAGCAAACCAATTTCATATACAAGTAAACTATCAAAATGTACCTAAGATCTAAGGCTAAAGAAATTATCTCTGTGTATAAAGTTTATATCCCTGATTTAGGACACTAGACATACTAACGATATTTGCTATCAATCTTCCCTTTTATGAACCTGTGTAAGCTCATATTGTAAGTCAGTAAATATTTTCAACTTATGCTAATTCTGTCATGGAATAATCTATGCAAATTACTGACGAGAAAAAAGTATTATATCCGAAACCAGAACGTTTCACTAAATCTTCTTCAATACATTGTTTTAAACTTCCATAGTCACTAAAATTAGAATAAATCAAGACTCCGTGGTCATGGCGCTTGTAACGGTGCCGCAATATCAGAAACTAGCAAGTAGCAATCCCGTATCTAACTATTCTAAACTTCTTCAAGTTTTGTGCTCCCATAAAGCCCGAAATCAATCAAGCAAAAAGTTGCATCTACTTCCTACAGGCACTTAAACCCTTGTCCTACGAGTCAACTTTGAACCATATGTTCGTTCTTCTTCCCTTGAGAGCGCTGCGTTTTTCAGCCGACACATGGTTAAGTTGAACTGTTGTCACTTTCGGGGTTCCTTAAATGAAACCACGAAACCACTCAAATAATTCATTAGCATTTTAGTATCATTTTGATTTACTAGTGATTTATTTGTAAGGTTAGTAAAAAGGATAAATGAATGTTATTAATGAAGGATAATATAGGAAACTATGAGATTCTGTTAAGAAATGTATTCTCATTAGATTTGCATGCTCCTAGAAAAAGTTATTTCCTTTAAATTCAAAGAGAATGCATTTTACGTTTCTTAGTCAAAATAACATGCTGGCGAGTCAAAGTTTTAACGTAAATATTAACTTATCTCGTACCTAGTCGATCATATTTTGATTTATATGTATTAGCGAATAAGATGCATCATTAAATCTGAAGGCAAACGCCGCAGAACTCTTATTTCCACAAAACTTTGCCCCTACCTTTACTCCCATCACACGTCACCACACTACTTTATATAGAGAGTTGTAAACTTTTTGTCGGTCTGTCTGTCGCCGCCGTAAATCTTCGACACGCGACGAATCTAAAAAATTATAGTTTCAACGTTTGTAACCGGAAATTCTTTTCGCGACTCACGATATTGAATCTCGTTTTTGAGACCGGGTTCTGATTGGTATTAACCTTTTCGCAAATGAGCAAAAAAGTTCCGATAAGCCAAAAGTTTTTAAACCCGAAATTATTTAAAGTCAGAGTGAACAAGATTCTTCTGGATAAAAACACCATGGCTTGCCAGCCCATATTCTAAAATACTTAATAATAAAACTTTTGGCACTAACTAAACAAAACGTTAAAAAATAATTACATGTTACACTAGTCGATAAGAAAACTAAAGTACAAATGTCCGAAAAGGTCTGGTAATTAGAAAAATATGTATAAAAATGGGAGCCGTAAAACGTTTACACGGACAATGCTTCAGATATTAAAAACTTAATTACCGACGTACAGCATTAATTAAACTAGTTTGAAATATAAAAGGAGTAGTTAATCGTTTCGTAAAGATAAGAAGGTACATGAATTACATGGGTTATAAAAACTGATTAATGACTTTATACAGACAGTAATTAGAGAAGCGCAAATCTGAGAATAACCGTGGTTATTTTATTGGATATGTACACTCTAAATAATTGGATTTTAATTTAATTAAACTTACTTACTTATTCCTTTGGCACAGCGACCCAAAGTGTGTCTTGGCCTCCGACACAAGAGAACGCCATCTGATCCGGTCTTGCGCCGCCTCTTGCCAGTCTGCAACTTGTAGCTCCTGCAGATCTGATAGGACGGCATCCTTCCCGTGGTATCTGGGCCGGCCAACAGGGCGGCGGCCACGAGGTATTCCAAGATACACTGCTTTGGCGCTACACTCTCTCATTCTTTCAAGATGGCCCATCCAACGGAGTCTCTGGGCTTTGGCTTCTCCCAAGATGTTAGGTTCGGCAACCAGCTCCTCGATCTCTTGGTTTTTCCGGACCCTCCAGCTGCCATCTACTCTCTGAGTTAGTCTAATTTAATTATAGGTCATGAACAAGTTAACTGTGAGAAAGCGGAACCGTTACAAACATTCTAAAGGTTAATGAGGGCCACGTAATCATATAAATATACTCAAATATGATGGTGAAGTTACATGTTTGTGTATCAGTAAATTCTCAATATGTTCCTACAAGTACCTGCTCAGAGTACATGACAAACGTAATATGCTAAAAATCTAGTTTGAAAATAAAGTTCTTAGGCAAACTATTATGTCTCTATCTATATAACATTTTACATACCTTTTGTTAATTGTTGTTATACAATTTATAAAAAACCGGCTAAGTGCGAGTCGGACTCGCCCACTAAGGGTTCCGTGCCAACTTTAACTGAATGAGGGATCCACTCACTTCCACTAAGCTAAAACACCACAATATTCTGTTGATAGCAAATATAACTTTGTTTTTCATAGCGTTTGTATGAAAAACTAAGTTATGTTTGCGGTTGTTGAAAATGTGCTATATCTAAAAATCTACTATGAGGTTTGAATCAATTTTCGTTGAAAGTATTTATTAAGCTCTACATTACATATTTTTTACAAAATTTACACTCGCTTAGTTTAGAATTTAAAGGGGGAGGGGGGGACGCTCATTTTACCATTTTGGAAGCGTATATCTCACAAACGTTAGACTTTTACAGAAAATGGTATAAGGAACCTCTATTTCATTTTATAATACCTATCTATAGGCACACCACACGCATAGGTTTGACATTTGTTTTTGTTTTAGTTTCATGTATGGGAGAAAAATCATTATTTTTCATTTTTGTATAATAATCGTAAAGCGGTTAACCCTTAAAACGAAGTTTACTTAAAGTCAATATATTTACATAAGACGCTTATAAAACTTTACGAAAAATTACGCGACTCCAACAAAAAATAAACAACCTTTAAGGTAAGCTTTAAATCAATATTTAGTGCAATAAGTTCGATTCGCGACCATAACATTTACCTTAACCAATTTACCGTCTAATTTTAGCTCGTAACCAACTCTTAACCTCTTCATCGTCTCTTTTGTCCTTGCGATTAGAGCTGGCGTCGCTTATCAAACTAATAAATCCTGCGTCTTTACGCCCCGACCCGAGATTGGAACATTTTTCGAATGCTTTGTTTTATTGATCCTGATTTATATGGCGGGGAAAGGACCCACTGTCCGTCATTTGTTTTGACTTTGCTGTTTTGTGGTGATATTTTTGTTTTCTTGGTACATGTAAGTAAATAAACATCTGTGTAGCTTTTTAACCGACTTAAAAAAAGGAGACTCAGTGCGACCTGTATGTTTGTATTTATTATTTCGCGTTTAGCTTATCGATTTTGATGAGGTTTTCAGTAAAGTAACAAATTACTCTGAGGAGAAGGTTTTAGTAACTATTTTAACCGACTTCGACTCGACTTGGAATTTGACTCGTAAATGTGTATATATTTTTATATAAGTATTTGTCCGTAATTAATTCACGTTTGGCTGAACAGATTTTGATGTAGTTTTCAGAAAAGTATTTGGTGCATTAAGGGGCTACCCGGATTTTTAACGCGCACACTAGTGCCCCCTTTAGTAGAAAAATCATAACTCGTTAAATAAAAGACCAATCGAAAATCCGGTTGATGCGATTGTAGCTCTGGTTATGTGGTTTAGATACAATGTTTGAGTTCAATTTAACAGAGTTATCTGCAGTTACAGTAAGAAAAATTGCCAAAAGTGGCCATATTTAGCAGTTTTTCTAACTCTTACTACAGTAAACTACTTTAGAAACAATTTAAACGTACTTAATAAACTATAGAACCTGTACTACAATCGTGTCTACCAGATTTTTGATTGGTTTTGTATTTAAGGAGTAATAATTATTTTAATAGAGTGGCGCTAGTGTGCGCGTCAAAAATTCGGGTAGCCCCTTAAGCAGGAGGTTTTAGTAACTACATATTTTCGTTCAATGAGGTACATTGTAACTTAAGCAATAACTAAAAACGACGTTTCTTTTACAAAAAAAAAATACTGACTTCAAAAAACACTAAAAGTTCGAAGTCAGTGCACGATGACTAATCTGTCAGCTAATCTTACACAGATTTCATATGAGTTTGTTTCTCCTATTAGCGTTATTTTAGTCCTTTTGGTGTATTTTTTTAAGTCGGTTCAATTTCTGTAAAAAAATCGTCGTTTTTTATATGAATACCTAAAGATCTTAAAGTATCAAAAGGTATTATTACTGACTTATTTGCAGGTTGTTACAAGTATCCCAGAAAAGTCTGTAATCAGTTTTGAAAGTAAAATAAAATTGTAACATAAGTATGAACGAGTAAATTGTAGAGCAACCATGCTATAACATTTTAATTTATCATCATCATCATCATTATAAGCCAAAGGACGTCCACTGCTGAACATAGGCCTCCCCCACGGTTTTCCACAGCGACCGGTCACAAGCGGTCTGCATCCAGTTTGATCCTGCGATCTTAACAAGGTCGTCCGACCATCTTGTCGGTAGATGTCCCACGCTGCGCTTTTGGTCAAAGGTCTCCAATCTAGAACTTTTCTGCCCCAACCTATCATTTTAACCTAAATCATGCCATATTTTGTACACGTTTTTTAACCCTCAGCCCTCTATGCAAAATATAACCAAAGCATGACTAGCAATTTTTAACCAGATCACATCCATTTATATCAATAAAAATATGTTCGCTTTTTACCGATCACGGGCGCGTATCATATGACTTGCAATTACGTCATCATTAGTTTTCATTTCATGCGTTTTGATAACTATAGCAGGGTAAAAGCTTCGCCAAATGTAATGTCTTTTATTTGATAAAAAAGTAGACACCATTTTTGCACAAAAATAAACTCACATTTACTTTATTTTGCTATAGGATTTTTTTATTCTCTTCATTTTTTGTGACTGATATCAAAAAACCGGCCAAGTGCGGGTCGGACTCGCGCACTAAGTGGTTCCGTGCTTATTTTAACTGAATTAGGGAATCCACTTACTTCCATTTATCTTAACTACCACAATGTTTTGTTGACAGCAAATATAACTTTGTTTTTCATAGTGTTTGTTTGAAGAACAAAGTTATGTTTGCGGTTGTTGAAAATATGCTATATCTCAAAATCTATCGTTCGACCCCGTCCAAACCAATTTTCGTTGAAAGTATTTGTTAGGATCTACATTACATATTTTTTTCAAAATTTACACTCGCGTAGTTTACAAGTTAGAGGGGGGGGGGGGCGCCCATTTTACAACTTTGGAAGCGTCTATCTATCAAACGTAAGGCTTTAAAGAAAATGGTTTTAGGAACCTGTACCTTTAAGAACCTATGTTTGACTAAAAAAAATGTTTGACTAAAAAAACGAGGAATCTCTCCTTAAATATAATTATTTTTATTTTTTGTATAAGAATCGTATAGCGGTTAACAGGATTCATCTTTCTGCTGAATTTCAACAGTGTGATGCTTATAGTTACAGAATAAAGTGGCTGTGACATACGGACGGACAGACAGACAGACTTGACGAAACTATAAGGGTTCCGTTTTTTGCAATTCGGCTACGGAACCTTAAAAATCGCCACAAAATGTTTTGCACATCTCTCGTCAACTTTGACAGGCTCATTATTCATTTTGACATGTATAATATCAAAAGCACTTTTTAATACACACCCCCACTTAAAATAACTTATACAGTACGTTGTTAAATAATTAAATGGAAATGTTAAAAGTACATCGGCTTGAGGGTTAACAATCGGGCAATATTTCGCGAATTATAATATTATAATGTTGAGTATTTTATAATTAATATTCATGTGTATTGAATACATTTTCTTTCATGCGTCAGTCAAATGCCCCTTGTTTAGTTCAGTTGTGACGCGGGAATAAAGTACTGCGAATTCTATGTTTGATACTTGCACTATTTGAATGTAACAAAAAAACAATTTGATATAAAAATATATACAGGCTAAAAATTTAATCAGCAACCAATTTTTGCGTAAAGATTCCACTGATGATGAATATGAACATCTTTTACTATGGGCAATAGTGAACTCGAGAAAAAAAGTAGCTGTTCCATACAAAAGTTCATTTGGCGCGCGGTCAATATGTATGGAACAGCTTTTTTTTATTCTCTATTTCACTATTGCCTTCGTTGTAAAAATTTTTCGTATTCATCAGTGGAAATTTTACACAAAAATTGGTTGCTGATTAAATTTTCAGTCTGAATATATAACTTCCTGGCTTTGCAATGTTTGCATCAATTTTTATCGTAAAAAAAATTAACAAACTTTAATTATTATATTATAATTAAAGTTTGAAATTATGACTTACACATTCAGAAAAGTGGTTTTCATTACTTTCAACGAGTAGGTGTTTATCAGATTAAAATTTCAAGCTAGAATACTACATTCATCATCATCATTATCAGCCAAAGGACGTCCACTGCTGAACAAAGGCCCCCCAAGCACGGCTTTCCACAGCGATCGATCACTAGCGGTCTGCATCCAGTTTGATCCTGCGATCTTAACAAAGTCGTCTGTCCATCTTAGTGGTGGACGTCCTACGCCTACGGTCAAAGGGTCTCCAGTCTAGAACTTTCCTGGCCCAACGGCTATCAGTTCTTCGCGCCATATGCCCTGCCCTACATAAATACTACATTACCCACGAAATACATACTGCTGTAGTCCGTAAACAAGTATCAAACACTAAGGGTTGGCGTACACTCCCCATATGCGCTCGCCGTAGGGCGCGAGGCGGCTCATTGCGGCATTGTGCGTCGCACTTTGTTTAATTCATTATCGTTATTGCGAGTGATCGGGATGTGAGGTGGCATGGCGAAGTATTTTATTTATTGTATGATTAGGTTTGTAGAAAAACACATTGATAGCGATAGATATTGCATACTCCGCAAAATCTTATATATAAAATTCTCGATTCACAATGCTCGTTCCCGTACTCCTCCGAAACGGCTTTACCGATTCTTACCAAATTTCATATGCGTATTCAGTAATTCTGAGAATCGGCTACTATTTATTTTTCATTACCCTAAGTGATAAGGGTTGTTAGCCTTACACATTTTTTTAAATTTTTGGACATTTTTTTTTGTTTTTATTTTTTATAATGTGGCATTAAAAAATACATTCAACCCTAATATTTTTATTGCCATTTTAGTAATTTGATCATTTTTCATCCCGCTCGATAACTGATCAATTATTGTGTTTTTCTTAACTTTAAAAAAAAAATTACAAGGCTGGGCGAGACGGGGCCGGGGCGGGACGGTGCTAGGGGCGAAGCAAAGTTCGCTGGGTCCGCTAGTAAATTCATATTTTTTTTACAATTTAGTCAGTTTTATGTCTTACAGGCAACCTAAAGGTATATGGGATATGAAAGACATTGAATGGGACGCTAGCATTAGAGAATTGATAATAATATCATTTATTTTGTAGCACTTGCTGATCTCACTATATTGATGATCTTACTTATTATTGTTGCAAACGATGAAGTCATAGAGATCTTACTACCATTTGACGCACAAAATCACTTAGTTTTTTTTATCGTTATAAAATTCACAGCTCTTATTCCAAAAACTTAGCTTATCTTACGTTCTGAACTTACAGCCAATTATGAATATATACATATATACATATTGCAACAAATTATCAATGTTGACACGGTTTGACTTGACACAAACTACAAATGATATTTTATGACCTGCCAATAATACTCTAAAATTCATTTTTTTGTTAAGTCGAGATATGTGTTTTATTTATTTATTATTTATATATGAATTACATTTAAAGTTAAATACAACTTTTTCATCTAAAAGATTTTTAAAAACAAGAATTACAATTTATTTTTCACAATGAGAGGGTAGCTCAAGTACTCTTATTACACTTGTTTTGAACGCTGCCTTCGATAGGTGAAACACGTCCAGCGAGGAGAAAAGCTTATTATACGTATTAAGAGTTCGGGATACTACAGAGTTACGTGCACAGTTGGTCCGTGAAAGTGGTGTATGAAACAAGGATGAGGCCGTGTGTCTAGTGCAGGTGGCTGGAGCAAATAACTTCAAAATTGAATTTGATAACCTCAACGAGTCGACGTCCCCGTTAAAGATATCAAACAAGAAAGACATATCAATTAGCGCCCGTCTACGCTAAGGGTAGAAAGTCCATGTAAACTGTATGCAACATCATAATTTTCGAATGATCTGAATGAGCGGTGATTTAAATGTTTGACAAATAATGCTTTTTTTTCTAGATTTTGTTTTATTCTGTTTATTTTAGATATTACTGACCTTAAACGATTTAAAAGCGTCATCAAGCTCATCAGTTAGGTATGATCACAAAATTATATCATTAGTAGAGTCTTCGATAATGTAACAAATACAACTTAATTTCACCATCACCGCGACGCGTCTGCGCAATCAACTGAAATCACTCGTCCATTTGCCCAACCTGCAATCAGTGGTCGTCAAATCTGATAAGTCAGCGTATAATTGTTGACAGCGGTAATTCCCGTGTCCACAAAACACACAAATGCGTATTTTTAGGGTTCCGTAGTCAAAAATGAATGAAGTGTTTGAAAATATTGCCGCGGTGTTGAATAGGGTATTAATTATCGTTTATAGAACATGACACAGTACCTATACTCAGATATTGCCTATGTCAGAGTCCTTTTCATACGAACTAAATAATCTACCGAATTATATTCAACATTCATTAATAATTAATTAGCTTAAAATGATTGTTTCCTTGCTTAATTTTTGCCAAGATTATAAGTAAGATGTTGACTGAAAAAATAATATCTTCTGAAAAGTCTAAGAAGGTAACGAATCGGACAGGAGCAATATTTTATTTTATTTTTGATTGTAACAATTTTTTTTTAAATCTACGACTACAAAACTGCATTATACTAAAAATATGATAATGTGTGCGTAAGATTATTACCAACCATTAGATTTTTTTGGAAATAATACATTTATGTGTAATAAAACAAAAAAAAATGAAATCAATTTAAATATTAAAGAAGACACAAGAAATATACAAATTTAACAATGGATCCTTAATCTACATAATGTATTTGAATGTGAACTTGCTTTCTAAGTTAGGGTAAACCCTGTGTTTTAGGTTAAGCAAAGCTCTTCCCAATTAATAATATCTGAACCGTTTAAATAGCACACAAGGGAGGTGATTCTTATGTTAAGATCACATTGAACAACTAAATGACAAATCTGCAGAAATGAATCATCATCATCATCATTATCAGCCAAAGGACGCGTTCGTCGTCGGTCGTCAACTGCTGAACATAGGCGTCCCTCACAGCTTTCCACAGCGACCGATCACTAGCGGTCTGCATCCAGTTTGATCCAGCGATTTTTGTAAGGTCGTCTGTCTATCTTGAAATGAACATATCTTACAAATTTAAAGAGATCTTATAGGTTCTTTATTGAAGTTTAAGGTTTTTTGGTAATTTACACTTTCGTTCTAACAACGTCCAAAAATGATCTTCTTAATGAGGCACATAGTCTAACCACGTCCTAAGTTTTATTTTATTTCAGAGCACAACGGCTGGCGACGTCGAATCTCTGTGTAATCTTCAGGTAGCTGCGTCATTGCGCCGCATCGTGTCCAATTTTCAAAGTTCTAGCGCTACAATACATTATTTTTTTTGTTACTTGATCATTATTCACACACGCATATAGAAATACCCACACACACATGAACAACGTCGTCAAACGTCGTGTTCGGTTGTACTGCCAGTCAACGTCTACGGACGTTAGCGACATACAATAGGCAATATTTTGTTTGCTATACGGCGATACGAGTGTGGACGTCCTCAAACTTTGTATGCAGTTCTTATGCACCACGGCACAAAATATGACTATTGTGGTATGCGTGTATGAACGTGTTTAAAAGTTCTCGGTTTCGTCATAAGACTGAAGTTGTAACAATTTGCAACGGCAATGTTGCAATCATGCCTATTCAATTGGGTCAATTTTTACCCAAGTTCAGCTTTATTTAAAGCCTATTTTTGGTTCTACTGAACCATGACACTCACAGCGCAAGTCATTCTCGGCACTTCCTTAATTTCCGTATGACTCCTTACTTGTTTTGTTTCATTATCGTTATGGGAAAGTATCCCCTAGTATTCCGATATTCCCCATGTTTAGTTTTCACACCACACTTTTTGATTAAAAACGCAGGGTGTAGATAGGGTGCATCGTTTCCTTTCTATTGTGTTTTAATGTTTCTGATTTTTCCTGTTTTTTGTTCATTTTTTTATCTCCCAATCATGTTCTGTGATTGTGGGTGATGATGGCACGTGATTACATCAGTGTTTATTTTGTTATTAAATATACAAAAAAATGATGTTCTAATCAAAAGCGTGGGATATTAATAAGGTATACAAACACAAAAACAAATAGAACAACGCTTATCATTACGAAAAAGTAATTTAAGCGGTTAATCTTATTGGATGAAAAGCAGTAAGAGCTTTTAATAATCATTGACTTTCATATTAATTAAGAAAAAAAATACTGTAATGATAATTATAATTATGTAATTTATTTAAATCATCCAAGGATCATAAAATACAATTCGATGAAACGATAAATGTTAAAAATAAAATTAAAGTTTACAATTAATTTGACGACCTCCGTGGTGTATTGGCTAAGCTGGATTTAAAGCGTCACCGCTCCAATGTCTCGGCTTCGATTCCCGGTCGGGTCAATGTAGAAATTATAGTTTCCTAATATATTGTCTCGGGTCTGGGTGTTGTGATACCACCGTTGTGTCCGATTTCCAGAACACAAGTACATTGGCTACTTATTTTGTGATCAGAGCAATGTATATGTTGTCCAATATATTAATACTTGTAATATTATTTTCGCAATAGTACAATTACTCACAGTCAAAGCGCTCTGCGAATGCAGTTACGCTATTGCATGTGATTACTATGGAATTATTAACGATATTTGTAATATTTTTAAACTATATTTAAAAACGACAGCCTTTATTACAGTTCCACGGCAATCTAACGACTTATTCGGGACTCCCTAAGGACTACCGCAAGGCACGTGCCAATATTCTCGCCCTCGGGACTCGTCGCGAAGTGTTCTTTTTTGTCAACTTATAACGGATTTCGTTCGACCAGAGAAGTCAAGGGAATAATTTTTAACTAATAAATAATTCTGGGACCATGCAATTTGATAGCTGTATTTTATTGGGACTGTATCCGAATTGTGATAAGTGTAGAAGAACTGAGGTAACGGACATAGCCTTGAAAATCAGTAAGCTCAAGTGGTAATAGGCCAGGCACATGCGCGAAGACATGATGGCCGCTAGGGCAGAAAAGTTCCAGAGTGGAGACCCATTGATCGAAAACTCAAAGTTCGTTACTCTACAAAGGTCGAAGAGATTGTAGAGTTCCTACATCCGAATTAAGACCAAATACTCACTGAGGGTCGAACGGTTGGAATCTCGTCATAATACGAATTTCAATTCGTTTGTTGTGAGAGTTCCGACCGAACAGCTGTCGACCTTCATGAAAGCAGAATTTTGGCCGAAGGGTGTTTTGTATCGTCGGTTTCGCGGACGGTTACCGGACACCAAGATGCGCAACACTACGCCGGCAAAATAGTGTTTCATTTGTTTTGATTTTTAAATATTATTATATGTTTGTTAGTCTTAAAGGTATCTATTGTATGGACTTTTGTTGTCTACAGTAAATGATTAAATAAAAAAACGCACCGTAGGACGTCCTACGACAAGACAATACTATAATAATAATATTGGACACCAATCACATACATTGCTCAGATCCCAAAGTAAGTAGTTATGTTATGTAAATCAGAAACAACGGTGGAACTAGAACAACCAGACCCGAGACAATATAAGAAAGTTATGTTTTCTACATTGACCCGACCTGGAATCGAACCCGGGACCTCGGACCGGAAACTGGAGGCAGACCGCTCGTGGTCGGTCGCCGACCGCTTGTGAACCGTGCCTATATTCAGTAGTGGACGTCATTGGGACGAAAATGATGATGATGATAAAGAATGATTATATTAAGACATGGACTGTCGTTGTTTTTTACTTTTCTACACTAAGATTAAGGTTTAACTTTGGCTATAGGTAAAAAGCAGCGTCGATTCAACACTACACGAAAATAATTGGGTCGTTTATGGTTTAATATGATGGTAAAACTGTTTACAATGTCCCGAAACCGGCTTTGTGTCGATTTACAGATGAGTTACCAAGTTTGGAACTGATGACATTAGAGATTTTCCTTACCAAAATTAGGAATGTGCACAATATTTCAGGAAACTACGCACTTAGAATTCCAACCCCATATTAATTTCTTCTGTCAACGCGTGCCTTGAAAATTAGCGGCAATTGAACTAACGGAAACATTAACCGAACCGTGCCTAAATCGACGCTTATTGTAATTTCAACGTCCCCTTCTATTTCACAACCATCTCACACCCAACAGAGGACTCAAAGTTCCTATATACATACGAACCCATAAATGGTAACAAAACTAACTCTACAATTCGTAGAGATAGCATACACACTAAGCGATCAGACCGCATCCATCTTGTGAGCACAAAACATTGTAATGGCCGACGCGGGGCGACGCTAGCGCCACGTGCCGGCACGCGGCCAGAAATGGAACTATTGTTGCCGTTTCGACGATGGCCTAGGGTAGGAAACTTTATAATTGTAGCTAAGTTGAGATGGCTAATGGGATATAGTTATTAACTGTTTTAAATTAATCTATTCATGAAATTTGCACTCACAATATGTAACTAAAACAATTAAAATAAAAACAATTACTAGATAGATACCAATCTTAATAGCTTAATATCTCAAAACCTACTGGATTGAATAAATTAAACTAAAAACTGATCATTTCGCTATTATTTCTTGTTTTAAGAAAAATACGTGGACAAACAAAAATCCCCTAACGAAATTTTGCAAATAGATTATCGTCAAATATTATAAAATTCTAACAATATCTCATACATAGACATTGAATTGAATACCTCAATACCTCCTTTATTTGAAGTCGGTAAAAAGAAGCAGCAATGTCATTTGGAAAACCCTACGTATATTGTGTTGTCTAGATTTCCTGTCTCATATATATTTGACCAGTTTAAAAAGTTTTGGAAAAGCGATAAAACATATCAAACTCCCCCATTACATCTTACCGGAAGTGATTGCGTTAGAAATTTGAAGATATAACCGCCGTTTTATACTAACGCCGGATATTGACGCGTTTTAGCGGAAAATGGAGGAGAAAGCACGATTTATCTTTTTTAAATGTATTTGATAAAAATATTTCAGTGACAATGAAAATATTTTACTTTTTACTCCGTAAATACAGTAATTTTATCCTTCTAACATGATCATATAAGCCAAAGAGTAGAACTCTTTGCACGCAACAGTGTTCTCGGAGAAAAAAAACCGAATATTTTCAATGGCATAGTGATCAGGCTTCTTCTGGGTGAGCTCGCGCCATAGTCGACTCTATCTAAGCCCAAATAGGTCTAGGCTAGAGTAAAGAGCAAACCCATTTCGAATAAGTAAAGAAAAACAAGCGTCTGCTGTCTCCCGCGGCTTCGTCCGCGCGTTTTAAGTTTGCTTCCTCCTCTTTCGTCGCAGCATGGTGTTTCATAGCCTATAAATAAGCTATCTAACACAAACATATTTTTTCAAATCGGTCCAGTTGGTCCTGAGATTAGCGCGTTCAAACAAACAAACTCTTCAGCTTTATAAAATCAATATAGATTTTTGGTTTGTGACACATTCGAAAATATTTTGTAATGTGGGCTTCTCACGCCAAAGGCATGCTTTTCCTCTCATACCTTAAGGCTAGGCAGTAATTCACACAAATTCCAAGCGGTTGACTGGTAGAGATTGCGATATTGATAGAGATAGGTACGATTTCAAAAATCCTAACCGTAATATTTAGTAGTTGAAAAAAAAAATTGCGAGAAATTCGAAGAAAGAATTATGTTTAACTCAGAATCAAGTTGACTCACTATAATGACCTTATTTATAAGCAATTTTTACAAAATGTCATGTTCCTGACTCCGAGCTATTTCCGAGTAATTTCAAGACAGAAACCCCCACAAACAAATGACGACCCGACCCGGAGAATTCGAACCCAGGACCTCTTGGGTAGCAATCACATCATAACGCCAACTCCAACGCAACGCCAGTCATGAATTGATTGAATAACGTCACTAAACTATCACTGACCATTTAATTGCTACTAAGAAATCTTATACTCAATATAAACATATTTAACATATGATTTCCCTATATTTCCTACCCTTCACATATTTTTTCTCCCCAGTAAATAATACGACTTAACCCAAAACAAAACAATTAAACTAAAAAGTGTTTTCTTGTCCAACAGCAACAATTAACTAGTAACACTGACCGGGGAATCGAATGGGCGAACCGTGTTGGTCACGCGTCGCCGACTGAGACATCGGGGACAAGTGGCTTGACCGCTTCCGTGGGTAGAATTAGATTTCAGCCCCTTGGTAGGTTGAAGGAAAGATTTTGTTTTGTGAGTCAAGGAAAGTTTATTTGTTTAAACTTTATTGCACTGTAAAATGTTCAATTGGCGGACTTAATGCCTAACGGCATTTTCTACCAGTCACTAAGCGTCACGCAATTGACATTTTCATAAGAGACCACAAATTGCGCAGGGTCGGACTGACAGCACGGTAGCTCAATTGGTAAGAGCGTTTGGCCCGGTCAGCCAAAAGGTTGCTGGTTCAAGTCCCGCCCGTGCGCAAATTTTTGGTTACTTATTTCATCCTTATGAATATAAAATATGACACTGTGAGTGTTAAAAAGCTTAAGATACAATTTTATAAATATTAGGGATCCGCATTTATCACGATTACGAACTTCTCATATTACCTATGTAAGTGATTAAAAGCTAACTTCACGAAAATGATTCAAAAATTTTACAAAAATCACACCCTTATTTTTCTCTAACTGCCAAATGACCATACAGAAGCCGCGAGTGTAGCACTATCTTAAATCCAAACACAGGGGGACAAAATTGAACCAAACTGCAAACAGAATAAAATGTGTAAATTACTTAATATCTTCCCCAAAAATTAATGTAAATGCGCTAGAAAAACATCAAACCATTATACCGTAAGGGTGACCACACACTGCGCTAATCAGCTAATCCACGCGCAGTAAGCTGACGAGTGGCCACCCTAGCCAGGGATGGAGTGAAATCATATATATTTTTTAATAAAATGCTAAAGTTTTAACAGCATAATATAAGAACATAATGCTTAAGTAGTAAGTTATAATGCTTAAGTAGTAACTTAACAAATGTGTGAAAAGAGCCGTAAAGCACCGTTTCATTTGCTTAGCACGAAATATAGATGTGCCGCTACCAGCAACATTTCCGTGAAATTATGGAAGCAATATACTAGCTTAAGATGCCGGCAACATAAGTAATTTAAAGGAACAGTCTAATTTATAATATCTTTGATTGAAATGTGTCAATTTGTGGTAAATATTTTAATGCAAAGATTATAAATTTTAAAATGTTCCCTATAACTGCCAAATTTGCCAGCTTTTTAGCATAGCTATTCAACGCGGCAACGCAGCCAGCATCATAGCCTCCTTGCCGCAACGGAATGGTTTCGTTTATGAAAAGGTAGAATTTATGTTTATTTTTTATGTTGCATTTCTTAGTTTTATTTTTTTCTTGTTTGTTATTAATAAAGAAGTCAGATAGCTGCACGTCATAAAGGAAATTACTGATAAATACTTTTCATGAAAACAGTTTCTTTTGTGGTCTTATGAATTGATTGTAGTATACACCCTAACTCCGTCCCCATGTGCAATGTTTACTTACAAGCAATTTCGCTAATGCAGCGAGAAGCACACACATTTGTGTTGCACTGCGGTGGCCACAGTGCGCAGATACACAGTAAACTCAGTAGGAACTGTGATCTCTGGTTTGCGACAGATTTGCCTCAGCAAATTTATACACTTGTAAGTTTTTGGATTGGGTGTGTAGATTTGCTTCCCAGCAACTTCGATCACAAATTATAAAATATTATAATTTCAAAAGTATATCAATTACATTTTCAAATAATGTTATTTAAAATGTTGTGTAAAAAATGATTTAAAATTAAATAGGTACATTAGTTTAATAACAACAACAAAGCTTAAAATCATTTAATCATACATAAAATATGCTTGTACAAAATTCAAACAAATATTATAAAGCTAAAGAGTTTGTTTGTTTGTACGCGCTTATCTCAGGAACTGCAAGACCGATTCAAAAAAAATTTTATGTGTTGGATAGCTTATTAAACGAGAAATCTTAAGGCTATAGTACATCACGCTGCGACGAGAGGGGAGGGAGTAAGCTCGAAACGCGTGGAAGAAATTGCGGGAGACCGCTAGTTCCCCTTATAACATTAATGGCTTTTAATTAACTATTTCATAAGATTGTCTTCCTGGATCCTAAATCTCTTGTGATCCTTCTGACTCTAGCTGAACTGTGTCATTCATGCAACATTCATGAGGTTATGCACATAATCTATTCGCCCCTGCGGCATATTGGCTTATCTCTTTGATAATTTCATGGTTATTTATTGCGAATAGGTATTGATTTTTATAGGGCTTGAGGACTAAGTAAATGTTTGCTTTCGGTAATTTTCGAGTGGTTTCGATGGAAAAGTTCTTGTAGATAAATGTATGATTCGAAAAAATCAAACGACGAAACATGAAGATTTAGGTACAAAATATCTTCCAGAGATATCTTATATCCATCTGAGGCACTATTAATATTTATATCTGTAGTTGAGGCTGGAAATATGGGTCTTGTTGCTATCATTTTCTAGTATACCGTGCTTTGAGCTAAGCTCAATTATTAACAATGATAGAAAACTAAATTCAACTATTACATAACATCTTACGTAAGTGCAGGGAGCCAATTCTCGTTCAGTTCGTATACGGAAAAAGTTCACCAATCGAACTTTCGATTTCGAAGAATGACCAGTTTTTCCTTTATCAGTATCACGATATCTATGCATTAAGATTTCTTCCGGACGATAGTTTTTACATTTAATACTTGATTTTTTTGGTTAAGCGGTGAAACTTGTCATCGAATTACCACGCGGAAGAAGTTTGATTGGGGTGAGACTCGTGGCACTTGAACTCTATTTTTGAATCACTCGCGTCAACATACAGAGTGATTTTCGTTCGAAGATTAATTTACTGTCAACGAAAATCGGGCAAAATATTAGTACGTATACTTATAATATTGAGTTATCTTTTTTAAATCACTCCTCTGTAGATTGCAATTGTTTTGCATTGGAAAATCACTTTTAAACAAAAATCACATACCATATTGAAGCGAGTGATTCAAAAATAGGGCCCTGGTCCCCTGTATGTTCGCGATTTACTTATGTCTACCCATTTGAAAGACTTATACTTAATTATACTGGTTCATGATGTGCGATTAATGTATCTTTGGTTGTAAATTTTAGCAGCGTAAATGATGTACTTAACATTAACATCAGCCGTAGGACGTACACTGCTGAACAAGCTACCCAATAGCTTTCCACAGCAAGCTGTTACAAGCGGTCTCCACTCAGAGCCAACCTTGTGATCCTTGTAGACCTTGTGTGATTTTTACGAGTTCCATCCTGAAGGTAGACGTTTCCCGCTGCGTTTTTGTGGCAACTCATCGGCGACTTGATAAAAATGTAACAACAACTCATCAACTCCCATCGAATCGGTGACGGAGACGGGTCTCACGCCCAGACAATTAGTTAGTTACCGCACACGCGCCGGCGCCGATTCGCTACGCGGCGTTCAGTGTGACGCGGCCTTTACTTGTGGGAATACGTGGTGAAGGAGCGAGACGAATTGGTGACATATTGTTTAGGTTTTTTGCAGCAAATATAAATATTATTTAAAAAAATTCTAACCACAAACATTGCTAAAGTTTGATAAGAGATTGCGGTACCATAATTGTCTTTAAAACATTTCGGCATTGTTACAAGTGTTTATGCATGATCACGGGGTCACTGTTGATTACAATCAAACTTTTTACGGCTCATATTTTTTTTAAAGCACAAGCTTTATTGTGATTTTCCGCAACAAGAAAAGTTCTAGGAAGATTCTCCCAAATTATTTTTAATATACAATAAAGTTTGGTCATTTATTCAATCTGTCCATAGAGAAATCTCTCTTATAAATTTTTATTCTATTTACATTTTATTCTTATACATAAGTTCATTCTTGTATTTTTTTGAAATTTGATAATATAATTAAATAGAAAGACAATTACCTACCTACAAAAAATCGATTTACATATCTTTAAAAATGTATCATATATGCGTAACAAGAGCTAATTAGCATTTTCACATTATTATAATGGTATCACAACTACCAGAATTTTTATTTGTGAAAAATGAACTTTCACATTACGAGTAAATGTGTCTTCCCTAACTTTCCTGTTCTCTGACCCAAACAGGAAGCGAATCGGCAACTTTCCATCGCCTCCACAGGGCCCGAAATTAGCCCGTCTCACTGCACAAGGGTATAATTTACACGAAACTCCCTCAAAAGCTTTTAGTGCGGTGTGGTTGTGCCCTAAAACGCTGTCAAAATACAGCTCGCATCAAAAATGATGAGTTTACAGTTTGGGCCTGCACTTTTCACACTAAACTGAGAAATATTCAGTAGGCTAAGTATAAAGTATTTTGACAAACAATTATAACCTTGATCAAAAAGTCCTTTGTCTGCAAATAATTCGATATGATTTCGGGATGAATTCAAAAACAAAGATTTTCGTTACAAACAAACATCACTTAAAAACTTACCCAAAGAACTTCGTGAGCAGATCTAATACTGTTGGCAGAAGTTTTTATAAGTAACTACCTAATAACTTATAAAATCTTCTGCCAACAAAACACCACACCTTTATGTGGCTATTAAACCAAAATACATGCACCAATTAGTTATTAGGTAAACATAGTTTATAAGAGGCATTGTTTACTAACCCTATTTGGATCTTTTGTTGTCATTTAAATAAATAAATTACTAAGAAGACCAAGTACTTTCCATAAAGAAATAAAGAATCAAATAAAGGGCCAGTAGATATAGGAATTTGTTGCAAAGGCTCTGGAATAAGCTTGTACAATTGAAACAAACTTACTGTATCATAATTACACTGTGGCGTGAGTTGCAAGAAATGCTTTTAACTTTTTACCGGATAATATGAGTTAATAAACGTTTCTATCGTTGGCTAATTTCGTGAATAGCTGCCACTATTTTAGAGGCCTAAGATTTTTTTTGAGATGTTAGTAATTTCGTTAGATTTGGGCAATTTTGTGATGTCAAAATTTTAGTGTTTATCCGTCTTTGTCGGTATAGTTAGTTAAAAGATTTTGATCTCAGACGAAAATTTTCAATAATATTAGTGGTGGAAAGGATATTACTAACCAGTAGAGAGAGAAATGAAATCTTAACGTTGCCATAGTCTAATTTTGTTTGCAACAATCGATACAAGTTACACAACAAAGCAAAATTAAGATTCGTATCGAAGAGTTCTTACACCATTCGGCACCTTAAAATTCGATATTAAAATCCACAACCAAAGATAATGCGATACAGACTGAAAACAATAGATCACGTTCGAAAATAAAACATTCGAAATTCAAAGCAGAAGCCGCCATTGGCCGAAGCCACAATGGCTGCCACGCAACTGTCAGATTTGACAACCGATAAAAACTTTTTGGACCATTACAAACAGAAGTTAAAACTGGGAATACGCATTTTATTATATTAAAAATAACAATGAGGATTTAATGGAATCCCGAAACATAGATTCTTTATCCAGATAAATAACGATACAATCTTTTCGGCACGTCTTTGAGATACAAATTGAAACAATACATGTATTGATCTTAATCCGAATGTATAAATGTTGTAACAAATCAATAGAATTGGTATTTTTAATTTAGAAAAAGAAACCTTCAATTGAATAAAACGTTATGAACTGACCTAATTTTTAGGTAACAAACTAACGATGTGGCAGCGAGCTTCTCACATAGGTAAAATGTTTCTCAGTTCATTCATTCGTCAGTTTATTTACTTACCTTGATATTAATATTGTAAATTAATCCCTTTAATATGCTATGCTTTGGCTATACGTTCTGTGTCAAGATTAAAGGGTAAACTAGATATTATCACAGATTCAACATCACCTGTAAAGTGTAAAGTAAAAATAAAAAATCGGAAGATAATTTATTTTATACTTTATTTTACTGACAAAAATAAAGTACAAATGGCGGACTTAATACTTAAAGCATTCTCTACCAGTCAACCATTGGGTGAAGCAGAAACGACAATTTAATTTTAAGCTACTAATACTTACTTATACTTACATATTTAAAATAAACCTAAAGAAACATACATTGAATACATAAACTTATATGTAAGTAATTAATGATAATTCATGTAACTGCCTATGAATCAACCATTTTACGATATTGTCCTAGATATTATTTATAGAATAATTTCATGGTCATTATCAAGAACAACATATTTCGCAAACCAATGTCAAGGAACTCTCCAGTTTCTTTCGACTCACCTACCTCAATATTCCTAACCGAAGAGAGATCCACTAACTCATAACATAAATGCATGCACGAATTATTATTCCACCTAATGATCCGCGTCGAAATATTTACAAGCCATAAACAATAAATTGCGTTTTATTTCAGCGTGCGCACGAGTTGATACATCAGCCAATCGGAGCGTCGGACGCCTACTTCAAAGGAAGTAGGCGTGGCTCAAGTACGAAACCTTTTGAATTTTGATTATGATGATAAGTAGCATGAATTTGATAGTCATCCCCTTTTTTGTGGTGTCAAAATATTTTCGACTTGAATTTTACTCTCGATTTTAAAACTTGAAGTAAGTTAACATTGTAAGCTCTTAAGAATAAGGTTGAAAATGTTTTAGTAGCAACAAAATTTGTGATTCAAATGTCTTATTCTTCCATAAAATTAGTGGTTTAAACTCTATCATTTACTGCTTTTAGTTTTATGAGTAACAATTGGCCTCCTTAAGTGGTTTGGCTTATTATCTTAAAAGTAGCTGCTTTGGAAGGTCATTGGGTCTTTTTATAAATCGATCACTAGAGTCACGACGTCCATATTGCGTGTGTCATTATGTTAGGCAATTTATAAGACGATCTTTATGATTTAGTTGAGTGGTAGATATTTCTTTTATGATCGGACGAAAAGGTGCAATTCACCGTGTAGTTTTAGTTGAATTAAAGTGTGCAATATTGACCTACATTATAACCTAAAACAAATGAAAATCAAGCAAATAGTCCTACACTTATGTGCTTCAAATTCTTAAATCTTACCTTAGCTGGCTTTTATAGATAGATGCATCTCAGGAAAAATCGGGTGAAATTGACAAATTGTTTTTCTTCATAGCTGCCTGGTTGTTAGGTCATCGTGATAGCTTCATCAGACACCTTGATAGAACTCATAAATAGGTTAATTCTAATCAAAGCTTTGGGTAAAAGGCTTTCCCATTTCGACCTTCTTCTCTTTTTTTACTACAATGTAAAAAAAGAGAAGAAGGTCGAAATGGGAAAGCACACATTATATTAAAGCCACCTCATAATTTATCTTTGGGTTATATCATAGTCTGGTACCTAATCATACAATTCAATCCAAATTGTAATTTTAAACAGAAAGGTACATTCAAATATCTATCAATCAGTGTAAAGTTTTACAGTCGAGATTTGATCCAATTTTGACTGAACCATGGATTGTACTAGTCCATAGTTCAGTCTATATTGGATCAGATCAGTTTCACATAGAGGTTATACAGGATTTAATGATTTAAGTAAGTTATATTTGACTCCAATCACTTACATTGCTCTGATCCCAAAGTAAGAAGCTAATGCACTTGTGTTATGGAAATCAGACACAACGGTGGTACCACAACACCCAGACCTGAGAAAATGTAGAAAATTTTGATTTCTATATTGACCTAGCCTCGGAGCGGCGACGCCTTGATATCAGCGTCCTTAGCCACTACACCACGGAGGTCGTGTCGTTAATAACAAACTTATTCACATGCAATATAGGTTTTGGTTTCTCTGATTGGACTCCACCAGCAGAAGCTAACTACGTCATTCTAAAACATCAAAGTCCTAACCTCTTGTGTTGGAAGCGATTCACGGAGGTCGGACGAGCGATAATGTGGACGCAGACGCGGCGTGCGCCTGCGCCGATATCAGCATCGATAGCGCCACCGCTCAGGAATAGGAACACCACGATTTGTGATGACAGAAAGAATAATGGAAAATGCATACTCTGAAATAGAGCAGCTCAGAATAGTACATTATGATACAAGTGTGCTAAGTTGACCATTACATACAAGGCGATATTGTATGCGAGCGAAAGCGAGTGCGCCATAATAAAGCCGCGTATATTATGGGCACAGGCACACGTGTTTCATACGACGTTTTTCAACACACTTGCGAGCAAAAAACAAAACTCCAATTATTTACGAAAAATGGCGCGTTGTTTTTTTTCGTGCCGCGTTCCGCGATACCGATGCGCGCGCAAGGCTAAGGCGCGAACTAGATAGGCCAACAGCCAATATTGAAAATGTAATATTTCATGTTTAAAACATAAATTACAGAACATATTAAATTAATTTGAGTTATTTTTTAGTAATAAGGCTGGATTAACCATTTATTGAAATATATATTTAGATACTGAATTATCGCATAAATACTGTTTGTTGCTAAAATAAAAGTTATAACCCGATTAAATTATATTGCTTCTCCTTCTTCTTACTTACGACTTGGTACTAGGGTACAAATGGTTACTGGTCGGGTTATTAAACTAAAAGTGCATTATTATACTGAAAAAGCACGCGTGTTTAATATCTAGGATTATGAGTCAAAAATCAGTGGAATAAAAACGTCGTTATGAGCAAGTGTGTTGAAAAATATGTATTTGTGATTATACTTATTGGGACATTTTAACAATCATACCTGTGTTTTTAATATGTATTTACACTAAGGCTAGAAATGTATCAACCACTGCCACTTATGTGATATAGGATCAGTGGTCAACTTGATTTTGTAACACGAACTAGAGTAAGTAGTATGTTGGTGACTAAATCTGAATTAATTACCCAATCACGTCTAGAATTTAACATATTCTACTATACTAAGGGTTTTTTATTCATTATCGATAAACAAGCACTACCCAAAAAATAGTTCAAAGGTTTGGAATGTTTTAAACACTCGGAAGTGTTTTTATTTTTTTGTATATTTATAAGATGAAATAAAAAAAAACAGAAATTGCGCACTAGCAGTTTGAGTCCCACCCGTGCGTAATTATTGGTTTCCTTTTGCATCTTTTATGTAAATAATTCAAACACGAGGCGTAATTTCGTATGACGTATTAGAAGTATAATATAACGAGAACTTATAAGGGCATTAAACAGGCCGTTAAATTGCTAAAATTGCAATTAAACAAAGTGTCCTAATATATCTCTCCTCATACATGGTGTCCCTACCACCGCGCATTCCCACAAGATCAAAGCCGGCGCCTGCGCATCTGAGCTCCGCAAATAGAACGCTATTCCCGGCCTAAGTGGATCGACCAATTGGAGAGGAATTTATCTGCCGACTGAAGATGCCTATTTGATGTTCTGGTTCGAAAGATGTTCCTTGACACATTATCTTTCAACATTTCATATATAATAAGCAATAGTGTCTTACCTACAAGTGCGATGTGTACATTAGTTAAATACGGAAAACCTAGAAGGGAAATTAATCATGTTATCAGAAGCTGAAACAAAGGTAATACGGCTATCTGTAACTCTATCAGATCAATTTAATACACTTAGGTAACGGCTTACGGCATGTTTCACAATGTCCCAATATGATTTGATTAACGTGCTATCTACCAAATACTAGAAAATGTAGTTATTTTTTTATAATTCGTCGGGTATTGCTGACATTGTTAAACTCTTATGGGAACTGGTACCTGGACTGGAACCGGAAAACTGTAACTGTAACTGAAACTGGAACTTATAAATTAGACTCAGACTCAGACCTTTAACAAATCCTATTATTTTAATCAAAACAATAACATTCAAAATCCCTCTCAATAGTAACCAATACCCGGTCCTATACGAGTAGGCCCAAACTGGAGTGTTTGTTCCCGCCAAAGGCAATAACATTCAAATGGGTTCATATCCTGAGCGGAGCGGAGAGAGCGAAGTGAGCGAAGCGAGCTGAGCCGACACTTGAGCAAGCGGTTTTGCATTTAAACTCGGTGCTCGATGCCTATTGCTTGTATAATTGTATTTTGATACTGATATTGGTTTCATGGAGTTGGAGTCACTCTGATACAGAGTATCTTTCAAAGTTATTTTAACCAAAATAATTTTATGATAAGTAGTATATTTAAAACAATCAACCATGGCTTATATAAAGTTTACTTAATATAAATCTTTATTGATTTGGCGTGCATTATTGCAGCTTGAAATTTGGTATGATTTATTTAACATTGAATTGATTACCTCCTGTTTGGAAGAAAAAGCATGTCAGACAAGGAATCGCACCCTGTGTCTTACGGTATCCTATCAGGTAAAGCGTTCTTTTTATATTGCCTTGTCTTATTCTTATATAGACCATTAATCCCAACCTATGTAATTTCCTAAAGACGTTTCTTTCAACCAAATTGATAGAAACAATAAAATAATTTTATCTCAAGTTTTCCTTGCCACACTTTGGCCGTTCCAAAAAAACGTACAGCTTGTAATTTTTACATTAACACAAAGTGTAAATAACCAAATTACCTCAACAAGATTCACCGAGGCTGAAGCAGGCAAAAACATTTTTTTGAGCAGCGGAGTAAATTCGTAGGGCTGAGAGCCAAACGAAAACAAGGGAGAATCACTCTTAGGACAGAGAAATGTGTAGAGTAGATACTTCCTATGTTTTTAGTGCTCGTGAGGGACGAAGGAAAAATAACGCACTTAATGAAAGCATTAATAAAGAGGCATGTGATGAGAACAATAATTTGTACCAAGTCATGGATGTTTAATGTACGAGTATTTAAGTGTTTATGGGAGACGCCCCCGTCTTAATCGTTGTCTGGTATTCGTAACACAAAGAAGTAACTAAATTCCTTACTTCGAAACCACGACAAATGGTGTTGTCTGGCCCATATTTTTTGTGTAGAAGTGATGTTCAAATTCTCTTTGTGAGATTCAGGATCATACGGAGCTTTAAAAAAATCAGAAATAAATATTCTAAGGATAAATAATAATAAGCATTTTAGTTCACAAATAATATTTCTAACTATGTTAAAGTTATTATTATCGCCATGTTTTTACGCCTCTATGTGATCCAATCCATTTCAACATTGGCGTTCATTTTCCTAACAGGTGAGTAAACTCACTACTAAAGTGTATATTTTTACGTTCACATATGACAAACGGCAGAGTCGTAAATATGATTGCGATCATCCATTTTCCAGTCGCAATAAATATTACAATGTCGACTCCATGTTGTTTCTGTGCCACACCCTATTCCATTAAGAGGATTAAAAGCGAGGCGTTGCATCCACGGAACACCATGGACTATGGTGTACTTGTATATACTTATAGCTTTTTCTACAAAAATACGCGGGGTTAAAATAACCAGAAAAAAAGAGGCACAAAATCGACAGCTTTGCGTTTTAGCCATGTTACGAATTATATACTGGTAGACAGACGAATAAGTTAGTGCATCTGTATATAATTAAACAGTATAAACATATTTTCAATCTTAGAGAGTAAAAAGTCTAGTAGTGAAGTCCATTTATCTTTGCTAGTCCAATATTGTATATTGTAAGCAATCTTGACATTCCTTTTTAACAACATTAATTTATTTAAAATGAGTAAAACACAAACCTGAAAACCTACTTAAACAATTCATCGTTAAACACTGAGATACTTTAAATTAAATAGTTTTTTTTTCGCTTATATTAGTTTAAAAGTTATGAAGTTTTTTTTTTAATATTGGACTAGCAAAGATAAACGGACTGTAGGTCCAGATAGTACCTATTGACTCTGAACGGCTTATTTCCACAGTAAGTAACTATTTTTCATAAAACGGCATGTCTGTTTCAGAATCAACCCTCGTGAACTAGGTAGCCAATCTGACTACTCTCCTAAATAGTAGAATTTTCATGTCGTCATGTCATGAACTTCATCCCGTTCCTGGCTACCTAATCGTCATCAAATTTATAAAAACATGGACCTTAAACAAAAACCACTATACATCTGCGGTGGAATTGTGTAAAGCAATCGTATTCATTTGATAGTTCAAAACGTACGGTATGATCTGTCATATGGCAAAAAACAAAGCATTTGACAGATCATACCGTACGTTGTGAACTGTCAAATGAATACAATTGCTTTACACAATTCCACCTCAGATCTCAAACACACACCTTCAATTAGCGCTATCGCTGTTATGACGTCACATATAACTTTAGACTCTTCTCCTACCTCATAATCATACTCATAAAACACGAACCATAACACGCGAGACCGGCAATCAGCCGTAATGCAACCCTACCAGATGCTATGCGCACGCGCCATTGCCCACAACTGGCGTAATTAGCGATGATCGGGCCCCATCTGACTGCGACACGCGATGACCCTATGGGATGAGGCGGTGATATGTCCCAAAATCCTTAAATATATCCATAAAAATGCATCATAGTTCCCAACCATTATAGTACCAGATTGCCATGATATTTCACTTTACTTAGTGTCTATATTCTTGATGCCTTGGACTTAGCATGGAAATGATTGCTACTTCCTGACGTCCTCCGTGGTGTAGTGGCGTAGCACGCTGGGTTTCAAGGCGTCACCGCTCCGAGGACCCGGGTTCGATTCGGGGTTGGGTCAATATAGAAAAAAATAAAAAACTATTTTGTCTCGGGCCTGGGTGTTGTGGTACAAGCACCGTTGTGTCTAATTTCCATAACAAAAGTGCTACTTAGGTATTTTGGAATCAGAGCAATGTATGTGATCGGTGTCCAACATTTATTATGATTACTTTTTTAATTTGGTAATAAATATATTCTTATTCTTAATATATTATATTCATGTCATGAAATTATGTTTTTTTTTTCATTCATTGCCAATTATTTATTTCGAAGTGTCAATTACGACGCAAGTATTCTACTACGGAATTTCATATGGATTTCACTGTAAGAAAATAATGCGATTTTCTCATTGGCTCGCTATAAACTTTTTGCTCCATGCCTACCTTGGACTAAATGAAGTGACTAATAAACAAAAGTTTTTGGACTTTTTTTATGTGCTTACACTCTGATATTGCACGTTACTGTTCGCCGTTCTCATTGGTTCTGATAGAGGCGATGATTTAACTATAGTGCACCATTCACGGGCTCATGTTGAAATAATGGATTCCAAAGTAACACGAGAAGAACAAGATATCTAAGTAATCGTATAGAACGTTTGATATTTTTTATTACTTAACTTAATTAAGACGCAGCGTCAGACTTCATCCGACAAGATGGACAGACGACCTTGTAAAGGTCGCAGGATCAAATCGGATGCAGACCGCTAGTGATCGGTCGCTGTGGAAAGCCGTGGGGGAGGCCTACGTTCAGCAGTGGACGTCCTTTGACAGATAATGATGATGATGATGATGACTTTACTAACTTATTTTATTTTTCCAAGTAAAAAAGTATCTTTGCACCGGTGACTTAGGAATATATTTTTTATATTAGTTGACCATGAAATAATCCCGATTAAAAAGCCAATGCCACCCATCCTTCCGCGTCGGTGCGTGCGACGCGCCAACGCGCCGTAGGTCGGTCGGTCAAGCGTGACGTCATCGATGTAAACGCGCTCGTTGTGACGATTATTATAGAGGGGACTATTTTGGAAATAAATTAATAAAATCCTAACCGTGAATTCTGTTAATGAAAGAGCCAGGATAAACTAAACCCAGAAAAATGAATTCGTCTAAATAATTTTAAGTGTTCTACACTGATTGTATAAGATAGTTTTGTAAAATTAGCAGATGTTATATGCCGTCAGGGAAGTAACTTCGAAAGGAATTGAGATGGAGTTCTTATTTGAATTTTTAATTTTTACTGTAGAGGCAGACTAATCTTGTATAAGCACAGAACCAGCCATGCACGATGGAGCGAAGCACCACGAATAAGTAAAAAATGTAACTTGCCCTTTAATTTGTCATCTCAATTTCGCAAATGACACAAAACGTTCATCAACGTGCCATCTCCGGAGCTTCCCGTCCACTGCGCCTATTGTCACCAGTCCCACTCTTCGATTGCCTGCCGGGACAATCACAACAATTGACACTGGTGGGATAACCACGTTTTACTTTTTCCTAGGACATTTTAAGCTCAATAGCTCAATAAAAGAGCATGGCACAACGCCGACAGTACTTGCGTCAATGGGCGATTGATTTACTTTTATTTAATTTATTTTTATTATTACAGGAAAACCAAAAAAGATGATATGAGATTGTATGGTTAACTCATAAACCTCTTACAGGTTTTAACATATAGATTACTTGTATAGAATTTAGGACTGCAAAGGCTTTGTTTCACCATCGACAAATAAGCTTCATACACTTGTTTCTCAACGTCCTAACTTAATAAAAACGTATGGTTAGCGGTATCAGCTAAATACTTCATAAGAAATGACGTTTTATATTTTAATTATTCGTTGGTTAGTGCTCAGTCGTCGATGGTGAAGCAGGCTCAAAATATCATAGAGATTAATATAAAGTAGTAGGAAAAATTAAATATCATAAATAAATTAGTATAACGTAGAACAAATTGAATGAAATCAAGTTTTAGTTTACATTATATTTTTTAAAACTTCGCAACTCTAAAACTGCCATAGCTCAATAGTACAATTAAGTGCATATCATGTAAATTAAGGCATAACTATTTATTGACCAGCAGATCAATATAAAACTATCAGAATGTCCATCTTTGCAATTTTCGTCTTTTTATATCAATAATGAATAATTATTGAACAATAATAATCATACATTGCTCTTATCTCACACAAAGCGTCACCTCGCCGCGTTTCGCCACAATAGTTTTGCACATTGGTGTTGGGTATTAACAATTGCATCAGCTGTGCCGCATGCGTATTGAGGAAGGGCGGGCGGTGCATCCTGCATTTGCCTGGACTAATACCTACTCAACGCGGTTAAGGTTTGTTTGATTGGGTGCCTGCTCTGGCGTCGCTAAGCGGAAGTTTAGAGCAAAATAATTGTATTTAAATAATGTAACGCCGGATTCCATTATTTATCCAAATAGCCAATATAACTTATCTTGCTATCTTTCTTTTTGCGTCATGTGTCGTTTCTGCTTTCTTAATCTCAATGATACGAGTTTCTGCATTTCCGTACTTCAGATTTCACCGGCCAAGACTATCCCCTAACTTATAAATATTCATGGCCACCCCATATTCCCGATTGCTCTGATCGCAATGATTGCCGAACGGGATGAGTGTCACGCTCTGCTAACAGGGGATGCGATTGTTTTGGGTTCGATTCCCGGTCGAGACCTCGGCTGCTAATGTCGATGAGATGGTGCTTAATGAATGACTGGTGAAAAACATTGTTGATGATGAGTTTCTTTAGTAAATGTGTATAACTTATCAATATGAAGTATTTAAAATATATTAATTACATCGGTCCTTCGCGGCTTCGTCCGCGTTTTTTGAGATTGCTATCATAATGTTTGCATAATAACTACTAGATATATATCTTTGGGTTCCATTCATCGCATAAAATGTCTAAGGCCTGATTTTTCAACTTCAGAATAAAATACAATACGCCTAATTTGAAAAGGTCACCTATATGTCAGCGATCATTTTTGTAAATGTAATTTTAAAATCGGTCGTTTCATACTTATTCAGACCATTATTTGAAAAACCGGCATCTGTAGGTTTTTCAATAAAGAGCCTGAATAAGTATAAAACGACCAATTTCTTCAAATTTTAAAAAACGATTAAAATATTGAAGTTTTATAACATGTTTTGAAGATGATTTATTATATTGTGGAAAAAGAAGTCTTAAATAAAACCTATGAACACATCTAAACATAATATCTTACCTACGTAGATACCATCGTTAGAACTGTATTTACGAAAGAAGATGATTAAGTATCGCACTTTTTCCATAATTTGTCACTACGTCACTCAAAACGCTTCTTCAAAACATAACCAACTAGAGGTACAATTACCAAATTACCCCCCATTTCGATAATAGCGAATTATCATTACCACACTATTACGTATGTAGAGCATCATTAGTCATGTCTGTCTGTCTGTCAGTGCGATATTAATGGTCCCTCCATCAATATTCATTGGGGTTACCGTTTGATCTGAACACTAATTTGACATGCACCGATGTTATAAACATAATTCTTCTATTATTTCAAGGATCTTTTATTTTTCTTCATCTGTTAAAGATGATTTTTTTATAGTCCTAGAAAACCTTGATAATTGATTTATTTAACGAAACAAAGAAGGAATTGGTTTCAATTGTATCCGTCTTTATAAAGCTTTCATAATAATTTCAGCCAAATCCCTCTTCCTACATGAGGGTGCTTGTCAATTCTTCACGCTAAACTACTCAATGGATTTTGATAAAACTTTACAATAATATAGCTTTTACATTTGAATAGCACAAAGGCTTCACAATATTTTGTGAGATACTATATTTACGCAGGTAAAGCCGCTGGAAACTGCTAGTAGTCTATGAAAGTGGTACATTTTTTATTTTTCTTAAAAAAAGGAGGAGGTTGTCACTTCGATTGTATGTTGTTTTTTTTTTGTATAAATATATGTTACCTCATATCACAGTCATTTCTGAATCGGTTTGAAAAAATGATTCGCCTATCTAGAAGTTATACATGTACCTTCTAGTTGGTCCCATAGTTACCTAGTCAGGATCTGAAGATAGGATCTTGGTGCAATCGAGGGAAACACAAACATTATAAAGGCTTTGATAGTGTTTTCGTACTAGAATCGTCTGATAGTCAACATTGTGTAGAGCTGAGCTGATGGTGGAACTCTTTAAAAATTAGGAGTTTAGTAATAATATAACATAACACATATGATAGGTAAATTGAAGCTTCTAAAAATAGGTCAAAAGGTGCAACCCTATTCCCCTCCCTCCTCCTACAAATACTAAAAATAAACAAATACAAAGTTTTACAAAATAAAGTAAAAACGGACTTCAAAACCGAAATGCACTAAAATTCTTTAGTAAACTCTTGACTCTTCTGCACCAAAATGCACTAAAAGTCATAAATAAACTCTTGACTCTTTAATTGACAGGAATCCATCCAATCCATAGGCGAACAATTTCTTTCTAGAGTCGGTGCCATCACTTTGACCATATCAAGCATCATCTATGAGAGCACAGACTTCAAAAAGAAATTTGTCACCTAAATTGGATTCCTTTCCATTAAAGAGTCAAGAGTTTTTTTTTATGACTGTTAGTGCATTTTGGTTCTGAAGTTTTTTTTTAAATGAAAGTTATGAACCAAAATAATACAATACCATACATATTTGTGTATCAATGAGTTACCCCCTTTGTAAACAAACAAGTAATTCTTTGTACAGCGAGTAATTTGAACTCCATCATAAAGCTTATCCTTGCCTCCAGGGTTTGCTCGCGAATTAATTAAAATAACCCTTTCGTGCAATTAGCTGATTGCGAATGCCCTTTGGCCCATGTTTGTAACTTTAGACTCGGTGTGATATCAAAGTTATAGGAAAATAAGCCTATAAAGGCTTTGGAATAAACTAGCTAGCTACAGAACCATTCCTGCTTTGTTACTAAGTTGTAACGTCAACCTAAAAGTGGCGAAAAATTCATAATTAGATTTATTATCTCTTCAAAAAAGGTGGTAATCAATTCGACCTGTATGTATGTGAAATCGTCAGAATTGGGTAAAATCTTAAGTGTGTTGACCTATTAAGGCTTCCTGACACGTTCGCAGACTGACTGAGACGACTTTTGACGACAAAATTTTTGCCTCAAGATTTCTCGAAAACGAGAATTCATAGCGATATAAATATTTTAGTTCAATAAACTAGGGTTCAACCAAGGTGTTCAGATGAACATTGAACTCTTCGTCAGCGACCTACATGAAGTAACTGCAAGAAAGTGCAATGTTATGCATCTCGCGACGAGACACTAGTTAGGAATTATGAGTGTGTGTGTAAACAAAAACAGTATAAATAGATTGTAAATTTGTTAATAAAGGGCTTTTTGACTCTGACAGCATTGATTTATCATTGCTCCCTGGTAACGTATTTCCCCTCACTGTGGCCAAGACACCTTTAGCCATCAACCTTGATCAGTCTGGTGAGTCTGCTGGACTGGCAGTGAGAAATCCAACCCTTCACCTTGTTCCTCACCACCTTCCGTCTGCCACCTTAGGTCTCATGGTGCAGACTTCCTGTACTTATCTATATATTTATTTATTACACATTTATACTGTAGGTTAGGGCTTTAGGGACTCAGGGACGTAGGGACTCTTAGGCTTATAGGGTTTGAATAGGAAACTCTAACTCCATCTCTTACAGTATAATTTTCATGTGTAGTCAGCCGGTGCCTTTACAAGAGACCACACTTACATTCACTTACATAAATACACTTTACAACAACACTAGTCGGCGGCTGCACATTTTGGTCCTTCGAGTAAAAATAAATTAAATTTATAAGGTTTAAGAACCACGCGATCCTCTTACCCCCCTAGGAACTGACAAAGGACAGACAGACATTTTGGAAAGTTACGTGCTGGTGTACCCAACAAAGCATCAGTTCGTAGCAATCTGAAGTACTAAATACATGATGTTTCCTGTTAGAAAGCTGCTAGTTCGGTAGCGGTTCGGTCACTGGCCTCCCGGAAGAGGGTCTCACCAGCTGATTGAGAAGTCGCATAATACCGTATCTAGGGCGCAGGTACACTAAGTATTGACATTAGTAGAATTGATAGAAGTAGGATAGGGTATTAGGAGCTCAAGAAAGAGGAACACCATGGAGATTGAAGACATCAACGAGCTAGTCAAAGAGCAAGAACACATCTACAATGAAATTACAAGACTACTGGCGAATATGAAAAAAGATTCAGCCTTAAGACGTTCACAAAAATACATTGAAGACAGGAAAAGAAGCATTGATGACCTATTTACAAAAGCAAACACCAATCACTTGCAATTACAAAACCAAGAAATACTTTCTACACATAAATATCTTACGGTTAATTACTTTGAAAACTATATTAAGAAGAAGTATATCGAAACTGTTGACTTTCTAAAGAAAATTGAAGAACAACTGAAAATTAATGAAGATCTTTACGAACCAAAAGACGTACCACCAGAAAATCCAGCAGATGACAGCGTTATTATGCAAAGTCCAAAAATAATTGTACAAAATTTTCGAATATCACAACTATCCAAAAAATTATCTGTAGCAAAATCATCAATCACCGAAAATAAACCAACATGGCATCTTAAATCATTATTACAAACCATACAAAACCTATGGCAGGAAATTGAAAATAATCACATAGATATACTTATGGACGCAAAGACATTCGAACTAAGTTACTCCAAAAATAACGCATTCGACCAAATACAGAAGGATTACGAAATAACTACGGAAGTTATTCAAGAGAAATTATTTGAAAGTGAACAAACAAGAACTAATATGATTTCTAGGTCAACAGGGAAATTACCACAAATAAAGATACCAGTATTTTCGGGAGACTACAACACCTGGAGTACATTTCAAGATTTATTTACAAAAATAATTCACGAAGATCAATCAATATCATGTGCAGAAAAAATGCAGTATTTAAAATCTCACGTTCAAGGCGAAGCGGCTAAAATAATTCAATATTTACCTATCAGTGAGTCAAATTACAAAACAGCTTGGGAATTGCTTACAAAAAGGTTTAACGACCAGAGAATGATCGCAACAAAGTTTATTGACAAATTAATCGACTTACCTACTTTAAGGAAAGCTAATTCAGCACAATTACGAGACATGCATGACACAGTACGAGAATGTATAGAAGCGCTTAAGAACCAAGGTATTGAAACTACGTCATGGAGCCCTATTCTGATTAGACTAATAACTCGGAAATGGGACTCTGAGACTAACGTCAAGTATGAATATCAGTTAGAAGACAGAACTAAAATACAAGACTTTGAAAATTTGATGAAATTCTTAGAAAAACGATTTAAATGTCTCGAAACGTCACCAAGTACATCAACATTATATATACAAGATAAACAGAATTACTTCCAGAATAAGCCCGCGCCACAATGCTGGTACTGCCAAAGTGATGATCACCGTATACATGGATGCCCTGAATTTAAATCATTAGACGTAAATGAACGTCAACAGATTGTAAAAAACAAACAAAAATGCAACCGTTGCTTAAATCACAGTTCAACAAGACAATGTGTAAGCGTTAAATATGTAAACTGCGAGATATGTCAACAACCAGGTCACCATGCATTATTACATCGAAATTACAATCAATTAACAAAGTCAGATCAGTTAACAAATGAAAAAAAGGTTTATGCGACTACAAACAATAACACAAAACCAACTGAAAAAAAGATGTTTCAGTCGAATGTATCGGAAATAACTTCAACACAAAATGTACTGTTAGCGACAGCTTTAGTACAAACAATGACGAACGATGGTATGCCACAACTATTACGAGTATTGTGTGATCAAGGCTCAGAAGCATCATTTTGTACAGAAGAAGTGGCCCAACTTTTGGGATATCCACGAACAAAAATCCATGCTGAAATCAGAGGCATCGGAGACGACAATCCAAAGACTTCGAATTACACAATCGACATAAACATACGACCACGATTCTCTAACGATTATAGATTACCTGTAACGCTAATAATATTACCTAAACTTACAAGCTCACTTCCACGACAAGACTTACAACAACTTGAGGCGCATGGCTTACAAAACAAGTTAATTGCAGACCCGACATACTACCAAAAAGGACCTATAGACATCATATTAGGTGCCCACGAATACAGTAAAATACTACGACAAGGTTTTGAAAAGATACAAGATGGTATAATCGCCCAAAACACTGAATTGGGTTGGATTTTATCAGGAATTTGTGCGACTACCATAAAAAGTGAGATTAAATTACTCAGTTTGACTGTACGCACCGAAGAAGTGCAACAAATGACAAAGTTTTGGGAATTAGAAGAAATTCCTGCTAAAACCACATTATCAAAAGAGGACGAATACTGTGAAAAATATTACAAAGAAACAACGATACGAAACAAAGACGGAACCTATACTGTACGGCTTCCTTTTAAGGACCACGATTTAGAATATGGCACATCGCGCCACAAAGCTGCGGCACGACTTTTACAACTAGAACGACAATTTAAGAAAAATGAAAACCTACAAAAACAATACCATGACTTTATGAACGAATATTTAGAAATGGGTCACATGAGACGAGTAGACCAGGATAACTATTATAAAGGAAAATATTACATACCACACCAAGCGGTCATACGAGAAGATTCGCTGACTACAAAATTAAGAGCGGTTTTTGACGCAAGCAGTAAAACAAGCGAGAAAATCAGCCTTAACGACAATCTATATAAAGGCCCACGATTGCAACAAGACTTAGCTACTATACTTTTACGATGGCGTACACATAAAATAGCATTTATGGCGGATATTATGAAAATGTACCGATTCATAAAAATCCATGAAGACGACATGACATGCCAAAGAATATTATGGAGATTTCACCCCGATCAGCCAATAGAAGAGTATGAACTCACTACGGTCACATATGGGACCACTAGCGCACCGTACCTAGCCGTTAGAACATTACAACAATTAGCAAAAGACGAAAAACATGAATACCCAATGGCAAGTCAAACGACATTACAAGATTTTTTTGTTGACGACATTTTATCGGGAGAACAAGATGTAAATTCTGCAAAAAAATTGCAGACTCAACTAATAGCCATGTTGAATAAAGGAGGTTTTGTGTTGCGAAAATGGTCATCGAACAGAGCTGAATTATTACACAACATAAAAAATGAAAATAAAGACGATTCATAACTGACGTTGCCATTAGACGAAAATAGAAAATCACTAGGTGTCGCATGGTCACCCTCAGAAGATAGTTTCTATTTCAAGTTAAACATTACAGAAAATAAACATCCCACAAAACGATTTGTTCTATCTGAAGTTGCAAAAATATTTGACCCACTTGGTTGGCTAGCGCCAGTAATTATAACTATGAAATTATTAGTACAAGATCTTTGGACAAACGGCACAGACTGGGATCAATTAATCAACGAGAAAAATTGTAAACAATGGAATGAAATACAAACGCAATTAAAATGTATTGAACGCATAAAAATAAACAGGTGGTGTCATGTATCAAAGAACGTGACTATGGAATTGCACGGGTTCAGTGACGCATCGGAAAAAGCTTACGGTGCAGTAGTCTACTGCCGGGTCAAGTACAATGACTGTTATTATGTCACCTTATTACAAGCGAAATCGAAAGTAGCACCGAAGAAACATAAAACTACATTACCAAGATTAGAACTTTGTTCCACGCTACTTTTATCAAAATTAATGAAAACAATATTAGACGCGTATTTCCCCTCACTGTGGCCAAGACACCTTTAGCCATCAACCTTGATCAGTCTGGTGAGTCTGCTGGACTGGCAGTGAGAAATCCTACCCTTCACCTTGTTCCTCACCACCTTCCGTCTGCCACCTTAGGTCTTATGGTGCAGACTTCCTGTACTTATCTATATATTTATTTATTACACATTTATACTGTAGGTTAGAGCTTTAGGGACTCAGGGACGTAGGGACTCTTAGGCTTATAGGGTTTGAATAGGAAACTCTAACTCCATCTCTTACAGTATAATTTTCATGTGTAGTCAGCCGGTGCCTTTACAAGAGACCACACTTACATTCACTTACATAAATACACTTTACAACAACACTAGTCGGCGGCTGCACACAAGGGTACAGTGCAAATTTTTAAGTTTTAAGATGAGCACTAAAGTAACTAGAATTCACAAAAAAAAACGCCTTGACTAACTAAACTGCTTTTAAATGCTTTTTGTACAGTTTTTTTAGTTAGTAAGATTGCTATCTTACTCAACCGAAACAATTTAGACATATGTATATTTTTTAATAGCCATATCAATACTTTATAGACTTATTAGGCTGAAGAGTTTGTTTGTTTTAACAAACAAGCCCCGTGATTTCTTTTATAGAGTCCGACCAGCGGCTCGGTGATCGGCCTCTGAGTCTTTTGCCTTCCACTTTGCCAACCACCACAAGTTTTTCTCTTCGTGCTATGTGGCCAAAGTAGGTAAGTACGCGCTGAGCCACACTAGAGGCTATAACTCCTCACAAAGCAGATTATACGTAAGTGAAAAATGCCTGCACTATGTTGCAGTAACGCATAGTGGCTGGCAGCGGGAAATGTACGAGCGTTGCAGCCTCTTAACTGCGTACGGAAAATCTGCCGAGAGCTAAGTGACGTGCTGGTTACATACGTCGAATCCAGTTAAGTTGAGAGCATGCTTAATACGAACACTTGATTGGGAAATTTCCTTTAACGTTTCCCGTATTCTATCAGTAGTATTAGTGTCAAAATCAATGATAAATAACCGTCTACTAAAAGCCACTTATGAATTACGGAGGCTTGCGGTGCATCCAATTTAGTTTAACTATTGTGAAATTGTTATACTTGATAACAATACTTGTAAGATATCATTTTCGAAGATTGTAAGTGATTCGCAGTATGGAATTTCAGTTCTCTTCAATTATTTTTGACTGACTGAATGAGTTACAACATCCACCGTCAAGATGGACCGACGACATTGAAAAGATCGCAGGATCACACTAGATGCAGACCGCTTGTGGGATCGGTAGCTGCTGAAACCGTGGGAAGGCCTATTTTGCTCGCATGGGTTTGCTCTTGGCTTAGTATGGGTTTGCTCTTGACTCCAGACCAAGCCAAGTGCAACTAAGACGAAGTCGAAGATGAAACGAGCTCGCCCAGAAGAAGCCTGTTTACTCTAACTTAGAGTAGATTCGGATTGTAATCACTAGAAAACTCCTCCTTCCTTTGGCTGACAATGATGATGATGTTGTATGACTGACTGAGTTACAGGAGCTTGAACTACGGTTCCTGATGAATGAGAAAGAAACTCATTTTTTCAAAGACGAAAGCTTATACTATAGAATCAGATGACTGAACCGAAAAACAAGCTAATTATCAGCAAATTTTTTCCTCCAAATTCGCCGTAATCAACCCGCACCGGCTTTAACCAAGGGGAAGCCATCATCGTCAATCAGAATCTAACATAAATATGCTTTTACCTCCCCTCCGAGGGAGCGCGTCTGTACGCGCTCCCTCGGACTGTTCACCCACGTATATTAGGATATACGTGATGTACGTGATACGTGACGTACGGTGACTGTTCACCCACGTAAGACGTAACGCCGAGCATGAGTAGGAAAGGGGTGCGATGTACCCACTCGGTAAGTATATACTTGTGTGGTGCTAGAGGTATGTAAGGGTGTAGGTGTATATATAATAATAAATAAATCAATCAATATGCGCCAGACAACACACCAATTGTCGGGTTTCGTGGTAAAGAATTTTCTTCCTTGTGTTACGAAGTACCAGGCAATGATTATCACGGGGGCGTCACCCATAAATACTTAAATACATATAACATCCATGACTTGGTACAAATGTTCGTGCCCATCACACAAATATTTGCCTCCTGCGGGTTTCAAACCCGCGACGGCCGGCGTTATAGTCAGGAGCGCTAATCATTACACCAAACGCAACGTCGTATATAACTTATCGTATATAACTTATTGACTGACCAGCGGTCCCCGGTCACTTCGTATGCGCGTTATGAGTTTGCTCCCTCTCTTCCCGTCGCAGTGAGATGAACTATATCCTAAAGTTTTCCTCAATAAACAACCTATCCAACATAAGAATATTTTTTAAATCGGTTCAGTAGTTCCTGAGATTAGCGCGTTCAAACATACAAACAAACAAACTCTTCAGCTTTATAACATTATAGTATAGATGGATTAGTAGTTATTTCAGTATACTGCAGCATTGGAGGAGTCCTGCTATACCTAAACTTCAAAGAAAGTGTTAAAAGCGTACTTACAGTATTTTTACTACTGACGTATACTACAACCGAGATTGATAAATAAATAAAAATATAAAATATTTATTTCAGTTTTATTATCTCTATATGAGTTAGTAACAATGAAAAATAATACATATGGATATTTTCAAATTAACTACTAATTAATTTAAAAAATGATTAAGAATCATCATTACTCTATGATGAAAGGTAATTTGTATTCATACTAAAATCCATGTAAATAAAACTTTCAAGTTACGTTTGCAGAAATTGTGTTGGTAGAAAAGTTATTTAATACAAAATAAGTCTTCATAAAAATGAGTGTAAACGTATTCCACCAATCTTCTTGAAATATGGAAAGTCCGGTGGTTATGTGACTAGTAAGATTTCCACTAATAATTAGGGAATTAGTCGCATTGCTACCAAATAACAAAGTAAGTTAATTGGCATGTGAAAATTATCGTAATTTCAAACACTTAGAGACACACTACCCTTACATATACCGACTATGCGTCATAAACTTTCACACTACATTTTCAAAGCTCTTATCCACCCATTTAGTGGTTTAGTACACTTTCCATTTTTTACCCATTCTATTTTTATTCCGACTGTACCTAGCACTTAGGACATGTGGCCGCATGAAATTTTTACGCCAAGATTTGCACGGATTAGTACAGTCCGCATTATTTCTTTTGTAAAGGACATAGGGCTTCAATTAGAATACTCGTATTTTTTATAGAGATTTGCGTGAATTTTAGAGTAATTGAAGAATTACGTGAATATATAATATCGGGGTAGATGGACAAAGGATACGAGGTAGAAGGAAAGGAAGGAAGAATAGCTCAATTTTTTCGAAGTTACAAGAAAGGAAACGAAGCTTTAAGCTACCTTATTAATGAAGCAATACAGAAAAGAAAGGAAGAAGAGTTGATTTTTACATAATAAATGACTGACTGCTTGTAGAGTGTGAGCTTTCACAATTTGACTCTGTTGAAGCTACAAAATACATAAAATAAGATCTGTCGTGATAATCACTGAACGTCCTAAGCTTTAAGAAGTTCCACGATTAGATTAGCTCCTCAAAATAGTGACTAGCATACGAAAAAACATGTCAATATTAAAAGACTGTACAAAACCACTAGGTTTAATTGCCTTTACAATTTAAGGGTTTCCGTCGATTACACCAAGATCCCATCATCAGGTCCCAATTTAGCAACAGTGGGACCAACTTAAAGGTAAACCCTCTAAGTAGGTGTTTTTTTCATCGGTTTACAAATTACTAAGTTATAAGCTTACAATACATAAAAACATACATTCGAATAGATATCCTCCTCCTTTTGATGTCGGTTAAAAAGTTTTCTAAGACCACAATAAGCGATCATACAGACATCGAATTATCAACAAAATTATAACACGCACGGTGGTGACTTTGCGTGTGACTCTTCCTTTAGAAAATTGATCATAATTGCTGACTTCTGCCTCGTTTATGACCAACGCATGACCACTGCACCCCAAAATATCCATTACTCATAGTTAGGAAACAATCAGCCTTAGCACTATACTTTGTTCATAATTTCGAAAATAGCTGTCTCTGTCGCTCCTAGCTTTAAAACAAACAAGTGAACAGGATGGCTGATTTTGAAATTATGAAGTCATTCGTAATAGGACCTTTGGGCAAAGGGAGCAGATCCGTGACGTCATTGACCAGGTGTTGAAAGCTTTTAGTTTATTAAGACGGATGGACAGTTTTGATTTGTACATTCAAACAAACAAACATGCCATTGTATGGAAGGATTTTGAAAATGAATAATTATAATAAATTAAATTCTAATTTATTTAAAATACTTAGAAACTTATATTATCAACATACCAAGTGTTATTCGGCACTGTTCTATTTGAATTATATTCCTGAGGACTAATAAAAAATACTTTATTAGTGCTCAGGAATAATTTATACTTTACTAAAGATTCTACATGAAGATTGCGCATTAGTTCCAGTAAGAAGCAAGGTACTATTAATTATGTGTTAAGTAGGTATCCCATAAATTCTTATAGGTAAACACAAACACGATAGATACCTACTTTAAATAAGATGTTAAAAAAAAGGCCAAGTGCGAGTCGGACTCGCACACTGAGAGTTCCGTGCCAACTTTAACTGAATTAGGGAATCCACCTACTTCCACTTAGTAAAATACCACAATATTTTGTTGACAGCAAATATAACTTTGTTTTTCATAGTGTTTGTATGAAGAACAAAGTTATGTTTGCGGTTGTTGAAAATGTGCTATATATATCTCAAAAACTACAGTTCGATATTGTTCAAACCAATTTTCGTTGAAAGTATTTATTAAGATCTACGTTACATATTTTTTTCAAAATTTACACTCGCTTAGTTTAGAAGTTAGATGGGGGGACGCCCATTTTACGACTTTGGAAGCGTCTAGCTACGAAACGTTAGACTTTAAAGGGAAATGATTTTAGGAACCTCTATGTCATTTTAAAAGACCTATCCATAGACACCCCCTCGCATAGGTTTGACTAAAAAAAATTTTTTCGGTTTAAGTTTCATGTATGGGAGCCCCCCCTTAAATTTCATTATTTTTTATTTTTTGTATAAGAATCGTAAAGCGGTTAACGGGATACATCATCCTACTAAATTTCAATAGTGTGATGCTTATAGTTACAGAATAAAGTTGCTATGGCATACGGACGGACAGACAGGCAGACAGACAGACAGACTTGACTTGATAAGGGTTCCGTTTTTTGCCATTCGGCTACGGAACCCTAAAAAGGTACAGCAATACGATCGCAATTAATACAAACTGAAATATTTTCGAATCGTTTATCATCCCAACAAAATAATATATTGTACTTTTTTTGTTGTTTTTTTTTACATGGCCAAGAGGCTGAAAATTATATTTGAGTTTATTCAGACAAGTTTTCTGCTTAAATTTTTTTGCAGAAAGAAAAAAATTGGAAACATTATTAGGTGCAGAAATTATTAAAGTATTTCTTTGCTGAGAAAATGCATCGATAGGGATAAAGCTAGTCACAGGCGTCCGTCATCCGATACTCGGAGCTGTGACATATCACATTACTCTGTTTGGACAGATGATAGAGTGTTTGCTTATATGCAGTTGTGGTAGGGAATGCGAGGACGTGTTAACTATTTGTGTTTGCAAGAAAATATTTTAATAATGTAGGATATATCAAAAGATGGGTGACGGTGACGAAAAACCTTCTTAAACACGTGAAGTCATTTGATCTTATTTATAACTGAACTTTACCCATTGTTGTAATAATGGAAACCGAAGTTTTACGATAACCTACACACATCATATTGTATTTAAGTGTTTGTAGAAGTATTCGTGTTATCATTAGAGCTTTGTTGATGCATTTTTAATAAGAGTTTTGACTTTTTTCTGGCCGACTTAAGGACTACATATTTGGGCATAAAAAAAACATTAATTTACACCAAATTATAACTAAAGTCAAACTCATGGGAGGCACTCAATAAAATCTGACTTTCTACCTTTTAAAGCCCCCCAAAGCTGCACACGTGGACAGAGCGAGGGAAGCGCGATGTCCATCTTGTTAATTAGAGGTACGAAGGGAGGGGGCGATCACTCATTATCTATGGATTGACTCCGCCGCGCCCGTGTGTAATGATGGCTTATTGTGTGAATCATACAGGGGTTGTGAATATGATTTTTTGACGATTGAAAAGCTTCATGGAGTTTTTACCTTACGCAGTGCCTATTACGTCTACATTTACCGCGACGTCAGATGACGTCAGACACTCCATCATGAGACATTTACCTTTATATAAAAAAATTATGCGACATTTTCAGTTATGAAATAAACTTTGTCAATCAATTACTAAGATAGATCAGACCTTACACGAATAAAAAGATGGAAAGCGTGAAATATGGATTTTATTGTATTTATGTAGGTTAATTCAAAAAGTATTTATGTAAGTATTTGTTGGTCATTCTTAATTATGTTAGTTTTTTTTTGTTATTTTACGCCGCCTCAACTGTTTCTGCCTCACCAAATGGTAGAGAATGCTTTAAAGCATTAAGTCCACTATTTTTACTTCATTTTGTTTGTGCAATAAAGAATATATAAAATTTAAAATATGATTAAAATAATTTGTATTTTTTTCTTTCGCATGCATGGATGCTACAAAACCGGTGTCAAGCTTTACAAAGACTTCCTACGAATTTCAGATGGCTTAATGTCAAAGCACATACTTAACGTGTCCTCCAAAGAACGGAATCGTGTTTAGAACAGTATTCGGTGACATGTTATCCTTGTGTATTATGTCCAGTGTCTCCTGACCTGGCATGCTCTCACCATTCCCACTTATGGAGAGGTCTTTTGCTATTTGCTGATTTCACCCAACGTAAAATGAATCATAAAGCTCTCTTACTTATTTCCGACTGAGGGTCTTCGGATTTTGGGGTGGATATCTCCCCTCAGATCTCTGAAAGCATGCCATATGTGTAAAAGATACGCATCTACAAGGCTCAGTAATTAGATGATGCAGTAATAAAATCATTGGACGTCACACTGCTTATCGTGCTTATCATGATCAATGGCTAATTATGTGTTGGTCGATTGGATTTTGCGAAATGACAGTGGGTTTTCCGATTTTAAAAGGGTGCGGGTTATTAATTTTGAAAGGCAGACTTGTGAAATAAGAAAGTTATAGGAGTTTGTGCAAGTTGTTGTGCAATAGCCTTTGGTATTACTGGCTGATTGTTAACTTTGGTAATGTTATGAAGCTCAAGGGTTTGTTTGTTTAAATGAGCTAATTTCAGGAACTAATAATCTTTGTGTTAGATAGCTTATTTACCAGGGAAAGCTATAACAAATCACGATAGTTTTGGTGTTCCTAGTATCGGGTTTCGCATTTGCATTTACTAACTTACCTAACGCTGTCCTAAGTCCTAAAGCTTGTACGTGTATTAAAAGATTTGTGTAGATAAGTCAAAATATCATAGGTATTTTTTCCACTTGATCCCAAAATCTGTTGACTTTGCAATTATTAAACTTATAGAGCAGGGGTGGGCAGACTTTCACTAATGGCGATCTATATCAATAAATTGAGACGACAAGCGATCGACTTGCAATAAGACGATATTTTTTTATGTTAAATCGTTTATTGTACCGCCGCGCCGCCGCCGCCGCGCCGTTCAACGAGCCGACACCGGCACACGTGCACAGTACAGCCGCAAATAAATCTGGTGCATTCTTATTTCATATCGACATTTTCGCAGTGTAAGGTTGTTTGTTGACAAGTATTTTCTTAAAGTTACGCGCGTGTAAAATAAAATGTTTTTTATGAACGCACTTTAAATACTGGTATTTTGACTGGTGAAAAGGCCACTGTTATTGGAATTAGCCCAACACGTCAGTACATTTTTAGGAATGCGTGCGATCGACCATAGATTCCCTTGCGATCGACCGGTCGATCGCGATCGACCGTTTGCCCACCCCTGTTATAGAGAGTAAATAAAAATAGTACTTATGTTACGAACACTTAGGCACGCGCACGTCCTGATAACGATATCGTATCACCACTTTGTACTGAGCGCCGTTTGATAAGAGCCTAGTGATGTTATGGAGATCACGTTAGGAATGTGTACTTATCCGAAAATATACCAAAAGTCGGAAGTCATTGATTGTTGTTTACACCAGTAAGCTTATTCATCTCAGGCCGGAGGAAATGCTTTAGCTACACATGTGAAATGTGAAATAGTGATTTCTTCCAATCAAGAGGAGCGAGACACCATCGCAAGACTCGTAATAAAATAGATATTCTCCCCCGTTATCCAACACGTGGGTACTAGTTTTTTCTCCAATAGCGTTTATTCCATAGCACCCAGAATATATTTAACGGGTTTAAACGGAAATAATTTAACATGTTACTAGAAAAGTGTAATTTTCCTTTAGATGAATACTTCAATGATAAGATCTCCATTTAATGATTATGATATTGTTTAAATATGTGTAATTTTGATTAAATTGTATTATTTCGTACGCCCCATGGGTCCTGAGACTTAAAAACAATTGAGATAGTGTTTATTTCTACCTATAATTTGCAATCAATTAATGATGGATTGATTCATTGATGGTGTTGCGAGTGTATAGGGCCATACTTGTATATATAGCCGAAAGAAGCCTTTTCTTGTAACGATGCTTTTGCTGAGATGGTGTATGTAGAAACTAAATCAGGAAAATATCCCATCCCATTTTGATGTTTCTAACAATAAGCACATTTGAAGAAGCGATCATCCTACAGTTATCATCCTATTTTTTCGTACACAAGTAAGTATTTAAAAAACATGTATTGCACTACGGTTTTCACAAAAGTCCAGACATGATTTCTTAGATTTAGAAGTATAACATTGTAAAATTGTATTCTTGAATAGGGTTTATATTTTTTGCTATCCGAATATTTATATCGTACTTATACAGATGTCCGAACATAGATTCTGAGACATCCCTATTCTAATACCCATCATATTCACAGTAAACGCAGTAAAATTAACGACGCGTGCCTTTATGAGCTTATCATTTAGAGGAACAAGCTCTTACAAAAGCATAAAATTAGCTCCACTATTTAATTAGACGTCAATTAAGTATCTCATTTACTTCATGACTTGCAGAAAATAAAAATATATATTCACTAGCGGTCCCCCGCGACTTCGTCCGCGCGTTTTGAGTTTGCTCCCTCCCCTCCCGTCGCAGCGTCATGTTTTATATCCTAAAGCCTTTCTCGATAAATAAGCTATCCAACACAGAATTTTTTTTTCAAATCGGTCCAGCAGTTCCTGAGATAAGCGCGTTCAAACAAACAAACTCTTCACCTTTATAATATATTAGCGCAAGCGCACGTTGTACTTAAGCTGCGACCATTATTTTGGTGCGGAGTTATGTTAAAACTGTGATAGCTCCTAAGATATTTATTGAAATCAAATGATATAAAGGGCAACTTGGTTCTAAATGAAATGCTCGTGATGATGAATGAATTTATTTTGATAAGAATAAATACCTGTGTGTATAATACACCTCTAAAAATAATGCATTATTTTTTTACAAATTTATTAACATAAAAAAGGTTGTAGTAAGTCAACCATAAAAGATAGACATATGCTGTCGCGGACTTTATTATAGAACTCTTAATGTTGAACAATCTTGTCATACATGATTTTTGCGTTACTTAAGCGGTTTCCGCAGCGTATGCAGCGGAAGCTCTCAAAAGGAATATCTATCTCCCGTTTTCGCAACATTTTTCATTTCTGCTGTGGTCTTATGAGTCGTATCGTTATGTTATATAGCCTAAAGCCTTCCTCGATAAATGGACTATCTACCGCAAAAAAATAATTTCAAATCGGACCAGTAGTTTTTGAGATTAGCGCGTTCAAACAAACAAACAAACAAACAAACAAACAAACAAACTCTTCAGCTTTATAATATTAGTATAGATAAATGTAAGTTAGCCAGTTGAGCGACTCAAAAATATATAAGGTATAATAATAATAAATAAATAAATATTGGACACCAATCACATACATTGCTCTGATCTCAATGTAAGTAGCCAATGCATTTGTGTTATGGAAATCAGACACAACAGTGGTACCACAACACCCAGACTCGAGACAATATGGAAAAGAACGTTTTCTGCATTGACCCGACCGGGAATCAAACCCGGAAGCTCACGAGATGGCGACGCTTGACACCAGCGTGCTAGCCACTCGACCACGGAGGTCGTCAATAATAAACGATAAGCCGCTTTTCATCCGCAAACACTGTGTTTTTTTTCTTTACAATTTCGACTTCAAACCTCCATTTATCCAAATTAATTAGAATCGAAGCGTTCGCATCGATCAGGGATAAACTAGGTGAAATTTTAACGAAGAGGTTCAAAAGTAAGTGTTTCAGGAGGCATGCAAATCTATGTTACACTTCCAATTTCCAAACAAGACAATGTTTATAATGTTTTAAACTTTCATGGTCACTAACATTAGAATAGTTAGATACGGGATTGCATAGATAATAAGGTACATGGTAGCAATCGCGTATCTAACTATTCTAAGACAATGTTTTTTTAATTTCAAAACGTAAATGCATCCCTACGTCGACTTTTCCTCACAAACGCGGTACAGAATACTCATAAGCCTATTTGGTACCGGATACGTTAGTCCTAGCCACTCAAGGAGTGGTCAAAACCGCACTTTAGGGCTGCAGCTGAGTGCCGTCCGTGTTATACATGCTCGCCCCGTCACGCCGCTCAATTGCTATAGCACAGAGAGTGGCATGGAGATGGCCAATACAATGTTTTATATGATTCTGATTTAATTCAAGTAGCTTCCAGCATTGGTGAAAGACGATAGAGAGAACGACATTTCAGCGCACCGTGCAGAACATAGTTATAGTGCTCTTTAAAATGAATGAATGAATAAATTTTATTTCAGACCGTAGTCCATATTCATGTTAGTAACAAATTTAAACTTAGCCTATGTTAGTAAAATACATTTTAAAACAAAAAGAGAAGTCGCCTAGTAGAGGCCGCCAGCTTTGGTAGCGTGTAAACTAATCCAACGCTCTAGCATCGGCGAGTCCCACCGGTTAGCCAATGCCGCCAGGATGCTATTTGTACTATTGCGGAACCGATATTGGACTGAGGCGCACCGCTTTCGGATCAACGTGTGAAACCCGTCAGTGTGCGCCTCAGCGAACATTGTCGACGCGCTGCAAAATCGCGGGAGTCCTGAACGCATTGTTGTATTGTACGCGCAGCGCTTTTAGACAACCTCCGTGGTCGAATGGCTAGCACTTTGGTTTCAAGCGTCGCCATCTCGTGAGGTTCCGGCTTCGATTCCCGGTCGGGTCAACGCAGAAAACGATCGTTTCTATAATGTCTGGGTCTGGGTTTTGTGGTACCACTGTTTTGGCACAAGTGCTTTAGCTACTTAGCTTGGGATCGGAGCAATATATGTGATGTAGTCAAATATTTATTTATTTATTCATGTTTTGTATGATTCTGATTTAATTGAAGTAGCTTCCAGCATTGATGAAAGATGACAGAGAGAACGACATTTCAGCGCACCGTGCAGAACATAGTTATAGTGCTTACTTCTCTTACCAAGTTACATAGACACGTTTGACAAAAAAACCTGAGAAACTTTAATATGTAAATTTAGTAGTGAGTAGTAGTATTATTTGAGGTTTCACACCTAAAAACAAAAACCAAGACTTAGTCAGTAAATAATTCGATATGCATAGAAAACACATTAAAAATATTTACCTGTAATCCACTCCATTTCTCCCTTAGCCTCTACTAGTGGCGCGGCGTACGAAGAGTATATTCCGTTTCCGCCGCCTCTTTACGATAGTCATCATCATCATCATTATCAGCCAAAGGACGTCCACTGCTGAACATAGGCCTCCCCCACGGTTTTCCACAGCGACCGATCACTAGCGGTCTGCATCCAGTTTGATCCTGCAATCTTTATAAGGTCGTCTGTCCATCTTGTTGGTGGACGTCTTTACGATAGTCGTTGAAGAAATTTTCACAATTAATATACACGATGTCGGGTTTCATGTGGTCCAAACGGAAATAATCGATAGAGGGGTTACTTTAAGGAAACAAAAAGGAGCACATTATTCGGAATTAAATCAGACTGTATTCGACTCCACAGCTTACCTTAGCCAGTAGCCTCCATTAACAGAACTTGGCCACCGCACCTCGGCGGTAGTTCGGTAGTCACGACCCACTATCTCACCCATTCACATTCAGACCGAGACCTACTCTATAAGACTGTTTGCATTTTCGACTCTTACCGTCTTTTTCACTCGTGGCGGTTTGGAACGTGTGATGAGGGTTTGTCTGTGCGGTGGTGGTGAAATGAAGTCTTGGGTCTTCATAATAAATTATTTTTATTTTTATTTATCTGACGACCCGTCTGGTGTAGTGGTCGAGAAATCCCCTACTCCGCAGCGGGTTGCGGGTTCGGTCCCCGCACAATACAAACATTTGTGTGCATGAACATGTCTGTTTGTATTGATCTGGGTGTTTTCTATGTATATCATGTATGTATTTATTAACAAAAAGTATTTAAGTATTATATCGGTTGTCTGGCACCCATAACACAAGCTTTGAGTAGCTTACTTTGGGACTAGATGGCGATGTGTGGGATGGGAATGTCCAAAGGATATTTATTATAAAGGGATATTCACTTAGTATATTAATACATAATAATAACCATGAATATGAGTGATCGGAAAGCGAGTCGACTTCTTGATAACTTAGCATCGCAATGTAAACATCACGAACCCCGAAACTGCTCACGATGCAAAACGTCGTCAAACCGCTTGTGTCTAAACCGAGAAATACTGGCAATGGTTTATTTTATTTTAGAAAAACAAAAAGCGTAAGAGATGTTTGTTTTAAACTATCATTAGAATAGCACTTGCAACAGTGTTGATATCTCGGAACAAACTGAAACAAGTTTAATTATTAATGAATGGACTAAATGTTAGCATCCCGTATCATACTAAAACGTGAGATGTTAGTTACGACAGCTAAAACAGAAAATACGTCTTCACTAACAGAGTAAGGCAGCAGAGTTTAGACGACAATAAAATATTAAACATAATTATTAGCACGATCTTACTGAAATAACGGGATAGCAATACTGCAATAAAGATTTTAAAATGTTTATTTCGAAATGAGACAAAATTGTTAAGGTAGGTAACGTACGATATACAAAGGTAGGGTAGGGTTCTAAGTTTAAATAAATCAAAAGATGAAAAAAGAGCCATGAGCCTCTGTCGTGTGAAGAGAAAAAGGTTACGATAAATTACAAACTGCTCATGCGATGCACTGCAATGGACAGATTCTTTACCTTTATCGATTCCTATGCAATATTTATGAGTCAAATTTTACAATAAAATCTAATTTATCAACACTTGTATCACATACACACACAGTGTTAATTCTGAAAAAAACAAACATGAAAAATCATTATTATAAAAATCTACATGCAATCTCGTGATTACATACCACAGTTTTTTTTTATCTTATCTTTATCTTGTCCCATACGCACAAGAATCAAAGTTTTAAAACCTTCCATTTAGCAAAATTCAAACATATAATTTTTTTTCAAATAAAAAAAATTACAATTGTCTGTCTCTAGCAGGATGCTAGATAGCGAAAAGGATCGACTTCTGTCAAAGTCAAAGTCAAAAATCATCTATTCAATTAAGGACACCAAATGCGACCTATGAACGTCAATAATTAATAAGTATATCAAAACTGTAAAACATATCTCATTATTTAACAACAGATCGAAGCAATCTAGTGGCTGATCAGCTAACAAATTTTTGACTAAAGTTATTGTCCCCATTTTGAAAATGTGATCAGCTGGGCACATACTAGCATTAAGGCCTTATGACTTAATCTAAGCTTATTAAAACATTTTAAATGCAGAGTCGATTGAACCAATCTCCAGTTCCGTTGGCGCCATCTTTATACTTAAAATATTCTCCCTAAAACATCTGCTATAAAACCTCATTCTCATTCCATAACAATGCACTTCCTAGTCCAATGATGCGTGCAGATCGGCTGGTACTATCTTACTTACATCCATAGTCGACGCTTCGATATTAACATCTGGATGGCAACCATTTCTGGTTTTATGGGAGAGTTGTAGATCAACATCTCTATTGAAGTTCACTTGGTTAGGAGGAATAAAATTGCGATTGCCTGTAAGTATTATGTAATGGTACCCGGAAACCCATTTTCCGAGCTATCGCTCTTCAGATTTCGTGACGTCATTGATGGGAAGTCGTGTGTGCCTAATGCCTTAATGTTGGAGGAAATAATTTAACTTGAAAAATGTGAAAAATCACTTCAAATGCTTTTGTTGGGCTTTTATGGACGAATGGTTGCGTGTCTGCTAAGCAATTTCGATTATAAAAACGATGGTGATTTCTGAATGTGGGTTTTGCTACAGTTATTCAGATTAATGATTACCAAAGACAAGTATTTTTAGGGTTCCGTAGCCGAATGGCAAAAAACGGAACCCTTATAGTTTCGTCAAGTCTGTCCGTCTGTCTGTCCGTCCGTATGTCACACCCATTTTATTCTGTAACTATAGGAATTACACTGTTAAAATTTGGTAGGAAGATGTATCCTGTTAACCGCTTACCGATTCTCATACAAAAAATTAAAAATAATGTCATTAAGGGGGGGCTCTCCTACATGAAACTAAAACCAAAAAAAAAATTTTTGTCAAACCTATGCGTGTAGGGTATCTATGGATAGGTCTTTTAAAATGACATTGAGGTTTTTTAAAACCATTTTCTTTTAAAGTCTAACGTTTCATAGCTATCCGCTTCCAAAGTGGTAAAATGGGCGTCCCCCCCATCTAAGTTCTAAACCAAGAGAGTGTAAATTTGGAAAAAAATATATAATATAGATCGTAACAAATACTTTCAACGAAAAAAAAAATTAATTACAAAGAGTTAGAGAATAATTTAATTCAGAGTAAAAAGCGTGGGGTGCTTGATATATTAAATGCTACAATTATTCTACATGCAACTATCTACGTGCGGAGAGTTATGAAAAAAAAACAGTAAAAAGTTATGAAAATATAGTAAAATGCACCCCACGCTTTTTACTCTGAATTGAATTATACTCTAACTCTTTGTTATTAAAAATTATTTTCTACTTTTTAGTTCGGTTAGCTATAAAAGCGTGGTTTTTTAGTTTTTTTTAACTATAATTTATTTCTGTCAATATTTGTATCAAAATATATATATTTTTTATTTTATGTTTAAAACTAAACTTATTTAACTAAAATAAATAACAGTTACTATTTTAATTTATATGATTATGATTTACTTCAAATTCAGGTTCAAGAAAATTTATTTCTAACAGGAATAATTCGTTACACAATTAAATGAAATCTACGAAAGCTATCGCACCTTATGGAAAAAATCCGAAGGCTACCGTAGTTTACCGGAATGCTACTGCATACTTTGGAAGGATAAATAGGACTTAGCACGTAAAGTTCAAAAATGATAAATTAAATTACGATAAAACCAAACCGTGCAACTTTTTCTGACGTTAACTCATAAATAGATATGAATGATTTATATCAGCCTATAAATTTGAGTCCATCAAAACCACTGTCATATAAAAGAACGCCGCCCCACAATTTCATTTCGCCGCTAAAAGCCAAAAAGGATGCAACTCATACTTGTACAGTAAACCGCAAATGAATCGCCGTATATTACAAGACATAAAGATCAAAATCAAGTGTGTATCCATGACTGTACATTCTGCACCCATCGTATTTCTTACTGCACTTAAGCCAGCGATGTAAATTTGTCTGTTCAAAGCCCATGCACTGATGGCGGCCGAAAATAAACCAATTTATGAATTAATTTTAACACACAACATTCACATTTCAACTCTTGGATTAAGCGTCGGAAACAACGCTGGAAGTTGTAACTATTTTCGTTAAGTGGTTGATATTTAAAACGTTGTGAATGTTTTTGTTATGTTTTGTTGATCAAAGGCATACTTTTTAACATGTTTTCATATAGATAACAACTTTAAAGCTGCACATAAGACTGGTCATATACAACTACATAATATGAGTTAGAGGAACTACAACGCATGGTTTAATAAATTACAGACAAGTGACTGTTACACAAATATTTATTTGCCACTTACACAAAAATACACAATGAAAGTTACACGAGAAATGTTATCAACGCTAAACGAAAGAAATCACAGATAATATAATACACAAACTCTGCGCGTACTGCTTCTAATATCTAACTAAACGTTTAAATACATATATTACATTTGCGGTGACATTAAATAAGTCGTAAAATATATAAATCACAGTTTAGTAATAATCACAAAATAAACATAAAAAAAAAGAATAGTAGTAAAATAAAAAAATAAGCTCCAATCTCTGACTGACATAAAGCTTTCGACCAAGCGGTTCACGAATTCGTTCCTTATACATTTAAAAAAACGTTTATCTCAACGATTAAACCCTTAGCCCCTGCATTTATCACAGCGTTCCTAATTTTAAATTCTTACTTACATTACAGAAATGTTCCCGTCTGAATTTCATGCGGTGTCCCCAAAGGCACACTTCTAGCACACCTTTTATTCCTAAGTGCCTGTGTGCACGATATTAAGTTCCAACCAATTAATTTTTATATCAACTAATTATACTTCTACATTCCCATTAACATACATTCTGTCAGTCAATCAAACATTCTAGTAGTGAAACAAGACAATTTTTGGACTGGAGCACAATACGCGAGCATTACAAGATATATTTTGAGTGGAAACACAACCTTGTAAAATAAGATCGATGTAAGAAATTAAGTTTGTTGAGAAAGAAGCTTGACGAATTGAAAATTTACTAACTTGAAAAGTTTTTAGTAAACATTTGAATGATTGTTATAATTGATTAAGTACTTGAAATCAGAAAAATCTATAAATTTTAATAACCTTTTTAGTTTGCCAAGTTTAGTAACTTTTCAATTCGCGCAGGAATATCTAGTCAGTTTAGTAAATTCTACTTCCATAGAAAAATAGGTATAGTCACATCAAAAGTGTACATACAATGTGTTACTACATTTAATAATAATAACACCAATAAACATTGTTTTGGATAGGACAGTGAAGGTTTGGATAACACTGATTACTTTATTTTAAATTTACGTGGAATGATACTATAATTAATAATTTGACTTTGTCAGCAAATCTTTGAGATTTTAGAGGGACGGTACTCTATTTTTATATTTCATTTTAAAAAATAGTTGGATACTGCAATCTTCAACTGATCCAATGCCTGTTTGTGCTAATTATACCAATAATAATATAAATTCAGTTCTAAACCACGCATCAATGTAAATTTATAAGCGAAATCATTAATTTATTTACTTTTCAGTGATTTGATGACAAAGCCCTGATTTTCTAATGTATTGGACACTCAACATCGAAGTTACATTAAACATCCAAACTACGTTTAACTGCTGCGTCCCCTTTCCAGTAATATTTAATCAGTGTGCGACGGACCAACATTATGCTAATTATTTTGTGTTTAAAGTGAAGAGTTATATTTGTCGATTTGTCATCATTTGATGACATTTAAAAGGGTTAAATTCGTAGTTACAAGCTGTGGTTTTCTTTATACTCAAATTTTCTCGTTAAAACCTAATAGGTACGTTCGTTTGTTGATTGCCACATATGTGATAGAAGGATCGATATAAATTTATTAACTACTGTAAAGTTTCAATTTAGATAGTGACAACAAAAAAGTTTTTTAAATCATTTATTTTAAGAAAATATAAACTTTTTTAATGACAAAAAGTGAGTATAAAAATATAAGAATGTCTTAGATAATATAATAATCTTCGAATGGAAGGAGCCTGGGCTACATTAAGGAATTTCACCACTGCACCGTCCCAAACCTTGCCCGCTGAACAGATTGACAGCGTTCTGTCTCACCTTTTTAAGTATGAAGCGAGAGCGAGTGAGAGCACATTTTGTTGGTGCCGACACGCTCAGTGCATGGCACGCGACAGTGTTGGTCAGTGACGGAACGGTCTAGTCAAGGTGTCGTTTTCAATACGAATAAATATTTTCATGTCGGACACGTTTCAAGCACGGTCATGCTATGCTACTATGTACTGGGCGAAGATCTTTAGTCAAAAAGTGAAGTAAAAATACAGCTATCGGTGTTTTCTGAAAACCACAGCTATAGAAACAAAGTGCCTTAGGCCTTATTTATGTCAAGTCCAGTAGTAGTTTGTGAATATCTATATTATTCACTCAGAATTTAATATTTGAATGACAAATGTAGCAGGTATTTGTGCTATTTGATGAATTTATAGGAGGTTAATTTAATGAGATCTAAAAATTTTGACACAGTGAGTTCACATTTAACTTAAAATGGGTTTGTGCGAAAATAAATGCCAAAGTAAATATGACAGTGACTTCTGTCATTTGTCAATTGTTGCGTTTTCAACTGTTAAAGGTGATCACACACTTATCCGAGCCGAACACGTCGAACGAATCGAAGTCAAAGAGGCCTCGCACACATATCCGTACTAGACGAATCGACCGTGCCGACAGAATCGACCGCGTCGTAGAAAACGTTTATTATAATTAAATAATATTTTTGAGTAACGAAACAGAATAACGTTGTGTTATTATTAAGTGAATAAACGCAACCTTAATCTTGTCACGAAAACTACCACTGATGATGTCAAATTGCAGATTCGATTTTGTATCATGAGATAGCGCTATGAGTGACAAATAAAGGCCCACCTTTCAATATAAAATCTTATTACTCACTCCCAAGTGAGGAATAAGATTTTATATTGAACACCCGGCGAGTTGTCCGAGGCGACGTCATAAATTGCACCGAATCTGATGACGTCATCCAAATTTATCTGGGATTTCTGGAGTCTTTCCAAATTCAGCTGAAACTACGCAGGAAAGTGTGCGAGGTTTCATGAGATTTCATACACAGAATTAAAAAAACGTTTCGTTCTATTCGGCTCGGGTAAGTGTGCGTTGACCCTAAATACAGTATGACTTATGATCTCAGAGTCTTAAATAATCATAACTGCAGTCTGTTTCAGTCAAATATTACAGTCGGAGGAATCGTCTAAAAAGTGTATGTAATATTAGAAAATCTATTAGTACATTCGATTACAAAATCAATTCCTATAAACATTTACGATGGTTCACCATTTAATTGCACCTTATATATTTATGAATAAGGGTTATATCAGGTCTGACCTCAGGAGTAGTAGTTCACTTCTTTCCGGGTTTCTTGGTGCGTCCCTGTTTGATCACTTGGACCAGTTTCACTTTTTGTGCTTCGGGACTCTCCATGAATTCTTCTATCATCTAGAAAAGAAAGGATTTTTTAAGTTCTTTCATCATAAAAGTGTCGTTAACTAACAAAGTTCAAAAGGTAGACATATTGTTAAAACTATTAACGAATAATAAGTACCTATTAATAAGCTTCGAGCTAAGAGCATCAAACAATGACACCTCCTGAATCTGGCAGCTAACATTCTAACGAAATTATCTTCTGGCGTGTACCAGAGTACTTTTAGGCCCGGTTCCCACCAAAGTAGTCTTGTCCTTATTTGGACACTGAACAGAGTGCTCCGAACTAGTACAATTATTGATAGGAACTAGTTCGGTCTTTTAGTACTATTAGTTCAATAGTTCACCGATTATTCGGGCATAAGTCGTCCGATCGCACAGAGAAAATGGTCGTACGTACGTGTTGTTTAATCTAGTACATCTTCTATCGCACTCAAGCACACGCGTCTGTCTCGTTCTCCCTTAACTAGTACATCTCCCGTCTCGTCAGGCCCACGCGTTTGTCTCGTTCTCGCTCAATCTAGTACATCTCGCATCACGCTCACGCACACGCGTATGTAATCTTTCACCTCACTCTGCTCGGACACTTATAACTATTCGTTCTTACTCTGCTCTTGCGAATCGATCGGAACCATACACATACAAGATTTGCTTATTTGAACTGTACTAAAGACCGATTTGAAAGACCAGAAGAGAATATTTCGCACTCGGTCACAACATTGAACTAGTTCTTAATACACAAGCCTACACCAAAGCAGAGAGGAGACGGGAGTAGATGTTTGGTTGATGATGATTGGTTTATTCAAATGCATCTCCTCCCGTCTACTCTCCTCTCTGCTTTGGTGGAAACCGGGCCTTAATTATGATTTAATCAGTCGAGCAACAATTTTGAGGTAGAGCTATGAGAAACCCTCTCCCCAGAAGGGAGAGGAAAATAACCACCAGTTCCTTAAAGCTGTGTGAGATGAACCTGGTGTAGTACCCCCCTAGTCGATTTCGACTACGGTGGCCACACGACCGGAGAGAGATCAGGCGAAGGACCGACGGCTTCACGTGCGCACTAAGGCACGGGGGTGAAGCACCGCCAACTTCCAAACTCCGAACTACCTTAAGATTTTCTGAACAGACAAACCAAGGTACATATTTTTAGCCCAACCATTCTGTGGCATCACCAAACAACGCGTCACTATGCTTCTAACCACCCTCTGTAAGCAAGAGGCTATTCAGTCGTGGCAGTCTACACAAAGACAAGAACACTCAAAAGCACTAATTCGAGGTTACAACAACAAAGTAGCTAAAGAACTGTTAAAGTTCGAAAGATACAAAGCTTGTGCAGTGACCAGAATACTAACTGGCCATTGCAAACTGAACAAACATTTGGCCAATATGAACATGACCGAAGACGCTCTATGTAGATTCTGTAATACAGAAGAAGAAACGGCCATGCATATCCTCTTCTCATGGGGTTCCCTCTATCTGGCAGAATCTTTTTACTCCGAAAGTCACTTGGCATAACACACTTGGCATAATTTTCTTTAGTCGAATATTATTCAGGCAGAATTTTCTGTTAGCATAATTATTGTTTGGTCGAATATTTATATGCCCGAATTTACAATGGCATACTTTTAAGATAGCAGAAATTTATAAGGCATAATTAAAAAATAAAAAAAATTTACTTTGCATACTTTCGCTAAGCATAATGTTTATTAAGTACGATGTTTATTTGGCATAATTTGACTAGGCATACTATGAAGTAAGCAGAATTTCGTTTAGAATAATTTCACTACGCATATTGCTATTTCTTTTAAGTAGTATTTTACCCTCAAAATGAATTAAAAAGTCATTAAGTTGTGGTACAAAAGTTAGTGACAGAAACGAATCGGTGCAAAACCGACTCCACGCAGTCTTGTTTGCCCCACCCTAGAGTGTAATTCAAAATCGCGTAGGCGCGGAGGGGCGAGGCAGCCCGCGAGCTGAGGAGCAGGTGGTTTGAAAGCTCGCCGCCGCGGCTGAGGCTGGCCGGCCAAGCCGAAGCTGCGGTGGTGAGCGAAAACCATCTGCGACAATAAGCTCGCGTGGGGCTGCCGGAGCCCCGCAGCGCCGGAGCCGTGACAGAAACCATGCATGTTGCATGCTGCATGCAAGCTGTTGCTTGCTTGCATGCTGCATGCTTGCTTGCAAGCTGCATGCTTGCTTGCTTGCTTGCTTGCTGCATGCTTGCTTGCTTGCTTCATGCGTTGCTTGCTTGCTTGCATGCTGCATGTTTGATTTGCCATGCATGTTGTATGTTAGTATTGCTGAGATAGAACTACTTGGGATACACAAAGAAATTAAGGTTTATAGGAGAATATTTATTATGAAAAATATGCCAAGAGACGATTCGGACTGTGAACTTTCTGCGATAGGATGATTCTGTCTATTAATGACTATATATACGAATTGTATGCCACAAGACGATTCTATCTGTGAACTTTCTGCGTTAGGATGATTCTGCTTTAAGACTATTATGGGTATTGAATTTCTGCCTAAAGATGATTCTAGCTTACACGATTATGCGTTTTGAACGTCTGATAAATGAGTAAATGCTTATTGATGTTCTGCGAAAGGAAGTTTATGCTATTTGATGATATGCCAAATAAAATTATGACAATAAAAATTCTGCGAAACAAGGTAGACCCCTTCTCATGCGGACCTCAACTCTGGCGCAGCCGTCCAAAGCAGTTAACCAGGTGTAACCACGCCTTCTTTAAAGTTTAGCTGATGGTGAAAACAATTAATAGACACTTAACTTGACGAACGGACTTCTGCTAGCTTTGAAATACTCGGGCGAATGACTAACAAAACTAGTACCTATAAATTTGTAAGGAAGTTTTCTTCTTACCTTCATGCTGAGCTCAGCAGCTATAGCAGCAGCTACGGACGGTCGCTCAGCTAACGCGGCCAGGGTCGGCAGGAGCGCCTTGCTGTGCACCTTGGAGACCAGCCAGTTGGCGGGGAGGGTGCACAGAGTCTTTATCACGCTCCAGCCTTCGAGTATTGTTTCCTGTGAGAAGTTTAATTTTAGTTTTTTGACATAAAACACAGCTGTTAAATTGTAGCGAGTACAGGCTCGGGTGCCAGTAGAAGGTTAAAGGAATTTACCGAAATTCCAGTGGAATGAAAATTAATATAATAAAACGTTGTTCGAGACCTAAATTTTACAGCTTCAAGCTTGACATTGAGTTTTTTTTTAATTTTATTAATAACAGGACTTCTTTATAATGTATTTAAAATGTATTAATTAATTTATTTATTATAATCATATTCATTTGCATGCTAATATTGAGGGTGAAATTGTAATTCGTACCAAAATTTTGGGTACAGCGTCCACCGATGAATATGAACAACTTTTTACTATGGGGGCAATAGTAAAATAGAGAAAAAAATCAGGCGTTCCATACAAAAGTTCAAATGGCGCGCAGTCAAAATGTATGGAACAGCTATTTAAGAGCAAATAAAGTATGTAAGCACTCTATTTAAGAGCAAATATAGTATTTGAATTTGACAACTGTTTAGGTTGACGTTGCTAAACCGTTGAAGTCTGTCTCTTTTCATTTATTTCAAAAATAAAGAGACATCTACTTGAGTTAGTGCATCACTAGAATCATCCATTTACTTTAGTTTTAATCCATTGAATACAAGTATCGAGTCCAGTACGACGGGGAAGAAAGCACTTCATCTATGCTTACACTAAAACAAGAGAGTGGACTCACAAAAACTTGTCTCTCCACAAACGCAACATCATCGACCTAATTCAACTCATAAATTGTAGCAAACTGCTGGTCCCAAATTAAGACACCTGCGTCATCTACTAAGGACTTAATTCTGTAACAATGACTTCTAAGTTGCTAGGCGCATGTGCGGCGCGGGAGTGCCTTTATCAATTATTCGCTACAAAAATGTGTTTGTTTATTATTCATTGTAACGGCCATAGAAGTGTAGTGAGATTCAGTAAGCCCACTGAACAAAGCGAAAAGAAATTACACATCTCGTTATCTTGTATCACGATTTTGTTGTTAGTTTAAAAAAGTGTATCAATCAGAAAATATAGGATTAAAATACTCTGATTAAACTAACTCTGACAGTACATAAAATCAATATAGCCTTTTAAAAAAGATTTATTACGCACAGTTTGTGGAAATTGTACGAGAGTGACTATGGAGAGGAAGACTCTTCAGGAATATTGTGGAAGTAAATTATGTAAGATGGTGTTGCTTAGACCCTCTTACCATTACTAAAAATAAATGTATACTGCTACCACTTATTAAATAATTAAACAGGACTACCCTCGTTCACTTTTCGTAATCTTTATACTGAATTAAATAATACAGTTGTACCCAATTGGGTACGGTGACTTCTAATGGGGCTTCGATTGCATGTTATTAAATGAACCAACTCATGATTGCAAGATAGCCTGGTATTACAGCTATTTAGTTTTAACGTGCTAACAAAAGTATTAGATGAGTCTACTACATGTTACTGCAGTCTGGCAGAGCCCTAGCTTGTCGTTACAACTGCATAGTGGCCATCCGGGGACGAAGGACACCTGTGTCCGTGGGAAACTCACTTTACGACTTTATTTTACAAACTGTCTCAGCCAAAATGGATGACATAAATAATTCAATGATATAGTTATAGTTGATTCATATTGTTTATCCTTGAGAGCAGTGGTTTGGACAAAGTTTATCTGATTAACGATAAAATTTTAATGAATAAAAATTATAATCAAAATTTAAGATTAAGTAATCTCGTCGTGCAAATTCAAAATGATTGAGATTATTAATCGTAATCCATAATTTGATTAAGGACTTATTAATTTATTGCTATTTTAAGTTATTTAACGTAGTAAACGTTTTGACAGGAAGTGCAAAGATGATAAAAATTGCCAGAATTCAGCAACTTTGAAATTATTTCCATACATTTTGCAACTAAAATTGAAACCATCAGAATAGCATTATCTGATGTCTGAGTGAAAAACTATAATAGTCACGTTTTAACACTATCTACTAACACGCTCCCTCACAATCAGTTGGGGATAATTTATTCAGACTTTGCAACATTGATCGAGGTTTATAATCAATTAATTATTGGTGAATTACATAAATAACCATGATTAAGATAATATTACTTTTTAATCATGATTATTCTAATCTAGATAAAAATTTATTTGCTTGAAATTAATCAGATAAAAATTAATCAGATTCATTGATTTAAAAAATAAACTTTAAAAAAAAGTAAAAACCGACTTCAAAACCAAAATGCACTAAAAAGTCTTAAATAAACTCTTCACCATTGAAAGGAAAGGAATCCGTTTTAGGCAAACAATTTCTTTTTGGAGTCGGTGCTGTGATAGTTGATGCTTGATGGTCAAAGTGATGGCACCGACTCCAAAAAGAAATTGTTTGCCTAAAACGGATTCCTTTCCTTTCAATGGTGAAGAGTTTATTTAAGACTTTTTAGTGCATTTTGGTTTTGAAGTCGGTTTTTACTTTTTTTTAAAGTTTATTTTATTTCTTCATTTTTAGTGATTACATAAGAGGGGGGGGGGGGTTATTCTATTCTATTTTTTAAGAAGCTACAAATTACCTATCATAAGTTCCGTCATTATAATTACTGAACTCCTAAGCGTTAAGGAGTTCCACCATCAGCTCAGCCTCACAAGATGTTGACTATCAGACGTAACAACACGTCAACTTTAAGATTCTAGTAAAGAAACACTATATGTGCCTTTAAAATTTGAGGGTTTCCCTCGATTACACTAAGATCCCATCATCAGATCCCAAAATGGAAAAAATGGGACCAACTAGAAGGTACACCCTCTAAGTAAGCGAAAAATTTTTTCGATTCGGTCGACAAACGACTGAGATATGAGGTAACAAACATACAAAAAAAAAAAAAAACATACAGTCGAATTGATAACCTCCTCCTTTTTTGAAGTCGGTTAAAAATATTGATTAATGCCAGCACTGCTTGAAAGTAATTTTATGTAGAAACCTTAACAATATTTAAAAGATGTAATAATAATAATAATACATGATAAAAAGTATCAGAACATCTGTTCAATGCTCATATGTGACACTTTTGGGCTTTTTATCAAACTACAATGGACAACCGATCCTTCAGGAAAGCTATTGGTTTTAAGATATTGCAACGCTGCGAGGACAAGCAATAATAATGATTACATTAAATTTAAAATTTAAAAAATAACTTGTGTCGCAAATAAAAAGGGTACATAATATATTTGATTATTAACAAAAAGCTTCCATCCCTTAATTGAAGTTTTACGAAAAAAAACTTTACCGACAGAAGCCATCGCTCTTAAATTTGATGATGTTGATAATGACAGAAATATTTACATCTTTGAGTCAGTTGCTTTGATTTCTACTACAAATATATAAGGTTCATTGCTAAAAATCAGCTTTCAAGTAATATTAAAAACCGCGTTCAAATCGCAACAGACAGAAAGACGCTCACATATAGCTGTCAAACTTATAGCAGCCCATTTTTGCGTCTAGAGTCAAAATGGAATTAAGATGGGGATGAAAACCCTATCAGCAAAAGTGTTTGTCTTTAAGTTTTCGATATTCGTATCGTCGACAGTAAAACCCTTTACATACTGCGACTTTTAGCATCGATGCAGTCGCAAATAGAACACCTTTACACACTGAGCTACTTTTGGCATCGATGATGGCAATCGAATGATTGCTGGATATTGGCTAATATATCGATACTAACGCGCGATCGATACAAAATCTGTTCATTGCTGGTGTCGCGATGATTAAAGTCGCAGTGTGTAAAAGGCCTTAGTTTTCAATTTGCGATTTTGATAACAGCGCGTTGTTGCAAGCTTGCAACTTGCAAGATAATCCCTGTATCTTGTTATAAACTTCGCCTCCAATGCATTATTATAACAAACCTTGTCGTAAAATGAATTTAGTTTTGATTAAAGTGTTAATAATACGCCTTTCCTACCAGCAAAGAAATACTACATAAACCTACTACTTTGTGGTGTCGAGAACAATCGCAGTGATGTGAATTCCAATTTATGTTTATCTGAAGAAAAATACTTTTATATTATTGCCACTTTATCTCCTCCGCATGAGGCGACTATTTAACAGCCGGTATTTCAAATCCAGATACTACTATATACAACTGGCCTTTTAAAAGGACACCTTAGTTATTAGAAAGGACAGGTTGTTATATCAAGTACAGCTTATTATTTATCAGTTTACAATTATTTTAAATCCAAATTAAGTTTTTTTGGACCTGAAACTAATATATATCTATTTTTTATTTTAATATAACTTTGAAAAATATAAATAGATAAAGTAATAACTATTTGAAATAAACAAGTTTTGTACCGATATTGTACACAGGACCTTATGTTTCTTAGGCGGATTTATTCTCCGTATTAAGTGGGTTGAAGTATATGTGTGACTGTTAAAGATTCCTTTTGGCATTACGTCCACTATTATATATGTAGTTTGTTTGTAATGTTAAATTAATTCAAAATTTATTTATTTGGTACACAGGCACTTAATGACGTCCCAACATTGACTCTACCACAGCTTCGGGACAACTGTTGTCTAGTGCTGAAAAGAAGCTGAGCAGCAAACTCAGTCACTATTATCAATGTACAAGCTAGAGCATACATTATAAATAATAATTAATAATAAATATTGCTTACCGATCATATACATTGCTCTGATCGCATAGTTATTATCTAATGCACTTGTGTAATAGAATACAGACACAACGGTGGTACCACAACACCCAGACCCGAGACAATACAGAAAAAAATGATTTCTTTATTGACCCGACCGAGAATCGAACCCGGTACCTCGGAACGCCTTGAAACCCAGCGTGCTAAGCCACTAAGCCACGGAGGTCGTCAATCAATCAATCAACATTGTTATCGTTCATATAATCATCTAGTTTATAATATCCTTTACTCATTAATTACGAGGGTCAAACTGAAAGTTCATAGAAAATCAAAAACTGATTACATTAGCCAGTTATTAGTTTTATTATATCTTTTCAAAATATTGTCCAATGACGTCAATACACCGCTGCATGCGATGGAACCACTGGGAAAAGCACTTTGCCCACTCGTCCATAGGGGTCTCTTCAATGGCATCGCGATACGCAGCCACCGCTTCTTCAGCATTCATAAACCGCTTTCCTTTAAGTTTTTCTTTAATTTTTGGAAATAAATAAAAATCACAAGGCGCGAGGTCGGGGCTATACGGCGGGTGACCCAGTAATTCAACGTTTGATGTCGCCAAATAGTCGATCGTTCGCTTGGCGGTGTGCGACGAGGCGTTGTCGTGGTGAAGGAGGATCCTACTGCGAGGTCGTTTCTCTCGAACTTTTTCAAGACAAGTGGCAAACAATTGGTAGTGTACCATTCTGCAGAAACTGTTTTTTGATCCTCTAACACAATTGTTGCGAAATGACCTATCCTTCCAAAGAACGAGACCACCATTTTTTTTCCCGCACTACGATCTCTCTTCACTTTAGTTGGCAACTCCTCGAAAGGAAACACCCACTGAGCAGATTGTCTTTTGGTTTCAGGATCATAACAGTAAATCCAGCTTTCGTCACCTGTTAGTATGTCGAACACAGCATTTGAGTCACCTCCGTTAAATCTTTCAATAATTTTACGGCACCAATCCACACGATGGAGTTTTTGAGCCTTAGTCAAATTATGAGGTATCCACCGGGCGCAAAGCTTCCTGACCGCTAAATGTTCGTGGAGGATTTTGTGCACTTGACTCATACCGATGCCTAAGCTTGTCCGAATCTGCTGATAGGCCTCTCTTTTGTCAGTCTCTATCATACGCCGCACAACACAGATGTTATTTTCAGTCGTCGCCGTAGAAGGCCGTCCCTCACCACGTACATCATCAGTGAGATTAGTGCGACCACGTTTAAACTCATTAAACCAGTTGTAAACAGTCGCACGAGATGGGGCTTCATCGTGAAAGGCCAATCGTAGTCTATCATAACTTTTTTGTTGACTTAAATGACATCGAAAGTCATAAAAAATCATTGCACGAAAATTTTCTCGTGTTAAATTCATGTTGACGTGACACAGACAATTTTCAATTTGCCGCCAAATCGTAAAACAAATGACAAATGAATGAAATATATACTCAGTAATATTGGCAAAGAGTTCTATTTTCAAATTTTAGAATATTTTTTTTATTATATTGTTTATAAGTGGCCAGTTCTAAGAACTTTCAGTTTGACCCTCGTATTTTTTAACAATAATTGTTTACACATTGTATAATAATAAATAATCCAACGGGCAGAGTGGACAGCCATTTCCAATTTCACATGCGCTAGACATAATAAAAACAATTCTAACACGTGTCCAACACAGGTGTATATGCCCGCATGAGAAAAGAAACGGTCATTGGAAGGATGTGAATTCTATTACTGCACTGTGGAGGGCATTATAATGTTGCCATAAAAAATATCGAAATTTCCATTAATATTCCCATTGAAGTATGGGCGCCGTTAGCGTTTTTAACTGGCTTATTATTTGGTTGATGCCTACAAGTAAAACCTATGTAATACGGCCGATATTTATGGTACCGTTCTTTCAAATTGAAAGAGGAAAATGGTATTAAAAATGATAAAAAAAAATGTGCATGCTTTTATAAAATTAAAATTAAATGATATCAAAATACTTACACACAGGTCAAATTTATAACCTCCTTTTTAATAGTCAGTAAAATTGCAGTAAACTTATGATAAAACCTGATGAAAATCAAAGCTTTACACAATTCCAAAAAAATACGGGCCATAGTCTCCAATGATGGTTACTGATTAATTACACTTTGTTTGTCTTTCTGATCAAGCGCAAACAATGTTCATGAATTTGGGGAGTACAATAGAATTTATAGAACCTATCAAAAGACTGGTATTTATAAAATATGTGCATTTATAGCACCTTAGGTATTACCCAGATAAAGTTCTGTTTCTTACCTGCAGTTGTGGGTTGTTGACGACGACAAATCCGACTAGAACGATGAGATCCAACACCATTGTCTCTGAGAGAGTCTGGTCGAGCCGCTGGTTGCTCAGCCCTACACAAAATAATAATATCAAAATACTTCTAAACGGTCAAAATGACAATAAGTTGTATACATTACAAGTTACCATTAATATCTGAAAATGATATAATTCATTGAATCTGAGCAGATTCTGATCAGTTATTGACAATAATCTGCTCAGATATTAATGAATTAATTATTGTTCAGATATAACCCGTAGATTGTAGTGAATGAAAGTTAATGATATTTTAACTGTTCAGAAGATTTTGGTCACCTTGTCGGCTACAAAATATCTGACAGCGACTGTGCAAATACGAGAGGAGTTTGGTAAAAAGGGCGGATAAATCTTGCTACTTTCGCGTTACGCTAGTTACCTTTAAGCTAAACGAAATCTTATATGTTGTTTAGCTTTACAATACGTCAATAGGACTATGACAACTGGCATATAAAAGGAGCAAGTACTTACGCAAGGCAGTGGTCCTGGGTGCTTCCTTGTCATTCGGCGCGTGTTGTGAAAGCAGCCTCGCTACAGCCGCTCGGAACTCAAGGGGCCAACCAGCTTCTCCGAACGCCTCCTGTTAACAAATAAACCATTACAAATTTAGTAATGCAGATAAAGATCAAAGCTACCAGAGTTAAAATAAATAAAAACCGAGCAAGTGCGAGTCGGACTCGCGAACTGAGAGTTCCGTGCCAACTTTGACTGAATTAGGAAATCCACTTACTTCCACTTAGCTAAAACACCACAATATTTTGTTGACAGCAAATATAACTTTGTTTTTCATAGTGTTTGTATGTCAAACGTTAGACTTTAAAAGCTGTACCTATCTATAAACACCCCACACGTATGTATGGGATGTTTCATGTATGGACCCCCCCCCCCCCCTTTAATATCATTTTTTTTATTTTTTGTATGAGAATCGTAAAGCGGTTATCAGAATACATCTTCATACAAAATTTCAACATTGTGATGCTTGTAATTACAGAATAAAGTGGCTGTGCTTGACGAAACTATAAGAGTTTTTTGCCATTCGGTAACGGAACCCTAAAAATCTCGAGAATGGATAGACTGAACCTGTTCGAAGAAATCAACAACTCATGCTCAGTTCCTTGTGAACTGATCAATGACTCTGGATCCCTAAATAAAGCTCTAGACGAGTTCTCACACGCAGCATATCCCAAATTTAATATAATCTCCATGAACATTCGGAGTATCAATAAGAACTTGGACTCTCTGTTAATCTACCTGTCTGGGTTAAAAATGAGTGTCGACATACTGGTTCTCTTGGAGTGCTGGTGCGACGAATATTCGGTTCCTCCGTTGATTGACGGTTACTCTGTCCATTTCACGACAAAAAGCTTTAACCAAAATGATGGAGTCATCCTATACACAAAAACCGAACTTGAGGCAAACGTGGAGGAAGTGGATTTGGACGAGGCGAATTGTCTGGAAGCTAGATTTGGTAACACGACCGTCCTCGGAATTTACCGACCATTTTGTTTTAAAAACACTACGAAATTTCGTAACGCCTTAGACACTCACTTGTCTAAAATTAGATCCCGAAATGTGGTAGTGACCGGTGATATAAACATTGACACACTTAACACTAACAACGATGAGGTCGCAGACTACCTAGAAATCATTGGTTCACACGGTTTGCGCAACTCAATTGACATTCCTACCCATGGACGCACTTGCCTCGACCACATCATGTGCAAACTATCAGATAATTTCAAATGTTTTGTTCTTGTAACAGACATTACCGACCACTATCCACTGCTGCTATCTATCGCCAGCTGCAACGTGTCTGCTTCTAGCAATATGCAATCCAATACATTTACCAGATCAAGGCTGAACTATGAGGCACTGGAAGATGCTATTAAAGCCAAGGACTGGAATTCCTTTCTAGAAATCCAGGACCCTAATATCGCTGCCGAAACCTTAGTGGGAACCCTTCGAGACTTAATTAGCTCTAACACCACAACCGACACTATAACCCGTAAGAAGAAACCTCTCAAACCATGGATCACACCTTCTATAGTTAAAAGCTTCAGAACAAGAGATCGCATGCACCAATACACCAAGAAACACCCCGAGAATATTCAGGCTAAGGCTGAATACTTGAGCTACCGAAACATGTGCAACCAAGTGGCTAAATCACTGAAACTTGAATACTTTAAAAACAAATTCCAGCAATATTTCAAAAATAACAAGGGCAAATGGAACACTGTAAAAGAACTGTGCAATATTAGCACTTAGAACTCCCAGGCAACAGCGTTACTTTCATTGTCTCAGAATCATAAAGAGTCTCTTAACACAGTAAATAAATTCTTCACAGGCATTGGGTCAGAGCTTGCATCAAACATACTTACTAAGCAAAACACTTGCGAGACTGACTTAGTTAAAAATATCGTAAATTCTGATTGCTCACACTCGATTTTTCTAAACCCAACAGACGCATACGAAATAGATAAAATCATACGCAACCTAAAGGTTAATAGTGCACCAGGCATTGACTCTATCCCTACTATTGTTCTGCACAAATCGCACTCTATAATGTGTTCACTGATAGCCCACGTGTGTAACCTTAGCATGTCAACTGGTATTTTCCCCGAATCATTCAAGGGGGCAGTGGTCATTCCCATCTACAAAGGTGGCTCGAAAGGAGAGGTCTCCAATTACCGGCCTATCTCACTTCTAAGCACAATTGGTAAAATTGTTGAGAAGAACGTTAATATGCGACTTACTAGCTACCTAGAAAGTAAACGGCTCCTGGCGGACAACCAGTTTGGCTTCCGTCACGGAAGGAATACTGAAGAGGCTGTTGTTTCCCTGGCAAGAACAGTTTCGGAGACACTGGACAGTGGTGGAAGATGTGCAGCTATCTTTCTTGACCTCAAAAAGGCGTTTGATACGGTGTCAATACCCATCCTCTTGAGGAAACTGGAAAACTTGGGAATCAGGGGTAGTGCACTCAATTGGTTTAAAGACTACCTTAGGAACAGAACTCAGGTGGTCAAAATATCAAACATACTCAGTGATAGTCTACCCATCACTTACGGCATCCCCCAAGGCAGCACACTCGGGCCCACCCTGTTTTTAGCCTACATAAATGACCTGTGTAAGCTTGACACACTTGGGGTAACACTTACCTTTGCAGACGACACTGCCTTGATCTACAGCGGGGAGTCATGGACTGATGTCCAGGAACTAGCGGAAAGAGGTCTGGCAAAGGTCTTGAGATGGCTTGATGATAACCTACTGACAATTAACGTCAGTAAAACTAAACTCATCTGTTTTAGGATAACTAGCGTCTCCAGCCCACCGCCGGGCTTCTGTTTGAGGGCTCATTCTGGTTCCTGTTCATCGTACGGTCAACAGTACAGCTGCGGCTGTCCACACATTCTGGAGGCAGATACTCACAAATACCTAGGAATCACAATTGACAAAAATTTGAACTGGCAACCTCACATTTCCGGCCTAAGCAAGAGGATAAGAAAACTCTTACCGATATTCAAAAGCCTACGAGAAGCAGCTGACGTCAACTTGTTAAGAAAAATATATCTAGCGCTATGTCAATCTCTGCTAACCTACTGCATTCCGGTTTGGGGTTGTGCAGCTGCAACCCACTTTATCGAGCTAGAAAGAGCACAAAGAGCGATCATTAAAGTAATGCTGCGGAAACCAAGGATATATCCAACCAAAACACTGTATGCAGACTCAAACCTGCTCACGGTGAGACAGTTGTTTATTTACAGTTCCGTTCTCCGATACCATAAAACGATAGATACTAGGGTAATTGATCCTCACAGAAGAAGACCTCGAATCCCTGTACCTTTCATGCACACAGCGTTCGGTCATCGCCAGGAGGATTTTAGTAGTCCCTTCCTGTACAGACACTTCAGCAACCTATGCCATGTGACAAAAATGAATAGAGGGAAGCCCAAGGAAACACTAAAGACCCGGCTGAGTGACCTTTCATATGCTGACACTGAACAACTCCTGCACCCTCTGCGTTGAAACCTACATATGCACACGCATACACTTCCCCATACACACTTGCACACATTAACACACACACGCGCGCTCACACATGCACACACGCTCAGACGCATACACACACACACACACACACACACACACACACACACACACATATGTACACACACATACACACACACATACATACACGCACACACGCGCGCACTCACACACAGTCTCAAAGTAGTGATATCGCTCTTCAACCTAAGCCCTAATGAATAGTAGTATAGTACAATCCAATTATAGCTTTGCTGAGTAGTCTGATCCACACAATGATCATTAGTTAAAAATCCACTATTGGGGTGGAGGGCTGTCATCCTGAGATACAGGATATCTCCTAGTTCAGGTGACAGCCAGCCATATTATTACCAATTTGTTTTAACTGTTACATGTATTAATTGAAAGTTAAGACTGCATGACAAAACCTTCCTTTTTTTTTCACATTTTATACCACCTTATTTGATTACCACTATAGCATTTTAATGAAATTTATATTTTTTTAAGAAATGATTTACTGTTTATTCTGTACTAATATTAAGATGTGTTGTTTTTTTTGTGTATTTAATTGTATATTTAATTTCCATATTTAATTTAATTTCCATGTTAATTTCCGTGTTACGTATTTCTGCAAAATGAAAAATGTACTTACCTGTAAATGTAATGAAATGCCGAGGAATAAATGCTTTACTTTACTTTACTTTAAATAGTACTATATGTTAAAAATAAATAGTACTATATGTCAATGCTAGTCGCATTGTCTTCGTTTATCCAGGTCCAAGTACACACTATGTTACTTGTCACACATGGTCCATCTTTAGCCGCATTGGCGGTAAGTATCATGTGCGATCGTGACCATAGGTATGTCTGGCTTAGTGTTGCCAGGTGTCCCGACTTGCGCGGGACATCCTACTTATAGCATCAGGACATTTAGCGTGTCCCGATGAGGTAAGAATAAACGATTAAAGTTTTGTCATTAATATATATATATATATATATATATATATATATATATATATATATATATATATCTGAGAGGCAAACCGTTTAATTAAGCCCTGATTAAAAAACACCTTGTTTTTGTTAACCGCCCGATCTGGAACCCTAAATCCCCAATAAAATAAATTTTTTGACGTCATGTACCGATTTATAACAAAAATCGCACCTACTGGCTATCAACATAAAAAATATGTTACGTGAGTATGACTGTGTTTTACAAAAAAAAAACCATAAATTGCACTCCGGGAGTGCCGGCAGAAGTGAAAACTTGAATATCAACGTTGTGCATATTTGATTTTTTGGAATAGTTAGGGAATCATTTTGAATGAATTGCTCTTATTATCAATATAAAAGTACTATAATTTTTGTGATAGAATACAATAATAATAATAATAATAATACAATAATAATAATAATATAATACAATACACAAACATTACAATTTATATTATATTAAATTACATTAAAAGTTTATCTCTCAGAAAAATCAACTTACATCCATAATTTCGCCAACCGTCTTACGGTTTTTCGATCAGCCCACGTGTCCTGACACGAGTTTCACATTTTTCCCCCATCCCACAAAAGTGCTCAACGCCGCTAAAGAAGTTTTCACTTCAAAAATTTGGCAATAAATACCTCAGATCTCTTTATGTCCTTTCTGAACCTAGATCTCATGGAACACTTTTATATTACTTTAGGCAAAGCAGTCTTTACTAGGTGATCTAGCTTTCTTGCTTAATCTCTTTTAAATTAAAAGTTTGCTACGATTCTTGAATCTGAAGGATTTAACGACAGATTCTACTATTTCTAAATCTCGGAGCAATAAAGCAAAGCAGAACACTCAGCCAACTGGCCATATACAACCCCTACTTCCGAGTCCAGTCTTCAAGTCAAAGCACAAACGTCCCGAAATCACGCACGTCTAAATTATTTCTCTCACGCACATCCGTGCTTCGTGAATCTTAGCAGAGCGTATCTCAGTTCCTCCCTTGAAGAGCTACTGTCTTGCACGGATTTGGCGAGCGGTCGATTAATTGTAAGGTTACCATAAGGTTTGTGAGCTAATAGGATAAAGTTTGTTAATTCAAAACTTCATACACAAAAAGTATTGTGCATATGGCGGACTTATTGGCAAAAGCAAAATACGGACAAGACCTCGATATGAAAGGAGATAAAACCTGATGGTTTAGAATGATTTTAAAACTCAGTGTCAAATTTTATAATCCTTAAGATGAAATTTGCACTTTCTGGCTAACCGGGCAAAATGCTCTACCAATTGAGCTACCGTGCTGTCTGTCCGACCTTGCGAAATTTGTGGTTTCTCATGGATACGTCATTTCGCGTGACGTCTAGCGCCATCTACCCGTCTGTTTATGCAACAGTAGGCCAAGTAGTTATTCTTTACAGAATACTTAATAATTCTTATTTCATCTTTATGATTAAATAAAACCTTATTACGACAACTAGCGGTGCCCTGCGACTTCGTCCGCGCGTTTTAAGTTTGCTCCCTTCCTCAGGTCGCAGCGTTGCAGCGTGATGTTTTTTAGCTTAAAGTCTTCATCGATAAATACAACTAACTATCCGACGATCCAACGAATTTCTAAAATCGGTCCAGAAGTTCCTGAGATTTGCGCGTTCAAACAAACAAACTCTTTAGCATTATAATATTAGTAGATATGTAATAATAAATGAGAATAAAATGTGACATTTGTATTGATTCGTAACGTGGTCACTTACAAAAAAAAACCTGAATACTATCTTATTCAGCATTTTCATGGAAGGATTTGACAAAGCCTCACGGTCCATTGCAAAGTGTAATTCAGGATGCTATGTTAACACATCATAAATGTAGATGACTCCAAAAAGAAATATCTCTTGGAAAGGACGCGCCTGTTGTAGGTATGTCTTTGAATATATCACTGTCCACCAAAATCCCATAACATCATGGTGTCACCAGTCGGTCATCTCCGTTTTCCGGCCTTGTCTTCCAACTACGTGTACTGTTTGACGGATGACCTCTGTACAGTTTTGTGAACCGTGACCCAACGTCAGATTTAAGTCGGCTTTCGTGAGGAACTTTGAAGAGCTTGGTGTTTTTCTTCCGGAGTATACACAATATTTTTCAGGGTTTTTAAACTGTATTAAAGTGACTACGTAAGTTTAAATAGTATTAATAAGATCTAGCTGGACCTTTTGGTCGGAATTACGATGCCACAATTATTGCAGCCAGAAAACTCTGCTATTTCCTGTTTTTATCAATCCTGAAAATGCAAATACTAGGACCGTGGCAGTGCACAAAATATATTGAAGATAAATTGTTTTATTTTCAAAGTCGCATAATAAAGGTATAATACAGCACAGTCAAAAACTGACCATGTTTATTGTTATATGCCGATTTTTTAAAAAAAACTTTATAAATAAATTCACCTTAATAAAGGAGGGAAACACTACACTACTATCGTTATTCGCTGATCCAATTAAAAACTCTACGATGCGGAAAATGCACATTCTGCATCTATACACAAAACATGCAAACATTTTTCACCCCACAGAAGATCGCAGTGTAAATAGCCCACTGCAAACAATCAATCATTTACAATTGGGGCCCTCAAAAACCGCATCTGCTAATAAACTTATAATTCTGTTTATGTCCATCGCGTGAAGAGATGTTTAAAATTAACACAATCGATATCGAAACGGAATAGAAAAACTTCGATATTTTTACAGCAATAGTTTTTTTTTGCTAAGCAGATATTTGACCTCGATCGCACGCGATGTCAGGTGTGGATGAGGTCTAGAGTTGTGCATATCTGCTTAGCGATGTCAGGTGTGGATGAGGTCTAGAGTTGTGCATATCTGCTTAGTAGCAGCCTGTTCACTCTTGTTGCCATCAAATTACTTGTAGATTGTCAAAACGTTTGACAATCTTCTTGGTTATTATAAGCAGATAAAAGGGATGGAGATGGTGTATAACAGACGCCGTGTTGTATGACCAAAAAGCAAGGCCATTGCTTTATACTCAAATGTAATTTTAAGGTTACAAAACTAATTAAAATACGTTTATCAGTTTGTGTAAACTAGAAATTATACATTACATCTCTATACTAATATTATAAAGTTGAAGAGTTTCTTTATTTGATTTTTGAACGCGCTAATCTCAGGAACTACTGGACTGATTAGAAAAAATATTTTTGTGTTCGACAGCTTACTTATCGAGAAAGGCTACCTTATTCAGTTGTAAATAGGGCTAGTTTGCAACAAAAGTGGGTAACCTGATATGCTTGCCACTGTACATCACGCTGCGTCGGAGCAAACTCAAAACGCGCAGACCTCTAGTATTTTTATAAACATGGAAATTCCCTATAATAATAAGACTGGACAAACTAGGCCTAAGGCCTAAGCCTAAACATCGATATTTGACTCTGGTCATCTCTAAAGCATAATAATTATAAAACCACTGCTCAATCCTATGCGAATAGAGTTTAAAATACAAAGCTTCTAGCTTCAACAGTAGTCCCGCGGGAGACCAATTATGCACGCCATAAAACGGAACGCAGACATCAAAGTCGGGAATCGAACCTGGTACCCTGGACCCCTGGGAGTGTATGTTTGAGGAGGCGTTGCGGCTTATTATTGATAAAAGTATAAGATTGAAGGGAGGGAGGCAAATGTATTTGTTTTGAAGAGATATATTGTACGGTTAGTAGGGTAACTGGTGGAGTGACATCATTATCTATTGAAATATATGGCCCAGTTAAGTATGCATTTTTTCTATGGTCGATTTATTGATTGGATATATCAATAGAAAGCTTGAAAATACAGGATGTAATTTTTGAACACAAGAATGTTTTTGACCTCCGGTTTTGAAGTTTATTTCAAAATTCCTGTTCTAGAAGTAAAAACAGACTTCAAAACCAAAGTGCACTAAAGGCTTAAATAAACTCTTTAATCCATTTTAGGCGAACCATTTCTTTTTGGAGTCGATGCTCTGATAGATGACCCCTGAGAGAGTCAAGGTGATGGAACCGACTCCAAAAAGGAATTGTTCGCCTAAAATGGATTCATTTCCTTTAAAAAGTCAAGAGTTTATTTAAGACAATTTATTGCATTTTGGTTTTATTGCATGAGTGAATTAAGTAAAAGTGTTTACAAATGATTAAACCGTATAGTAAAATATTAGAACAGGCTGTATTGCTGTGTTTATACTCTCTCAGCTCAAAAATATTATACCTATCTCGTTGGATCGGCAATATCAACTCGTCGAGATATCATAAGGCAAAATTATCAGAACCATTTTAAACCGATTTCAAAAAAGGAGGAGGTTATCAATTCGACTGTATGTTTTTTTTATGTTTGTTACCTCATATTTCAGTCGTTTGTCAACCGATTCGTAAAATTTTTTCTCCTACTTAGAGGGTATACCTTCTAGTTGGTCCCATTTTTTTTTGGGATCTGATGACGGGATCTTGGTGTAATCGAGGGAAATCCTCAAATTTCAAAGGCACGTATAGTGTTTCTTTACTTGAATCTTAATGTTGACATGTTGTTACGTCTAATAGTCAACATCTTGTGGGGCTGAGCTGATGGTGAAACTCCTTAACGCTTAGGAGTTCAGTAATTATAATGAAAGAACTGATAATAGGTAGTTTGTAGCTTCTTAAAAAACAAAGTCACAAGGTGGCCCCCACCATTCTCCTGTAATCTCTAAAAATGAAGAAATAAAATTAACTTTAAAAAAAGTAAAAACCGACTTCAAAACCAAAATGCACTAAAAAGTCTTAAATAAACTCTTGACTATTGAAAGGAAAGGTACCCATTTTAGGTAAACAATTTCTTTCTGGAGTCGGTGCCATCACTTTGACCATCAAGCATCAACTAACACAGCACCGACTCCAAAAATGAATTGTTTGCCTAAAATGGGTACCTTTCCTTTAATAGTCAAGAGTTTATTTAAGACTTTTTAGTGCATTTTGGTTTTGAAGTCGGTTTTTGTCAACTATCGTAAGAACCAAGGACTGCTTGTTGTCAAATGGTCGTATTTAACGATAAGCATTAAGAACACTAAACCTCCTCCGTCCCTTGTCCATGCCTCTCCTAGCACTCAGCCAGAGCGAGTGTGTATCCCCCTTAATGACGTACCCCTTGGGATCGGGTAATCGATCCGCTAATGTATTGGAGCCTTTACGACTCTCTGATTTCGCAATACACCTGTTTTCATTGGTCTCGTGTTACGAATGATGAATGGGTGTATATTGGTGATTGTATTGTGTCATAAAGTCTTCTGGGATAGATGTTCCTAGTATTATTATTATAATATTATTCCAGGGTTTTAATATTTAAAAAAATACAAAAAATCAGTTTTCTTGATACAGTTACAAAACATGTGTGTGTGTGTGTGTGTGTGTGTGTGTGTGTGTGTGTTACGGTAGATGCACATTGACACAACTATGTGATTAACGGCCGATTTTTCAATGGTCAGATAAAACTTATCAGACTGATAAATTATGCGCTTCATACAGATTTCAAACAATGACAGTTACGTATGATTGTTGACAATTAGGTGACGTTTTCAAATTAGCCATGTTGTATTTTGTTCGACGAATATTTCTTATCTGACTATTGAAAAATCAGCCTTAAGTAAAATTTCCAAAAAAACATTCTCAAAAATGTTAATATACAATTTTGTATCCGGTATATCAAGTTGTCATCCGTACAGAAACCGCCTGTTCAATAACAAAAGCCAGTAGCGAAGCACCTAATTTTCTCTTAAAAAAGGCAATTAACTATCTTCAGAGATGTTTTACAAAGCAAACACCACTAAAGGAATGGCCTACTCTGTAACATGATGTCCACTGTCCGTATTATCGAATCTAGCAATCTCCATCGCTCAAACCAACATGAGTTTGCGAGCAAGAGGAATCGCTATATCCAAATACTCAATCGACTCTGTTGCAAGACTGTTGCTTCTTTCTTTTTTGTACTTTGTGTCGAAAAAAGTCATTTCATTTCATTTCAAGACGTCACATGGATATCATATATCATGGATTTGTCCGTTTTCCTATGCTTGGCAAATATTTAAAACAAAATGATTTATTTTAAAATAAATTAACTACAAAACTTAAAACCTACATAGTAGGTAATTCATCTTTAAACAATGAGATCTTTTTATATCGAATAATTAGATTTTTTATTTCACTGATATGATTTTAAAAGATAAAGAAGTCAGAACATTACAATATGCGCCCAGTATAGAAAAATGGACTTTAGAAACTGTGTTGTTCATGCCAATATGATTGCGAATAAATAAGTTATTACATCCAAACGTATGGAATCTTACAGGGTAGAACTCAGGATCGCATTCAGAGCGTCTTCGGTACTCAATTAGTGAGAGTGTCATTACTGTGTGTTTGTGCAAGACAAACAGGGGTGATGTGAGCGCGGACTTTGCGCAAACGATGTGTTCGGTTAGGAACAATGTACAGAATAACCAAGAAGAACTGATTTGAAGAGATACTTGGAAGGATATAGAAGTTATGCCGGTGAAACGAAGTGTATTTAAGTCCAAACAGGGTGTCCGGTAATTATAAATATACTGTGAGGATAAATAAATAAGTTTAGCTGTATGATTGTGATGCGATGATGAAACCTCAAGTTTTTACATCAAATATCAGTTTGTTTACTGTCGTTACACATAATAAAACACACGATTAAAAGGATAGTCAGGGCACGGAAGACAACAGAGTACGTACATAAAACGAGGACAATATCAAATATTTCAAATCATTGTTAAAAATATCGATCGATTTTTTCTCACACACAATAATAACCTTAACCTTGTCACTAAAACTACCAAAGGTTATGTCAAATTCCAGGTTCAATTTTGCCTCATGAGATAGCACAATGAGTGACAGCTAAAGGTGGGAACGAGTAAGAAGATTAATAAACAACAAAATCGCGGCAGGTCACCTCCGCCTGTTTAATAATCTGTGCAATATTCGATCAAACTAAAAAAAAATATTGTCAAAGACAAATAAAATGTGACAATTTAAAATGAAAAAAAAAGTGACACTATGTATGGCGGGCAACCAATATTTTATTTGTATATTTTAAATTGTATAAAAATATGCCAATTGTAAATTCTTAAAATCAGTGACCATAATAAACACGCTTTTAATGTTTAGCTTATCTTAAAAATATAGAAAGCTTTTTCATTTGAATAATACAATGTGACTAAATTATCTTTAACTCCGTGTCTGATCGTAGCAATTAAGACTAAAGTACTTTCCACCCTAGGGATGGAAAAGATATTTTCTACCCGTATATCTTCAATTTTCCGAACAGAAGAGATGAAAAAATATTTCATATCAAAATTGCTTTCTATTTAATTAAAAAAGCCAACAGCTCAGTTGCAAATCAAATAAATTAACTCTAAATGTGATCAATTCAATGATCCAACCCTTTTATTCGCTACTCTTGATATAATAGCCGGTTATTAACCGGTCTAAGTGACCCCGAGTAGCGTGGCTTACTGATAGGAGTGACGTGTCATCTGTGGATAATGACAGTGCACAGAAATGTTTTTTTTTAATATTCAACAGATTTCAGTGCCGAAAATCTTCTTTTTTCTTTATTCTAGTGTCAAATTATAAATCTACATTCTATTTTTTTTTCATTAGTTTCTCGGTTAGTTATGTCTTTTCAATAAAATCAAAGATTAAAATTAATGGTTGCTTCATTGATTTTAGGATTACTAATTTCGTTAATAATAATAATACAAACTCGTTGGATGCATAGTTACAGAATACTACATAAATAAAAAGGTTGCCAAATATTTTTTTTCTTTCCTATGCAGATTAATTTATTTCTATTTCACATAGTTAGATTTTACCACGAATAATTTTTATATTCGCTATTTATACCAATAACGGTTTGCCAAGTAATAAATACTAATATTAGCTCCAAGTCACGTGCCGCGTCACAGTCAATTTGCGAACGCTCCGATACGTATCGGATGACGCGACGGGACTGTATGCTGTGACATATCGGTGACGGGAGGAACTATTGTCGACATTTCAAATGCTTTGTGTTAATTAATACCACAATATAAGAATTTACAGTTTGGTTAGTCAATATTAACTATAATACTGTAGATTAATTTGAAGTAGAGATAGAAACCTATGTATATCATGTATGAATTTACAAACAAAAAGTATTGAAGTATTATATCCGTTGTCTGGCACCCATAACACAAGCTTTGAGTAGCTTACTTTGGGACTAGATGGCGATGTGTGGGAATGTCCAAAGGATATTTATTTTATTTTATTTAATATTTATTAGACCATTTACGTCAATTGAGTGACGAATCTATACTAATATTATAAAGCTGAAGAGTTTGTTTGTTTGAACGCGCTAATCTCATGAAATAGTGGACCGATTTTTTTTAAACTTCTTTTTGCGTTTGATAGATTATTTATCGAAGTAGGCTTTAGGCTATAAAAAAAAATACGCTGCGACTGAAAAATTACGCTGCGACGCGTCGCAACGGAAAAGGAGGGAGCAGACTCAAAACGTGCAGACGATTAAATAATAAAATAACTAGTTAATGATGGGTAAGTAAACTTGACAATAACATTGAATCTTGCTCGAGCTCTACCAATTCGATTTTTGAAGTAAAACTCAGTTCAGGCCCGCTAATTGAACTAACACATATTAAATACTAGCCAACGATGCGTCAGTCAAATGACATCGCTAACTCCCCCATCTTCCCGGCTCTAATTAGCAGCACCAAATATTGAAACAAAACAATCACCGAAACTGAAATGAAAACTTCAATTATCATCCCGGCGTTTTCAAGAGCTGTGTACACACTGCCCCGCGGATTCGAATGCAAACATAACGCTGAGCGCACACTGGGAGATCTTATCCGTGGCTCGGTTGCGCTACCACGTGTGCTCTCCCCTTTATACAAGGCTGGGCATAATTTTGATGTCTTACTACTGTGTGAGAATGGAAATTGTTTAATGCGGACGAGTGGCGAGAGATTTTATTATGATGAGTGGTGAATACAGCAATAGGTAATAAATATTTGGAAATACGAAAGATCTTATACATTTAACAAAATAGTACAAGATATGAAGTTTTTTTTTTTAGTTTAATAAAGGTATTATGGTCGGAATAAGATTAAATTAACAAATGATAATTTGATTTAGGGCTGATTTTTCAATAATCAGATAAGAAATATTCGTCGAACAAAATGCAATATGGCTAATTTGAAAACGTCACCTAATTGTCAGCAATCATTGGTACCTGTCATTTTTTTTAAATCTGTCGCTTTATAATTTATCAGTATAATAAGTTTTATCTGACTAATGAAAAATCGGCCCTAAATAAGTAAACCTGTTTGACTTATGGAAAAATCAAAGTGGTATGCGCATGTTGAAACGTTTACTTGTTTTTTCAGTTTTTACTACAAGCGGAATCTTTAAAGAATACTTTAAATACATAGAATTCTTTTTACTAAATTTATTTAAAGACTAAACTTTGAACTATTTTGATACGGGAATTAGTTCCTAGACAGTTTTGAGTGGTTTCAATTACTTACACCCCGTATGTTTGTATGAAAAGTTGCGAGGGTTGTGTTCTAGTGTTGAGATACGGGATTAGAGGCACGTGGCAGCATTTTAATGTAATCACTTGAGACTGTAGTTATTTTATTTGCTCGTGTAGATCCTGTAGATATCGATTGCACAGTTTGTTTTTGAGATTAGACAAGTGTGTGAAATACGGACGAAACATGATTTTTAAGAGATACTAACATTAACTTTGTTAATAGGTTAAACTTATTGCTTGTCTCCGTTTGACAAAGGGTTAGTTTTATCAACTCAGACAAAACAGACTTAAATTGTAATGGAACTCGAAGTAAAGATTGAAATTATGTTTAGCCAGTTTCCTATTTCACCCTATATTATTTTATTTATAAGGTACACTATCGTTGCTGTACCTTGTAAATAATAAAAATAATGCCATCTTATGACCGACAATATTTAAGAATTAATTGTATTATCAATAACTGGTGCACACCGCGTACCATGTTTATTATGACGGTGCCTACAAACTAAACTAATATTAATTATTTTTGTCAGCAGTAGAATGTAAGTGAAGATATAAAGTCGCCAGTTTGATAGAACGTTCAATGCAAGTCCTGTTTGCCAAAAATCTAACTAAACAGATACAGCTGTCAAACGGTAACTTGAAATAGGCATTCCTATGTGTATCCTTGATATAGATTTTCTGAAGGCTCCTACATGCATTTCATGGTGTAGTAAGTATACATACACACATACAGCAGCTTATACAGGGCGGCCAAAACAGTGACGTCCAAAATTTTTTTTTGACCTTTCATCCAGGGCTATCAAATATACCCATGTATGTTAGCCGAATTTGCGTTAGTTTTCGAGATATATTTTTTGGAAATTTTAAGAAATTTCAAACATATAATACCTTCACATTTTATGATGTTATGACGGTTCATGTATTGCAGTATGGTCGTTATAAATTAAATTTACTCGGATAAAATTATGAGCTCTCTAAAACTATGATTAACAAAAGTTTCATTTTATAAAAAAAAACTCGATAAGTATAAAAAAATGTCCTTCATAAAAATAGTAAAATAGGATAGACCCGGATGTAAAGAATCCAAAAAAAATTTTTGGACGTCTCTTTTTTGGCCACCCTGTAGACTATCAAACAGAAGTCCGATGACACCTTTTATCGCATCTAACTGTACACGTCCATCGCAGCCCCAAAGCGTAATGCAAACCAAACAAGGCGAGTACACTCGACGTCGAAAAAACGCAACAAACACAAGAGTGTCCAAATTGAACGAATACGAAATACTGCCAGCGGCATTCGGACCTCTGTGTACCGTTTGCTAGGGTTGCCAACATAATATTTTCTCATTTTATTATTTCAAGTCAAATAAATCATTAATGGCGCGAATTAAACAGGAGAGTTCAATTGTCACATCAAGGAAGTAGATTTCAAGCCAAAGATCATAATCAATCTTTCTCCCACAAGAAAAAATATAATGAAAATATAATAATCAACATTCTAAGTCAATATAACACGATGTTTCCTCTGTAGTGTCAAAAAGTTTTATTCCAATTTCGACTTTTAAAACGATCAAGTTGCATACAAAACAATATTCAACTTCAGGGGACTTTCATTCTCCTTGAAGAGAACTTTCATTTCCATATTCCGCGCTTGTTCAGCAGTAAACGTCCTATGTTTCTGCCTTAGCCAATGGTTGATTCGTAGATGATTCTATACTTCCATTTGTTTCTACCATAAAGCATTAATAAACATAGTCCAGCGTAAATGTGTATTGCAAAGACATGAATCGTCAAATTTATGAGCTAGGCTTTTTTCAGTGGAGATTTATCCATTCCTCGTGTTTTTCCTCCGTTTACCTAATTTCATGCCACTATCCTCGGTAACTTGGATTTTTGTGTAGATTAATATAAATGAAATGACATGTATGTTTAAAATGTTTTTCATAGAACTCGGTAGGCACCCCTACGAAGGACGGTATCCTCGTAATATATTTGCACCGGACCAACACGGGAGCATATTAGCCGAGTCGGGATGATCCCTGCTTTCCTGTTTGACACACGGGACGCCGTTTCGTACATACGAAGTACAAAATGGCCGCACTTTGTACGTACGAAAAGGACTACGGAAGTCACTTTGAGAGAGAAAAAATGACCATAAAAGTTTGTAGATGAGGACGTTGGAACTGAAATAGCGAATAGTAGATTTTTAAGACATGAATAATACAACGCAATCTTGTTTTTCTGGAGTGTTCACAAAACACAAAAGAAAATTAAGTACCTAAGAATTCAGTCAAGGCCGCTGCAAAAAGTAAATATCTAAAACAATAATTACTAAAACAACACGCACTAAAATAAAATGATGATCCAGCTTATTAAGTGCCCTCAGACCTTGTATTGTCATCACCTCTTCTTTCTCAATATTTGACAAGAAAAACATGTAACGGCTCAAAGCCGTATCTTGAGCCGTATCATTGGTTGATTCTTCATGTCTCTGCTTAACTCTGCTTCTATTGAATCGCAGCCTTAGTTGTCGTCACGTACTGATATTCGATATCGTCACGTCAAAACACTAACGTGCACTAGACCTTTATGATGGTCTAGCTCAGCCAATGCCCTCAATCGATGGGCAGTTCTAGCGGCTCTCACAAACCCGCCACTGCCATCTCCTTCTAACTGAGTACTACAAGCGAACAGCAAGCAGAACTTAGCTCGACAGCCACAGAGGCTGGTGCCTAGACTTTACTGCTAAAGGGTCTATTCATATTACAGTAGCGTCGCCATATTATATCCGCGTACCCAGGAGTGAACGGCACCATAGAGGCTAAAAAGTCATAAAAGCGACCACAGCTTCAAGACAGTTGTGGCCAATTGCTTAACTGCGCAACAAACTCAGTCACTATTGTCAATGCCTTTTTTCAAAAGGTTTACAATGTATTTGGTGATCATGCAAGGTCATACATAACTATCTGTTAAATAATCATCTACTTTATAATACCCTCCAAATCAGACCCAGTTGTTATGGGTTTAGTCTCGGTATAACAACATCAGGCAAAGTCTCGTTCGGAAGCTGAACCCCGGTGGCGAGAGCTCAAAAGAAGGAATAGCATGATTAGGATCTACATTACCTCGTCATCTTTCAAAGACACTAACCTGCACTATATGATGGTCCAGCTCAGCCAATGCCCTCAATAGATGGGCAGTTCTGGCCGCTCTGACAAATCCACCACTCCCGTCGCCTCCCAACTGAGCGCCGCGAGCGAACAGCACACAGAATTCAGCTCGAGAGCCACAGACGCCGGTGCCGAGGGCGCAGCGGAGGGATTGAGTCGCTGAGAGACGTTCGGAGCCCTGGACAGGGAAGATAAGATCAGATTTGGACCTTCATCATGAAATTATATAACAGACCTTTATTTTTTTAAGAGGTAAAACAAATCATAATTCAAATGCTGGCCTGCTTAATGAGGTGATGGTAAATGCTGGTGCTGAAATCGCAGCTAAAAGAGTTTAAATCAGAACGATTTACATTAGCGCATTCAGCAAGCAGTCTATTCTTAAATTTACCTAGTTAATTGAATTTTTGTATGCGCAAACGTGCAAATACCAGAAATAAAAATAAATAGCTGTAAAGTGTAGATTAGAACCTAAACTACAGCTCTTATAGTAGCCCTACTGAGGACACTTATAAAAGTCTTGTATTATAACTGCTTTGGCGGCAAGATCATAAGCTGGTTACTTCCCAAGAGGTCCTGGGTTCGAATTCCGGGTCGGGCTGAAATTTCTTTCTGTTGTTTTCTGACTTGAAAATTTTCGGAAACAGCTCGGAGTCAGGAAGTCGGTGGTGATGACACCCCTGTCCCTCGGAAAGCACGTTAAGCCGTTGGTCCTGCGCCTGATCCCTCACCGGTCATGCCGGATCTGCCGTCTCACCGAATAATGAGAGTGAAGGAGCAGAGAGTGCCTTTCTGTATTGCACAAACACTTGAACACTATAAATGTCCAAATGTCAATGTTCAATGTTCCACGCCGATGGCCAATCTTAATTGAGATTGATCGCCGTGCTCGGATACGACCAGAGTGACGTTATGTTTTTCATACTAAATGTATCAATCTTTAAAACTGTACAAGAAAGAAGAGTAACATTCGATCAGGAGGAACCATTTGATCCACTTACCACATCGACGTCACAAGGATGACACAAATCAGCGCAGACCGTGAGCAGGGTCTGTATGCTCTCGCGCGCCTCGCCAGCTTTCTCCGCTTTCGTGATGCAGCCGCTGAGACAGATGTAACTGGAACAATGTACATACATTTTAGTATGTATTACATATGAAATTACGGACAACAGCACGTCATGGTAAACACTGTGGTATCTTATTTACTTGTAATAAGGGCTAGTTTGCAACAAAAGTGGGTATCCTAATGTGCTGGTCACTGTACAAGAATTAAACGTCCATTACATCATCTTCTACGGTGATATTCTCATAACTAAATGACTAAGTGAGTTCGTGCGACAGGTTTGACAACGCGTTTGGTGTAGTGGTCAGAGCTCCTGACTCTTATGCTGGCCGTCGCGGATTCGAATCCCGGAAGAGGCAAATGTTTCTGTAATTAGCACATTTGTACGTGAATCATGAATGTTTATGTGAAGAGACGCCCCCGTCATAATCGTTGTCTGGTATTCGTAAAATAAGAAAGGAGGATTTCTTAATTCGAAACCAGGACAATTGGTGTGTTATCTGGCGCATGTATTATATATTTTTATATAAAAATATCTTCTCAAAAATTACTTACGTTGCATATAAAGATTAAAAAGCTAAATCATGCATTAATAAGTCAAACATTCATGATAGCCAAAAAAAAGTAATCATAATCTTTTATGCACAGGCATACTATACAATCATAAGAGTACCAGGATTATTTATGGAACGTGGAAAATGATTTCAATACAAACAAAAAAACAATATCCATAAACATACACCAGAGCGGTCAACGTGTTATTCTTCTTTCAGGAAATCCAGTAACTGACAATTTGACTGAGCAAACAAGAAGCAATCAGGTTCCCATTTTAAACAACAACACGTGCTAAAATTACAGCAAAACAAGATATAATTAAACCCGTTGCTTTTTGCGGATCAGGATGATACAATTTCGTTTGTTTGCTGCGAAAACAGGCGGCCAGCGAATGCATACGAAACGTATCACAACATTTATGATGAAGAAACGTTTTTAGTTTTAAAAAACCGGCCAAGTGCGAGTCGGACTCGCGCACTGAGGGTTCCGTGCCAACTTTAACTTAATTAGGGGATCCACTTTCTTCCACTTAGTAAAACACCACAAAATTTTGTTGACAGCAAACATAACTTTGTTTTTCATAGTGTTTGTATGATGAACAAAGTTATGTTTGGGGTTGTTGAAAATGTGCTATGTCTCAAAAACCTCTCGTTCGATTCCGTCCAAACCGATTTTGAAAGTGTTTGTTAAGATCTACCTTACATTTTTTATTCAAAATTTACACACGCTTAGTTTAGAAATTAGATGGGACCCATTTAACCATTTTGGAAGCGTCTAGCTATGAGACGTTAGATTTTAAAAGAAAATGGTTTTAGTACTTTTATGTCATTTTAAGAAACCTATCCATAGACACCACACACGCATAGGTTTGACTAAAAAATATTTTCGGATTTATTTTCATGTATGGGAGCCCCCCCTTAAATATCATTATTTTTTGTTTTTTGTATAAGAATTGTAAAGCTGTTTACAAGATACATCTTCCTACCAAATTTCAACAGTGTGATGCTTATAGTTACAGAATAAAGTGGCTGTGACATACGGACGGACAGACAGACAGAAACTTAGACTTGACGAAACTATAAGGGTACCGTTTTTTGCCATTCGGCTACGAAACCCTAAAAAAGGATCAATAATTTTATAAAACTTCAGAGTCGAATTCGAAAAACGGCATTTTTTTTAGTTTTCTACGGACCAGCTAATATTTTGAGCAATCATTTTCGTATTTAGCCCCATAGTAAAAGTTACTTGTATTTATGAGTAATTTCACCACTTGAAAGTGTGTTTCTAATGCAAATATATAGACTAGACTACCGCCTTGAATATCCACTCATGTTTTAGCCTTAGCAAGTGTGCCCTGTTTGTCAGTGCAAATCCGAATGAAACACAAACACGGCTTGTTACCGACGGACGGCGAATAAATGCAACGACAACACGGTACAGCTTGGAGTATTATGCGGTGCAAATATTGCAAGAAGACTTTAAAAAATATATAAGATAAAGAGAAAGATGCATTTATTTACTCCAAACATATGTAGTCATGTACATAACAGGTGTTGTTTAGTTGAAGTTTCAACATGTCTTACTGATAGCTGGCATGTTAATATTAAATTAACAACAAATAGAATTACATTTTGAATACAATAAAATTCATTCAAGTGTTATGTCACAACAACAATTATCCAAAAAAACAACTTATGAATTAATATTATTCCAGATTTATCTATCATTTAATTCATTTTTAGTGTAATAACACTTATCTTCTAAATTTATTTTTAAATCGAGTCATTGGTAAACATTTGTATTGATTGGGGATCTTATTAAATAATTTTGGTGCCATGCATAGAACTACTGTGTAACAGTATTTTTTTGATAGATGTAGGCGCAACCTATCCCCGTTTCGCCTATTCCGGGTAACAAGATCCTAGAGGCTCGGGAAAAGATGAGGGTTAGATTTCACAAACAGAGCCATTTTCATTATTTATAGTGACGGAAGCTTGTAACTTTCTATAGTTTGGAATCCGAACATTGCAGAAGTAAAAGTAAACCTTTTATGCCTTTTTGCTACGAAAAAGACCTTCAAAGAAGCGTCTTTGAGCATTATCTTCTCTGCACTGCCCTCCTTCCTCATAAACAACACTTAAACCAAAAGCTCTCACTCAAAAAACAAAATTACCTACCTCCCCCAGATCCAATTACAATCCGTTCAAATATTTGCCCTGCCCCGGAACCGAACGCGTTTCTGCACGGATTCGCTGACGAGGAATTCGGTAGATAATTGGAGTGAATCAGTAAGGGGGTTCGGTGAGTAAGTCTTACGTAATCTCATCTTATAAAAAACCGGCTATGGGCGAGTCGGACTCGCGCAATGAGGGTTCCGTGCCAACTTTAACTTAATTTGGGATCCACTTACTTCCACACAGCCAAAATTCCACAATATTTTGTTAACGGCAAATATAACTTTGTTTTTCCTAGTGTTTGTATGTAGAATTTTATGTTTGCGGTTGGTGAAAATGTGCTATATCTCAAAAACTACTGGTTACACTTTTAGAGAAAATGATTTTAGGAACCTCTATGTCAACCTATCTATAGACACCCCGCGCGCATCGGGTTGACAAAAAAAGTTATAGTTTCATGTATGGGAAGATCCCCTTAAATATCATTTTTTTAATGAGAATCGTAAAGTGGTTAACAGGATAACTCCATACCAAGTTTCAACTATGTTATGCTAATAATTTCAGAATAAAGTGGCTGTGACATACGGACGGACAGAGGAACCCTAAAAGCGCTGTGTAAGACAAATCTGCTGCTGTAAAACCCCCTAGTCATCCTTCATAACGAATTCTCACGGATTTCGTTGAGTAGGTTTCAATCTTGTGTAGAAAAATGTACTCTGATACAAATACAGACTATTAAACCTACATTCTATCCAAAAGAGTCGTAAGTTAACCGATCTAGCGATCTAAAAGACAGCTAATGCATAGTAGGCATGTTCAAAATCCATCAAATTAATTTTATTTTAACAAAAAAAAAACAGTTAAAAAAATAAACTTCAATATTAACGCATAAACACCGAAGCGGTCGCATGTGACCGCATAACAATAGAATATCCATTGTGTCTGGTTTACATATGCTTGAGGGATTGATACCAAAGAATGCCCTAGCAATATAGGTACCCTTCATAAAATCACATAATTATACAAACAGATATTAATTACCGACCTTCTCTTTATCAACCACCTTAACAAAGGAAAACTCAAAAAACATGGCGCCCGGAGGAACGTTAGGAATTCAAAATTGGAATTCGGATTATTACCGTCTGATTGGTCACTCACGCATAACGTATCAAATACAAAATGACACTATACATTCTAGCCAGTGGAAATCAATCTTTAACGTGTTGAATTTAAAGTTAAACTTGAGTTTATAACTAAAATGATAATGGTTAAAGACATGGGAGACCTCCATGTCTCGGCTGACGGGTTGCGATAAACCTAATCTTAAATATTCTTCGTCCAGTCTGGTCCAAAAGGTCGTCGAGATACGAGGAGCGCAACATTTCAAACGTCCACGAGACAACTAAACTGCAGATAAAGGGGACATAACCGAGTTTTTACGGTCTCAAAATGTTTTCAAAGTAAAGATTTTGTCCTAGAGTTTGTTTTTGACATCGCATAGGTTGTTGGAAAGATATGTAGAGCTACCATGTAACCATGCATATGTTCTTCTCATAAAGAATTATTTTAAGAGGTTTAATGATTCATGAGGAAAAAAAAGCAAATAAATAGGTAAGTTTGACTTGAGGAAAAAAAAGCAAATAAATAGGTAAGTTTGACTAACTGAAAAGAACTGCCGTTTAAAATCTATGATTCGTCATATTGCCTTCAGTGTTGCATAGGTAAACCTTTTCCTAATTCGCGAACTTTGACTTAGAACTGAACATTCCTGAAAAACCTACTATAGTAATTTCAAAGACATTGGCCGGATCGGTAAATCAGCTCTAATGCCATTAGAAAAAACGAAAATAAAACGCCGTGCTCGGGCGAGGCGCCAATGATTCATCGCGTTCTAAATTCAAACGCGCTAATGGAAGCGCGCGCGCATCTGTAGTGATGGGGTTGCCAGAATATAGGATATCTTTTGCTATAATTTGCAGTTAGATATATAAGATACACTGTGTATTGCAAGTGCCAGTAAGCGCGAGCTTCTCCATTTCATCGTCATAATCTATAGTGACACACCAAAAGATTTTTGTCTGCGTGTCGTATTTCTCAATTAATTTGACATTCCATAAGATGTGAAATCTGGTATCCTTTTTAATACGGCTTAAAAGACATTTAAAATAACAGAGGTATTATGGCTTGACAAAAGACACGTCGCAATATTAACAGATCACAGACCCAAATGCCATAATAAGTATATTTTGTGTAAACTACTGATTTAATAATATTTGGTATTTCTTGTACTCTAAATGTTGTAAAAAGATGTAAATAATCCACATAACTGCAGAACTAATATCGTTCTTAAGACACTGGCAACACCGAAAGGAAAGCACTCACCTACAAAAATTTATAGTGCGTTTAAAATGTTTTCGTTCTTAATTTCGGTTAGATAAATGACTCCGGCGCAATCGGCGCCTTTTACGCGGTGATATACTGCCTAACAGTATGGGCATTCTGTCTCCGAGCCTATTTTGTAGAAGAAAGGCCAGATTAAATAGAGCCCTGAGGAAATGAGTGACAGAAGTCAATTGCAAAAAGTCGTTTCAGGATTTCAGACGCCCTACAATATGATACCTAGGTTTCATTAGCAAGTGAGACAAGCGCAGACAGTTTTTGCTTATACCAAATTTACTTTGATAGAATCGTCGACAAAAATTACTGAGTAACTATCCAGTCCGTCACCAATAGGAAATATTTTTTATTATAGCAAAAGTCATAATGAACTGACTTATTAAATAAGTAATGAGAGTTGTTGCTATAGCCCAGATAACGGAAAATTGGTGTAGCGATTAGTCTGCTGGTTACTACTTAAAAGTCTGCGAGGAATCGAATCCTGGATCGGGGCGAACTTTACTTCTGGTTTTGTGTCTAGAAAATATTCGGAAACAGCTCGGAGTCAGGAAGTTGGTGGTGAGAGCATTTCGGCCTCGAAAAGCACATTAAGCGGTTGGTCCTGCGTCTTATCTGTTACCGGCCACGTTGGATCTGCCGTCTTACCGAATAATGAGAGTTAAGGACCAGATAGTGCACTTATATACTGCGCACACACCTGGCATATTATCTCTGTTGAGAAGAGCCGCCATCACCAAAAATCGTTTGGAAATATTTCTGGAGAATTGTAAAAATGCCAAGATTACAGTTTCATTTTTGACAGGTTATTCATATTTTAAAAATTATTAAGGACATACTGAAAACATTACAGAGGAGGTCAATGTAAATTGGACCGGAGTGCCAAGCGCGCTAAGCACGTGAATTTATTTTAATTGCAAGCGAAACGAAGTCAAAGCACTGAACTTGTACTCTGTCAACATATTAAAGACGTTCGGGATGCTGGGTGATTTGTGACTGGTTTTAGTGTAGCTCTTAAGATATAGTTGTCTGCTTTGATTTTGTATGATATGATTTATTTATATGAAAGTAATCTATTAAGAGCTTTTGTTCTTTCAATTTCTACTATGAGTATACAAATTATTAAATTACATTCCTATTTGTTGTTCTTTAAAATTATTTACAAATTCATACTAATATTATAAATGCGATAGTACCTAACTCTGTCTGTCTGTCTGTTACTCAATCACGCCTAAACTACTGAACCAATTTGCATGAAATTTGGTGTGGAGATATTTTGATACCCGAGAAAGGACATAGGCTACTTTTTAACGCGGGAAAATGACACATTCCCATGGGAAAATTCAGGTGGGCTTATCGCTAAGTAGCCTAAACTACTGAACAGATTAAAATAAAATTTGGTAAAGAGATAGTTTGAGACTTAAGAAAGGACATGAGTTATTTTTGACCGCGAGAAAACAACGCATTCCCCTGGGAAAAACTACTTTCCGGGGAATCTGATCGCTTTCACTTCTAAATTACCAAAGATTTGAATTATATTTGGATAAAATTGGTATTACGGGAAAAAAGTACAGCTCAGGTTTTTTTTCATACTTAGTACTATCCAAAAAAACTACCTAATGCGGACGAAGTCGCGGGTAAAAGCTAGAAAACACATAATAAACAAACATAACTTATGCTACTTTGAAATACATTTATCATGACATGCATCAATTTAAATATTCAAAATTACATTTCACAGTATGCTCCATGGCAGGTGCCGTAGCCATTAAACTTAACCCATAAACGCCCATAGCACGTCAAATCATTGTCCGAAAACAGCCCAAGGCGTGAATATACAATTGCTGTTCAGTATGGTCTACATTGAGACGTCAAATTTATTCCGTTCTAATGCACGCGCATACACTCGCGTGTATAAAATTCAAACAACTTTATTAAGTTAGTTCAGTATAACTGCCTCAGAATATTCAGTCAGTCAGTTGTTAGTAATGACGACAAGCTTTTGCCAAGAACTAACCATAATTATAATAATTTAAAAAAAATAGATAGTTTTTTCTTCAGAGGAAAAATTTTGAATACTTTTTTTTTATTACTCATTCTAACTGATGTAAGGAATTGTTTTTTTATTGTTTTATTTATAAACTTGATTGTACAAATAACAGCTTACAAAAGGTGGACTTAATTCTGCAATGGACTTTTATGTTTTTCAGGAAGAAGGAAATTCTCTATATAAGATTAAAACGTCCGAATTTCATGCCAGGCAGTGTATTATCCAGTTTAAACTAATTCATACCGACGCGCCCCGGCGCATACCGGATAAATCTAGTTTTGCACTGCAGCGGAGGGGTGTATGGTAATAACATTATTATTGGGTAAGCGCTTTTTTCGCTAATGCACTAGGGCTCGACGCTTTTAGCGACGTGAAATGAACCATATTTTAACATCATAATTCAATTTGGCTGTTAGTTATAAAATCTTCTGTCAGTAAAATAAGAAAATATTATGCGATAATTGTGTTATAAAGACATTATCTCTTAGTCAACACATTTTCAGCATATTCCTATTTTTATAAATCATTTTATCTTTTTGAATAGGTACTTAATGTGACTTTCAGGTGCTCTACTGAAACTTTAATATGATTAATTAATAACTTTTAAGTGTAAAAAATAATTAAAATAATTTCAGAAGTTAAACCACCTTTAAAAAACTGACTAAATATCATTAAATAACGCATTCGTTTTCTATTTAGGAGATAAAAATACTTTTGGAGTCGGTGCATGATGTAAAGCTTTCGTACACCAACAATCTACCTACACATCGTGCATCGACTCCAAAAGAATTTGTTCCTCCTAAATAGAAGAATTTGAAGGCGGTTTAATTTTCTAAATTATTTTTTCATGATTTTTAGTTATTACTCATATCTTATAAACAACTAGACCAATTTTTATGAAACTTACACTATTCCCTTAGTTGAACCATAACTGATTTACCTTATTATATCTTATTAGAATCAGCGCGCCTTTGACTTCTTGTTTCAGAGAAATCTTAAGAAAAACCATACACTTACAAAATTTTGAACACATGTTAGGAAGCCTTACTAGATCAACATATTAAAAATTTATCCAATTCTGACGATATCACATACATACATACAGGTCGAATTTATTACCTCTTCTTTTTAAGTCGGTAATAAACTTATCATTTCATTACGCTTTTGATAAAATACATACATAGCAGTTTGATTATTAAATACTCAAATAAGCATCGCTACATGTGTGTTTTAAAAAGTATCTACTTTTTCGTTAATCTTAGATGACGATACAAAAAAAACATAAACAGCAAACTTAAAACTCTCCAACTAACTGTATATTTACATAGGTGAGGGGGTACAGCAGAGTAATCCGGATAAGTAATTCTCTCTGTAAGTAATGCGTTGATAAATGAAATTAAATCGCACAAACAAGTGCTGTGCCCCCGGCTCCCCTTTAGTACGGTTGAGAGCTTAGCTAGTGATGTAACAAAATTCTTATCGATAATGTACATACAATGCAATAAAAAAACGGCCAAGTGCGGGTCGGACTCGCGCACTGAGGGTTTCGTGACAATTTTAACTGAATTAGGGAATACACTTACTTCCACTTAGCTAAAATACCACAATATTTTGTTGACAGCAAAAATAACTTTGTTTTTCATAGTGTTTGTATGAAGAACAAAGTTATGTTTGAGGTTGTTGAAAATGTGCTATATCCCAAAAACTACTAGTTCAGCCCCCCTTGAATATCATTATTTATTATTTTTTGGATAAGAATCACAAAGCGGTTAACAGGATACATCTGCCTACCAAATTTCAACAGTGAGATGCCTATTGTTACAGACTAAATACGTACCAGACAAACAGACTTGACGAAACGCTTGACAAAAGTATAAGGGTTCCGTTTTTTGACATTCGGCTTTTTTATCATTTTAAATTACACAAAAGTCCGGTATACGCTGGATTCAAAGTAGGTGGTGGGGAGATCATAAATCGACCACACCGCCAAAAAGCTTTTAGCAACCTTTTAGGAACTTCTGGCATACAGGTTGTAATGGCACTATTTTCATATACACCCTTGATCAGTTCTAGGCATTCAGTGTACGTTAGTTCACATGATTAGAATCAAATATTTATGATAATTTATAAATTATTATAACAAAGAAGCAGTTTTTCGCCAGACACTTATTAATACTTATACACATTGCCCTCATAAAAACGGATAGCTCTCATAAAATAGAAATAAAGTGGTCAAAAAAATATCTCATATTGCGATAAGACCGTCTAAATTGTACAATTCATTTCAAAATCGTAATATTGACATTGGATAATTAGAGAAATATCGGAAAATGTTATGTTTATTTATTCAATTAAACCGTTTTCGAGAACATCGATATACAACAAACCCTGCACTAAACAAAAGTTAGCAAAAAGAGCATCGCAACTCGACATGTGCGCTGCAATCTGTCGCGAAGCGCCATCGCACAACAAGTCGCGCCGTCTCTCCTGCACACACCCGCGTTCGCATACACCCGTCCCGCTTACACCCCCCACACTTACGCCCCCGGGTTGTCGCGACTACTTAGCGATGGTCGAGCGATAATCGCGATTGTGGAAAATCAACGAGTATCGGGTGATCTAATACGGGAGCTGACGTTTGATTGGATCGGATTTTTTTGTTTACAACTAGAGGTATAAACTATAAAACATTTGTTGGATAGAAGGCACATTTATTCATTTATTACAGGAACACAAACAGTATTACATTTGCTGTATAAATTAAATTACTACGTTCAAACAAAAGGCTGGACTGTAACCTATGAACAGTGTTCACAGCTTGATTTATACAATATTTAAAAAAGAAATCAGAAATGAGATCAATAATGGCAAATTTAATGTTATTAGAATGATAAACATAATTTAATAAAAATTATAAAAACATAACAAGATCAACGTAGAATTAAAATCAAATCACAATCAAACAAATACAATAACCACGATTTCTATAAAATAAAAGAATTTTTAAAATAATAGAATTAAGCAGGCGCACATTATACACACCCAGCTACTCACCAAGGAGTCCCCGAAAACTTGCCCCGGTATGCATAAAGAATTTCCTTCGCGAGAATTAGGCACATCCGATCATACCTAGAATTCTACCTAATTTAGCCTACCAATAATATTTTAGTTCTACTTGGTTTTGATAGGGTTTAGGGATTGTAAAAACCTTATACTAAATTACACGTCAAGTTTACGAATTCGTTGATTTTCCGCAATTAGTACAGCATAGGACAGTTAATAAATACTTTCCATCGATGATTTCTTGTGGTAAAATATTTGGCATGTCGGTCTGTCCAAAAAACTTAATCATAACTTAGCTTTTCTTCTTTATATCTTAAGATGCTCTCATTTTTTAAGGGTCACAAACAAACATACAAATTTACTGTTCCTACCCTAGTCTATTACGTATCAAGTTGTTAATAATTTTAAATTAAATGTATTCAGCTGAGCTCAAAAGCACTTGTCTAAATTAAAATCGAATATTTATTTAGCAATGCAAAAATCATTCACTCATAAGCTTCTATGCAAATGCATGCAGTCAGTGGACGTATTATGATTAACCCTTACAGCGCTGGGGCTCTAACTACTTGTAATAAGAAGGGTCGTGAGGACCGTAAGACCGATTTGACAGTAAGTGCCGTGCGAACGATCAGGTGCAGTAGACACCCCTATTCTCTTAGCTGATGCTTATTCCGTATATTTTGCTCTCACTCTATTATCACAACAGGATTGAGAGAAATGTCTAAAAAAGCCATTTATGTATAAAATACATGTTGTTTATCTTGTAAAATTAATAAAATAACGTAATGGTGGAATAGTTCTATAAAATTTGTTACCTTTTTACGCGGGTCGGTGGTGACCCCCTTTCTTAATCACTGTTGTTTCCACAGAAAACCAGCGCCAATGGCTTGCCATGGCAAAGAGCTGAGTGGAGACCAATTTGGTTACACATCCGAATTTCATTTTGTATTTTAGTTACTTTTTCAGGTGTTTGATATTTTATATCATGTTTCTAATTTTATGTGTACCAAATGAAAAAGTTTCCTTTCTTTCTTTCTTTCAAAAAATATCATATTCTTATTTATCAAGACCGAACGCGTAGTTAAGATTTATCTTTCTCTAGTTTTAATGTGTGGGAAATATACACTAAAAGCGCAAACAATTAACACAAAACATAAGTTACATCATTTGTGTGCACATCCTTTGCATATAAAAGTTATGATGCCTTGTACATTGTTTTTGGTGTTTTTCTAGTTTAAACGTGAGAATCACACGTAATAGAATAGACCCTTGATCCCAACCTGGCACGTGAGACCAAACACGTGGGTGAAATGACGTCATGCCAAATTGGGGATGAAATGCTCACGGGTGTGATTTCTGCCACCGGGGCAAGCACTCGCCTTCTGAGGGTTAAGAATGGTGCTTTGATTGAAAATAATTGAACTGCATTTTGGGATGCATGCGTTGTATTTGTTTTATGCTGAACCACTTCGTGATTGATGTAAGCTTTTCCTTTTCACCCATCGCGGCGATATATAAGCATTTTTATTTAGTATCTTAACGTATAGTTTCCTCTATACGATCCACTTGTACATTGTCATATTTAATTAACTTCTTTAATAAGTGACATGTATTGTCTTCTTGAGAATAAATTCTTTAAACTGATTTAAGTTCCATCGTTATCCGAAACATAATATTGTGCTCGCTGTAGATTTAATAAAATATACAGAAGCCATTGTATATTTTTTTGCCTCAAAAATTGACTTTAAATATTTAAGATCATGACGGTATATTTTAATTTTTCATGCATAAAATGATAAAAATACGTTTAGCGCTAATTGAGCCCTTTAAGTATTATGATTTTGTTATGCTAAAACGAGTCCAATCCAATCAATCTCCACCATATATTTCTGCCCACTAATCATCATCAATTGAACAATGGCTCAATCTCCTATGGCCAGTGCCAGTCCAGAAAAGTAACCGAGAACATAACAATTGAAAATAATCCCTCATTTTCAAACAATAAAATTCAAAATCGAAGCCGCGGCACAGTCAAGCCGTGTAGACATGTAAAATCAAATCTTTCGATCTTTATATTAAGGTATATTTTTATGAGTCAATCTACTCTGCGCCTGCGCATGACGTCTCTATACGAGATGACGTCCCATGACGTCACTCGCTGAGTTTCGCTGACCGCCCGGCGCGTGGTCGCTACCGGTGATTAAACAAACCTAGCGGGGGAGAGTAGTTAAATTGGCGATATAAATATTTATCATGATTGGGTTGCTTGGTCAGTTTTATTTAATTGTAGTGCAAAAAAATGTCTTACGAAGAAAACATCCGATAGCTATGCTAATCTAACAAACCTTACGATTAAGTTTGATCGTCGAACTTTGAATATTTTTTTGGAATTAACGTTGGACGAATCGAATTTAAAGTTGGGGTGGTTGTGTATTAAATGTTTTCAAAAGACACCAATCTCCACAACAGAAATCCAGGCAAGCGAACAGCACTTTTGATAAAAAATGAAGCACTGTTTTAATAACTCTAAGTAAATAAAATAAAAAAATGCTTTAGTTTTTTCTTTTATAAATACCTCAGGGGGTTCCAAAGCAATGCAACTTATACGACTTGTCAATCAGGACTCAATGCCTAGTTAGAGTAGAGAGATGATACCCAACCATTTGGCCACTTTCTCCACAATGGCCGAACCCATATGACATCGCGACTTTCACCCCCGGTATCGCTTTCGCCGCGACAGACAGACTGACAGAAGTGACAGTGCGATCCGGGAACAACACCGAGAGGTATTAGCTACTTCGATTGCAACAGATAGTAGGCACTTAACTTGTGTAGTTACCTAGTTACGACCACCGTGGTGTAGTGGCTAAGCATGCTGGTTTCAAGGCAACGCCGCTCCGAAGTTCCGGGTTCGATTCCCGGTCGGTTCAATACAGAAATCAAAATTTTCTATATTGTTTCGGGTCTGGGTGTTGTGGTACCACTGCTGTGTCTGATTTCCATAACACAAGTGCATTAGCTACCTACTTTGGGATCAGAGCAATGTATGTGATTGGTGACCATTATTTATTTATTTTCTATTACGAAAACATTAACAAACTACGCCAAAACATAAATGATATGAAAAGTAGACAATAGGTAGGTATGTGGCGTCTTTAAAGTACCATGCAAGCTCAGACAGACTGAAGGTAATGCCACATTTTTCATGCTGCTTATATTAAGAGGCGCTTATGAGCACATGATGAATTAAAATAGACTGCTCGAAAGAAAATAAAAGGGTACCTTGTCATTTTTTGTACCGTTGGTTATCAGATGTGATATGTGCTGATATAAATGCATGAATTTCTATTTCCAAGTAATTAGTTTGGTGTGCAAATCAAAATCTGCTCGGATACATTTGACGGTGCGTCGTTCATTTTACTTTCTTCTTCTTTCTTCAATTGCAAGCGCTATTTGGATAACAAGTTACATAATACCCCTGACAGGAATCGAACCCACTCCCCGGAGGTTACAAGCGAACCGCATTTGCGACACGCGACAGAAAGATTAAATAATTATAGGTATAGTAAATATTGAATTATGGAACTCATGGGAATTTGTGGTTTAAAATGAAGAGCGTAGTGTTTTTGCTAATGCATGGTATATGAATTAAGAAGGCTATGCTGATAGTCATTTTCTTTAAATATATATATAATCGAATACATACTTACCTTTTACCTACGAATCAGTTAACTCAAGTGGCAGTAGGCAGGGCACATAGCACGGGTCGTTGGGGCTGAAAAGGTCTAGATTAGAGATCTTTCGACCAAAAGAGCAGCGTGGGACGTCCACCGACAAGATGGACTGACGACCTTGTAAAGATCGGAGGATCACACTGGATGCAGACCGCTAGTGATCGGTCGCTGTGGAAAGCAGTGGGGGGCTATGTTCAGCAGTGGAAGTCTTTTGGCTGATAATGATAATGATTACCTTCTACTTAAAAAATCCAGAGTATAACAAAAGCAAAACATTTCATATATAGCATCGTATACTTGAAAAAAGTTAATAATGTTATACTTATAGTGGTGGTACATCGTCAATTCATGGACATAGAATTCAGGCTATAAAAATAATATAAAATATAATGCCAGAATACGATTAGCGATAGATACATTTCATTTTCAAAACAAAATTATTTCACACACAAAATATAAATATAATCCAACTCATCATAAACCGCAAACACTAATAGAATTAGACAAACGTGGCCAATTCAGATCATTATGTGACACGTGGCTTTAATATTTATAGCTAAAATGAACCATATTTCTGTAGCAATAAGGAAATTGTGTGGTATCCTAAATTGTGTTTCTGTTATGGCACGTGTATGACATATTATTTTAAACACAGCACAGATAAAACAGCCCACGCAATTTTCTTTCACAACAGTATTTTCCTTTGTCAAAATACATACGAAGGTACACAGAATTGAAAACCCCCTGTTGACCCCGATGTTTTTTTAGTTGCGTGCTATTTATGACAATTTAAACGAGTTTATGTGGAAATATTTGAATTTCATGGACTTGATTTTATTTAGGCACAACAACAGGCAAAACAAATCCGTGACAATATTTGTGTCTTATAGTTGTATTTAGCCAGTTCAAGTTAAAAAGCTTGACAATGACAACATCAGTGTTTTTTGTCATGTACTTTTAGTAATGTAAGTTTATTTTAACAAGACTTCATCATAAGAATTAAACGATATTATTGTGCAAGACATGTTGAACTATATTTTTTTTTAATTACCAACCAAATGTACCGTGTTTTCAGGTAAATAAATGAATCTGAAATCTGGAATCTTAAAAATAATCATGCTTTAATAGTGCATAGCCTATTTCATTTTATTTAGATCCCAGAATTTAATTACCGCACGGACTGGCCGTTACACCGTCCCTAGGACGTAATGTCACAAGGGATTTCATCGGAATCGAACCCGGCACAGTGGACGCTCGCCACGCGTCAGTCGCGTGCGCAGGCGTGGCTAATAATATGGGAGAAAGACGTTAAATGTTTTACATTTTGATTGCCACAGTGATAATTGTGGGCAAACATTTTTAATATTTTTTTATATGGGATTAACGTATTGGAAAACAACTAGCTTACAGAGCGATGTATGTATGTAGGTATCCTAATGAAATGACACATGGTCTTACACTACCTTTTGCACATGATTTGATGATGCAATAAAAAGTGTCCCGAATTTTCACTCCTTTTAAACAAGCTCAAGGTCTATTTTAGGCGCTTATTATTTCAAAATAGATTTATTACATGGAATAATAAGATTAATAATAAATTTATCGACACCAATCACATACATTGCTCTGATCCCCAAAGTAGCCAATGCACTTGTGTTATGTAAATCAGACACAACGGTGGTACCACCCGAGACAATATAGAAAACTATTATTTCTACATTGACCCGACCAGGAAACGAACCTCGGAGCGGCGACGCCTTGAAACCCAGCGTGCTTAGCCACCACACCACGGAGGTCGACAATATACAATGAATATAACTCAAAAGGCCAATACCCAGCTTCTTAAAAACATCAAGAAAAATCTTGATGGACGACTTTGGAAAAATATTTGGAAATATAATAGTATTTGAATAGTTTCCCGCGACAACACCCTATTTTTATACATGTCTTATAATATTTTACAAAACACAGCACATAGATATATTTGTATGAATAAGCTGTAATACCATAACGTTTAAATAATTTTGTATACTTTTTGTTAAGTTAAAAGTAGCAGTTTGTATAGTAGCAATATTCTATCCTGACAAATTCGTGTGTAATAATACATAGTTAGTAAGAGTTGAATTTGCGAAACGATGTAACTCATTCTTTACATTCCTGAAGCACATGTTTTGGCTTACAGTTTAGCATAATACTCAGTTATGTATAAAATTTGTTTCTCCTCAACTGTAAACTGTTTTGTGTTTTAATAAAAATAAAATAAAATAAATAATGTCCATTATGGAAAAATAGTAACATTTTATCAAAATACTCACGCCAAATTAGGGTAACAACAGCAATCATCGGCCGCATAAAAATAATTGACGCGCGCGAATTTTTTCAAGCGTGTTTTGATTCAATTCCGCGTCGCCCGCGCATATGGCGTTAATGAAACGATGACATTAGTTAGTTCCATTACTGGGCAGGTAATCAAGTGGAAGGGCATTAGATTAACGCCCTGCTGGCGGGTACTGGGATAGAAATTACGCTTATCGGATTATGAAGGCGACAAGTGAAAACATTGTTGAAAATGTTCTTTTGTGCTCGTAATCAAGTTAGACAAAAGAAAAAAATACCAAGCTTTGGAAATTATTACATTATTTTAATAAATTTTCTTTTTTCTTTATTAATTAAGGCACTACCCGGATTTTTAAAGCGCACACTAGCGCCACTTTACTAGAAAAATCATAACTCGTTAAATAAAAGACCAATCAAAAATCTGGTAGACACGATTGTAGCTCTGGTTATGTGATTTAGATACAATGTTTAAGTTCAATAAAACAGAGGTATCTGCAGTTACAGTTAGATAAATTGCCAAAAGTGTCATATTTAGAAGTTTTTCTAACTCTAACTACAATAAACTACTTTTGAAACAATTTAAACGTACTAAATAAACCATAGAACCTGTACTACAATCGTATTTGATTGGTTTTTTATTTAACGAGTTATGTTTTTTCTACTAAAGTGGCGCAAGTGTGCGCGTTAAAATTCCGGGTAGCCCCTTAACTGAAATGGTACTATTAATCCCAAAAGTATGATTGATAAATACAAGTTAATGTAGGCAGAGGTCAAATTTTAAACAATATGTGATAAATAATAAATATCAAAAAAAAATCATTGATGCCTTCATATCGTATTCCAGATACGAAAACATGAATTACCTACAAAAACAAATTAATCACAAGAAATTGTGTTGTGCTAAATTAAAAACAAACGAAACTAGTTCCAAATGAGAATCAGAGTACTCAAAATAAATTCAACATTTTACTTCTTAACAATTTCATATGAATACCAAAATAAACATATCAAAGCTCTCAGTAAATTAATAAAGAAACTGCACAGAGTGCGTATGGGACATTATTCAGTTACCCGACGGGGAGACGGCTGCCGTATTCATAAGACACAACCACAATTCCACACAATACTGAATAATACGTATACATGAATATCATCTGTCCTCGACTGCCACATCACTTACAACCATATGAGATTCCAGTCAAACGGATTTAAAAAATTACAACAATAAAATTATGAAGATCACACAATATGACACTAAATATGACGTCTCAATCTGTTATCGTACGCATTTATCCACTTTTTATACGATTTATACTAAAACTTAAAACTACAGAAGAGATTTTTTGGAGTAATGACTCAAAAACAAAATGAACAAAAAATATAGAGAAACTAGCTGATCCGGCAAACGTTGTTTTGCCTTATAAGTTATTTCTAGTTTCTAGATAAATTCTAGTGTAAAGTAAAAATTTAGGGTTCTATGTATGTTTAATGCCACATTAGAAAAAAATAAAAACAAAAAATTTCGTGCAATTTTTTTTAAAAAAAAGGTTGAATTACCCTTATCATATAGGGGTATGAAAAATAGATATTATAACCGATTCTCAGACCTACTGAATACGCATATAAAATTTGCTAAGAATCGGTAAAGCCGTTTCGGAGGAATACAGTAACTAACATTGTGACATGGAAATTATATGTATTAGATGAATAGTCATCACACCCTTTTTAGTTCCATAATATTTGTTGCTTAAACGTATATATATTCATAATATTCTAACTTTACAAAATCTAATCATAAAATTACCGGACCGGTTTACAAATAAATCAGGCGTTGGGGTCTCTTTCAATTTGCCCATCAATGGGCCACGCTCGATTTGAAAGCAGGTGACGTTTCCACCCCACTCTCATACTCTATGGGGAAGCGACCCTGTCTATGGTCCATGGACACCACTCGACATGCGATAAATATGCCGCGTTTGCTCAGTACGCCGGGGTCTATTAAAATTACATCTGAATTAAGGCATGAGTTGAATGCGTGACCACTGACCGGTGTCGTTACCCGATTGTGATGGAATAATAGAGCGATGTTTTAATTATTTGGCAGCGAATTAAATAAATTGAACCGATAAAGAAATTTTATTTGGACGTCTTTAGGGCCGGTTTTTCAATGGTCAGATAAAACTTATCAGACTGATAAATTATAAAGCGACTGATTTGAAAAAAATACAGGTACGTATGGTTGCTGTCAATTAGGTGACGTTTTGAAATTAGCTATATTGTATTTTGTTCGACGAATATTTCTTATCTGACTATTGAAAAATCAGGCCTTATTCGAAAACGTCACCTATTTGTCATCTACCATTTACGTTAATGTTATTAGTTATTATTATTAGGTCGGATAAGTCTTATGACGCTGGTAAATTCGATTCTTAGGCGTATTGTATTTTGTTCGATGAATATTCGTTATCAGACGTTGGAAAAATCAGGCCTAAAGATATTCAGTGATAAGAAGAACTGGAATCCTTCAAGCTTTTTCAGTAAAAAATAATAACAAACAAGCTCAACATCTTAGATCACAACAGATCAATGGGAAGTGTAGATATAAGATGGACCAATAGGATAATATAAGGATACTGGAAGATATTCGCACAATACAAACATATGTGTGCATGAACATGATTGATTTTATTGGTCTGGGTGTTTTCTACGTACATCATGTATGTATTTACGAACAAAAAGTATTTAAGTATTATATCCTTTGTCTAGCACCCATAACACAAGCTTTGAGTAGCTTACTTTGGGACTAGATGGCGATGTGTGGGAATGTCCAAAGGATATTTATTTATTATATCTTCGAATGCGAAACGTTCTGGTTTTAACTTCTTATACATAATCGCAAGGATATTGCAACACACAATCGTTCTCAATATGTATTCCATGCATGCAAATATTTAATTTTTTTGTAGTCTGAATACCTACTACCTCAAAAAATGTGTTCTAGTATCGATCATTCGGAATTGTGGTTCATACAATACAGGGTGTATATTTATAAATCAACTTAGAAAAAAAACAGCAACCAACAACACGATACTATTTAGCAGATGCGTAAGATACGCTCACCCCTCTGCCATACGACTCCGAGCACGTGATGAATATGTCCCGTGTTTGTTTTGGAGGGGTCCATTAAAATTACATTAGAAGACCACTCGGATCTGTTATTTTAAATTACTGTTTTTTTTTTATTATTTTATCACTTGTCGTACTGAGACTGCGTAGTATGGAGTTTTTTTGATACCACCTTACTTGAGATAAGGTCTTTTCCCACTTTGCGTCTGCATGCGTCTTTACAAAATGTTCGGATAAAATATATACATATTTAAAAGAATACAGGCAAAAAATATTTTTGAAAATTAATCAGGGGTTTACAAGGAATTCAATGGCAGATTAGACATTTTGAGGTTATGTTTCGTGATTGCAGAGTTATTGCACCTCACCTACATTCATTTTGATGCATTCAGAAGGTAATTGTTATATTTTACTAAAGTAATTCAATACTCACTTATTTAGTTACCCTTCAAATACCCTTGCAACTATAATTCAAACACGATTTTTGAAATATAAACTACAAAGACGCAATCTGGGCCCGGCTTTGGTCAATATCCTTTTGCTTACGAGTATCGTCAACGATGCAAAAACAGTAATGTAAACACATTACATGTTAATCAATTATTATTATTATTAAATAAATTGACAAAAAATATAATTATTCCTTGTGACACCTGACATTTTCAACTTACACTAGAAAAACTGACACTGTAAAAGAGGAGCAGAAAGGAATAAAATTAAATCTTTATACCTAGAAATATAGAACCTATGTATTTTTATGAATCATCACATAAAATTGTACCTAATATTGGACACCAATCATATACATTGTGCTGATCCCAAAGTAGGTAGCTAATGCACTTGTGTTATGGGAATCAGACACAACGGTGGTACCACAACACCCAGACCATGTAGAAAATTTTGATTTCTATATCGACTCGACCGGGAATCGAACCCGGGACCTCGGAGCGGCGACGACTTGAAACCAGCGTGCTTAGCCACTACACCACGGAGGTCGTCATTGTCAATGTACGTACAACGGAACGTCAAGGTAAACACTGCGGTATCTTATGCAGTTGTAATAAGGGCTAGTTTGCAACAAAAGTGGTACCTGATGTGCTTTCGACTTTACATAGTGAGTTAGACGAATACCAGGTACAAAAAATCATGTATCATCCAGCTATAGGTACTTATCTTTTTACGGTTGTTTTACATTAATATTCAATTTGATCAATAACCATAATGTGATTATTACTATTTACACATTACTCGGTATCAATATCATATCCAATCCCAACTAGCACACAAGCAGCTTTCACCGCCATTATAGAGCTTCTTAGCGATATAATGGCCGTTGAAAAGCTTAAACCAACTCCTCAGCCTGTATAGCAACGTATTCTAATGCCATTATACAGGTAGGCGATACAGTGGCCATACAATCGTAATCATTTACACTAAAACAGTTACAATTGTATCTTGTTCCGTCATTCTACAGGTGATGGAGGTATAGTAGCGTTGGGAACACTCCTTTACCACTAGTAGAGCTATAAATGATTTTTTGGAAGGTATGAGTGTTTGAAAGGCGCTGTAGGATGCTACTTAATCACTTTGAGTGGAAAAGGGAGTCTCTATAGATTCTTAAGGTCTATTATAGTGTTTATCACCACTCTTGTAGCGTCATTACCTACAGTATAGTTAAAGTTACTCTGTAGTAGCGCTAAAGGCGTTATATTTGAGGAAATGAACTCTTTCGTAGAGCTAAGCGCGTTATAGTAGTGGTTTTAATTACTTAAGACGATGAGTAATACGTTTATAGCGTTGCTGTAGCGCTTTAAGTGGGACAGGAGCGGTTTCAAATGCTTTGAAAAACGTAAACGTTGTCGTCCATTTTGAGTTATCCCTAATAATATGACAACTATTTTCAACAATAACAATAACAACGCCCACATTGATATCGAGTTATTACAACTACTTTATGGTATATTTTCGATATTATTTCTTCATAAATGACTTAAACATCTATTAGGAAGTCATAATAAGTGGTTTTAATAAAATAAAAAAAACTATGTCACCAATATTATAAAAGTATTATAACACTAAAAATGTATTATCTTGTGGGCGCGTTAAAATCTAAGCGAAGATACATGTATATATTCACAGTAAACTGATACTCGCAATAAATATGTCACAGTAATAATATATTCAAACTTACCTTTAGAGTTTATGTATTTGAAAAACTTCTGACAGAAAACACCTAGTTTCATTTGCACTGATTTAAACTCAAAACTATTATTTTTTCATAAGTATTTAGTTTTTAGTTACACAATCGCGATCAAATACGACAAGAGCTGCAGTATAGCGCTACAAAACATAATTTCACTCTTGCAGCGTTCGCTACACCTTCTTTAGCGTCATTGTATATCCGTTATCGTACACAACCACTCTTATAGCGTCATTGTACAAACATTAACGTACATCACCACTCTTGTAGCGTCATTATACGGCGGTTCTAACTCTTATTTCGCTGCTATAGCGCGATTGTAGAGCTGATACCGTTATAAAAAGTGCCTATTTTAGGGTTAGAGTAGCGCTATAGCAGTTTATACGGCTGCTGTATGGCTTATCTATACAGCTAATGCCGTAATCGACAACCTCTTAACGGCCACTGTAGAGCTTCTTATAGCGCTTTTGTGCTAGTTGGGATTACATAAAACTCGAACACGTGTACTCGAATAACAAGCGAGAAAAAACATCCAGCATGTTTGAAAAAACATCCAAAGAGACCGTCCAGATGTATGGCGCTAATAAAAAATAAATATTTACCCTGAATACCAAATAATCATTGAACCCCCGCCATTTTTAATAAATTAAAAATGTCCTCTGTCGAAATTACGGGGAAGGTAAGGCTGCGGTTTCAATAAAAGCGACTCTACGCGAAATTAACATTAATGCTTTAATTGGTGTACATACAAAAGAGTAAAGACAATCAGAAAACTTTGAAAACTATTTGGCCTTTGATTTGGCAGACCGGTAATTTATATCTCCATCCTTTTATGTATAAACATGTCTGTAAAACAGTGACTACGAAATTCAGCCCCAAAAGGATTTAAACATGAAGAAACGTCTTAAGCGAAAAACATTATTTTCATAAATACAACTTCTGTAGCTAAGGCAAGAAATATGTAATAACAAATTGAATTTCTGAGACGGGGAAAGGAACCATGCATCTTTCGCTGCATAAACCACTCGTCGATCTAACTGTAGTCTAGTAGACGTTGCTTTTTTATATACAGGGTGACTTTTTTATCAGTACCGAAATTTTGTGTAAAGACTCCACTAATGAATATGAACAATAGGGGCAATAGAGAAATAAAATAAAAAACAGCTGTTCCATACATTTTGACCGCGCGCCAATTGAACTTTTGTATGGAACAGCTGATTTTTTTTCTCGATTTCACTATTGCCCCCATAGTAAAAGTTGTTCATACTCATCAGTGGAGTCTTTACACAAAATTTCGGTACTGATAAAAAAGTCACCCTGTATATTGGACACGGATCAAAGTAAATTTCGGTAAAGATTTTGTATGACAAGCTAAACATCTTAAATAAAAATAAAAATATAGGAACTTAAGCCCTACTCGCTCAGCTTATTAACCCGCTAGCAGCCAAGCCCCCGTGCCCGGGTGTGTCGCACGGCGGGCGTTTGTCCCCGTGCATTAAGGGCTCAACTCTGTAATTCCGAAAGCGGTGGGCGTGACGTCTCCTGACGTCGCGACTGATTGCACGGACTTAAACGGTTAATAGGCAAATGTTCGCATATCGGCTATTGGGGCTGATTGCGGAGATTATAAAGTCAATTTCCATTTAATTTGATTAGACTATGATTAAAAGGTTGATAAGTCACAAAGCTAAGCGGAAAATGGGGACATTATTTCAATCATCAAATCTATCTACTCGTATTATGATATGACCCAGTTACACAGCCTCGAATTATTATCAGCCTCATGTAAGCTACATAGTTTTAGGACGCAGAGAGAGAGCATTTTGGCAGACTGAAATAACTACCTATGTATATTTTTTTAAATAAAAAAAGTCTTCAAAAAAAAGTAAAAACCGACTTCAAAACCAAAATGCACTAAAAAGTCTTAAATAAACTCTTCACCATTGAAAGGAAATGAATCCGTTTTAGGCAAACAATTTCTTTTTGTAGTCGGTGCTGTGATAGTTGATGCTTGATGGTCAAAGTGATGGCACCGACTCCAAAAAGTAATTGTTTGCCTAAAACGAATTCCTTTCCTTTCAATGGTGAAGAGTTTATTTAAGACTTTTTAGTGCATTTTGGTTTTGAAGTCGGTTTTTACTTTTTTCAAAAGTTTATTTTATTTCTTCATTTTTAGTGATAACATAAGAGGGGGGGGGGGGGGAGTTGCACCATATGATTCTATTTTTTAAGAAGGTACAAATTATCTATCATAAGTTCCATCATTATAATTACTGAACTCCTAAGGGTTAAGGAGTTCCACCATCAGCTCATCCCCACAAGATGTTGACTATCAGACGTTACAACACGTCAACATTAAGATTCTAGTAAAGAAACACTATACGTGCCTTTAATATTTGAGGGTTTCCCTCGATTACACCAACATCCCATCATCAGATCCCAAAATGGAAAAAATGGGACCAACTAGAAGATACACCCTCTAAGCAGGTGAAAATATTTCGATTCGGTCGACAAACGACTGAGATATGAGGTAACATACATACAAAAAAAAAACATACAGTCGAATTGATAACCTCCTCCTTTTTTGAAGTCGGTTAAAAAGACTACCTTACGTGCCCAAATACAATTATTTATGGTTTATATCTATTACATAGACTCCTCAATCTTCCTCTTGCACGTAATCACAGTATGAAGTATTTCCTCACAAGAAACCCTTTCATAGGTTCAAAAATCACTCCCATCAAACAAACTCAGTACCCACTTCCATCAAAAAAGGCCCTCAACCCAAGAGTGTAATGGCATTAATCGATTACGGATCGAGTGTTTAATTCGAATCCTAATGGTCACCGAAGCGAGTGCTCTCGATTGTCGATAGCAGTGTGGAGTGCGAGATGATTGCAAGGAAATGGTGGGCCGAGAAGGTAGGGGATGCTGAGGTATGACTGATTGAGGTAATTGAAAACATAATTATCGATTATGACGACAAATTCTTGTATATTGCCATATGAAGATATTTTTAAGTAACTAGAACAATGCCGATTTAAAAAATGAATGAAATAATATAGATGTTTTAGTATTTTTGACAAAAAAAACTTACTATAAATTACAAGTGGTTTGGACTGTTTGTAACAAGTGGAGTGTTTTTGTTTGTAACAAGAACAATGCCGATCTTAAAAATGAATGAAATAATATACATGTACTAGTATTTTTGACTAATAAAAACTTAATACAAAATTCAAGTGTATTGTGGTATGGATTGTTTTTACCACATAGTGTTTTGATTATATTCTTATAAATTTGATAAGGAATTAAAGAAGTTATTAGTAATCAAAGCATATTTTAATATGAATATATATTGTAATGATAAGTTTAAACATGTTTAGATATGACGTCGTATAATTTTAATTGAAAATTTTCATTACTTAATAATATGAATAGAAATAATTTTATAAGTATTTGAATTGCTTACAATTCGACAAAATAATTACTGACATGTACTTATTTTATTGAAGAATTGATTTCATTGTAATTTACTGAGTTTAAAAACTTTTTTTTCATCGTATACCTCGTTGCGGTTATAATGTAAGTAAATAATTTTAATAAATAATCTTTTGCCTGTATGTTATATTATTTTCTGCTGAAATTTTATATTGTTAACTGAATAAATTAATATGATTAGGTATAAAATGGAGTAAAATATATTTATTTCATATTTATTTTATAACTTATTTTACCAAGTGTATTATATTTATTCACGTGTATTATAGTGTGTAGGTAACCAATTCGGTAATTTTTATTAGTTTCCTTTTGTTTACTTGGTTCATAAATTATTATTAGAGACTGTTAGCTTTGATATTTCCTTATTTTGATATTTCCTTATAATTTCATCTACTGGGTATCTTCTCAGATTTCCAGTTAAATAAAGTAATTCAATCAAAGTGTAACATGTGTATAGTGCTAATCTAGCGTATTAACACCCTTCCGATCATTACAACCCTACATATGGCTACCCTGCTACTGATAAAATATAACTATAGCCTTTGAGATCACCGTCATAGGGCCCAATTTTATACGGCAGATTAGTTATTGTATAATTCAATCAATGATATTGTAATCCGTAGTATGACGTTGGCTTTAAGCATTATAGTTTATTTACCCGCAATCGATCATATTGGGTAGTTTGATAAAAATAATCGGTCAAGTGTGAGTCGTGCTTGTGCATCTAGATTGCAACTTGCATAAATAAAAATGATGTCCACCAACAAGATGGACAGACGACCTTAAAAATATCGCAGGATCAAACTGGATGCAGACCGCTAGTGATCGGTCGCTGTGGAAAGCAGTGGGGGAGGCCTTTGTTTAGCAGTGGACGTCCTTTGGCTGATAATGATGATGATGATGAAATAAAAATAATGGAAAATTAATTGAATATAAAAGATATTTGTCAAAAATTATTGCACATTCACTCTAGTTTTTTTTAAATCTAATATCAAAACTACATTTGGTTTTATTGCTTTAGTCCTAGGTAACTAACATATTTATTTATTGCGACAAAGCCTATTAGAGAAAGACCTATGAACTCAAACTAATTCGCAGCATATTTTCAAACAAAACAATCGCCCGACACCGCCAAATGTTCGCGCTAATCACCTCTGATGCTGTCAAAACTAAAACAAAAGTGGAACAATGAACAGAAATGAAGTGACGGGAGCGTATAGAGTCGGATAGGTAGGCGAAAAATATGGCGTCGATATGCTATACCATTTTAGGGTTAAAATATTTGATGATATTTCATAAAATATTCAGCGTTCAGAAATTTAGTTATAGTAATTGTTAGGGGAATAGAACGAGAACCTGCTGATACGGTACGAGTATACTTTACATTACATTTTAATGTTTTTTATTTTCATTTGCTTTGTTGTGGATGCAGGTATTACGCTAATGTGTGGTTGGCTTAAGTAAAATGTTGACTGCATATATTTTTTACTTTTGGCGTTTCGCTATTTACTTATTTTTGTGAGGATGTTTCTCTTGCTACATTTATTTCTTTTCTATTTGTTTATAACTGTAGTTATCAAGTGTTTTATGAGCACGTTTAGTTTTTTTTAAAATAATAATATCAGCGTGGTACTTTGTACGTGCTGTACGTCTTATTGTATCTTTATTTTTTTTAAATTCGCTGTAAATAATTTAAATAAGACATTAGCAACATGACAATCCTTTATTGGCTGAAGGTAATATAAATCAATATTGTTTATATTCCGAGACTTAAGAGCTATGGATTGATTTAAAATAAATAAATGACGCGCAATCAATATCCGAAATAAAATTCATACGATTATACACAAAAGTCTCATTGTGGTTCAGGTTCTCAATAGTTAGACGACATTGGGTCAAAATCAGAATCATTGTACCAATTTATTATAAAGTAACACCTATTTGAACGTTTCTGTAACTTGTGTTGTATGGTTAGGACGGCAATATTATCAGATGATACATCAACAATGTAGATGTAATACAATGAAAATCTACAGAGGCCAATCTCAACCTAGACTTGCCAAATGCGCAGAGGATATCATAGCATAGTGCTTAGCTTAAGCATTGTTCGCAAATAAGAGATATAACTATGAGAAGACATGTGTAGCCCAGCAAAATAAGTGCAGGCCTAGACACACCTCTTAGCCATCACTATTTTTTGCCGGGTTTCACATTAAACTCATTAGTTCGACAAGACCAAAGAGATGTTTCATAAAATTGTTTATCTTTATTTGAAAATGTTTATTGTGAGTAGCAGTGCTCTCTTTCTCTTTTTCTGGCGTCTACGGGAGACCAGCGCCTCAGAATATTTGATTCTGCGGCATACGCTGAGTAGATTTGCCTTTTCATTCATGTACGTCCTAACCTACCTACGCATCAATCTTTTAAACTGTTGTTTTATTTTTTTTAAGTGTACATGACTTGAATAAAGAGTTCTCTATTTCTATTTCTAGATATCAGAGGACTTTTTATGTTACGACGGAACCCTTACAATTTTAACACACACACGTCATCTTCATTTTAATCAGTGTTGATTGTAAACGCGATTCGATAGGGCGATTCTGTTTGTATTGAATGCTTTGATCTGATTGGGGTCGATGCAACACATAATGAATGAATTTGATTTCAAACACGACGCTTTTTGTTGGGGAAGCAAGCGAACGTGTTAAATGAACATGCATTGATTACTTAAAAAAGTTATTAGACGTGTAGTGTGAATATGACGCGAACTTGAACTAGATTTGAAAAGGCATATGGCACGCGTGGCACACTTTTAGGTTTTAATTTAGTAAAGTGGCTAACTTTAATAAAATTCGATTCCTGCCATTAGCAAGGATTACATTAAAGTCTTTTTTAGCCATACATATAAATGAGTTCTAATTTCAGTTTGTCATGTTTAACAGATTAGAATTCGATAACCTGATTTTGTAACCTATAACCTGACCTATTAACGAAGTTTTACCAAAGTATATTTTCGATTTATACTGATGTGATCTATTGACTTTTGAAGGCTTCAGTCGTTTCGTAAAATTTCTACCAATATTTCGTAAAAATTGAATAACCAAGTGAGTCACGCTTCGTCAAAAAATCAAAGGTTATATATACACTGTTTTTTTTACATTACCATGAGATAAATCATAATAAACACATTTGCATTTTATTATTTGGTAGTGGCATCACTCTGTTCAAAAAACTTTTGGCAATTTTTCTAACTGTAACTACAGATAACTACTTTAGAAACAATTTAAACGTACTAAATAAACTATAGAATCTGTACTACAATCTTGTTTACCAGATTTTTGATTGGTCTTTTATTTAACGAGCTATGATTTTTCCACTAAAGTGGCGCTAGTGTGCGCCCGGGTAGCCCCCCCTTAAGTAGTTATTTTTAGGACTAAAAATAGTAATCTCGACATCATTATTAATCGTTTAACCGTTAGTTCTCGGTTGATTTAGTTAGGAGAAAAATTTAAAAACAAACATTTTCATTCAAAATTCAAAATTCAAATTTCAAATATTCTTTATTTAATTTAGGACACAATATGCCACTTATGAACGTCAAATGTACAGTGAAAAATAAAATAAAAATAAATGTGCCCTGAAGGGGCCGAATCATGTCTCCTTATCTTTTGGGCCCTACCAGCGCTTCGAGACAGAACACAGATAATTAGGCAAGTGCTGAGAAGAAACGCCGGAACAAACTCAGTCACCACTAGCTGCCGTAAAATCAAAATCATCAAAGGTAAGTACATCAGTCGGGGCAGGCTGGACGGACCACACATTCGTGTCGTTCAGGTAGTCTTGAACCTTATAATAGCCTTTAGACATAAGCGTGTTTTTAACGTGTTTCTTAAATTTATCAACCGGCAATTCGACATTGCAAGTCGTTCACTGAGTAGGTATACTATTTTTTTGAACAACATCCCCATACGTCTTTCAAGTCAATGCCACAGCTAGTATTTTAAATTCGTCACGTCACATTCCGTCTGGGCGCACCACACGGCAGGTCTAGCCGTAATCTAATTTGTCTAATGCACTGCTCCCCTCCCTCTTTGAGTGTGAACAAACATGAACCTTAAGTCTGTGGAGTTGGATTCCAATTTGAGTGTAGGATAATTGTGATAGCAAGATGTATTATGTGTAAGGTTGTATGTGTTGGTAATGTGTTTTTGAGAAGCATGTACACTCGGATGGTGTTTAATTTAAAATTTGTATTTTCTTTACGTTATTCTTCACGTTGTGTGATTTTGGGCCTCATAAAGAAGTTTATATAAAATCACACAACGAGCGATGGAGTGGGCTATACTGGGTGTTTCTCTACGGGATCGAATCAGAAATGAGGAGATACGTAAAAGAACTAAGGTAACGGACATAGCCTTGAGCATCAGTAAGCTCAAGTGGCAGTGGGCAGGGCACATAGCGCGACGAACTGATGGCCGTTGGGGCAGGAAAGTTCTAGATTGGAGACCCTTCGACCAAAGACGCAGCGTAGGACGTCCACCAACAAGATGGACAGACGACCTTAAAAAGATCGCAGGACCAAACTGGTTGCAGACCGCTAGTGTTCCGTCGCTGTGGAAAGCCGTGGGGGAAGCCTATGTTCAGCAATGGACGTCCTTTGGCTGATAATGATGATGATGAATTTCTTCACGTAGACTTGGAAATTCTGGTAGTGAAATCATTATGAGACGCTGTAGTACCAGTTATAAAACTTCCTGTAAAATGTTATAACTTTATAACCGAAATCAATTTCCTCAATCACTATTCGTGGCGCAGAAACAATCACTGTCAAATTAAATTATCCATAGGTAGCATATAATGTCTAACATAATATCTTTAGTAAATAAGATCGTATTACTAACCCTTACCTTAGTCCCGATTCGGTAAAGTATTTAGCTGAATAGTACACTTGTCATATTCTTATGTGTTAGCTCTTTTAAGCCTGGGAAACAGGTCAAACCTAGTTCAGGTAAAAGAACTACTGCATCTACGTGTTAATTTCTAAGCTCTTTTATTTACTATTGTTCTTTTGAAACTAAATAAATGATTTATAATTTAGTTTTTTCTTCTTCTTAATTTTATGGCAGAGTGATCAGACATTACTGATTCTCTAATGTCGTACAAGCTAAACATAAAATAGCAAGGCAGTTCCAAATCCAAGGCATTTTTAATTTGACGACTTCCGTGGTGTAGTGGCTAAGCACGCTGGTTTCAAGGCGTCGCCGCTCCAAGATCCCGGGTTCGATTCCCGGTCGGGTCAATGTAGAAATCTTTTTTTTTTTATACTATCTCGGGTCTGAGTGTTGTGGTACCACCGTTGTGTCTGATTTCCATAACACAAGTGCATTAGCTACTTACTTTGGGATCAGAGCAATGTATGTGATTGGTGTCCAATTTAAAAAAAAAAGTCGTGGTGCTAAATAATTCAGCATATACTTCAATTTCCCCATTACTGATATTCTCATCTCGCGTGTCATCATCAGACATACATAGCTCGCCGCATAGCAAACAAACATTCGCAATACAAATATTGACTATTGACACAGTTGCAGCTAGTAACACTACACCGACGGAGGGAAGAGAGTGCCCTGTAAACTGTTTGCTGAGGGAAGAAAGAAAACAATGGCAGAAGAAAGGGGAGGGTAAAGTAGCTTTTCTTGAGTAATAAAATCGAAACATTCTAAGTTATGAAAAACCAGCGATCCACGCTACTTCGTCCGTGCGTTTTGAGTTGGAAGCAAACGTCGTAGTGTGATGTTTTGTAGCCTAAAGCCTTCCTCGATAAATAAGCTATCCAACACAAAAATATTTTTTCAAATTGGTCCAGTAGTTCCTGAGATAAGTGCGTTCAAACAAACTCGTCAGCTTTATAATATAAGTAAAGACAAAAAAAACTCTTCAAAAATTACAATACCTAATGTAAGTTTATCCAATAAAATGCTACGACACCTTATATCAGCTTTTTCGCGTATTTATAATGTATGTATATGTAGCTTGTTATGATACCGAGTGACGCAGGCTGTATTCTATCCACGAAAATTATACCACCAGGACCATTAATCTTATGTGGAATTGGTCTTAACATACATATAAATAAATATAGAGATGCGCTGTCTGGCGCACACCAATTGTCTTTGTTTCGAAGTAAGGAATCTTCTTCTTTGTGTTACAATTATCATACAACGATTATGACGACAACGTCTGCACAAATACTTAAATAGATACATATAATACATCCATGACTTAGGTACAAATGTTCGTGCTCATCACACAAACATTTGCCCCTTGTGGGATCCGAACACGAGACGGCTGGCATCGTAATCAAAAGCGCCAACCACCGACCAAACGCGACGTCAAATCATCGAAATAGTACAGACACAAGTCAGGGTAAACCATAAAATTAATATTCCTATCGGAATAGAAGGACAAGTAAAAGCTGTCAAACGAAACCGATTTAAGATGTCAGTAACTAACATAAGTAAGTAACATTTGTAGCTTTAAATGAGATAACCTTTCGATCAGGTGATTTATAACAATGTTCCTAAGTTAAATATAGTAGTTTACTGCATGATAAACAGTCGACACAAAATATTGAACATGCAGCTCTAGTGTAAAACTAAATGTTATTTTATTATACAAAATATTCGTCGATATACATTCCCTGTGTTATTCTGTCTTTATTTTTTACGTAAATTAACGTTTGTAGAATAGAATAATCAAACTGCGTACTTTAAATTTGAAGCGCATTGGTAAATATAAGTCGTATATTAAGAGGCTTCGATTTGGACTAATCTACCTATTAAATGATTATTTGTTGGGGTTATGCCGCTGTAATGCATAATAATCAATCACCGATCAAGTCACCATGTTTCAGACGCATTATTTCTCCAAAATATACACAATTTCACTTTTAAATATAAAAAATCAAATGCACGTAATTTTCAGCGAGCGTCTGCAGGGCGGTCAACTGGTTGACATCTGACAAAAATGGTTCTGCTACCCATCTCTTTTTATCACACAGTATGCTGCTAGTGACATCTCGCTTTTGTCGTTCTATTCCAAAGGGATAATAATTTTATGGGGTAAACGCTGCTGCATCTTATGCAGTTGTAAAAAAGGTTATTTTTCCACAAAAAATAACGCGATGTGCTGGCAACTGAACGCGTTATTCACATCTCTCGCTATACACCTCACTAGTTTTAAGAAAGACTGTAAGTCTGATAAAGATTTCATTTTTATAAAATGGATTCGCCCTTGTTTCCAAACTAGGCCAGACGTGGCATTGACTGAGACGACGATGGAGCACTTTGACTTTCACTGTTGCGGGTAAAAAACCTAAATTATTGATGTATTATTCATTTTTTCGGGTCCTACTAGAGCCATAAAGTGACCACACATTGCAATAAAATTAAAAGTAAAAAATTACTTACCTGATAAGTACGTGCGCTCGATTTCTCAGCGTGCTGAGAAGGTCTAGTTCCTCTTTAGCAGCTTCCTTGTTGTTCTCGTCGATTCTGGTAGAAAAAATATCAAATAAGCAACAAATAAAATGTATATTACACGTGTCTAATTAATTGCTTGTCAATATTTGCTTTGATAAAGAACACTTCAGCCAGAGCAAAAGCTCTGATACATAACTCACAATATTCCAGTATTCTAGTTGTTGCTTCTAGTGGCTGAAACTAGTGGCTTGACAAAGCTACTAGCGGCTGCAGTTGAGCAGTTGCAGTGGCTAGATTGAGCCACACGTGGTCGGGTTAAGTTGCTGCGACTGGTGTTTTGTGCTTGCTCCTAGCCACAACACGCCAGTGGTCTGCTAGCGCCCCCTCACTCACAGAAGCGTCTAGAAGGCGCTCACCTGATGATATGCCTGTCGCCATGCTCCAAGTGCACTCTGATGATGTCGGCCATGAGGCCCATGAGCCACTAGTGGTCGCGTTTAGTGGCTACGACTAGTGGCTTGAATGAGCCACACGTGGCTGCGATTATCGATTGCGCTGCGACTAATGGGCTTGAGAGAGCCCCTAGTGGTCACATTTAGTGGCTTTGACTTGAAGCTGCGACTAGTAGCTTGACTGAGCCACTCGTTTTCGCATTTAGAGGCTGTGACTAGTGCTGTGTGCTCGCTCCTAGCAACAATAAACCATAGTCTTGTAGCGACTCCCTCGCCCACAGAAGCGTGTCCTCACCTGATGACAGCATGTGCGGTGTTCGTGCTGTCGCCATGCTCCAAGTGCACTCTGGTGGAGCACAGCACAGAGTCCAGGGCTACTGAGAGGCAGTCGGACAGCTGCTTGGCCAGTTCCAGCTCTCTGTAGTCGCCCATGTTTTTGTCCTGAAAATAAATAGATGTTTAGACTTTGGTAAGCAATGGTGACTTTCAGACTCGGCTACATTATCTTATTGAGTCAATAACTTAAGCCTTGTCTATAACTCAGACTCGATATAAGAAAACATGGAGGACTCCGTTTATTTTAATCCATGTTTAACCTAGTTAGGGTTTAGTTAATGCAACTCCGTTGCAATTATGATCGGTATTAATACCTTTGAAATAAAGGCTTGACTACATTGTCATGTTTTTTTTTTTAATTCATTGTATAAAAGAACCGTTCTTTTATTTCATATGAAGAGTATCAAAATACAATTTATTTGTATATTCCCTGAAAAATGCGAAAGCTTTCCTTGTTTATTATTTCAAACGATAACTCAAATCTTTTATCGTATCGGATAAAAACCTTTTACGTGCACCTGTTCCCATTTGCAATACAATTCCAGTTATTCCACCATTACTTATATCAAACAACACTCTGAAATAAAAACAACTAAAATAATACAATGAATAGAAAATGGTTTAATAACGCCAATTCAAAACATCTATATGGAATCACTCATCGGAAGAACTTTTAAAATTCCCCAAAACGTAATTTCGTTTTGAAAAAGTAGGGCTGTCAGAAATAAACAAAATGTAAAGAGCATTGTTTTATTCGTTGACCTTCAGATATATACATGATGACGATTGGTGGAACAATATCATATATGTCATCGTAGGAAACATTAATTACATAATTGGCCACGTTTCAGCTGTAGCTTTTTTGTAGCCGCAATTATCTGCTTTAAATTGCTAACACAGGGACGGCGGAATCGTTTTAAACCGTTTTATTTAGCTTGACCTGTTTTACTGTTTTCAGACCCACTTCGAATAATATCCGTTTCATTCTGACAGTACAATGATATCGCATTAGCAAAAAACAAAACCAAACATGTTAATTAGAGGACAACCCTCATTAATTGCCGTCAATTTTCCACCAACTTTACTTAATATTGTTAAAACCGCAAGACAATCTTACAATTTTAAATCCGGTAGATAGAAACTTAACGATTTATTATGAACAAGCTCAACATGGTTATCTTTGGTACTTTGATGTCAACCTAACACGAAGGATAAACAGGGAGAGAACGGATTGAAAACCGTTTGATTACAATCTCGCGGTTTTACAATATGACGATAACATATATAAGATAATTTGGGATTGAGATGCTAGCAAGCATTTGCAAATTTAAGCTATCATAATCGTATTATTTTAGTCAGTGTCATAAAAAATACTGAATGAAACACTATTTCGTTATGCTCATAAAATTATAATCCCTTTGGAATAGAACGACAAAAGCGAGATGTCACTAGCAGCAAACTGTGTGATAAAAAGAGATGGGTAGCAGAACCATTTTTGTCGGATGTCAAACAGTTGACCGCCCTGCAGAAGCTCGCTGAAAATTACGTGCATTTGATTTTTTATATTTAAAAGTGTAACTGTGTATATTTTGGAGAAATAATGCGTCTGAAACATGGTGACTTGATCGGTGATTGATTATAATGCATTACAGCGGCATAACCCCAACAAGTAATCATTTAATAGGTAGATTAGTCCAATTCGAAGCCTCTTAATATACGACTTATATTTACCAATACGCTTCAAATTTAAAGTACGCAGTTTGATTATTCTATTCTACAAACGTTAATTAGCGTAAAAAATAAAGACAGAATAACACAGGGATTGTATATCAAACAATATTGTGTATAATAAAATAACATTTAGTTTTACACTAGAGCTGCATGTTCAACATTTTGTGTCGACTGTTTATCATGCAGTAAACTACTATATTTAACTTAGGAACATTGTTATAAATCACCTGATCGAAAGGTTATCTCATTTAAAGCTACAAATATTACTTACTTATGTTAGTCACTGACATCTTAAATCGGTTTTGTTTGACAGCTTTTACTTGTCCTTCTATTCCGATAGGAATATTAATTTTATGGTTATGCTTGACCGAGAACGAAGTAAATAGGCTATTTCTAGCTATACAAGATTCATCCAGTACCATGCGGTGAGAACGTAGCGAAAGGTCTAGCTATTTTTCGACTATAACAGACATTTTTCAACTATAAATCATTTTTATTTCAACTATTTCAGTCAAGACCATGTTTTCAGCATAACACACCTTCCACATCACTTTAAATGGAAGTAAAAGTCACATCAAACTCCTCAATAAACAAAACTCCACCTTTCAGTTGGCAACCCTACGACTCCCGCCCTAACCATTAGGTGCGGAACTATAACCGTATAGTGAGGTAACACTCGCATATATGTATATCCATAGACAGACGTGGATATATCCGTAGATATACGTGTGTGATGCGACGATGCCATTAGGCGGGCGGGCGCGTTTGCTAGGGCGAGCTCACTCGAATGGGCGGATTTCTCATGTTACTGTTTGGAGAGCGAGTGAAATAAGTAATTTGAGAAATTAGTTAGCTATTTGTACCGATGACTAAAGTGACTTCCTTGGATCGAGGTTGGGTCAATATGATTAAATATATTTATATTATTATCTAAGTTTGAGTATTGATTGTCAGCTTCGATTTCGATGGCCTTAAGGTAATCAGCCTCACCACACCACACAAATAAATACTCTTACATTTGGTTTAAAAATGATGAGTCTGGTGTAAAATCAACTTCAATCTGGTCTAACGTTAATCTAGTTAAATGACCTAGGGTCATTTAACTGCGCGCTGGTTTTAAGCGTCGCCATCTCGAAAGGTTCCGGGTTCAATTCCCGGTCGGGTCAATGTAGAAAACGATATTTTCTATATTGTCTCGGGTCTGGGTGTTGTGGTACCACCGTTGTTTCCGATTTCCATAACACAAGTTCTTTAGCTACTTAGCTTGGGATCGGAACAATGTATGTGATGTTGTCAAGGGTGACATATGTTTCACTTCGGCTGCATAACATTTAAACAGTAGTTCAAACCTCGTTAATTTAATTGTAGTAAGTACTAGACAAGCTAATCTTGGGAACTTTTTAGAAACGTGGCCAATTACATGACTGCAACTTTTTGTAGCCGCAACTTACGCATTTAATGTTGCTAACACAGAGTAGGCGGAATCGTTTTAAACAGTTTTATTTAGCTTAAACTGTTTTCAGACCCACTTCAAATAATATCCGTTTCATTCTGACAGTACAATGATATCGCATTAGCAAAAAACAAAACCAAACATGTTAATTAGAGGTCAACCCTCATTATTTACCGTCAATTTACCACCAACTTTACTAAATTACCGTTCACTAATTTCCCAAAATTCCGCCATATTCTCGTTTCGGCACGCTCTACAAGGAAGAGATAGCGAGTCTTATCGGGCGATATCGCAACTGATCTTCGGATATGTGCGGTAAAATTCACGCTCGCGTTAAAATAAAACACCATTTTAATATCGGTCGCGATACTAAATGGGAAGTTAGAGGTAGCGCACACTTTAAGCTTTTTACCGTTATCGTTTATATTGTGAAAGAATAGGGTTATTTCAGGAACTGAAACACATTAAGATTATAGCAATAATTGTGAACAGTCTTCTTCTGGGTGAGCTCGTTCCATCTTCGACTCCGTCTTAGTCACTCTTGGCTAGGTCTGGAGTCAAGAGCAAACGCATACTTAATAAAAAAACAAGCTTGAATGTAGGTCTAGCAGGTAGATAGGTATTTGAATCGTTAGACTTTATAATTAAATTTTGTTTTTATAGTGTTTTGTCACTAAAAACTTAATGTTATAAATTGCACTTTAAAAAAGCAACTTTGGCTGTGTTGACTTACGCTATCCGGGCGTATATATAGGTTCGATTCCTCGTCTGTCACACATCCAAAGTTGTTTTTTACAAGTGCAATTTATATCGTTGGACTTTGCTTAAATATTAGGCACACAGCATCAATGATATTATGACCACATTACCACAGGACCCAAGGTTAACTTTTCATCATGATCATAACTTGTGAGTACTAAAGGCAATTTGAATAAAACGTTACCACCAACACTATCATTATCAGAGAAGTCTTTAGAGCAATGTCTGGATGCTACCAAAGTGAAAATCTGTCGGCCTAGTTATCAACGATATCAGGTAGCTCACATGAAGGTCTCATTATGTTAAATAAAAGATCACAAATCGTAATTCTGAACTTTGAACTCAAAGGTATCAAGTGTGCGCCGTCCCTAAACATTGCTGCTATTAAAAACAGATTATTGAAACGCGCACACCGCCGGTGCCTTTATTTTGTTTTGTCGCCTTATCGCGTCGCTATCTTTTAGTTTTTTTGCCGTAAATCTCCTTTTTTACGGTCGGTCAAGAAGCAACATTGTTGCGATACCATCTCCAGATTTTATGGTTATGAGATCATACAATGTGTTCGTATTTTTGACAACATCCGTCGCGATCTCTCACATTATCTTTTAGCATGTGCAACAGGGATAGTTAGATTCGAAACTAAGAATATGGTTTTAGAGTAGGGATTCTGTTACGAAATGTAGCAGGTCAGTTGGACAGAGGCGCCATAGCGGTAGGCTTTGAGAAAGTGAAGTTTTTTATGGAGAATATTATCAACAGTAAAAACATCGTCAAATAACAGTTGCACGGTGATTCAAAATGACAGAAGATATCATAAGTGTCCAAATAAATGCCTTACTTGACTAAACGAGACGATGGAGTAATAAACCTTCTAGAGGTTGAATTATTGTATTGAAAAGCACTGCTTTGTAAAAGCACATAACTATTTATGTAAGGTCCTCTTCGAGTAATACATTATTTTGTTAACAACTTCATAACTATTAATATGAACGCTTATCGAGTAATGATGAGGCTGTGCATTATAAATTGCAGCTGTAAAAATCAACTGTGTCAGACAAGGAATCAAACCATGTGTGTTACGCTATACAGGCGCATACCGCTACCGACACATTGGCAAGTTTGTTGAATTTTACAAGTGCAAAACATTGTATAGTGACAAAAAGCTATAAAAACAATATATATGATATCCAATAATAATGTAACATACTGCCATATGATTTCATTTAGATTTAAAAACTTGCAAAAATATGCGAATAATACAGTAGTATCTTGCGTTAATAATATTGCGTTTATAATTGCCTCTGATTAATAAAAAAAAACATAACGTCGAATATATTTGGAGCGAACTTAAGGCCTTGGCGCCTGTATATTTAAGAAACCGATCACTAAAACTCTCAATTTAGTACCACGAAAGGCATGTCAGCGTATAACCACCGCATCCGGAAAGATACGAGGTCGAAACGAATATTTTTAGAGACCCTTAGGCAAATAACAAATTATCTTTTTTGTGTGCCACTAAATACGCACGAATTTATTTTTATAACTCCATGAATTGAGGTTTGCGTTCAGCAAAAAAATGTTATTTCCTGCCAGTTGACGAGTTTCAATTATGAAAACTATGATTTGGTGGGATAGGTTTACTGACATCTATCCTCCATCGTCACTCGCCATAAGGTAAGATGGCTGCCAATTATTTTGCACAATTATTGCATATTACATAAATATTTATATATGCGCGATCACTGATATTTTTTATTACTTATAAACTATATTTTCTTGATAGCCATATCCACGTCTTTATCTATACCACTACACAAGCAATTAAATACTCCTTCGCAAATGGTGAATTTAATGCTCAAATCTTATTGCCACGTTAGCGCTCCTGGCTATTATCCTGGCCGTTTCGGGTTCGATTCCCGGAATGGGGAAATGTTTGTGTTTATATGTAATTAAATATTCATGGGAGACGCCCCCGTCATAATGTTTTCATAATGTATTCTTAGTACGAAACCACGATAATTAGTGCGTTATCTGCCACATATTTATTTATTTATTACCAGTCGAATGTCACGCCTAATGTTTACTTACATTTTTGTGCAAAATGTGACTACTGTGTTAATAGGGAATATGCATGTATTTTTTTTATATTTTTAATTCACTATTGACATCGTCATAAAATAGTAAAAAATATAAATACTGTTGAAAATGCTTAAATTTTTTTTTTAAATAATATTTAAAACATCGCTTATATTTGATCTGTTTGAACGCCGCCGTTTTCCGTGGGTCTTGAGTGACGTCACAAACCACTACCAGCGTTTGTTGACTATGAGTTTGACAGATACTTTTCGTTCTTTTATAGAAATTTTCAATTTTAAAATCTATTCACGCCATGGATAAAGCTAAAAAAACATTTTATAGATATTGTCTTGTACCAACGTGCAAAAACACTACTACAAGTACACCTGATAAAGTATTTTTTCCTGTTCCAAAAGATATACGAAAACAATGGTGTAAGGTTATGAAAAGATAAAATGTATCTTCATTATCGTGTGTGTGTAGTAGAAATTGCACGAGCTAATGAAAAACACTACAGAAACACAAATAAAAACAGTTTTTCTTTCAGACACCATATAAACAGCAACGCCTATAAATCCGACAACATGGTATGTGACGTCACGATTCGGTTCGACCAATAGTGATGCGTTTCGCAAATTCGAAGTTCACTCGCATATTTTGCACTTTTTAATTAATATTTTATGCAATTAAAAACCAACTAAATAAAAAAATAATGGTTCAGATACAATTTCAGGACAATATGGATTCAGGGGAAAAAAAATCAATTTAATTGATTTCAAATGCATATTCCCTATTAAAATGGTAAGGAACCATATTCAAAATCACTTCGTGCACATTGTTTTATTTAAGTTAAACTTTTTTATTTTTCCGTTAATGATTGCAGAATTTGTATGAAGGACCGGATTGCCTAATTAGACGTAAAATGATATTTTTAATACTGTGAAAACGATACACAATAAAATCTGCAAGCTATAATCGGCTATTTGGATTTTTAATAGTATTTTTATGTGTGTAACGAACGGTAGCAATTTTTAGAGGTCGTTGCTGAGGTCAGAGTTGCTTTCTAATTTGGCGATATAATTGTGATAACCTGTTTTACTGTAATTTAAAACGAGTATGCAGCATCATTACACAAAGGTTCTATCACAAAAAATCACAACCTTTCGTCATTCGGGTCGTGCTCGTGTTATGTTTGAAGTGACGCCCGGTTTTTGTGTCGTGTGTGCAAGCGATTTACATTAGAACAGGGATGCACAGACCGCGGCCCGCGGGCCGCTTGCGGCCCGCCGGTCGAATACTGGTGGCCCGCCGACAGCAAAAATAATACTCTCGTACATTCGAAAAATATTGAATTCTATTCCAGAATAAAACCAAAAAAAATATGTTCGAAAAGTAATTTGAATCTCGCGCGCGCGCTCTTAAGTGCACGAATTCCCGATTGCTCGCGTCGGTAGATACACGAAGCTTCTAGAGTCGGTTTCGAGATTTCTCCAGACAGTTTTCGACTCTATACGCGCGGTATAAAAGCCACGCTAACCGCAGCGACCCATAGTTCGGTTTTAATTTGAGTGAAGTGTCAATAGTTCTAGTGTAGATTTTAACTCGACTAGCCGGTGTCATATATTTTGATCCACATTCAACGTAGATTTCCCGTCAAGTGCCGTGTATAATTGTGTTGTGAAATCGTAAGTAAAACTCTGTTATTAATAAGTGTTTCCCTACCTATTTAAATCAATTATTTTTGCTAATTTAAAAAAGGATGGGTAATTTAAGTAGGTACTGTAATTGTTTTTAGGTGCTGTGTTAATCCTAGCCAGGATTAGAACGCAACATGGACAAGCCAGGACCTAGTAAAAAACGTAAGGTTAAAGATGAAAATCGGCAGTTTCAAGAAATTTGGACTGAGAAATACTTTTTTGTATGGTCGCATAATAAAGTCGTTTGTTTAATTTGCAAGAATTCTGTTGCGATTGCAAAGGAATATAATGTAAAAAGGCACTATGAAACGCAGCATCCTACTTTTACCAAGTTTACAGGCGAATTAAGAAAGCAAAAAATGTTGTCTTTAAAACGGGAGCTTATTGGTCAGCAAGCTATGTTTACAAAACCCATCCAAGATTCAGAAACAGCTACAGAAGTTAGTTATGAAATTTCTCGAATGATAGCAAAGCGCAGTCGCCCCTTCAATGATGGGGATTTTGTAAAAGAATGCATAGAAATTGCCGCTAAGAAAATGTGTCCAGAAGCAGCAAAAAAGTTTGAGACAATTCAACTGAATCGTATGACTATCCAAAGACGTATTATGTCTTTGTCAGGTAATATTGCGGAACAATTAAATGAAAAAACTAAGATCATTGAATTTTTTTCATTAGCACTCGACGAATCCACTGATATTACTTCCACAGCTCAACTTCTCATATTCATACGAGGTGTTACTCAAGATTTTGAAGTCTTAGAAGAGTTGTTAGGAATGTGTTCATTGAAAGGTCAAACCAGAGGAGTTGATATACTCAATGTACTTTTGGATGAGTGTTCAAAAACTGATTTGGACTTATCAAAATTATCGGGAGTTGCCACTGACGGTGCTCCTTCGATGATTGGTGTCAATTCTGGGCTAGTTACTTTGCTGAAAAAGCATCTGCAAGAAAAAAACATAAACGCTGAAGATCTCATGCAGTTTCACTGCATTATACACCAAGAAGCCCTCTGTTCTAAAAAAATTGAATTTCAAAATGTCATGAAAGTGGTAGTTTCGACTGTAAATTTCATAAAATCACGAGGACTCAATCACAGGCAATTCAAACAATTCCTTGATGACATCGAAAGCGAATATGGAGATTTACTGTATTATACAGAAGTAAGGTGGCTAAGTCGTGGATTGACCCTGGAACGATTTCTAAATTTAATAGAAGAAATTGGAATATTTCTGGCGGAAAAGCAAAAGGATGTCCCGGAACTTAAAAATCCTGATTGGTTGTGTGATTTGGCTTTTTTAGTTGACATTACAAATCATTTGAATGTCTTGAACACACGGCTTCAAGGCAAAAATCAACTGATATCCCAGCTCTACGCTCACGTATCATCCTTTCAATGCAACTGACACTTTTCAGATCGCAATTGAATTCTGGAAATTACAATCATTTTCCGAATTATAAGAAAATGGCTGAAAAATTCAACAAAACTGCGATTAATTTCAGTTATGTAGAAAAGCTAGATATTTTGATTCAATCTTTTCAAGAAAGATTTTCGGAGTTTAAAAAAGTGAAACCTCTGTTGGACATATTCAGCAATCCTTTCACGATTTCAGTTGAAAATGCGCCAGAGTCAATGCAGTTAGAAATTATCGACATTCAAAACGACCAAGATTTACGCAACAAATTCAACGAAGGAGACTTGCTGAACTTTTACCGCTGCATTGATAAAAATACGTACAAAGAGTTGCGCATAAACGCTCTGAAATGTGCCAGCTTATTTGGTTCTACCTATATATGTGAACAAACCTTTTCAATACTAAATAATAATAAAACAAAAAATCGAAACCGCCTTGCAAATGAAAGTTTGGAAGCAGTTTTACGTGTTGCTACAAGTAAATTTGAGCCAAATATAAAAAAGATTGTAAGCACTATGCAGTGCCACGCTTCAAATTAATAAATTCTTTTTCAATTTTAATACATAATTATCAATTCTTTATTGTCTTTAATTACCTATACTTCTGGCGGCCCGCCATCAGTTCATAATTTGCCCGAGTGGCCCCTAGTCTTAATAAGTCTGTGCATCCCTGCATTAGAAAGTGGTAATGTGGCAGAGGTCTCGACAGCGCAGTCCATGATAAGTAAAGTTAGCCTGTAACGTCCCACTGCGGGGCACAGGCCTTACCTCAACTATGAGGTAGTTCGAGCCATACTCCAGCACGCGGGCTCAGTGCGGGTTGGTGGAGGGGTGTTTGCAAGGCAAGCGACTAACCCTGCTGTCAAATGTTATCAAGCCGCCCATAAGGCCTCTGACTAGGCTTAACGACTAATATCAAGCGATATTAGACGGGACCAACGGCTTTTAACGTGCCTTCCGAAGCACGGAGATGCTCGTGATATACGTCACTTATATGGTCGGAATGGTCACGAATCCAAACACGACCGCGCTGTTGTTTGCTTCACTTTGGTATCACTATCGAAACGCTGCTACCACTTCAGTCCATGATTACCTTCTATTTTTGAAGTCGGTAAAAAATGTGGTTTAGGACGAAAAGTGATCCATGCCTCAAACACGAACGTCGTCTACACCAATGGAAAACTTAGAATTCTCTTTAGCTATGTTGCTGCTGGCCCAAAAGAAGCCTGCTCTCTCAGACTTTGAATTAGAGTCGAGATAACCCTTCAAGAGGCTTCGCAAAACCAACACCCTGAACCAGGCTTTACAGCAGTCAAATTGAACTCGACCAAAGCGTCAAGTCAAAAGGAGAGCGACCAAAAACGTAGCAGGCAAGCGAGGTGTCGCGTCGCAACGGGCTCGATGCATTAGCGCGCTTTTAGGGCGCTCGCCCACTCAGCCACCGGGGACTTAGGGCTGCCACAAGGTTTACATTTTATTTTAAAAACGACATAGAATCAATATGCTATTTGACGACCTCCGTTGTGTGGTGGCTAGCACGCTGGGTTTCAAGGCGTTGCCGCTCCGAGGTCGCGGGTTCGATTCCCGGTCGGATCAATGTAGAAATCATAATTTTCTATATTATCTCGGGTCTGGGTGTTGTGGTACCACCGTTGTGTCTGATTTCCATAACACAAGTGAATTAGCTACTTACTTTGGGATCAGAGCAATGTATGTGATTGGTGTCCAATATTTATTATAATTTGCTATTGTCAACAATAAACCAAATATGTATTTGATCTGACTTAAATCGATTACTGTGCACTAGCTACGGCAACAGTAATAGTTATAAGTATTCATAAATAATTTAAAAACTTTATTGCACTAATGAAAGCGTAAAAAGGTGGGCTTAGTGCTAAAAGCATTTTCTCCCATTTATACCTTTAGGTCACACAGAAAGATTGAAAAATGGTTGCAGTAGAATGGTGTAAAAAAGTTATTGAAAATTATTACACACGATAATTAAACTCTTTAAGGTTGTTATTTAGTTAGATTGATTTTTATAAAACATCAATCGTCGGTGCCATCACTTTGACAATCAAGCATCAACTATCACAGCACCGACTCCAAAAAGAAATTGTTTGCCTAAAACGGATTCCTTTCCTTTTAATGGTGAAGAGTTTATTTAATACTTTTTAGTGCATTTTGGTTTTGAAGTCGGTTTTTACTTTTTTTTTAAGTTTATTTTTTCCTGAAATATTTGAGCTAAACGGCATAAAAAAACACAAATTTTTGCGAAAAAAAAAAGTTTCAGGCTTATTTGGTTTAAACTATGTAATGTGCAATGAAGAGTTATCTTATCTAAGTCTGTAAGATATAACAGCTGACAGTGACAGCCCTAAAGTTGCCGTCAATTGCCAGTGTCGGGAGCGCCGTACATACTGTTTGCCGCACCTTTACTCAGTAGCCAGTTATATGTTTCTGCTTGTGTTATGTCTATCATAAAGCGTGACGAAATATTATCATATTAGTATTTATTTATTTTTACTTTATTGCATAACCAACATTTGTCAATTAGGTGGACATAACGACTTTGGAATGGCCTCCCAAAGACAGTACAAGCATCCACCTCCAAATACTCTTTCAAGATGGCCCTCCGAGCACTTCATAAGGAAGAGATATCGAACTTGTCTCACTGACATCTTCTTTTTTTCCTCACATGTGTACCATAAGTATTATTATGTGTATGTACATACTATGTGTATGTTTATTATTGTGTATAGTGTTTATCACCAAAAGCAAGCTCTCACCTTTGCCCTTCTATCACTTTCTTCGAGCCGCCAGCAATTTCTCTGTATAGACCTTTGGTTGACTGGTAGAGAATGCTTTTAGCATTAAGTCCGCCATATGTACCTTTTGTTTGTGCATGGAGTGTTTTAAATAAATAAATACATAACGCCATACGCCATACCAGTCATATCTTAAGAAGAAGGTGGGCGGTGTGGCAAAGAAATAAGAATAATGCAAATGAATATAATAATGCATATAAAGAAATAAGATTTTCTAAATTGCACTTGGAAAAATCGACTGTGTCAGACGAGGAATCGAACTCCATATCTTACGCTATCCGGGCGTATGCTACCAATCGGCCACTGACACATTGGCAAGCCTGTAAAATTTTGCTTAGTGATTTCTTTCACGAGTAGGCTGCGTGACTTCTACAAGATTGCTCTCACAATATCCGATGGAAATATTTTTACAAATATTTAAGAATCACACAATTGGCTTTCATCATCTTAACCAGATGAAGAAAGACAATTTATAATTATATTTTTGTTTTCATAGTGTTTTGTCACTATACAAACTTTATAATATAAATTAATCAATATGATGATTAAGATTAATCAATATGCATGAATGTTGTTTATTTATATAAACTGTTACGGTCGCTGCATAAAATTATTACAAAGAAAACAACAAAAGAAAGCATAAAAAATACAACCTCTTCACCATAAGTACAATTAATTAATTGTGGTACAACTAGTCTATGAGCAAAGCCGCGGTAAGAAAGCAAGTAATAAAATAAAAAAGTTCACACAATCATGTTGTGTTTCGAGTTCAACTCACGTACAAAACAACAAACCCAAAAGATTGGGGCGAAACTACTTACTCCTACTTTGCTAACTTTCAGATACTAAACCTAATCTCAGAAACAAGATTAAAACTTGCAAAAAGGTTGACGACTCCTGATTGAATGACATCAAAACTAACGGCCGGAAAAATGTTTCATACCCCTTTCTTTTGACGGAAACTTGACGAAAGACAGGGGTAGAGAACTTTATAGTTTTGCGAATAAAAATAACAATAAAGTATAGTTTTACTGTTGCAAGTTTTGGGAATCCTTTGCTTTGCAAGATTAATTTTATGCATCAATAGTTTAGTTACCTATTGTTAACTTTGTCTGATGACTTTATCGCAATAATTCAGAGTCACTAAGCACAAAAAACTCATATGGACTCAACTTAACTGTTTCTGCCTTAGTAAATGTTTAGCTGCTAGAGAAAGTTTTAAAACATTAAGACCGCCATTTTTACTTCATTTTGTTAGTGCAATAAAGTATATATTAACAAATATATCCTTATCGAAGTTATGAAAATAGGAAAATGTAAGAAATAAATGCTATAAAAGTTGTATGAACTAGTTACCACTGTTGAAGTATTATGTTTTATAGTTAAGACTTTGAATACTTTAATGAAGGATAAATAAAGAAAATAGTTCGACCTATCGCCTTTCTCTAAAGATGAGAAAAGTGTCCAAAGACGTAAATTCGATGCGTGTAGCGCCATCTATGAAACTGGAAGGAAATGATTCTCCTTATTGAGGACATTTTGTGGGAGGGGGGAGAAGTTAAAACGGAGTAAGAAGTACAGAACTGTAACGATAGATGGCGCTGATTGTGAAGAAATGATTATCATGACGCCACTCTTTTTCAACCCTTTTAGCAGATAACACTTAGCACAGGCTATTTTTAAAAATATTCGCGCGGCACACAAGATGTTTACAAATAGATGACACGTCCTACGGTTTCTTTTTTACTTATTTACTTATTCCGAGTATATTTATGAACCGGACTCTCTTTACTAAGCGAATTATTTAGGATTAATTTGCAAGATAAAAAATCATAAACAATTAATAGTTCACAACAAAATTTTGAACCACTACCGTGTGTACGCGAAGCGAAGACCTTAGGACGTATAATCTATTTGTAAACATCCTGTGTGCCGCAAATATTGTTTTTAAAAGTCTGTACTAAGTGTTATCTGCTCACAAGTTGGTCGCACAACAATTTTTATTATATACTAGCGACCCGCCCCGGCTTCGCACGGGTGCAGTTATGATAAAAAATATAGATTTACGTATTTTTACAAAGCGCCATCTATTGAATACTTACTTAATCCAGTCAACAGATATCGCCATCTCTTATGAGATGAGTGAATGAGTAAAAAAATATGTTGGAATCGTTTGGTAGTTAACAGAAAATTGTGACTGTCAAATAATAGACCAATAATTTGCAATAAAAAAACATTGCGACTTTAAATTGAAATAGGATAGCTTAATCCTATCTTTCAAGTGGGATCAAATTGCACACGTTGTGCAAAATTTGATTAAAATAGGTCAAGAAGTTTAGGAGTCCATCGCGGACAAACGTGTAACACGTAATTTTTATATATAAAGAAGAAGCACGCAGGTATTCACAGTGAGGAGATACGAGGCGCGGACCGCGCAGGCGCCTATGACGCGTGATACGACTACGTCTACTCGTGGTGACATCTACTGATCTGATGCTAACTCGGGTACCAAAAGCTAGATGGCGCTGTAGCCTGTAACTGAACCGCGGTATCAAAGATTTTGAAAAAAACTTACTTTTATTTAGACAGCCAAGACAGTGACTTCTGATCGCGATTGCACTTGACTATTGGTTAAGATACTGAATATAGTCGGCGTGTTATCAATGGAGACGTTACTTTCCTATGTCTGTCCCGCTTGCACTCACCGATGCGCGTTGCTCCTATCTCTATTTGCTGCGTGCGTGGTGGGGGAACCTGAATCGAAGACAGCGCTCGCAGTGGCCAAAAAAACATCGTTGATGGACATTTGTCACCTTTTCTCTAGCAATTTATTTCGACACGACAATTTATAAAAATCGGCACTATAGATAAACCTTATTAGTATTGTATTAGAGTATTGGACACCAATCACATACATTGCTCTGATTCCAAAGTATGTAGCTAATTGCACTTGTGTTATGGAAATCCGACACAACGGTGGTACGACAACACCCCGACCCGAGACAATATAGAAAACTTTGATTCCTATATTGACCCGACCAGGAATCGAACCTCGGAGCGGCGACGCCTTGAAACCAGCGCGCTTAGCCACTACACCAAGGAGGACGCCAATATATATTTGAATAGAATTACTGAATAATACAATATTGCATTTAAATAACCTTGGTTAAATTACTAAATCTGTCAATTGAATTGGTCCCAATTGACATTACAACCTCACGACTTAGTTACTAACGCGTTGATTATAGTCCCATCTTTGGAGGAAAGGCTTATGATCTTTTAATATACGCTGACACTTACCAGCTGATCACTAAGCAGCGTCCGGCAATAATTTCTAGCGCTGTCGTCGTGCGCGGTCCCAATTGACATTACAACCTCACGACTTAGTTACTAACGCGTCGATTATCTAATATATATAAAATTCTCGTGTCACAGTTTTCGTTGCCATACTCGTCCGAAACGGCTTGACCGATTTTGATGAATTTTTTGTGCTTATCTGGTATCTATGTGAATCGGCCAACATCTATTTTTCATCTCCCTAAATGTTAGGGGTAGTCCACCCCAAATTTTTTTATTTATTTTTCAGACAAAATTTTGAATTTCTATTTTTTTATGATACAACATACAAAAAATACATACAATCCTCAATTTTCACCTTTCTACGATCAACCCTTATTTTTTAATAGCCATTTTAGTAATTTAAGTGCGAAACTAAATTCACTGGGAATCCTTAACTTTTAAAATTACGGGACTCGGCGGTACGGGGCTGGGGCGGGACGGGGCTGGGGGCGAAACAAAGTTCGCTGGGTCCGCTAGTAGTATATATGGAGGACTGCCTCAGTGGCGCAGCGGTAAGAGGGTCGCACTTTAAAGCGACGGCTGCGCCAGAGGTCCCGGGTTCGATCCCCGGGTCGGGCCAAAAAAAAAACCTGAGTTTTTCTGTTCAGAAATTCTTAGGGTAGCCCGGAGTTTGGAAGTTGGCGGTGTTTCACCCCCGTGCCTCGGAAAAGCACGTAAAGCCGTTGGTCCTGCGCATGAACTCTCTCCGGTCGTGTCAGCTCGCTGTCCCATCGGGCTATGAGAGTAAAAGGAATAGAGAGTGCACCTGTGTTTGCGCACACACTTGTGCACTATAATATGTCCCGCGCAGTCTGACTCTCTTTGTGACTGGCCACCGTAGTCGAAAATCGGCTAGGGGGACTATTATTATTATTATACGAGGGTCAAACTGAAAGTTCTTAGAACTGGCCACTTATAAACAATATAATAAAAAAAATATTCTAAAATTTGAAAATAGAACTCTTTGCCAATATTACTGAGTATATATTTCATTCATTTGTCATTTGTTTTACGATTTGGCGGCAAATTGAAAATTGTCTGTGTCACGTCAACATGAATTAACCACGAGAAAATTTTCGTGCAATGATTTTTTATGACTTTCGATGTCATTTAAGTCAACAAGAAAGTTATGATAGACTACGATTGGCCTTTCACGATGAAGCCCCATCTCGTGCGACTGTTTACAACTGGTTTAATGAGTTTAAACGTGGTCGCACTAATCTCACTGATGATGTACGTGAGGGACGGCCTTCTACGGCGACGACTGAAAATAACATCTGTGTTGTGCGGCGTATGATAGAGACTGACAAAAGAGTGACCTATCAGCAGATTCGGACAAGCTTAGGCATCGGTATGAGTCAAGTGCACAAAATCCTCCACGAACATTTAGCGGTCAGGAAGCTTTGCGCCCGGTGGATACCTCATAATTTGACTAAGGCTCAAAAACTCCATCGTGTGGATTGGTGCCGTAAAATGATTGAAAGATTTAACGGAGGTGACTCAAATGCTGTGTTCGACATACTAACAGGTGACGAAAGCTGGATTTACTGTTATGATCCTGAAACCAAAAGACAATCTGCTCAGTGGGTGTTTCCTTTCGAGGAGTTGCCAACTAAAGTGAAGAGAGATCGAAGTGCGGGAAAAAAAATGGTGGCCTCGTTCTTTGGAAGGATAGGTCATTTCGCAACAATTGTGTTAGAGGATCAAAAAACAGTTTCTGCAGAATGGTACACTACCAATTGTTTGCCACTTGTCTTGGAAAAAGTTCGAGAGAAACGACCTCGCAGTAGGATCCTCCTTCACCACGACAACGCCTCGTCGCACACCGCCAAGCGAACGATCGACTATTTGGCGACATCAAACGTTGAATTACTGGGTCACCCGCCGTATAGCCCCGACCTCGCGCCTTGTGATTTTTATTTATTTCCAAAAATTAAAGAAAAACTTAAAGGAAAGCGGTTTATGAATGCTGAAGAAGCGGTGGCTGCGTATCGCGATGCCATTGAAGAGACCCCTAAGGACGAGTGGGCAAAGTGCTTTTCCCAGTGGTTCCATCGCATGCAGCGGTGTATTGACGTCAATGGACAATATTTTGAAAAGATATAATAAAACTAATAACTGGCTTATGTAATCAGTTTTTGATTTTCTAAGAACTTTCAGTTTGACCCTCGTATGGAGAAAAGGGGGCTGCTGATGTTTTAATACTAGCACTTACCAGCTGATCACTAAGCAGTTTGACTAGATGCACGCACGTGTTCGTTGTGAGCAGATACGCGGCGCTGACCGTACAGCCGCCTATCACGCGGGATATCACCGTGACCGCTGTTGTTAGCAGCCTGCGAACAATGTTGTAGCTTTAATAATAATAATAAATATTTGACAACATCACATACATTGCTCTGATCCCAAGCTAAGTAGCTAAAGCACTTGTGTTATGGAGATCAGAAACAACGGTGGTACCACAACACCCAGACCCGAGACAATATAGAAAAGATCGTTTTCTACATTGACCCAACCGGAAATCGAACCCGGAACCTCACGAGATGGCGACACTTGAGACCAGCATGCTAGCCACTTGTTGACCACGGAGGTCGTCATATACTATTACCTATAACAACCGTGAATCTTCCGTGGGCTTGCTGCTCCAAATTATGTCTGTCCTGATAACCGCCTACAATCATTTCTGCTTAGCCCAAAGGTATGACTGGTAGAGAATGCCATATGGCGTTAAGTCCACCTTTTGTACAATTTTTTGCACTACACCAGACGGGTCGTCTGGTGTAAAAAGCGTGTTAAAAACTTACAAATTTATCATGACTTACTTAGCGGTGAACTGTGAAGCCAGGTCCTCCCTCTCGGACGCGATCGCAAGAAGTTGCCCGAGCAGTTTCAGGCCGTGGATTTTTTGGAATACCACCTTTTCCGTCGAATTCTATTGAAAAAAAAAACATTTTATCGTCATAAAGATGAAATAAGAAACCAAAAATTTGCGCATTTGGGGGGACTTGAACCAGCAACTTCTTGGCTAACCGAGCCAAACGCTCTACCAATTGAGCTACCGTGCTGTCTGTCCGATCTTGCGAAATTTGCGGTCTTTTACGGACACGTCATTACGCGTGCCGCTTAGCGCCATCTAGCAGTCTGTTTATGCAACAGTGGGCCAATAGTTATTCTTTACAGAACAAATGCAACTTGGAAATTGATGACGCTTCGCTATCTAATGATTAAGATTTTTTTTAACACTTACAGTGTCATATTTTATATTCATAAAGATGAAATAAGAAATCAAAAATTTATGAATATAAAATATGACACTGTGAGTGTTAAAAAAAATCAAAACCATTACATTTCATCGTCAAGTAGCTTAAGTTCCGGGATCGTGTCCGCTATCTTAGGTCAGTTTAAGATCGTACGTATTCACATTCAGCATACGCATCTCATCAATAGTCTTGCGCAAACGGCTCTTATAAAAGAGAAGAGTGATTATATATCTTCTCAAATTTCCTTCATAATACGGGAACATACAGATTCTACCGTTTTATCGACTGTTATCCACATTTCATGCACACTACAAACGTAGCTCTCTTTTTTTCGCTCTAGAAATGATAATTATCATGATAATTATCGTGATAATGGCATATGGATAATTATCAATTGATAATAACAAAAAAATGAACTGTACTCGAAGTATTTGAAAGTGTATTTCCGCACACACGTCTAGTCGTGGATGTTATTTAGCATCTGTTTAGCTCGACAAAGATTACTAGTAATAACTTTCTATTTTTCATAACGCTTAATGCGACTTCAAATGGAAAACTTGACAACAATCAGCACCAAAATCATATAGCAACATCGCAACTATTAACTCGTTCGCTGCAAAAGCTCATATCTTTTTAAACAATATGACGAATGTTTTTTTTTATACTGGTGATAATTATCTATTAAATATCTTGATAATTATCAAGGAGCGTAATAATCTTGATAATATCGAACCCTGCTAGAAATGAAATATGTCCGTCTTTCTTTATCACCGGATTCGGCTCAGTTACTTGTATATCCGAAAATCCAACTTTACCTCTCGGATTTAGATATACACAAATATTTGTAACACGAGTGAGCTACGGACATATGAGCCGTTCAGGTAAAATATAACGATATATAGATATAACGTGAATCAAATTTAGGAGTAAGTAAATAAATTGAAATTGAAACTCACAACGCAGCTCCTATAAACACTTTTGCATTGGTATGATGAAAAATAAGTTACTAATTAAGCACTTAATACCTTCCTAATAAAAGTAAAACTATTCTATCTTCTATCATTTGTATTGATTAAGAATATTTTTTAACACTCACAGTGTCATATTTTATATCCATAAAGATGAAATAAGAAACCAAAAATTACAATTTACAATTTGAATTTATTATGTAATGAATAACTACTTGGCCCACTGTTGCATAAACAGACGGATAGATGGCGCTTACGTCACGCTAATGACGTATCCATAAGAGACCACAAATTTTGCAAGGTCGTACTGACAGCACGGTAGCTCAATCGGTAGAGCGTTTGGCCCGGTTAGCCAAGAAGTTGCTGGTTCAAGTCCCACCCGTGCGCAAATTTTTGGTTTCTTATTCCATCCTTATGAATACTTTCATTTGTGTTTTTTGTCACTGCCATCTTTCAGCATGACCTAAAGGTTAGACTGACAGATAATGTTTTCAGCATTAAGTCCACCTTAGCACACTAAATTTGAGCAATAAAATCTTTAAATAAATAAATAAATACCTTATCAAATTTCTCCATAAGTCTGTTCAGTTCATTTAACTGCCTTTCCAACATCTGCACATCAACCAAAACAATCGGTTTCCGCTCATTTTTATTGCTCGCCCTGCTCATATCGCTCAGAGAACTACAAACCGAATTCGCTTTGCTTAACTTCGGCTTATCCTGCTTATCTTTATTTTTCTTCTTCTTCTTACTATTATTAGCATCCGCTTCTTTAATTTCCGTATTATTATTATTCTCCGCCTCATTTTTGATTGGTGGTTTTTCTTCAGAGTTCTGATTGTTTTTCTTCTTCTTCTTCTTGTTCTCTGCTTCTTCGTTCTTCTTCTTGCTTTTATCTTCTACGTTCTCGGTTCGTTCTAGACAGTCGACTAGAGGGTTGATAATGTTTGTAAGTGTGTGGATGACTTTGTGCAATTTCCCGGTGGCCGGTAGGAAAGGCTCGTGGGGAACTATTGTGTGATCGGCGAATATGTCGTTTTCGTTGCCGCTGAAAAATGGAAATTAAATGGTTAATGGATTTAATGTTGGTGGTACAAAGTACTTTGGAAATTTGCAATATTAAAAAAACCGGCCAAGTGCGAGTCGGACTTGCACACTGAGGGTTTCGTGCCAGCTTTTAAAGCCACTTAGTAAAATACCATAATATTTTGTTTACAGCAAATATAACTTTATTTTTCATAGTGTTTGTATGAAAACGAGCATGTCCGGGGGAGTTTTAAAGTCAGACCTATAGCAGAGAAACTCCTGGAAAGCCAGCTTCGTTGGTTTGGTACGGCCACGTTATGCGTCGTGAGGAGGATCACCCCGTTATAACATCCCTTAAAATTATCATAGGAAAACAACCCCGAGGACGCCCAAAAGCTACTTGGTGGAGAAACCTTGAAACTCGAGCTAAATTAGTCCCAGCTAGTAGTGACAGAGCTGAATGGCGCAAACATATTCACAGGGCCGACCCCAAATGAAATGGGAAAGGGCACGAAGAAAGAAGAAGTGTTTGTATGAAGAACAAAGTTATGTTTGGTGTTGTTGAAAATGTGCTATATCGCAAAAACTTCTAGTTCAATTTCGTCTAAACCAATTTTCGTTGACAGTATTTGTTCGATTGTTTGATCTACATTATATATTTTTTTCTCTTATACTCTATTTATACTCGCTTAGTTTAGAAGTTCATCTAACTTGTTCATAAACTTCATGGGGTATGGGACGCCCATTTTACCACTTTGGAAGCGTGTATCTATCAAACGTTATACTTAAAAAGAAAATGGTTTTAGGAACCTCTATGTCATTTTAAAAGACCTATCAATAGATATTCATACGCATAGGTTTGATTAAAAAAAAAGTGTTTTTCAGTTTTAGTTTCATCCTTAATATCCTTTATAAATATCCTTTGGACATTCCCACACATCGCCATCTAGCCCCAAAGTAAGCTACTCAAAGCTTGTGTTATGTGTGCCAGACAACGGATATAATACTTAAATACTTTTTTTTTTGTAAATACATACATGATATACATAGAAAACACCCAGACCAATACAAACAGACATGTTCATGCACACAAATGTTTGTATTGTGCGGGGATCGAACCCGCACCCGCTGCGTAGTAGGCGATTTCTCGACCACTACACCAGACGGGTCGTCAATTCAGTATGCAGGTGCCCCCCCTAAAATATCATATTTTTTAATTTTTTGTATAAGAATTGTAAAGCGGCAGGATACATCTTCCTACCAAATTTGATGTGTGATGCTTATAGTTACAGAATAAAGTGACTGTGACATACGGACAGACAGACTTGACGAAACTATAAGGGTTCCGTTTTTTTTTCAATCGGCTACGGAATCCTAACAAGCTATGGACATAAATTACCATTCCATACAATCATACATCGATCTGGTACCTCATGATTTAGTTAATTTATGTGATATTTTTGAAAAATTATGATTAGCTGAAATTTTCATTGTAAAAGTTGCCAATATAAATGGAAGTTTACTTTACTATGAAGAAGGAAATTAATATATTTTTATATATTTTGCAGTACACATTTTTTTAAAAGAAATTGCCAATACCAGGACGCAATTATATGTATTACATTATAAGCCTGAACGTCTCTTCAGCACCAATGAGTACACAGAACCCTAAATCAATGATTGTCATTACACTTACGTAGCCAGGAGCTTCTGCTTGACCTTCCTAGCTTTCTTCTTGATGGCCTTCTGCTTCTCCCTCTCTCTTCTCTCTTGTTCTAATCTCTCCGCTTGTTCTGCCAATTCCTTCTCTTCTTTCGTGCCTTGATCTTGGCTTTCTGAGGTGGTCTGAAAGAAAAAATCACAGGACGTCAATAAATAAATCCTTTGGACATTCCTACACATCGCCATCTAGTCCCAAAGTAAGCTACTCAAAGCTTGTGTTATGGGTGCCAGACAACAGTTAAATACTTAAATACTTTTGGTTTGTAAAAACATACATGATATATATAGAAAACACCCAGACCAATGCAAGCAGACATGTTCATGCATACAAATGTTTGTATTGTGCGGGGATCGAACCCATTTCTCGACTACTACACCAGACGGGTCGTCAATAGAAAAGAACCATTTATTTGCGTTTAAATGGGGTACATTACAGGGTACATTTTATATTCATAATGTGACTTCTTTAATGACTTTAATGATTGCTAGTGCAATAGTTTGTAAATAACTAATGTCGGTTCTCTTTCGTACTTGTAACTGAAAGGTTATTTTAATGAATCCACTTTTTTCCACGAAAGGCACGCGGGCTTATCAAAGGTGTCATATTATTATATTATAAATCATTTATTCTATCAATTTCTAAAGATGTCCAGCAAGCAGGTCGAACATAACATGTTTTTAGTAATGTGGTGATTTTTGTATTTAGATTCAATCAGTAGGCCTGTTGTAATCTCAACTTATTTTTATAACAGTTAACGTTATTAATATTTCTATAAAAACGAGTATTGTTACTTTACGGAATAATGTTATCCCTATTTAAAAAATGGCAACACTGGCTACCCCTTCCCTTCTTATTTTCTTACTTGCGGAGTGCACTCGAAAAGCGAGGCAGTCTAGTGCTGACCGCCGAAGCGAAAGGTTGTAAAAGGTTTTTGTTGAGGTAAAATTAATGTGGTTAGAGATAGTCATTTGTATCATAGATAAGTGTGGTGATCGAATAAAGAACTTTATGAGCTCTACCGAGTTTGATTCACGGCAGTAATGTACCTGAACCGCGATCTATTTAAATCTACTCATGGCGTATGTACAGGCACAAATTCTTTGCGTAAAATGTGAATCGGCAACAGTTGGACTAACTTATTTCACTTTGTTCGGCCGATCAAAGTTACGACCACGATTAAACGAGCAGATAGCGCCATCTATTATTTTTCTTATTTATTTATTTAAAATTTATTGCACTGTAAAATGTACAATTGGCGGACTTAATGCCTAATGGCATTCTCTACCAGTCAACCACCTGGTAATGCAAAGAATTAAAATGCACTAACATAAACATAAATACTAATATTAAACAAATATATAATAGGATACATAAGCAAAATACTAATAAACATACAAAGAATACATATACTTAATAAATACAAAATTATGAATGATAAAGGTGATGATAATGACAACATCCAAAAAACACAAATAAAAGAAAATGGTTGTTAATTCTGATGAGAGCCAAGGTTAAGATAATTATATATTAGGATATTAAATATGTGAAACTACAACTCACCGCTTGCCTGGGTCCTGTAGTAGCCTTCTCCCTTATGTGCTGAAGATGCGACTCCAATCTCTGCTGACTTGCGTCTTGCTTGTCTCGTATGCGCGAGCGCAGCGCGTCAGCTTCTAACTCTGCTGCCGCTGCGAGCGCTGACAGACGGGATTTTACGCCTTCCGCCTGTATAAATAGAGGTTGGTTTTGAATGAACGAGGTGGAAACAAAAAGTAAAGTTAGCCTGTAACATCCCTCTGCTGAGCAAAGGCCTGCACCTTAACTATGAGGTAGTCCCAGTGCGGATTGTTATATAAACAACGATTATACTGGTTGATAACTACTCGGAGATTTCAGTGTAGTTTTTTTTAGGGAGATGCGTTTAAAATGTAAGACTAAATACAAAACGCATAATGAATACGTCCTGCGCGCGTCAGCCAGTGTGATATGAATATAGCCCGGGAAACATAGTGGCCTATATGAGTTATGTACTTAAACTCAATATGGGAACGAAGTTGCAGACCCTTAGGTCAGTATTTATACTGAAATGATTCGTTAATATACCAGGCGACTGGCTAGCTTAGTTGGCAGAGCACTGAGGCTAACATCGTCAGGGGTGTGGGTTCGAGTCCCACGCTTGGGTGGTTGTCTTTGCACTAATTGATTTGATTGATTGATCGAATATCAAAATGTCGGAATTCAACTATTTACACTTTTATGTTAAACAAAATTTAATTTTTAAACTAACTACTGATATTCAGAAGGATATTATGCATTATTTATTAGCGTTCAAATGAAATCGCAAAAAAATACACTTCCTATTCCTTTCTTAACCTACACCGACAAAAAAAGTAATTTGCCTAGCCGACGGACGGCAATTTTTTTCCTTAAAGATCATTGGCATACTCTTGCAGTGCTCTTTCATTTGATATTAATCGCGATACTATTTCAAAGTTAAAAATCCAAGGGTCCATATTTGTTTGTTATTAAACTGAATATGACCCCTTAATTTCAATATGTCACCAGGCGCCCGGCTAGCTTAATTGGCAGAGCACTGAGGCTCATGTCCTCAGGGATGTGGGTTCGAGTCCCGCGCTTGGGTGATGCTTTTTGTGTTTATAGTTACAATTTGTTCATTTTGACAAAGAGACGTCAACAGTTTTTAAAATATTTTTAATTGTTTAATATTTTATAAACTAAAAATTATCATTTATTTATTCTTTTGTATGTCTAATGCAGTTAAAATGGCGTTTAACTTATGTACTAAGAAATCGTAAGTACCCCGACATGTAACAGCGTGCGGCGCCATCTAGCTAAAGGCAGCAGAACTGCATCATAATAGACGTTGCGTTGATCGATGCACGTCGTAGATTCGACTGCGAGATAGTCTGTATTGGTCGGCGCTGCCGCAGGGCGGCGCTAGTGTAATCATATTTGTTCTCTTAGGGAAATTGATCCTTTCAAAGTAACAAGTACTAGAGTGAGTGACTATCAATTCAAAATATAACTTTGCCTAGCCGTGAGAAAATCTTTTTCTGCGTCCTTTTATTTGATACTAATTACGATGACATTGCAAGGGTCTAGGTACACTGAATACGACCCCATATTTTTGTTACGTCACCGGACGCCCGGCTAGCTTAGTTGGCAGAGCACTGAGGCTAGTGTCCACAGAGGTGTGGGTTCGAGTCCCACGCTTGGGTAATGTTTTTTTTGTTTATAGTGACAATTTGTTCAATTTGACAAAGAGACGGCAACAGTTTTATTTATTTTTGTAATTGTTTTATATTTTGGAAATTAAAAACACCATTTATTTATTATTTTGTATGTCTGATGCAGTCAAACCTATGTACTATGAAATCGTATCTCTAAAGGCGGCAGAACTACAACATAATAGACGTTCCATTTATCGACGCACGTCGTAGATTCGATTGCGAGACAGTCTGTATTGGTCGGCACTGCCGCAGGGCGGCGCTAGTGTTGTTATATTTGCTGTCTTACGGAAATCATTACTTTTAAAGTAACACGTACCAGAGTAAGTAACCATCAAGACAAAATATAACTTTTGCCTCAGTAAGGAAATCTTTTTCTGCGTCTAGTATGTCTTCCGTGTCTAGCGTCTTTCTATTTGATACTAATTGCGATGACATTACAAGGTACATGTTGCAAGGGTTCAGTTACGCTGAATACGACCCCATATTTCGTTACGTAACCAGGCGCCCGGCTAGCTTAGTTGGCAGAGCACTGAGGCTGATTACCTTAGGGACGTGGGTTCGAGTCCCGCGCTTGGGTGATATTTTTTTAACGTGTTTTTTACGTTCATATTTTTATTTTATTTTTTTATTATGAAATATAAACTTTTGTCTAATTCTGTAGGCCTGTCATACTCGTAGCTGTTGTGACTTGTGACGCAATATTACACAAAAAAACATAGTTTGATTAAAGCTGAACAAGTGTGCCTAAAGTATTAAGTATTATTTGACGACCTCTGTGGTGTAGTGGCTAAGCACGCTAGGGTTCAAGGCGTCGCCGCTCCAAGGTCCCGGGTTCGATCCCCGGTCAGGTCAAAATAGAAATCAAAAATTTTCTATATTGTCTCGGGTCTGGGTGTTGTGGTACCACCGTTGTGTCTGATTTCCATAACACAAGTGCATAAGCTACTTACTTTGGGATCAGAGCAATATTTGTGATTGGTGTCCAATATTTATTATTTATTTATTTACGCATTTATTTTCCTTAGTTTTAATAATGTTATATTAATTCAATTTGTAATAATTACTCTTGTACTGCAGGTTCAGTTTGTTTATGACTACAATGTTTTTTTATTACGCATGTCGTTGCAACCTTAAATTAAGGCAACACAATAATTAATTTGTGATTTCTTGTCTTGTATGATTATGTAGTGTATGCTTTGTTGGTAGTCCTCAAATAATAATAAAAAACAGGTATAAGTTAAACCGATTTGTCTTAACCGCGGTCTGTTATCGAAAAATAACATCTGGTAACGTCGAGGTCACTGCCGCCTTGCCACTTTCAAACAAAATCGCTTGCTCACACGTCGCAATAATAGGTGTATTTTCAAGTATAAGACGACGCCAGGTGCAGGCGATTTTAGTCCTTAAGGTGATAAGGCAGCGGTGACCTCGATAATATCTTCTGTTCTCTAGTCATTTTTTTTATGATGAGTGCTGAAACAATTCTTAAAATGACACATTCTTCCGTTTTACGCATACTACATTCAAAGAACGAAAATATAATTTACAAAGTAGATACAGAACATAGGTTATTTTACTCATCACATCACAATGACTAGAATATGTCAAACAGCATTTTTTGGCAAACGGTAAAATTACGAGAGGGACGAAACCGTTTAAACGCTGATTTTAAAAACATTTGGTGAAACTGTCCCGATCTGCAACAATAAATCCCGATTTTTTCGACCTTATGTACCGGTTTAAAACAAATATGACTACTACTACTTATTTGAAAGGATAATGACCAAAGCCGGGCCCAGATTGCGATTTTGTAGTTTATATTACAAAAATCTTGTTTGAATTATAATTGTACTAGTATTTTAAGGGTAACTAAGTAAGTATTGAATTAATTTAGTAAAATATAACAATTACTTTTTGAATGTATCAAAATGAACGGAGGTGAGGTGCATTAACTCTGCAATCAGAAAACATAACCTCAAAATGTCTAATCTGCCATTGAATTCCTCGTAAGCCCCTAATTATTTTTCAAAAATGTTTTATGTCTATATGCTTTCAAATATTTACATATTTTATTCGAACATTTTGTAAAGACGCATGCAAACGCAAAGTAGGCCGAGTTTCTATAGAGTTTTGGTCAAGATCCTTTAAATTACTTATACAGACAGTTCTTCATTTAATAAATTTTCATTTTTCAACACAACTAAAACTAACACTAAACTAGCCTAACTTACCCTAACTGATTGAAATGCGAGGTGGTCCGCATTCCAATGCTCAACAAGGAATCTAAGCTCAGGAACAGCGATCCGGGTAAGACGGCGCGATTAGAGCTCGCTTTACCATAATTCACTTTAATTTCATTGTTTTCTCCAAAAGCACGAATTATCATGGCAATTCCACCGCACAATCACAATAATTGACACAAAAAAAACAATTTCTAAAATGAAGAAATATGGTCCGCCCTTTCCTTTTCGATTCCCGCGCAAAAAAAACTTATAACTCACATCTAACTCAAGTGACATTGGCGCATGTGACAGCACAGATTATCCATAAAAAAAGGGAGCTCATCGTCTTACTAACCTTCTCTCTGGCCAGCCGATGCCGCTCGTGCCTCTTCAGCTGATCGAGCGAGTCGATGCGCGCGTCGCGCAGCTTGCGGCGCTCGACCAGCGCTTCGACGCGTCGCCGTCGAGCCGCTTCGAGCGCCAAACGTCGAGCGCCCACAGCCGCTTCGCGAGCCGCTTTCTGTTCCTGTTTGGGGTAGGAGAAGATGATTCAGTAATAATAATTAAATTAAATTTTCTATTTGAAAAACGCTTGAAGTGTCAAAGAACAACCGAGATAATTTCTTTGGCACAAAAAATTAGAAAATCGGTTGATTTAGAACGATTTTAACACTTACAGTGTCATATTTAATATTCTTAAAGATGAAATAAGAAACCAAAAATTTGCGCACGGGCGGGACTTTAACCAGCAACTTCTTGGCTAACCGGGCCAAACGCTCTAACAATTAAGCTACCATACCTTCGATCCGACCGTGCGAAATCTCTGGTCTCTTATGGATCAGTCTTAAAGCGTGATGGTAGCGCAAAAAAGTTTTTGGTTTCTTATTTCATCTTTACTAAAATCGGTTTATTCTAATCACGTTTGGGAGCCTCGGTACTACAGACAGATACACAGAGAGCGAGACATGTGTAATTATTCTAAGGAGACAAATTAAAATTGTAGCTCCCATCTCTTTTTTTGCGTAGGGGGTTAAAAATAGAGTAGTATAATACTTTTACATGCACACCCTTTTCTACACTAATACCCAAGAACCCTAAAAACAACATTATTGTTTGAGGGAGCACAGTCATTTAACTTCTACCAAATGATCTCAAGGCGTGCGAAAATATGATTTTTATTTAGAATTTAACATGACCGCATTATTATTATTATTAAGATAAATAGAAATTACATTATATTTGACTTACTTACAATTTGACAAAATACTAATTGACATGTACTTATTTTAATGAAGAATTGATTGAATTGTAATTTATTGAATTCAATAACTTTAATTCACAAATACCTCGTTGAGGTCATAATGTACCTAAATAACCATCTTTTGCCTATATGTTATATATTGTCTGCTGTAATGGTATATTATAAAGTGAATACATGAAAATGAATATGAATATGAAAACGTTCAAGAACAAACTAAAGCTATCTAGCAGCAAGTGCCGAAGAAGAAGAATTATCATTTTGTAATACTTTAATGTATTTCACTCCATTTTAGTCTAAAATTTACGTTGCCGTGCATTATATTTTGTTTATTGAATAGAATAAATAGATTATATAATATTTAATTGCTTTTCGTTATGACAGTCAGCCATTTGTCAATACAACGTCCGCCAATAGTTTGTGGCGTTGTTGACTTGCGCGGACCCAAAAGGCTAGCGTAGTGTTTGCAGTAACCAACAAATAATTCAAATGTGGATAAAGTAAAAAAACTAAAGTTAGCCTGTATCACTATCAAAGCGCTGCTACAACTGCTCTACGAGCTAATGTGGATGATCTAGGTCATTTTGTACGAATGACTTAGAAACCAAAAAAATAACCGGCCAAGTGCGAGTCGGACTCGCGCACTGAGGGTTCCGTGCCAAGTTTAACTGAATTTGGGAATCCACTTACTTCCACTTAGTAAATTCACAACATTTTGTTGACAGCAAATATAACTTTGTTTTTCATAGTGTTTGTATGAAGTACAAAGTTATGTTAGCGGTTGTTGAAAATGTGCTTTATCTCAAAAACTTCTCGTTCGATTCCGTCCGAACCATTTTTCGTTGAAAGTATTTTTTAAGATCTACATTCATTATTTTTCAAAATTTACACTCGCTTAGTTTAGAAGTTAGATGGGGGGACGCCCATTTTACCACTTTGGAAGCGTCTAGCTATGAAACGTTAGACTTTAAAAGAAAATGGTTTTAGAAACCTCGGTGTCATTTTTAAAGAGCTATCCATAGACACCCAACACGTATACGTTTGACTAAAAAAATTTTTTTGTATTTAGTTTCATGTATGGGGGGGCTCCTCTCAAATGACATATTTTTTTATTTTTTGTATGAGAATCGTAAAGCGGTTAACAGGATACATCTTCCTACTAAATTTCAACAGTGTGATGCTTATAGTTACAGAATAAAATAGCTGTGACATACGGACGGATAGACAGACAGACTTGACGAAACTGTAAGGGTTTCTTTTTTTGCTCATTCGGCTACGGAACCCTAAAAATGGTGACATTGTGAAACAGGCCTTGACGAAACTGTAAGGGTTTCATTTTTCCATTCGGCTACAGAACCTTAAAAATGTGACATTGTGAAACAGGCCTTAAATCAGCTTCATCTAGCAAAGCACTGACCAGTTTGGTGAGCCTCTCGCGCCGGACCTGGCGCAGGCGCGTGGTGTGCGAGCGGCACTGCGCCAGGAAGTCGTGGCGGCGGTTCTCGAGCTCGAGCTGCTTGATGAACGCTATCTCACGCAGTTTCTCCTCTTCGTCGTGCGCTTTGCGGACTATGTCCTGGTGAAAAAAAAAGATACAAACAGTGTTGCCGAAAAAAATGCCGAACCAAAAATTATCTAATTTTTTTTTGTCAACCATATATATTTTTTTAATTCATTTTTTTTTGAAACAGTTTATTTTTTTTCAAGTAGTCTTATTTGAAAGCTAAACAATTTATCTAGCTAATAAGATAAAAGAAATACAACCATACCTAACAAATAACTAAAAAAACTAAAATTTGTGTAAAATAGTTTTTTTTATTCATTTTTGAACTGTCAATTTTTTTTATTATTTTTTTTCGATACTTTTAGGTCTAGTATCCGCACATTTCGTTTGATCACTATCGAAAATACACATATACACATTGTATATGTTATAGATAGATATAGAGTGGTTTAACACCAAAAAAAAATATAAGATTTCCGACAATTTTAATAATAAATTTTGAACTAAAAAGATGTTTAACTAGTTTTGATATTGACATATTTCTCAATATGATTCATTTAAAATTTTTGACATTGTACTTATAAGTATAATTTGCATTCACTTTATAATAATCTGTAATAGGATTATGATTAGCATGATATAAATCATTATTTTGTATTGTTATTCGATTTAGTTAGTGTAGAAATATATAAACTGAATAATTTGAATACCACACCATGATAAAACATGTGTACATTAAATTACTTTTAAGGCCACCTAAGTAAAATCGTGTTTTATGCAAATAAAATTTCATTTTATTTCATTAAATTACATTTTTAATGCCATCGACACTCGGCAGCAATAGTATTCGATAGTGCTTTCGATATTGAGAGCTATAATATACATATGTGTGTCGATAGTATTGACAATAGACCTATCGATATTATTGTATTTGCTGAACCATTGATAAGCTATCGATACAATATCGATAGAGGACCATCAAGAGTTAGGCACTAGGTATGAATATCATACAGGTTCTGGATTGGAAATACCATAATAAAGTGTGAAGTTTATAGAATAAAACAAGTAAGTATAATAGAATATACCTTCAGATGTTGATCCCTGTTTTCTGCTGCTTTTTGAAGTCGCTTTTCCATCCTTAGTCTCTTTTCTTCGATCAGCTGGTTTTTGGCAACCTGGGAACAATTGACGTAAGTATATTACATTATGAACGAAAGACTTTAGTGTATTATTTAATAGCTTTAAAAAAAATATAATCTTCCTTTACTGCCTTACTGTCTACCGTTCTTGTTCCCTCCATCTCCATCTATGTTCCTTCCATTAAATTTTTAACAAACTAGCTTAAAGGTCTTTTTCCAGAACACGTGTCCGGCAAAAAATAGATTCTTTGTATTGGAAACTATGACACGACCAACACCGTAGCGTGCCGCTCGGAGCGTATCGGCACCGGCAACATACGATCTTCGCTCTCGCTCTGGCTCCATATAACGGTGAGACAGAACGCTGTCAATCCGTTCAGCGGGCAAGGTAAAGCGTATCGCGTTTTACTTTTTGTGCCTGACACGTTCCTAGTACGGGCATGGTATGGCACGATGGTGCAGTGGGCAAATAGCTTAAAGGTTTTGAGTATTTTTTTTAACTCTCACTGACCCTCAGACGACACGCGTAATGGCGTATTCATAAGAGACCAGAATGAATGAGTGAATGAAATAAATTTCATTTATTAAGTTATATTGCGCGGTTGAATTAACGGCACGGTAACGCGAATGGTAAGAGCGTTGGCTCGGTTTGTACTATGATGTTACTGGACCAAATCTCGCAAGTTTTTGATGTCTTATTTAGTTTTATTGAAACCTACCTTAACTTCTTCAACTCCCCCTAATAGTTGGTACATCTTCTTAGCTCGTTAGTCTAGTATTCCAACCTCCAACAATATTTTGTTATGCTTTTGTTTATGCGATCTCCGGCGGCCTTTTGATCCGTGAGTGTTTAAGGCGTCTTGCAAACTTCATTAACCTCCCTGATCTTGACTTCTTCAACCCTCGCCAGAGTTGGTGTATCTTCTTAGCTCGTTCAGTCTGGTATTCCATCCTCTGTCTCTCGGCGCGCGCTTGCTTTGCTAAAAGCGGTCTTAAAGCATCTTGTAAACTTCTTTCCTCTTCCTGCTCTTTATTCTTCCATGTTCTTTCTATATGCATATAATACAGGGTGTAACAAAAGGCTTAACGAAGCCTTAAACCTCGCATTAGGTACATCGTACCGAATCGTATGTAACAAAAATTATCGCTGGGAAACGACATTTATTTTTAGGCATTAAAATAAATCATGCATTTATTGCCGGCAATGAATAGCGCGCTGCGCGCACGAAGCGCTACAGATTAGGTTTGTGTGCGTGTATTTGAACGTGTGCGTATCGATAAGCGTGACGAGACGGGAGACCAACGCGCCGCGCGCGGTTCGCTATACCTACGCGCGCGTCTTTACGAAAATTACACTCGGCAAAATAATCTGTTAAAAAAAGTACTTATCTACTCTTCATCCGAATCGTCCAGGTCAGGCCTCTCAAGCCGAACCAACTGCGGCTCAAACTGGCGAACTTCCATCGCCAAACAAACACGGGCTCGGTAGCGCGTGTTCTCATGCACCCTTTCTAGTATGCCTCCGCGCCCAGATCGCCGTTTAAGTTCGTTAAATACGTCAATTATTTTTTGACGCATTTCGTCACTAGTTGTGCATGGCCGGTCAAACACTCTGTCCTTAACGTAGCCCCACAAAAAAAAGTCCAGCGGGGTTAAATCGGGCGATCTGGCTGGCCACGCGTGAGGCCCATACCTGCCGATCCAGTGGTCTCCGAACAACTCCGTCAGGCGCTCACGCACAGGTCTCACGATGTGAGGCGGTGCACCATCATGCTGGAACCAGGTGTCTCGGAGCTCAGCTAGTGGCATATCGTCCAGAGTCTCTACCACGACGTCATTTATCATGCCTAGGTAGGCTGCCCCATCCATACGCGCTGGTAAAAAAACTGGCCCCAGGATTTGGTTTCGTACTACGCCAGCCCAAACGTTATGCTTCCACCGTGTCTGGAAGCCAGTTTCTTGCGTCTGATGGGGATTCTCGGCACACCAGTAATGAGCATTCCGACGATTCCACATCCCATTGTTGGTGAAGGTGCTCTCATCCGTAAAAATTACGTTCCTCGCGAAGGCTCTATCCTGGCCCAATAACCATCGGCAGTACGCCATGCGACGCTGGGTGTCACCTGGCACAAGCGCATGAATTTTGTGAATTTTAAAGGGTTTTTGACCGTCCCTCTTTAAAACCCTGTGCACAGTAGTATGAGACACTAAGTGTCTTGCACGGTGGCCTCGCCTTCTGCGAAGCACTTTTGCCGCTGTTCGCACGCCCAAACGAGGGTTCGCCTGCATGACATCCAGTATTGCCTGCTCCGTGGTAGCGGTTATTGACCCGCGCCCCGTCTCCGTAACTGGTACAATCGGCTGATTGTCAAGAAGACGCTGAACTGCCCGAGTGATGACGCGAGGGTCGCGAGGCTGATGAGCGTTGGGGTATTCCGCTCCGTAAAGACGCAATGCTTCGGACGCATTGCCATGAGCCATCCCATAACAAAAGACCATGTTCACGAACTCACGAGCACTGTACTGATGCCAGGGCATCTTTAATAGCTTTCACTATCACAAACAACACTTAACAATAACCGTAAAAAGCAAACCGTACGCGAAAACACAAAACTTGCAATTTACAAACGCATTCGATGACGTGAGAAACCGAACTAAATTTTCAGTAGGTAAGGTATTTGCCTTTGATTTCGCCGTCAAAAGCCGGCCGCGGCTGCGCCGAACGTGTCGTTCTCGTTTGCTATTGGCCGGCCGGCGGGGGCAGGAAAAGCCGAATGCATGCGATGAACGCGATCCGCGCGAACATTTCAAATTGAAATGAAGTAGGCAATCAGTAATTTCTGTTTAGCCGTCAAGTATGACTGGTAGAAAATTCCACATCGTAATAGTAAGTCTACCTTTTGAACAAACTAAATTGTGTAAAATCAGTGAAAGTTTTGTTATTGTAATTTAAAAAAGTGTTGACTATGATCACTCTTTTTTGGTGATTGAAGGTAAAATTAAGACCTCCGTATCGCTTGGTGTTGAAGCGAAATGTGACGGGAAAAATACAACGAGTAAGAGAACAATGAGTAGAAGATGTGTCATGATGTCAACTTCTTTGCTGGCAAGCGGCCCATTAGTTGGCAATTCCAAGCTCGATTGATTGTAAGTCAGCGTTTTGAAATTGCTTTGCATTTTTGCTAAGGGTTTTCATTAAAGGAACATAAATTGTTAAAGCCTTTATGGATACCACCATTATTAGTACGTGTTATCATTTGTAAGTACTTAAAACAGAAGGAATTCAGTCAAACGGCGGTACCATTACTGCCTTAGTGCCTGTTTATTTAGGTACCTACATGTCGAGCAAATTCGAAAACTTCACTTCACAACAAGCGATTTTGGTATCCTAAATTATGCAGTATTTTGTTGCTAGCTGTAGTTATTTAAAAGGTTATAACATGCAATTAATCTTCATTATGTTTTTAGTTTCGGAGCTTAATTTACGAAAGTAGAAGAAACGTGAACAAATGTTTGGTCGGTTAAGGCGTTTGGGGAATGTTGCTATACTTTTTATCTAGGCGTACGCCGTAGGCATACTTACGTATCGTTTTTTCCATGACTTATAACTTTCGTAAGTAGCTGCTTATGGTTAAGCGAAAAAGACTTAAATTTAAATGGTCTGCTTATTGTTAAGATAAATAAATTAATTGTTTTTTTAATTAATCGATCATTTTGTTGCTGAAAGTAATCATTCAAATAAGAATTAGAAATTATTGTTGTTGGAGTAAAGAGCTTGACTTCATACGTCTACCTTTTGTACAAATTGTATTGTGTAGAATCAATGAAGGTTTTGTTATTGTAAGATAAAAAAGTGTTGGATTGATCACTTTTTTGGTGATTGAAGGTAAAATTAAGACCTCCGTATCGCTTGGTGGTGAAGCGAACTGTGAAGGAAAGGATATAACGAGTAAGCAAAACAATGAGTAGAAGATGTGTCATGATGTCAGCTTCTTTGCTGGCAAGCGGACCATGTATTTGGCCCTTCCATCCAAGCTCGATCGGTTGTAAAAGTCAGCGTAGTGAATTTGCTTTGCATTTTTGCTAAGGGTTTTTATTAAATCATGGATTCTTAAAGCCTGTAAGGAAACCAAAATTTTCGGTTCGTGTTATCATTTATAAATACTTATTATGAACTGAAAACAGAAGGAATTCAGTCAAACAGCGGTACCATCACTGCCTTAGAGCATGTTTGTTTTTTTGATAAATGTAAGTAACATTAGTCGAGCAAATAATTCGAAAACTACATTTGCAACTTGCGATTTTGATATCCTGAAACATGCAGTATTTTGTTGCTAGCTGTAGTTATTAAAAAGGTAATGAAGTGAAATTATTCTTCATTTGTTTTTTAGTTATTAAGAGCTTAATTTACGAAAGAAGAAACCTGAACAAATGATTTGGTCGGTTTAGCAATTTGGGGATGTTGCTATTCTTTTTACCTAGGCGTACGTTGTAGGTAGGCAAACTTAAGAATCCCACTTTCAATAACTCATAAATTTTGTAAGTATCTACTTTTTGTGAAGCGAAAAAAACTTTAATTTTTGCCTAGTTGTGAGAATAAATTAATAAATTGCTTGTTCAATTAATCGATCAAATTCTAAATTGCAATGCAATCATTTTGTTGCTGAAAGTAATTATTCAAATAAGAATTAGAAATTATTGTTGTTGGATTGAAAGAGCTTGACTTAAGATAATTAGAATTCAAACTAATCAATTGGTTGTTTTATGGGATCTAATGCTGCCCCATTTTCCTAGGCGCCTTTATCAACAGGGCTTGATTTTACGTAACTCATCACCTTTTTAAAACCAATTAGTCTTAAGACATGTGATACAGCAAAAGTCTTTAAGATTGTTTCGATACCTACGTTTAATCCACCTAAATTATCCGAGAAATTTAGCAATTTGCGATTTGTGAAATCTTGGTAGACATGTCGTAAGAAACTGCATTGCATGCCTTCAAATGATTGATTAAAGTGTAGGCTTTTGAACCTAAGGTTTGGAGTTCGAATCCTGGGCCTGGGCGGGCAACGCAAACAAATTTAGAGCTACCGACGTACCTACTAACTTACTCTGACAATAACTGGTGGTGGTTTATTTAGTTGATTTAAGGCAAGAACCAATAAATTAAGTTGTAATGAATAAAGTCAGCAAGCCATCTTATCAATAAACCACACACAGCTAACAGCTGATCGGGCGCGTGCGGTCATCTGTGAGCGTTCGTTGACCTCGCTCGACGAGTGCGTTGCTACGCAGCGAGGGTACGCACATTAAGACATTATTGTTGTGTGCGTTTGCGCGCTTCATTGCAGATTGCTGTCTTTAAATCGATTTAATTAATAAAGTTCAAAAAATTTACACCATGTGTCTTTGGGAAAAAGATTAGTAATAACAAACAGAAGGTTTTCATGCAGAAATCTCGAAAAAAAATTTTTCACTTTGACCTTCAATATCTCAGTAACCAGTCATTTCCCAGGTATAGTGTCAAGGAAAAAAATGATCGTACAAATGGGTAGAATACGTGGTCTTCGGCTTCGTTAAGCCTTTTGTTACACCCGATATGTACCTGCTTTTATAATGTATTACCTACCTACCTAACCTAAACCTACCTTGACTTCTTCAACCCTCGCCAGCAGTTGGTGTATCTTCTTAGCTCGTTCAGTCTGGTATTCCATCCTCTGTCTCTCGGCGCACGTTTCCTTTGCTTAAAGCGGTCTTAAAACATCTTGTAAACTTTATTTACCTCCCTGCTCTTTTGTCTTCTTTGTTCTTTCTGTCTGCATATCTGTTCCTGCTTTTATAAAGTATTACCTACCCACCTACCCTAAACCTACCTTGACTTCTTCGACCCTCGCCAGCAGTTGGTGTATCTTTTTAGCTCGTTCAGTCTGGTATTCAATCGTCTGTCTCTCGGCGCACGTTTGCTTTGCTAAAAGCGGTCCTAAAGCATCTTGTAAACTTCTTTCCTCTTCCTGCTCTTTTTTTCTTGTTATTTCTGTCTGCATCTTCGTTCCTGCTTTTACAAAGTATTAGCTACATACCTAACCTAAACCTACCTTGACTTCTTCAACCCTCGCCAGCAGTTGGTGTATCTTCTTAGCTCGTTCGGTCTGGTATTCCATCCTCTGCCTCTCGGCGCGCGCTTGTTATGCTTGCAGACGTCTTAAATTCTCACGGTTGTGCTTATTAACAGTCATATGTTATGCTTTTGCTTATGCGACCGCCGGCGGCCTTTTGATCCATGAGCGTTTAAGGCGTCTTGCAAACTTCCTTAACCTACCTGCTCTTTTTTCTTCCTTGTTCTTTCTGTCTGCATTTTCGTACCTGCTTTTACAAAGTATCAGCTACCTACCTAACCTAAACCTACCTTGACTTCTTCAACCCTCGCCAGCAGTTGATGTATCTTCTTAGCTCGTTCAGTCTGGTATTCCATCCTCTGTCTCTCGGCGCGCGCTTGCTTCGCTTGCAGACGCCTTAAGGCGTCTTGTAAGCTGCCGCGCCGTTTGATGCCTTGCGAGAGTTTAGCGTGGAGCTGCTGAGCCCGACCTGGATAGAAACATAGTAAAATCAAATAAGTACGGTAACTTCGTACAAGTAGAAGTGGGCGATAATTAAACAAGTGTTTTTACCACGCTTTTATTAGCTTGGGTTGTATCTATGTATATATGTATGTATGTTAGTATAATTTTCACCAATTTCCAGAAGTTTGATTAATTTGAAACTTTGCACACGTATCAAGGACCGATGACAATGCAATAATTTAATAACAGTTTCTCAATATCCTTATAATGACCGCAAGGATTAATAAATTCTTTCGTGGATCCTCTGTAAGGGAGTAAGAAAGATAGAGCTATCGCGTGTCGCATGTCCGCAAATAATTAATTGAAACATCGAAATAAAAAACGAATAATAAATTATAGTTTAAAAAAACTAAAAAAACACGCTTTTATAGCTAACCGAACTAAAAACTAGAAAATAATTTTTAATAATAAAGAGTTAGAGAATAATTCAATTCAGAGTAAAAAGCGTGGGGTGCTTGAAATATTAAATGTTACAATTATTCTACATGCAACTATCTATGTGCGGAGAGTTATGAAAAAAACATAGTAAAAAGTTATGAAAATATAGTAAAATGCACCCCACGCTTTTTACTCTGAATTGAATTATTCTCTCTTTGTAATTAAAAAATATTTTCTACTTTTTAGTTCGGTTAGCTATAAAAGCGTGGTTTTTCAGTTTTTTTAAACTATAATTTATTGTAAACCGCTTTGGAATGTTAACGAATTAACAGCTTTTCGTTCACCGCAAAACCAGTTAAATTTATCAACTGTTTTATTCAACGTTTTTCGACCGCAACGCATGGATTAACTCAACGAACATTTAACGCGCAGTCGCTAAATATTATTCGAAGCTGCTTTTTACTAACGTAAAACGTGAATCTAGTAGAAGTTTCTCTTACCGAGTTACAAACGGCTGAGGCACCTATACGAGCGAGAGACACGCCAATAGCTCAAAGTTGTACGTGAGTTAGAGAGAAGATCAATGTATGTTGGCTCGTTCAATGGCATTAGCTTATTGAGGCTTTAGGTGAACATGTTTTTTGTGCTATGTCTAAATAAGGCTAGGGATTAGAACGACGATGAAAATCACGGGATAAATTGTTAAAAAAAATAACTCTAGATCATCATTATCATCATAATCAGCCAATCGAAAAAGTTCACTTCTACATAAAGATCTTTAATGAGCCTAGCTCTTAAATTTGATGAGATGACTCAGTTAATGCAAATGTTCCGTTTGGACTGATTTAACTTTATGTATTCCCAAGCGGTTGGCTGGTAGCGATTGCCCTAACGCAATAAGTCTACCAATTGTGCAACTTACAGTAAAATACTGTTTAATGAATAAGTACGACTCACAAACTACATATGTAATTCATCGTTGAACACTTAGATTTTTTTAAATCAAATAAGTAATTAATTTTAATCACCTGTATTCTAAAAGGTAAAATACGACTTTGTACAATATTAGCCAAGCAAATTAAACCGACTTTACGGAGAAAACTTCATGCTCATCCACACTTACCCGGATCCCTGGCCACCAAAGCTTCCAAAGCGCCCAGGGTATCAACTCTTTCTGCCCAGGACATCCCCGCCAGAGCCGTCTCGTACCGGTCTTCGAGACTCGCCACCAAAGCGCCGGTCACATCGTCCTCCCTAGTAGTGTCTTCGCAGAGGATCTCTGCGTCGGTCTGTGGATTAAATAGTAAACTGTTTTAAGGGCAATATAAAGTAGGATTTTACCTTTTTCGACTAGCATAGAAATATAAAAAATCAGGCAGTCGTCATTTTAAAAATAAATCTGCACGAGAAATAACATCTAATCAAAAAATATAGTGATTTATTTAAATAACCAAGTATTTAATAATCACTTTTATGATGTTTTTATAAGAAAACTAAATTACAAATAATTTGTGTTGGATTAGAAATAATGTCTATCTTACTAAATAATATAATATAAATTGTATTCTATCTATTTAGTAAAAAAATGTGAAACAGAAGAATGAGTCATGTCAAAAAAAAACTCAGCAATCTGATTGCTGAGTTTAGTTTTAGTTAATTTATGATGACATCATAAATAAAATGGAATATAACAAAGAAAAACGCACTTTACTTAAAATGGTCTTGGTCGACTTGTTGTGGCCTTTATATCATTTTACCGTTTTGACGTAATATGTGTGATTCACAGAAAACCTGGGTCTGTTAAACTGCTTGCCTGCGTCTAAGGTTAAACTATAAACTTCGTTTCAGAAAATTGATAATTAAATTATTTTTACCTCTGTATCATCGGTTTCTGTATCCAAATCGATGTCAGAAACTTGCTGCAACTCCAAAATCTGCCGATTCAGCAGATCTTCCTCCTCGCACAGTTTCCTTTGGTCCACCTCTGATTGGAAGTCCAAAGCCCAACCTAGTTTCTTCTCATTTTCTTCTATCTGTGACGTCATCTCAGCAATCTCCGACCGTTCCGAAGGATCTGCCGACTCCAATATTTCCGTATGATTCAATATCTGATCGTCATCATCGAAGTATTTGAACGTGGATTTGAATTCAGCCTTCCACTTATCGAAATCAAAAGCTTCTTCGGTACTTTCCTGAGATCTTGCTAGGCCAGTGGTTAGGCTTTCTAACGATGAGTGGAGTCTGTTCTTAGTCAATTCTGATGTCTCTTCCTCATTTGATTTCTCATCTTTAGTCTTCTCGATCTTTTTTAGAAAACCTTTGCTTCTTGAGGACTTAGATTTCAGTCCTGTCACGTCAGACTTTTGCCTGATCATAGCCGGGTCTTTGACTTTAGTTTCTGGAGCTGCAGTCACAGCTACTTTGACGACTTTTTCTGGTTTAGCTACTGCCGTAGACACTTGGGGTTGCTCGGATTTAGCTCGATCTTGTTTGGCATTTTTAGGAGAATCTACAATCGGTTTCGTTTCCTGTTTAGGGGATTCTATCATATTTAAAGTAGGCAGACTAGTCGTAGCAGATGGTTGATGGAATCTCTGAGCCCAGTGCGATTTTGACTGCTTCTTAGATTCGCGACTTAATCGCCTAGACTTCACAGTCAACCAACCGTCGTTATCACTCTTATTATTGTCAACGTTGAGCACTTCAATTGAATTCGCAACATCTTCAATCATCAGCAATTCTTCTGGCACCAAAGTTTTTAAGCTCTCACTGGATTCAATTCTGGACATATCTATTTGAGTTACAATAGTATCTGAACTGCTGTATTCATCACAATCTTTAATTTTCTCCAACGTAGAGTTCTTTTCTTTCTTATTTTTGTCTTCAATTTTCAAAGACGTAGGCCTCGGAGGACGTTTTTTCAAATCTGTTTTAGTTTGACTAGATTTGTTATCGCCTGATGCTAGTTGTACATTTTTGCCTGTAGTTTTTTTCGGTAAAGCGTTTTTATTGGGTACTGTAGGTGAATCAAAAAGACTAGTTCTTCCAGTGGTGAGATTAAAAGGGTAACTGCATTTGTTCACTTGGTTCTTTTTAGGGTAAGGTGGTCTTTGAGGTTTCGGGGCACTAGTAGGCCTAATTTCTACAACAGTTTTACTTCTGATCAAAGTTGTTTTGGTTGGTGTTTTGACTTCAGTTTTTGCAGTCACCGGTTTGGGCTTAGCAGCGGCTTGGGAATAAGCAGGCCTGACATTTGTTTTATTTTCAGTAGTTTTGTTTTCTATTTTTTCTGGTTCTTTTTTTGGATCTTGGGTACTGTCTAAAGCACCGTTTTCCTCAGAGATTTTTGGTGATTTGTTAGAAGAATCGTTTTCTTCTGTATTATTAGACAATCGGTCTTTTTTTTCGCCTACGGCTTCGGTTACTTCAGGAGGTTCAGCTGCTTTTTCAGCATTGTGCGCTTTCTCATTTACTTCATTTTCTACTTTTATTACGTTGTTAATTTCAATTTCAGCTTTCCCTGTATTCACTTTTGCTTCAGAGTTAGATTCATTTGTTTTAATAGACACATCAGTGACTTCTGTTTTTATTATTTCTTTAGCAGCAGCATCATTGTTAGTTATTTTGGTCTTTTCTGCGGTTATGTCTGGAGAAGGAGTTTTTACATAGAGAGATTTTGTTGAACTTTCATTAGAAATGTCAGCAAAGTTATCTTCAGATTTTGTTGGAGATTCTGAAGGACTTACAGCCTTTTCATCTACCACGACGGTATTTTCAATCGATACAGTTTGAATATGACGTTTATTTGTATCCACTTTATTTGAATCGACTTCTTTAATGGATTTCTCAATCTCTTTATCATGGTTCAGCATGTTCTCGTTTTTAATTTTATTTTCAGAGAGTTGTTTATTGAGAAATTCATTCTCCATCGCCTCCAACTTAGCGGTTATTTCTCTCGCCTGATTTGTTTGAGTAGTCTCAACAGACGCCTTTCGAGCTCCTTTCGCTGAGTTAGTGGGACTCTCATGGTTTGTCACAGCTTTTTTTGGCGACTTAACAACCACCTGCTTTGGGCTCACGTTTGGAAATTCTTTAGCTCTACCTAGCTCCACCACAGGTGCAGAAGAAGTATCTGTTTTTGAATCCTCTTTACGAGGTGGAGAACTTATAGGACTGGCATCGTCTTGGTTATCTTTGATTTCCTTTTCAGTGATATCGGACAATCTTGAAGATTCTTTAACCAGCGTAGTAGGCTCCGGCTTTGCCGTGACTTTAGAAGCCGCAATTTTGCCGCTGAAAAATTCAATATTTGCTTTCGGACTAGTACTGGAATGTCCTGAAGATATCCTAGGACTGATCTTCCCGCTACCTGGACTGGCTTTGCCTGTCAGGTTGGGGCTGTTCTTGCCACTCGGTGTGTTATGTCCAGAGAGACAAGGACTATTTTTGCCTGAAACAGACGGTGAACTCTTAACAGAATGAGTGCGTCTAGACTCCGGCCGTACAAAATCAGTCTTTCTTATCTCCCATGCTAAGCTCTGAGGGCGCTGCGGCGGAGGCGTATTGTCGTACTCCCATTTCAGCCTGAACCATTCGCCCAGCGCTTTAAAGTCGCGGGTGTAGTTCTCTAGAACTAGAATAACTTCTTGGCACTCATTTAAATTCTCGTGGGCTTCAACCGTGTTGTATATTTCACCAATCTGCAACACAAAAGTTAAATAGATTAGATATAAGAAGTAGTGAGACATATTGGTGAGATAGCGGACAGCTAATAAAATATGACATGTCTGATCGCTTCCAAAAAGTAAAGAGATATAAATGGGGATCAGTATCTTCTCTTTTTCCCTAATTTATTTTTATTTATAAGGATAACCAGGGTTTACAAGTGAACAGTAAGCTACAAATCAAACAATAATTAAACCACTTACTGGTAATCACAAATAGTAATAACTTAAAGAAGACTAATCAAGGGCAAGCTCCTTTTCTGTCTCTCTCTGACAATATGATTATAACTAATCATTAATTCCAAATTTCATACAATCCATACAATTTTGTTTGTAACAATAAAATAAAAAAACTTAAATTCTATGTTACTCAATTACAATTACAATTAGATTTCATTAATTTATTATAATAGGTTTTTAATTCCTTGAGCATGCAAATTAAACCAGTCTGAACATAAGGGCCTATCTTGCATGACTTTTAGCTTCAGGATGCTGTTGACGCTCCGATGCTATTGATATTAAATCAATAGTTGAGTTATGTGAAACTGCCACATATTCAGTGAGCTATGTCATGTCTTCCTCTGCTTTTAACCTGCTATCGGTTGACTTCTGTTAGTTTGCTATCAACACGTCGAGCACCGAGTTTTGAAATAGATAGGCAATCAATCGTCATCGGAATCGTCATTGGGGCTGGACGGTTACTGAAAATACTCACGGCTCTCTGCAAATCGCCGAACAGCAATGCCCAGTACCTCGCGCGCAGTTCAGACCGCTTGTCTCTACCCGCAGAAGCGGAGCGGCGCGCGGGTCGCGGAGGGGCACGCCGGGGAGCCCCTCCTAGGCAGCGGGGGGGCTTGCGAGATATACGAGCTGTGGAAGAGAAAGAGACACATATGAACACGCGTTAAGGATGATTCACGTTACAACGTGCCGGAGCCGGGAAAAATTCACATAGACATTCCAAAGCCGTGGCTCGTATGGATCACTTCATACAAAATGTATACCATAATGTTTGACCGCGCCCCGGCTGGCGCCCAGACGGAGAAAAATGTAGCGTGAATCAGCTTTAACTCCTGGTCAATGGTCCATCTTTAGCTAGCTGCATTGTTACTTATTATCAGGTGCGATAGTAGCCTAATGTATGGCTATGCAATAAATAAATAAATAAAAGAAGCAGGATCAGGAGTTGATATTCACACATACGCAAAAGCGGAATATTTGTCTCAATTAAGACATATATGCATCCACATGGGTATCCACATTAATTGCGAAGCTTTTGCGCGGATGTAACTATAGACCCTTATACATTGACTTTTTCCAGCGATGCAAGCGCGATTCACTATCGATTAAGTCGTTATCGTAATATTCGATGTTTGCTTGTTAAAAGTATACAAGTTTCCTTCAGATTTAACCTTTTCGCAATCAACACGACTTACGCACGCCTTCCAATTATCACGACTAACAGCCCGAACAACTTTACAAAATTACCATCATCTTCAGATATTCAGATGCAAGAATCCGCAACAAGGAATGTCCATCCACCGTTAAAGTTTACGCTCCGTCGACGACGGCATCGATTCTGTTGTCTAAAACCAGAATCAGACCTAGATATCGAGAATTATAGCGCAATTGTTGTTGGTTCAGTAAGTTCATACGTTTTAGTGCATCGAATGAGATTCTAAGTGCTAAACCTTCAGGGTAACAAGGTTTTTAAGTACACTTAATAATAACACTTCTATCTATAAGTTTTATTCTACAAGTTAGTAACACCTGGTATGCATGCAAGAAGAATTTAGGAGTAAATAAATGATTTGATTAAAGATATTATGCCAGTTTTCAGAATAGATCATAAAGACAAGTAGACAGACATTTAATGATTTCTTGATCAAATTATAATAATAATAAATTAATATTGGACACCAATCACATACATTGCTCTGATCCCAAAGTAAGTAGCTAATGCACTTGTGTTATGGAAATCAGACACAACGGTGGTACCACAACACCCTGACCCGAGACAATATAGATAATTTTGATTTCTATATTGACCCTACTGGGAATCGAACCCGGGACCTCGGAGCAGCGACGCGTTGAAACCAGCGTGCTTAGCCACTACACCACGAAGGTTGTCGAATAAGGAAATAAACAGATATGCATAAATTTGCATAATTGAAACAAATTGTGCAAACTTCAATGCAATGGTTTGATTATCTGATAGAGTTGAGTCTCAATTTTCAATTTCCTCAGGCAATCGTGATTGCGAACATATGTGAAAAACATATATGTAATTCAAGCATGTTCTTCTTGTGTCTTCCAATTCTGGATTTGCCGCAATCTGAATCTGTCTCCCGGAGCAGAGCCCTCGGCTAGCCCCTGTCTGGGGCTTAGTTGAGAGTGAATGGCAACATTTGTGACAGACATGGTCCTATAGCTCATGGACTACAAAAGCTGAGATCTTATTCTCGTATCTATACTAATATTATAAAGCTGAAGAGTTTATTTGTTTGAATGCACTAATCTCAGGAACTATTGGATCGATTTGAAAAAAAATATTTGAGTTGGATAGCTTATTTATCAAGAAAGCTTTAGGCTATAAACAAATACAATACGATAAGAGCAGAGCAACAATGAAAAATGTTGCAAAAACGGGGGGGAAATATACCTTTTGAAAGCTTCCGATGCGTCCGTGGCATAAACTTTTTAAGATTGGGATTGTTCCGCTTTAAAAGTTCTACAATAAATTCCGCGGCAGCATATGTCTGTCTGATATGGTTTACTCACTACAAACTTTTTTATGATCATAAATTTGATAAAAAAAATAATGTACTTTTTTTTAAAGTGTTTTGATGTACACGTATTTATTCTCATTAAAATAAACATATTATCATTACGAGCATTTCGTTTTGAACAAAATTGATTTGATTTCAATAAATATCGAAATCCGAAATTTACGCGAGCGATGCCGCGGGGGACCGCTAGTCTTGTATATTGTTGTGTTTCTTACTTCTGTATCAGTAACTGCACCTTTCTTAAACTGCAGTTACACTGACAACCAGGCGGATCGATCGACCGCCTTGTTGGGACAAACACGTGCCGTAAATATTTAAGAAACCTGAGTAGGTTTAATACAACTGGCTCAAATTGACAATGGCAGATGGTTATTATAGCGAACGACGTAAGACTTATAATCAAACTACCCAAATTCTCAAAGACATTATGTTGTAGCAATAGCCAGTAATAATTTAGGCTCTCGGCGTCATTTAATGATATTAACTAAAAAATATTTAAGTTACATAAGGTTGATTTACGTCGAAAACTGCGATTTACTACATAAAATTAGTTGAGATATTTTAAAAACAGGGTAGTCCAAGATCAGACACCCTGTATCAATTCTTTCCAGCGTACTCCTGCCATACCAATTTAAGAAATTGCTTGTACGATCCACACATTTCATTGAAAATCACTTCATTGAAGGTTGTTTGCAAACGAGAAAAACGCGGCTGTCACTTCAAACTAAAGACACGCGAATGATGTTGGATTTAAGGTGGTTAAGCAGCGCAGTGGTGACCTTGATAGTAGCTCACGTGCCTTATACTTGTATGAAATGAAATGCACGGCACAGTGCTCTCGATGGTGCATATGAAAGGCAATATGCACTGATGGGCTTTACCTTTTGAGAGTATAGATAGAATAATATATCTTATAAGCCCATAGAAAATGGGCTCTATAGAAGTGTCCCAAATGCATATTTGGGACACTTCTATAGAACCCATTTCCCATATCATGACAAAACTGAACAATAAATAAACATTTTAATCTTTTAAGATACTTAAAAAAGTTTCAAATATTAGAGGTAAGGTGATGATCGCCTCATTTGTGTTTTAAGCATCAAAATATAAAAGCTACCCACACAGCGAGTGATGGAAAGTGGTAGAGATCAAATAAGGAGATAAAGAAGATATAGCCTAGTGAAACAGTATGCTCAAGTGGCAATAGGCAGGGCACATAAGGCAAAGAACTGATGGTCATTGGGGCAGAGTATTTCTAGATTGGACACCCATGGACCAAAGTGGTGTAGGATGTCCAACAACAGACAGATGACCTTGTAAAGATCACGGGATCAAACTGGATACAGATCCCTTGTGATTGGTCACCGTGGAAAACTGTGTGAGAGGCCTATGTTTAGCAGTGGGCATGCTTTGGCTGATTATAATGATAGAAAAATTTTCGTGCAATGATTTTTTATGACTTTCGATGTCAACAAGAAAGTTATGATAGACTACGATTGGCCTTTCACGATGAAGCCCCATCTCGTGCGACTGTTTACAACTGGTTTAATGAGTTTAAACGTGGTCGCACTAATCTCACTGATGATGTACGTGAGGGACGGCCTTCTACGGCGACGACTGAAAATAACATCTGTGTTGTGCGGCGTATGATAGAGACAGACAAAAGAGTGACCTATCAGCAGATTCGGACAAGCTTAGGCATCGGTATGAGTCAAGTGCACAAAATCCTCCACGAACATTTAGCGGTCAGGAAGCTTTGCGCCCGGTGGATACCTCATAATTTGACTAAGGCTCAAAAACTCCATCGTGTGGATTGGTGCCGTAAAATGATTGAAAGATTTAACGGAGGTGACTCAAATGCTGTGTTCGATATACTAACAGGTGACGAAAGCTGGATTTACTGCTATGATCCTGAAACCAAAAGACAATCTGCTCAGTGGGTGTTTCCTTTCGAGGAGTTGCCAACTAAAGTGAAGAGAGATCGAAGTGCGGGAAAAAAAATGGTGGCCTCGTTCTTTGGAAGGATAGGTCATTTCGCAACAATTGTGTTAGAGGATCAAAAAACAGTTTCTGCAGAATGGTACACTACCAATTGTTTGCCACTTGTCTTGGAAAAAGTTCGAGAGAAACGACCTCGCAGTAGGATCCTCCTTCACCACGACAACGCCTCGTCGCACACCGCCAAGCGAACGATCGACTATTTGGCGACATCAAACGTTGAATTACTGGGTCACCCGCCGTATAGCCCCGACCTCGCGCCTTGTGATTTTTATTTATTTCCAAAAATTAAAGAAAAACTTAAAGGAAAGCGGTTTATGAATGCTGAAGAAGCGGTGGCTGCGTATCGCGATGCCATTGAAGAGACCCCTAAGGACGAGTGGGCAAAGTGCTTTTCCCAGTGGTTCCATCGCATGCAGCGGTGTATTGACGTCAATGGACAATATTTTGAAAAGATATAATAAAACTAATAACTGGCTAATGTAATCAGTTTTTGATTTTCTAAGAACTTTCAGTTTGACCCTCGTATGCTACATAGGAGACTCATTCTATATGTATCACATAAAAATACATTCTTAAACAAACCCATGCATAAGTCTTTAGACTCAACAGTGTGCCTAAGTATGTAAGGGGTTTACAACCTTAATTAATTCGCTTCAAAATAAAAAGCTTTGCAACAGGCTGCCTTTCTTATCTAACAAATAGACTTAACGCCCACGATGCTAAACAGTGGGATCTCGCTTCGCACGTACCTTAAATAAACCATTACCTGGTGTATCGACGGCGACATGGAAGGCCACCAGGTTTCTGGCTTCCCGGCCTTCTTCTTGCACGAGTTGTCTCACTTCTTCCATTTCAAATCAACTAAAAACACGGGGTTTTTAACCAAAACAAAAGACAAGAAATGAACTCATCACAATGGCATTTAGAATAGTTTCAGCCTCCCCAAACACTCATAGTGTGTGGCAATTTAAAGAATCACAAAATGAATAGTTACAGTGCAAATATAATTCGATAAAACCAATTTTTGCGAAAAAATAAATTGATGGATATTTTCATAACAATCCGCTCTTGACAGATCCGTTTACTTTTGTTGCTATAAAACAAAAATAAAATTATAAAATATTAAGAAGGCATAGTACGAATAAAATGGAAGGATGCCGATCGTCCTTCAGAAGTTCAGATATTGGTAAGGACATTTTATATTATATTTTTAATAAAACCTAATAGTGTGACTGTAAAAAATGTGTTTTTTACGTTTCTCTGAGGATCACAAATAAATCTAAATTATTCACAATGGCCTCTATTGTAATCGTAAGTAATAGATCGCAAATCAAATTAAGTGTTAACTCCTAGTAACCTAACTAACCCTTAATCGACGCTTTATCTTAGATTTGTATTTATAATTCCATAATAGATTTAGTTAACATATTATTTATTCTGAACTGTTTAGCAGGCAAAATTGTTGTTTGGAGCAGCTAAGAATAGATTATGATGTTAGTAAACAATACACTTATGCCGACCTGAGTCATTAAAAGGCACGATTAAGCAGTTCCTGAGAGATATTTAGTGGGCCTGTGTCTAGTTTCATACAAAAAAAAACACACATTATTTTTTTAGGCCAACTATTAGGATAAGTAAAAAATGTTATCAAACATGTCTTTACGATTGTTTAAAGGACTATCGATCGGCATCCAAAAAATAGTATTTGTCAAAAAATCTCTATGTCCCTCATATTACTGTTGTGACCCACTGTGCATCGTGCCGGGGCCGGACCGTACCCGGTACCGTGCCGGACCCAGGAAAAATTCCCACTGACAGACCAATGCTGTGCCTCGTCTGGGTGCGGGCGGAGCACGGTCAGGCATGAATCACTTCATACAAAATTTATACAATAATGTTTGACCGTACTCCGCCCGGGTACGGTCCGGCCCCGGCACGATGCACAGTGGGTCGAAAGCACGGCGTTGGAATGGTAGGAATTTTTCGCGGCTCAGCACGGTCCGGCCCCGGCACGTTGTAGCGTGCATCATCCTTTACTGTTCGCTATATAATAGAACTTGGAGGAAGAACTGAGTGCAATCGTAGGCGGTTCATCGTGCATGCATGGCCAAAAGGAAAGTTACGTTTGTGAAGCTTTTTTTTGAAATTTAGAAGTTTATTTTCATTACAGCCTGGTAACATTGACAAAAAACGTTGATGTCGAATTGTCGACCGGAATAAGGACCAATAGGGCTTCAAATTGTGAATTTAAACTTAATCGTGATTGGCTCTCTATACGTCAAATAATTTGTAGTCAACATTTCACCCAACCATCGAAACTTGTAAAATCTCTTGTCAGTCTTGTTACAGACAAAGGAATTCTTTTCGTTGTCAAGCAAAATGGCGGATCAGGTACGTGCGCGATTTTTAGAGAAAAATATTAATTATTTTCTAAATTATCGGCAGTAATGTGCGTTAAAATTGAAAAAGTGCTATGTAAGAAGACTGCTCTTCAGTTTTTACAATTTTCCTAAGTGTTTGATCTCGAAAATCGCCATACTTTACCGTCGCACGTGGAGTGTCATTTTACTGAAAGTGCTCATGTTTGTGAAATTCAAGTGCATTTACGTGCTCTATTACTTGATTCTAAATCAATTCATCATAACTGTATCATCTCAGATCCGTAGTTAATTTGTTTTCATAATTTTTGTTATCAATTTGTACATGCATTTATAGGTTATGTTATAAGTTCCGACAAATCTGTTTCATACCTCATTGATTTCTTGAAAATTCCCTATCTCGCTACTACTAACTAAAAATGAGCTCAATATTACGAACCCATACAAAAAATAATCTACGATTTGGTTCGATAAGTTTTCTGTTGGTTATGTTTACATGTCACCACTACCTTCTTTCTACCATCCTTTATTTTCCTTTACGATTTTAATACTAATGACTTGAAACATTGCAGACGGAACGTTCTTTCCAAAAGCAACCGACGGTGTTCTTGAACCGTAAAAAGGGTATCGGTGTGAAGCGCAGCCGTAAGCCCTTGAGGTACCACAAAGATGTGGGCCTCGGTTTTAAGACACCCCGTGAGGTAATGCATGGTGTGATCTAACGTGTGATTTTTTTCCGTAGACAGAGAAAGCCTTTCAGAAACAAACAACGGTGTTCCTGAACCGCAAGGGGGGGCTCAAGAAGAAGGACCAGAGGCACCATAAAAATGTCGGTCTAGGCTTCAAGACTCCGCGTGAGGTCGGTTCTTTACAGTCTATTCGGTGGCGGATGCTGGGACGATGGTGGCTACAATGTTAACCGGAGGCTTTACAGACCAACTTCTGCTCTGATCACTATTATTTTATAATACTTTTGAACAGAAGTAGTACGAGGCACTTATTTACAGAAATTTTATTTTTTGACTTTTTTGCTAAACATATTGTCTGTTCATATTAGTGTTTCAATACAGGAGTTGGTCCATGCTCTCATCATTTCACTGCTATATACCATCCATGGTGGTTTCATTTACATCATATAATCAAGGGAAAAATATATATATATTGAGGTATTCAATGGTAGCGGACATCAGTTGCATGCAATTTTTATCTATATCCAGTGAGTATATGTGTATTCTGTAGTATATTGGGCCCACTACTGATTGACTTTATTAATTTAGTTGATAAATATGTCACTAAAATTAAAATATCGTTCTAACTATTACAAATAATTATTTTTAAAATAATTTTGTTCATGGTATTTTAAGTGTGCTTCAAATGGGAAGAATAAATGTTGCATGGACCTATTTTTATATTTGCATGAAAAGTGTGTTTTCATTTGACTGTTCAGAATTAAAGTCTGCAAAATTATTTCATTAAGATATATTTTTGGAGAATTTAATACATAATTATGCTTTGATTGTGTGTCTATAACATAATGAGGTTCGGGAAAAATGATTTAGTTATTTATTTTTGAGTCTGACACCCCTACTATTGACTGTAAAATGATGAAATCCACACGACGGTCTTCTGATTTACTAACTGATGAAGATCGTGTTGTAACCCAAACTCTGATTACAGTCAAAATTAGTCCAAAATAATAATTTCACTTTTTCTTTAACCTACTTGTAAGCTAATGATATCAGTAAAAATTGCCCTTTTATTCAGTCAGCCAGCAGTCATACCAAATGTGATACCCAACTTACTATCACCATAGCCAGCTTACCCTCCTCTAACTCAACATCCCTCGCAGGCGATCGAAGGCACATACATCGACAAGAAGTGCCCGTTCACTGGCAACGTGTCGATCCGTGGTCGCATTCTCACCGGAGTCGTGCAGAAGATGAAGATGCAGCGCACGATCGTCATCCGCCGCGACTACCTGCACTACCTGCCTAAGTACAACCGGTTCGAGAAGAGGCACAGGAACATGTCTGTTCATCTGTCGCCTTGCTTCAGGTTAGTAACTGCTCAGTACCTACATGTTTTATATGTTTTGTGAGACTTATTCTTCAGGTACCTACTATAATTTACTTCATTTTTTTTTGTGGCGATGAACCCAAACCGTAAATGTATGCAAACCCCTTCATAACGTTCTGTACTGCGACGCGATGAGTGCACATACTGGTGTACAGTGGCACATCCTACTTTTGTTGCAAACTAGCCCTTATTACAACGGCATAAGATACCGCAGTGTTTACCTTGACGTGTTGTTGTCCGTACATTACGCTGTTGGTACGGCACTACGTTTGCGTTCGTTTCCGACAAGTTTACCAGCTTTAGCTACTTCGGGAATGCTTTTTTGACGCTATCAATTTTGTCATCAAATGTATGGAAATAATACAAAACTTCCAGACTTAATTATCCTATACTATTCCATCAAAATTAGAAACGTCAAAATAGCATTATCTGAGAATATTAAAATGGTACAAATGGGGCCACTGGCGAATAATGCACTCTTTTGAAACACCGCAGTCACTCGCAAGGCCAGTGCCCTTTGAGTGACGTAAATAATTGCTGGAATACGAGAACTAGCCCGCTGCAGACGTTTTCGTGTCTGATGCATAGCCTTTAGAAGAATAGCTGATAAAAATATAAGCTGGTATCCTCAGTTCGACCATTTAAATTATAGAAATCTTTCTGTATAGTAAATATAAGCAAAAGTTTTAAATGATGATACCCACACGACGGTCTTCCGACAACCATGTGACGAAAGACGTGTTCTAACCCAAACACTGATCAAAAACACTATACCACTTCCATTCTTCCATTTTTTCCTACCATTTCTGAGAAATTCCTCTTTTTTCCAGGGATGTGGAACTCGGAGACATTGTGACCATCGGCGAGTGCAGGCCGCTCTCCAAGACGGTGCGATTCAACGTGCTGAAGGTTTCCAAGGGCAAAGGATCCAAAAAATCCTTCAAAAAGTTCTAAATAAAATTATTTTATAAGTATGCACTAGTTTTATTCTATACTTCTTCGGACTTTCATGACGGCGCATTTGGTGAAGTAGTGAGCGCTCCTGACTACTATCTATTTTGCCGGCCGTCGCGGGTTCGAATCCCGTAAGAGGCAAATGTTTTACTCTTACTGGGCGCTGTCATGTAAAAACCATCCTTCCTTTTCGTACACATCACACCGCCATAAAAACGAGTTCGCGATTTTGGTTCTTAAACTGCTTAGGTTGGTAAGTACCAGACCCTTACCGTAGTTACCTGTGTATAAGGTGCGATACACATTCACATGCCTGTAAAACGGACCAGAAGCTTGCATGCCCGTACTGGGCATGTGTTAGTTTAGCAATTTCATATTAACATAGGTATGTACTCTTACTAATCTGTGAGCAATTTACATTCACATGCCTATAAAACGGACCAGTAGCATGCATGCCAGTACTGGCATGTTTGTGCAAGTGTAGCAATTTCATATTCACATACTATTACTAATCTGTGAGCAATTTCCGTCCCTGCGCTAAAAACGTTCCAGAAAACTTCTGGAGATCTTGGCTCGTTGCTCTACATGCATGACCTAAAGGTTTGAATGGCAGAGAATTCTTTTAGCATTTAGTCCACCTTTTTACTATAATTTTTGTGCAATAAAACCAGCAGTGCGTTGAGTGCTTTTGTCGGTATTGTAATGGTTCCTCCGTCCGTGCTTGAATCATAAGCTGATACTGGATTGTACAGAATTAATGTGAGTGGATCTGGCTCAGAGAAAAAACAACGCTTTGCTGGTTGGTCTGCTGTGTATGTTTATAAGTGCATGCATGCTGTATTAATCATCATCATGCAATTTTAAAAGCCTCGACTTCATAAATAACTAACGTTATAATTATTTCAGAATATTTGTTCGCTGATGAGCGTACAGTACGGACGTGTGCTAAATTTTTCAAAAATACTATTATATACCATCTTTCTATTTCGAGCCCTATGAGCTGCCTGACAAGTTCTTAATTCCAGTGAGCTAATCTTGTGTCGCATAAGCCGCTGTTCATCTAGTAAGCTGCTCGGGCTGGAGACCGATAAGGTAACCGCTCCGCACCCCCTTGGGTAAACGAGACGACTTCTTATTTTTTGTCACTCTTGCACTACGCACTCAACACTGCGATCAGAACTACTTTGTGTGCTAAACAAGGATCTACAATGAGTACTCCACGCACCCCTCCTGGATATGGCATTGATAATAAACTTGGTGGATCTCAACCAAATCTGTCAAACACATTAGTTGGGAGTGAATCAAGTATACCTCAGATAACCATGCGTAATAAACGAAAACATGATGACGACACTACTACTATAAGAAGTGAGTTATCGGATTTAAAAAAGCAAATGGCTGACATGATGGCCCTCTTAACAGTTTCAAGTCAAACACAGAAAGAGAACATTGACCGACTTTGTCAGGACGTAGCCACTATCAAGGAGGATGTGAAAAGCTTTCGAAAAACCATTGATCACATCATTAATGAGCAAGAAAGCATAAAGTCAGATGTAGGAGACTTGAAAATGGCTACAAGCAATATTGACAAACAAATTGAAGCATTAAACTTGGAAATTAGCTCACTTCAAAACCAACCGAAACCATCTACATCGAGTCAAACTACTGCAAACTATGAGGAACTTATGACTGAAATAACTGAACGAAATCTGCGTGCAAGAAACATCATCGTTATTGGTATTCCGGAATCTACATCAAATACAATCTCAGAGAGACTTGAACATGATAAACGTGAAGTTTTAAAAATTACTAAATCCATTGACGAGTCTTGCCCAGAACCAGATAGAATAATTCGACTCGGTAAACACAAAGCTGGAGCAAATCGTCCGCTAAAGGTATGCTTCCGAGTAGAAACCATAGCAAAAATGATTTTACGAAATAAAAAAGCGATTAACAAGGATAACATAAAAATCTACTCAGACCAAACTGTCAGTCAAAGAAAGTACCTTGAGCATTTAAAAGAAGAACTAAATACTCGACTTGCCAATGGAGAAAACGATCTAATAATAAGGTATGTGAAAGGTATTCCGAGAATCGTCAAATCAACTGAAAAAAAAGAAAATGCACAGAATGACTCGCTGGCAGCAAAATTTCACTAAATCACAGCACTACTTATCAGCTTGCCAGGGTTTACTCCGATTTAAATATGACAAAGAAGTCACTTAGATGCCTCTACCTTAATGCTTGCAGCATTGTTAAGCCGGGTAAATTGGACGAGTTGAAATGTATTATAAATAGCTGTTCACGTAAGATCCATATAATTATCATAACTGAAACCTGGATAAAGTATGAAGATCAAGCCATAAGGACACAAATTCCAAGTTACACTCACTACTTTAATTACAGAAAAACAAGCAAGGGCGGTGGAGTATCTATATTTGTTCACAATGATTTAAGACATCATATGGTCGAGGAACGCTTTGAGGATGATAACCACTATCTCTGGGTTCATGTTGATAAGTATTCGCTAAACATTGGTGCAATCTACAAGCCTGGACGTACAAGTTCTAAGAAATTCCTGGACATATACTCTGCTCAGTTGGCAAAACTTCATAGGGCAGTCATCTTTGGCGATTTTAATTTTGATTTATTAAAACCTGATCCTGATGTTCGGAAGTATAAGCACGCCCATAAAGTAAACGGCTTTCAGATATTAAATAAAGTAAATAAGAATTTCAGTACCCGCGAAACTGAAAATACCAAGACTATACTTGATCACGTATCAACGAACCTAAAAAATCATAATTTCCATTTTGCTGTATTAGAATCGGCTATGTCGGATCACAAACATATTTATTTTGAAGTACAAAACTATAACCCTCCACCACCAATAAAAGTCAAGTACAGCAAAATTAACTATGATAAACTATATGAAACTTACGAAGAAACGATTTGCACTACTATGAATACCCAATATGACGCACTAGAGGAAAACTTGAAGAATTGCATAGCAAAAAGCAAGGTGACTAAAATGAAACTACTGAACAAACCGAGGGAAGATTGGATAAATAGAGATATAATACATGGCTTAAATAGAAGAAACGAACTCTGGCAAAACTTTAAAAAAGACAAATTAAATAAGGAAAAAGAACAGCTTTACATCAAGGCCAAGACAGAAATGAGAAATACAATACAAGAAACAAAAGCAAAATACTACATAAAATCTTTTCAAGGTGCTTCCAGAAAACCTAAAAAAATGTGGAATCTGATTGCGGACTTAACACGCAATAAAGATAAAAGTCAAACGCACCCGAGTAGACTTATTGTTGACTCAAGAGCTATAACTGATGTAAAAGAGATCTGTGGGAGCTTTAATAGGTATTTTTCATCAATAGGCATCAAACTGGCTAATGAGATCCCATCTAAATACCACAACTTCGAAAATATTCCACCACCTTCAAAGCTTTCATCAAAACTGGAGGAAATCTCACCAACCACCTCGGATGAAATCAGCAAGATTATAGAAAGTCTAGACCCAAACTGTAGTTGCGGCATTGATGGCATAAATACCAAAGCAATAAAGTGTATCAAAAGACTAATAATAAATAATCTAGCACTTAGTATAAACGACTGCCTCAAGCAAGCCACATTTCCAGATAATTTAAAAATTGCCAAAGTAAGTCCAATACATAAGTCTGGTTCAAAATTAGATATGAACAATTATCGGCCAATTTCTGTGCTGCCCGTTATCTCCAAAATCTATGAAAAAGTCCTGCACACCCGCCTAGAATCGTATCTTAACAAAAACAACATCTTGTTCAAAAATCAATATGGATTTAGACGTAAATCAAATACTCTTGCAGCTGCTACAAGTCTTGTCACAAAAATAAAAAACAAAATAGATCAAAAACAGTTAGCAATCGGTATTTTCATAGACTTAAAAAAAGCTTTCGACACGGTCAGTCACAAAATTCTACTTAAAAAGCTATCTAACATTGGAATAAGTGGCAGTGCTTTAAAAATATTTGAGTCATACTTACTCAATCGGAAACAGCTAGTTAAAATACATGAACATCAAAGCTGTCTTCAACCCATCACTTGTGGTGTTCCACAAGGATCGATTTTAGGCCCACTTTTGTTTCTTATATACATAAATGACATTCACCAGATCGACCTTGCAGGGGAACTAACTTTATATGCCGATGACACTTCAATTTTCTACTTTGGTCAGTCCATTGATAGCTTGATGCCAGTAATTCAAAGTGATTTAAATAAGCTAAACGAATGGTTTAGCTATAACTTACTAACAATTAATGCAACCAAAACAAATTATATAATATTTTCTGCTATAAATAAAAACAAGGGATCCCAAATACAGCTAAAAATTAATGAGCAAATTATAAACCAAAAATCAAGCGAAAAATATTTAGGCCTAATTCTAGACAACCATCTTAGATGGAGGCCACATTTAGACAAAATTAAACTAAAATTAGCATCACTTACCGGTATGTTGTACGGAATTACAAAATGTCTTCCTAGGAAAATGCGTCATCTTGTTTATAATTCTTTGGTTAAACCACAGTTGGAATATTTGATTGAGATTTGGGGCACAGCAGCGAAAAAAAACCTGGATATAATTCAAATAGCTCAAAATAAGTTAATAAGAACATTATTTAAGTATAACTATTCAACAAACACAGATAAAATTTATAAAGATACCAGAATTATGAATATAAAACAATTATATAGGTATAATACGTGTATACTGATTTATAAAATTTTAAACAAACAAATAAATATTAATTTTAACTTTATTAAAAAAAGTAATGGCCACAAAATGAAATTGAGAAATTCCAACCATTTGGTCACCTATAAATGCCGAACTAATTACGGTAAAAAAACAATAAAATATGAAGGAGTTAAACTATATAATTCGCTACCAAATTACATTAAAGAATCAGAAACTCTAAATATTTTTAAAAAACATCTGAAAAATTATTATATCCTAGAAGCAATTTAAATATTATACAATGTAAACTTTTTACTTTACGTCAACCTTAAACAAATCAATACAATAACCTACTTAAATTTATCAAAATAAATACTATTTTTATTTACTTCAACTACGCTCATCAATGCCGCATCCATTCACGCGTCTTGCACATACATCGGTGGACTTGTTTTTCTGTCTGAATGGTCATCGCGCAGCTCGGCTCACTTAAATTATTATATGTGTACCCTCAACTAGCTTAATAATATTGTACGCTCATCTGATACTATTTTTTATTGTAAACTGTTTTCTCAGTAAGTGAATTTGTAATTCTTATGAGAAATAAATGTCTTTAAACATAGAATAGTGAAATGTTTGGACTTCTGAAGGTGACAGAGGAGTTTTGCGCGGGAAACGAAAAGGGAAAGACGGACCTTATTTCTTAGTTTTAGTAAAGTAGGTGATTGTTTTTTTCGGTTATATTATTGTAATTGTGTGGTGCAATTGTCATTATAATTTGGGCTTTTGAAAAAGACAATGTAATTAAACTGGGAATATAAGTGAAGCGAGCTCTTATCGCGCCGTCAGACCAGTCAGACGTCAGATTGTTGTGCATTTAATTAAATGCGAACCACCACATTTCAATGAGTTAGGTCCTTTTGGCGTAGAGCCGAAGACGTTAAACTTGTGTAAAAAAAAAAGAAGGTGACAGAGAGCACGGTTACCAACTTAGGGATTTTCCCCCCAAATTTAGGGGGTAAATAAGTGGAATGGGATTTTTTTAGGGGTTTAATTTGTTTAGGGGTATTTTAAGGGTTATTTTGAATATACAATATTCTAAATATAACAGAACTATCCAATCAAATAAAAGTACATTTTCACCTAGCGAGTGACTCCAGATTGGGTGACATCGAGAGTATATATTTAATTCCTCTTTCATTACTCTAGTATGCCTTCTTAGTCTGTGATAAAAAAAATCTTTGGTCTGTGACTGGAGTTTTCGAGGTTTATTTTATTTTATTCATTTTTGTACTGTGGTGCGGTGTCAACCGGAGTTTAGGGGGATTTTCAAATAATTTAAGCAATTTTAGGGGGTTTTGACTTAGGGTTGGGGGTAAATATTTTAGAGAGTTGGTAACACTGACAGAGAGAGAAGAGCTAGGACTTTTTGGCGGGCTTTTGAACGCAATAGGCGCGATTTTCGAAGATTATTTTCGTATTTCTATTTTTACTGCCTGAATTGATTATTTCTTATTGGAAGTAGTCCTAAAATTCGGCAAATTCATCATGCCAGACGGGGACGGTGAAGACCCCCCCGGGAAAACTGCTGAAAAGCGGAAACTACCAAACAGGAATCCTGGCGCCGATGCAGCAGCCGAGGACTTCTACAAAGCGTACGTAAAACCAAACTATAGAAGACTATTTGGAGAAAATCCGGTGAGTGGAGTAACTGATTACAGCGTGTATGTAGAGAGCACAAAATTAAATGAGAAGATAGGAAATAACAACCCAATAGTTACCACCAACCTATTCAAAAATGACATCAAGGGCATTAATAACTTAAAAAGAGTTAACGCCAACAAAATTTGCATAACCTTTTCCCAATCCAACTATGCCAACAACTTTCTAAAGAACGACGCATTCCTAACAAAACATCAGCTTAAAGCTTACATCCCTGCAGCAGCGGTCGAGACAGTCGGCGTACTACGCTTCGTACCCACAAGTATAAGCAATGAAGAACTATTTAGAAAACTCTCATCTGAGTTTGAGGTAATAGGAGTGCGTAGATTTACTAAAAGAGAAAATGGAGTTTTAAAACCGTTCCAAACTGTGAGCGTTACATTTCTGTCAACTAGATTACCAGAGCACGTTTACCTAGATTTGTTCAGATTTCGTGTTTTCGAATACAATGCACCATTACTACAATGCTTCAAATGTTTTAAATTCAATCACGGCGCCAAAATTTGTAAATCTATTCAGAAATGCTCCATATGTTCTGAAGAGCATCACTTTAGTGAGTGCACTTCTGATAAAATATCGAAATGTGTCAATTGCCAGGGTGCTCACCTTGCTATCTCGCGTGACTGTCCCGTTAAAAAACTAAAGATAGAAGAAAAGAAAAACAAAGCCTCTTATGCACAAAAGCTTTCTACCCCTAAAGTAATTTCTAACAATTATCAAGATTTCCCAACACTGAGTACCCCCAAAACTAGCTCGAAACCCTCGCTATCAAAGAAGGCACCAAGCGTAGCCGTTACCTCTCCAATCCCCCCGAAAACCAACGCAAATGAAAATAAACTTACCAATGAAAAATTAGTTGATGAAATTTTAAATAACGACTACATTCGTAAAGGTCTTGTGGGCGCATTGGTCGCCATTAGCAATGAAAATAGAGCGCTCACTAACGCTGTTATTCAAGAAATACTCGTAAAAAGCTTTAAAGATAAATCTGTAAATGGATAAAAGTTTTCTAAGGATAGCACAGTTTAACGTTGAAGGTGTTATAAATAAAAAACCATTGCTGCTTAATTTTTTAACTCAAAACGATGTTGACATCTGTTTATTAAATGAAACGTGGCTTAAAGTTAATAACAATTTTCGAGTTCCAAATTACAATGTAATTAATCAGATAGACATGGATATTATAGGTCGTGGTGGCGTAGCCATCCTAGTAAAAGACACTTTTAAATATACCTTATTAGATCTACCATATTATCATTACTTGCAATCAGTGGCTATAAATCTGCAGACTAGTATGGGTAATTTATGTATATTATGTGCTTATTGTCCTCCTCCCAGGGAAGGCCGAGCTCGCTTCAGAATAAACAAACTGAAACAAATAATTCAAAGGTTACCAAAACCACTTTTATTTTCTGGCGATGTAAACGCCCACCATATTGCGTTTGGCTGTGCAACTAGTAACAGTCGTGGTAATGAAGTTTATGACACCTTAGACGAATGCGATTTATGTATTTTAAATTCAGGAGCGCTAACCACAGTCGGTACATCCACTCATAATCCTTCGGCGATAGATATTACATGCGTAAGTCCCTCTGTAGCTCTATTATGTGATTGGAAGGTTCATGATGATCCAATGGGAAGTTACCACTACCCCACAATAACCGATATACAAACTTCTGTAGCAAAATATGAAATAGGTGATCCAGTTAATAAATATATTTATAATAAAGCTGATTGGGTTATGTTTGACTCAGAAACAGAAAAAATGACTAATTACATTAATTTTGATAATTCTGACCCCATACAAATATACAACGATTTCTATGATAGTTTAATTAGAATTAGAGAAAAATGCATACCAAAAATTGTAAAAACAACTCCTCATATTTTAAAAAAACATGTGCCATGGTGGGATGATGAATGTAATAGAGTTGTTAAAGAAAGTAAACTGGCTTTAAATTTCTACAGACATAATCCAAGTATAGATAACTACATTAAGTATAAGAAATTAGATGCATTTAAAAAGAAAACATTAAGTGAAAAAAAGAAAAATTGTTGGACATCACTATGTGAATCTTTTAATAGATATACCCCTGTAAGTACAGTATGGAATTACATGAAAAGATTTAAACGCTTATCCATTCAAAGACTGCCGAAGAATGATGAGTGGATTCCTTCTTTTTTCAACAAATACGCCCCACCATCTCCTCCTGAAAAAAACATCAATAGCTCTATATTACAACAGTACTTTTCAAAAAATGGTAACAGTAAAGCAACATTTCTCTCACAACCCTTTTTATGGCAAGAATTTGTTACAGCCCTAAATTCAAGAAAAAACACAACTCCTGGTTTAGATGATGTCCCTTACGAGCTCATCCGTCGTCTTAATTTTAAAGCGAAGCAGTTGTTATTAAAGATTTTTAATTTACTTTGGCAACAACAGGCAATTCCAGAATCATGGAAGACGCAATGTGTCATCCCTATCTTAAAACCTGATAAGCCTCCCAATGACTGTAATTCATATAGGCCTATTTCATTAGCTTCTTGCATAGGTAAGATATTTGAATGCATGTTAAAAGTAAGATTAGATCATTTTGTAGAATCAAATAATATCTTACCAAATGAACAATTTGGATTCCGAAAAGGCAGAAGTGCAACAGAAAGCTTTTCTGCACTAATTTCTGATATCAAAAACTCATTTCATAGTCTTTCTTTAACAGCTTGTGTCTTCCTTGATGTGCAGGGGGCATTTGACAATGTAGATCCATCAATATTAATCAGCATCTTGAGCACTATTGGCATACCAGGAGACGTCTGTAAATGGATATTTAACTTTTTACATAACAGAACAATGTATATAAAGTTTAATAATATTATTCATGGGCCGAAGTATGTATATAAAGGCACGATGCAGGGTGCCTGTATCTCTTCTTTACTGTATAATTTGTATACAAGTCAAATATATAAATATTTAAAGCAGGCTGATGTAAAATTTCTGCAATTTGCAGATGATTTGTTAGTTTATACTGTAAATAAAAATGTAAATATTGCTGTAGATAGTTTAAATAGGGCCTTATTTGAAATTCATCATTACTACTATAACAAATTAAAACTTAACATCAGCCCTCTGAAGAGTGGTGTAATGATTTTCTCAAAAAAGTCGATTGATTATAACTTTCAATTATATTATAATAAAGAACCTCTCCCATTGATAACAGAGAAAAAATTCCTAGGAGTGTGTCTTGATAGTAAACTTACTTTTATAAGTCATATTAATATGCTCATTAAAAACTCAACTAAGGCCTTAAACATATTGCGCTCTCTAGCAGGAGTAAACTGGGGATCTGACCCCAAGGTACTATCCATGCTTTACAAAAGCCTAGTTCGTAGTCACTTTGACTACAGCTGCTTAGCATATATGAACTGTAATGTAACTCTTTTAAAAAAGCTTGATATTATTCAAAACAAGGCTCTCAGAATAATAACAGGAGCTATGTGTTCAACTCCTATTAATGCTATGCAATGTGAATCTTGCATTCCTCCACTAGTTATAAGACGCATCCAACTTGCTTCAAACTTTTGTCTTAAACTCATTTCCTCAGATAATAAATCAGTTCTGAATCGCATACTACCTCCACAATCTTTAGAGATCAATTCAACTCCTCCTGCTAAAATATCAGGTTCTGAATTATTGTCTGGGCATTCCCCAGAGTTACTTAGAATTGCAATGTACATATATAATCTGTCAGTAAACATGTATATAGATAAACCATGGCCTCTGTACAAGATAAGTTATGATGTCTTTTCACATAACTACTTCACCATTTTATGGAATAAAATTAACAACCAAAGTGAACTAAACCTCTTTTTAGACAATAAAGTATATTATAAACTCTATACTGATGGTTCTAAGTCAGAGAATGGTGTAAACTCAGCATTTTATGACCCTCAACTCAAATTAGTAAAAAGTTTTAAAATTAATGATCAATGTAGTATTTTTACAGCGGAAAGTTATGCTATTCTCTTAGCCTTAAAACATATTATTGATGTTAATACTTCACCTGATATTCTCATTTTATCAGACTCTAAAAGTGTACTTCTAGCGTTAGAAAACAACTCATTTAAATTTAATTTGAGTTATTTAATCTTTCATATAAGATATGAAATTTATAAAACAATTAGGCTTACCGGCAGAACTATTAGCTTCTTGTGGGTACCTTCTCATCGTGGCATCAGTGGAAATGAAATTGTTGACAGAGCGGCAAGAAATAGCTTTGATCTGGATCACTCAGCATCTATGAAGGTTCCTTACACCGATTACCGAGCAGAATTGAATGAAGACCTGAAAAAGTTGTGGCATGAATATTGGATGTTAACAAATGCTGAAAAGGGAAAGTGGTATGCTAAGATCCAAGGAAGCCCGCCCGCCAAACCTTGGTACCATCGTCATACTGACATAGACAGCAGAAAATTTATAACAGTCATCAACAGAATAAGGTTTGGCCACTGTCACACTCCAGCTCACCTGGCAAGACTTAAACTGACTCCAAATGCGAACTGCACATTTTGCACCACAAATGCTGTAGCAGATCTGCAGCACATCATATTAGAATGTACAAAATTCGGCCTACAACGGCTGGCAATGATTGCTGATCTTGAAAAGCTAAGCCATCCAAAACCAATCCCTCGCAATTTAGAAGAAATACTTAGAAACCCACAGTTCTTTAAGCCTCTATACAATTACATAGTATCCACAGTTGGCAAGATATAAGAATATGATGAAGAATTTATTCAAGCAAACGAGAACACACAAACGGACGAATACAAATATAATTTCAAACGTAACTGCCAAAATAACTACGAGAAGAAGAAAAGAAAATTAACAATGACAGAAAGAAACAATCAACGAGTGGCTTAAAAGGGCTAGAACCCAGAGCCGTTAAACCAATTATAAAAAAAAAAGAGAAGAGCTAAATAACAAACATGGCCGCTAAATAATTGGTTCTGTAATCCGCTAATTTCGTGGTCAAAGTTTAATCGCTGCGCTATGATATCGTTTTTCTCAAAACTTTCATTAAATAATTCCTCTGCAACTCCGGTGGAGCTCGCCAAACCTGCGTATATGGACAAAAGTGCGACTTTACAAGAGCTGGGATACCAAGATGAGAACGACCTAAGAGAGACGATCTACGGTTTGTTTTGACTGGATTTTGTGTTGTTTTGGACGTTTTGGCCTGTTTTTCTGTGATTGTAACCGGTGTTGTGGTGTTTTAGACTTTTTGCGGACCATACGGGACCCGGAAAAGCCGAGTACGCTCGAGGATCTAAAGGTCGTGTACGAGGACGGAATTTTTGTGAAAGAACCCACCGCAGACAAAGTCCCCGTTGTAAGAGTGGAATATAATCCAACAGTGCCCCATTGTTCGCTGGCGACACTTATAGGGCTGTGCATAAGGATAAAAATACAGCGCTCATTACACCACCCCGTCAAACTGGATATTTACATCAAGAAAGGAGCTCATACTACCGAAGATGAAAGTGAGTATGCTTTTGCTTGTTTTGGATATCTGATCCTTGCAAATTGATAAACTCATTTGTTGTTGTCAAGTTGTTAGCACTAATAACAATCTACATTCTAATCCAATGAGTGTAATTGGTATTCATGAGTGTGTGTTTGGCACAGTTAAATAACACTGAACACATAACAACAAAGAAAAAGTTTTTGCTGTGAAGTGACTGGTTCCAGGTCAGAACAGGTGCCTTATTCTATTGTTTTTATTTCGATTGTGTGTATTTACCAAGAAATGTATAGAATATTCATTTTAAATATTTTATAAATGAATGAAGCACTTTTTACAAGTAGTTTTTCAAGCACAAAAATACATGTTTTTGGTGTTATTTCATGTCAGTTTGTTTGTAATCTGTGCATTTAACCAATGTCTTTCTCTCACTAACTAAAATGCTTGAATTGCCTATCTCATAGTATTTTTTAAGTTTAGCTCTTAGGTTTCTATTTCTTATCAAATGCAATATTTAACTTTAGAAGACAAAATTTCATACTTATGAAACATAAACAAGTATGTTATCAACAGTTACAAGAGCATAATTTATGTATCACATTGACATAAACTATTGATAACCACCACTAAATTGTTTGTATATCTAATATATAAAATTCTTGTGTCACAGTTTTTGTTGCCCTCCTCCGAAACGGCTTGACCGATTTTGATGAAATTTTTTGTTCTTATCCGGTATCTATGAGAATCGGCCAACATCTATTTTTCATCCCCCTAAATGTTAGGGGTAGTCCACCCCTAAATTTTATTTTAATTTTTTAGACTAAATTTTTAATTTCTATTTTTTTTTAAGATACAACATACAAAAATTCATACTATCCTCAATTGTCACCCTTCTACGATGAACTCTTATTTTTTAATAGCCATTTTCGTAATTTAAGGGTGAAACAAAATTTGTTGGGAATGCTTAACTTTTAAAATTAAGGGACTCGGCGGGACGGGGCTGGGGGTGAAACAAACTTTGCTGGGTCTGCTAGTAATCTATAAATAAGATGAACCAAGTTATTCCCACTACAAGTGTACCTGACTACTTATTGTGAAAACTCCATAACATACTGTAAAAGTGATTTTTAATTAGCACAGATGTGGTGGTGATTACAGATGTGGTTTTAATCATAAATCTTATAATAGCTTATATTCTAAATACATCCTATCTTGTTATATTATGCTGTTGAATGCAAAATAGTATTGTAATTTCATAAGACTGTATCCTCTTTGCGTGGAATATTTCTAGCCAAGTTTTACATCACTTATGCAATGTTTTAAGAAAATAGCATTTCATATTTAATTTATATATTGTCATGGCTATAACCTTTACTTAAGAGAATATGTAAGATATCTGTACAGGAAGGAAGTTGTAATAAAAATGCTATTGTAGCTCTCTATTTACAAACATGTGCACAATGAGTCAATTAACATACCAGTACTCTACTTGGTGTTTTGATTTTTATTACCCACTCAAATGGCTATCATGAAGTCAGTCTTTCTATGCTAGTCAAATAAGGTAAAGAATCTCTTATAACTTTTATAATAATGTCATTAAAAAAAACTATTTGATTTTAAGAGATTTACCAATGTAGTTGATGAGTTTTGTGTTTATGTTATTTTTAATTAATTATTTTGGCAAAAAAAAGGGTATGTCAATGTTTACAATACTCCACAAGTACAAAGAAACAGACTTTACTTATTATACTCCATTCATGAATGTATACTCGTCTCTCTCACATAACCACCTTCCTTATTAGCCAAATCTCCTGCACATTGTGTCATCTTTTGATTGTCTGTGTAAGCTATTTTCGTTGAAAAGTCGTAAGCAAGACAGTTTAACTGTATCAACATTTTTAGGATTGGGATGCAAAAACCAGTTTAATTTTTATTTTATGATTACTAGTCTAAATTTAATATTGAAAGTTTTCTACTTTTGGAGACTCATAGAAACCTAAATGTGAAGTTTCAAAGCAAGCTATATCAGCTGTGGGTTACAAAATATTGATTAACAAAACAATCAAACCATGTGAGGTTAAGTGTCTGATAGTAAGCCATTATCATGGTTATTGGAGGCCAACCAAGATAGTGGCTATGATAATGCAATGTTTGTTTCTGTGTATAGTTATAAACAAGATTACTGCTGCCTAGAGTTGGGCAGGTAAAAAAACAAAATGGTAAGTAATGAAAAATACGGTAATTTATGGTAAAAATGGTAAAATACTCGTAATTTACCAAATAGACCGTAAAATATTCAGTTGCTATATTTATTTATTTTATAATTTGTGCATGATTAAAGCTTTAATCCAAACGGTTGTTGGCGGTGTTGATGGTAGAAAACACTTCAAAAATTGATTATTTTTTACGTTACTTGGGTCACCATATAAAACAGAAAACAAATATTCGTGCGCGTTGCGTAAATTATTAAATGGCATTTAAAATTCGCGCTCGCTTCTCGTCTGGTTATTGACGAAACGTTCGAGGAAATATTCGTGCACGAGAGCTGACGCGAGCTTGCTGTTCACATTGATGTTCACACATCATCATCATCATTATCAGCCAAAAGACGTCCACTGCTGAACATATGCCACCCCCACGGCTTTCCACAGCGACCGGTTGTGAGCGGTCTGCATCCAGTTTGATCCTGAGATCTTTACAAGGTCGTCTGTCCATCTTGTCGGTGGACATCCCACGCTGCGCTTTTGGTCGAAGGGTTTCCAATCTAGAACTTTTCTGCCCCAGCGGCCATCAGTTCCCTGCTATGTGCCCTGCCAAAGTGCCCACTGCCACTAGAGCTTACTGATTCGTAGTGATATGTCCGTAACCTTAGTTCTTCTACGTATCTCCTCGCTTCTGATTCGATCACCGAGCATAGCCCACTCCATTGCTCGTTGTGTGATTTTAAGCTTCTTTATGAGGCCCATAGTTAGAGACCACGTAACGGATTCGTATGTCTTCACTGGTGACATACACTGGTTGAAAACTTTCGTCTTCAGACACTGAGGTAATTGACACGAGAGGACGCTCTTATGCAGTTTCCCGAACCGCTGCCTAGCCGAGTTGGATTCGTCAATTGACCTCTTTCCCAAGTTGACCTATCTAGTTGGATCTTTCATCTAAGGTAGACGTACTCGTCGACAACTTCAAGAGTTGAGTTTCCAACGAATACTGGAGTAGGTATAACACGGGAACTTGACGTAATTTTCGTCTCTTCCAATTTTTTTTTTAAAGACACACCTGTTGGGATACTTGGTCGAGCATAGTGCCAAGATCATTCAGCGTCTTTGCCACAACGACTATATCATCGGCAAACCGGAGGCGTGTTATGTATTCGCTATTGACGCAGATGCCGAATCCTTCTCATTCCAGGAGCTTAAAGGCGTCTTCCAATGCCGCTGTAAACAGTTTCGGAGATATAACGTCTCCCTGTCTTACACCTCTCCGCAATGGAATCGCCCTCGTATTTTGTTCCTGTACTCGAACCGACCATGGTGGCGTTGTTATACAGACACTTTAACACCTATCGTCTATGTGACACCACTGAAGAGGCCTAAGCACCGCCCAAGTTTTGATCCAATCAAAAGCCTTCTCATAGTCCACAAACGCTAAACATAGAGGCATATTATACTCGTACTTCTCGGACTTCTGTATAATTTGCCTTAATAGATGTGGTCTATGGTACTGTAGCCTTTTCAGAATTCGGCTTGTTCGGGAGGCTAAAAGTCATCAAACCTACGTGCGAGACGCTTCGTGATTCACACATGCGCGAGATTAATCATAGCATTTGTTGTACATGAAGATGCCGAAGGTTGAATTAGTTGTGGCTTGCGCTCTGCAACTCATTAGTTTGTTTAAATACTTGAATATCTTGAGTAAGAAAGTGAAAAGAAACCGGCGACGCAGACGATGGTGAGGTGAATGATAAGCTTAGCTTTTAGGTCAGTATGATAAGGAAGCATTTTTATTCAAAAATTATACCCCTTTTCGTGATTTTCAGTTATTAAATTAATAACCTATAAAACGAAAACTACTGGTTTTGATGGAACTTACACTGTAGGTACCCTAAGTAGCAATATATCTGATTGAACAAAAAATAATCATCTCGCTATGACTTCTCGTTTTCAAGAAATCCGTGGTGAAATAAACATCAAAACACACATACACTTACGAAATTTTGAACACGTGTTTGGAACTTTGGAAGCCTTAATTGATTACCCCACTCGAACAATATAAAATTTTAACAATATCACATACCTTATAGGTCGAATTGATAACCTCTTTTTTTAAAATAAACATTAATATGTTTATATTACAAACACAATATCACTCATAAATTACAAAGTACAAAACAAAAATAAACCTAATGAATATATTTTTGTGTGATGTGAATCCAGCTCAAAAGTTCGTGTTCGTATTGGCATGTAAAGAAGTATCATCATGCTAAGACAGTAAAAATGAGTGAAATGTTATTCATGGTAATTTGGTAAAGGATTTAAGTATATTTATACATTAAGTTTTGTTAATTAAAATCATTTGAATATTTTCCCAGTCATCGGTAATTTTACCGAGTAAATTACATGTTTTTGGTAATTTACTCGAAATTGAGTAAATTACCGGTCACAAACCCAACGCTACTGCTGCCCCATTCCAGTAACAGTACTTTGACTGCTAGAGAGTCGAATTTACCAACGTCAGGTCTTATCTGACCGAATAAATGTAAAACGATCGAATATATACGTGACGTTTTCGAATCAGGCGTTTTGTATTGTGTTCAATGAATATTCCTTATGTAACATGGGTAAATCGACTCTTAAATTATGAAGGAAAACCCAGGAAAAAACACATGAGCACTTGGGCCTAAGTGGTCGGCAGCGGTAAAGCACTCGGCTCCGAGTGCTATATATAAAATGACGTCAAGTGAAAGCGTCGCCGTAAACACCCGAGACCCGAGTGGACGGCACCGCTGAAATGATTCTTTCGCGCACTCGAGACCGAGTGCTCGGCACTGAACATAATAAACTGAACATTAAATAGTTTCATCTCAAACTTCATTGTGTACTATCTATCGAGGTCAATGCACTGCCGCCTACAGTGTTAAAATCGCTTACATTTCACATCGCCCTTTTGGAGTCATATTATTGTCTCATGTGTAAGCGATTTTCCTTTGAAGGTAAGGCGGCAGACATTTACATAATTAATAACTAATATTCTAAAAGTTGTTTTTTCTTGATATTTCAGTTAACAAGCAAATCAACGACAAAGAGCGGATCGCTGCCGCTATGGAGAACCCCAATCTAAGCAACCTCGTCGAGAACTGTATAGCCGACGAAGAATAACCCACACATCACACATAAACTGTACTTGTAAATCTGTAAATAGTTCTGTGCAAAATGGCGCCCGACGCGGCATTCTCAAACATAGGCGACAAAAACGAATTCACAAAGTTCACTAAGTTCCTAGCTTACAAAGGTGTGCAAGTGATAGTGGAGTCTAGAAAAGGTGTCAAGATTGAACCGAACTCGAAACCAATGACGTCAGATTCCGACTGGTTCAACCTACAGATACCGGATTCGCCAGAAGTCAACCAAGCCACGAAGAACGCCCTACCCTCAGACAGAGTGTTAGAAACCATTCGATCACAGCTGCACGTCGAAATTTCAGTGCAAACGGAAGATGGGGATGAAATGGTCCTCGAATTGTGGACTTTGGAGCTAGATGAGACGCAGTTTGATACATCGTTAAAGGCAATGAACACAGTATACTTCAGAATGGGGATACTTTTGAAGTCCCTGATCACAACAACAAGAATTACCCCCGCATATCATTTGTCCCGCAAACAAAGAACTGAGTCGTTTACGATTTTCTACAGAGTCTACAATGGCGAAGCCAAGACTAAGGCTTTAGGAGAACACGTGAAGAAAGTACAGGCAGGACTGCTCAAAACTCCTTTAGGAGGGATAGGTTTTTCTGTCGTGTACCGAACCAACTTCTCAATTTCTCCGAATAAAACGGAAAAGGACAAGACTTTGTTGTTGAAAAGTGACCACTTCGAGTTGAGTCCGAAGCACGTAATCTTCGAGTCGAAAAAGAAAAAGGATGTTAAAGAGAAAGAATTCAAACCATTGAGGCCTGTAGACTTGAACAAACCTCTGCGTCTCGCTGCGTTCGTAGACGAAGCTGTAGTGCGGCAAGCCTTTGAGGATTTTCTCGAGAAATTCCCAGTTCCAAAAGTCAAAGTCCACATCAGGCCAACAATTCCTCTCGAGGATAAGCCACTTGACTCCAAGAGCACCCAAAATTTGGACGTAACAATCCTATCGAAAAGTCCGACCTCTTTCGAGTCACCACCTAAGAAGTTCTCGGGATTCCGAAGCGAGCACGAACCCCCGCTAAAACTTCTGTATTTCCCATTCGCAGACAATCATCCGATAAGGGAATTGGCGGAGTTTTATAAGGACTTCTTCAACGCGCCTCATCTGAAATTAGCAGAGGACTTAATTCCGAGATCAAAAGATGACTCATTAAAGGAGGAGGTTGAGATATTGAATGAGGACTTGTCGAAAGATCTGGAACTATACGAAAGCTCGGTTCTCGAGTTTGATCAGCTGTTGGAAGATATGTGTAGATCGGCGGAATGGAGCGGCAATTAGGGATCAATAGAAGGCTGAGAATGTTCCCAGTATGATATTCAGTTTATTTTACCAGCGTCGCTGCGGCATAGGTAATGTAAACTGAATAAGTAGGCAGTAAAACTGGTTTTAATATTGTAAATTGTTATGGAAATGTCTTGCATACTTGTTTTGCTGGATACATATATCATGCATTTTAACATTTCATTTCCAGAAATCAGAATGCTTTAGTGATTTAAAAAAAAAAACAGATATAAAAAAATATCGTACTGGGTACATTTTAATGAAAAGGTTAAAGACTGAATTGTTATGGAATGACTGGCTAACTAATTATACACTAGATTTTTTTGTGTATTTTAAACGCAGTTCTTTTTTGTTCTTTACTGCCTTGCAATGAATTCTGTATATTTAAATGTCAAGTAAGTTAGGAACAGTGAACTCTGTGGCTTGTTATATTATTTAAATGTATGTTATCTGGGTGGATTCATAGTTATGCCACTTGGTAGACAAAGGCTGGATATACATCTTGTATTTAGGACAAGACATAGGAAAATATAAGTGTGCTTAAATTGATTGTGAAGACCCTTTAATATAAATTATATGAAGTTACAGAGTAAATAATCGATAACGTATCAAACTACGTAGTGTTTAGTGTTAATCAGCCTTTACTATTTGAAATGTAGTTATTGCAAATGTATAATAATGTTACTTTAACGGTATACAACATTTTTGTATGAATACATTAATTTTACATTTTAATTGCCTATTTAATTATATATCTGTATTCCTATTCAATGTACAAAACAGTACCATCTACTGATATTTTGTGTTGTTTATGTAATTTAATTTATTATTTGTTTCTATAGCTTAGACAGGGGCTAAATACAGTATGTTAAAATTTCTTTGCTGTGTAAATTATTACTTACCTAGCATTTCGTCCATTTTGCATTTGTTGCATGTGTTGATTGCTATCTCTGGAAGCAGAATCGCCTATTGCTGTAAGAGCAGCACGCCTATATTAAGCCATTACTAGCGCGGCCACAAGTGGCTCGGGTCAAGGGTCGGGTCGGGCCACTAACTGCCTGCGACCACATGTTGTGTTAAGGTAAGCGCACACTTATCCGAGTCGAGCGAAACTAATTTTACAAATCTTATTATGAAACCTCGCACCTTCCCCGCGTCGAATCGTCCGAATCCGGAAGAACCCCAGAAATCCCAGATAAATTCGGATGACGCCATCAGATTCAGTGTGGCTAATGGGGTCGACTCTGATGACTCGCTGGTTGTTCAATATAAAATCTTGATACTCACTCCCATCTTTAGCTGTCGCAGCTTTCGTCTAATGTGCGCTTGTTCTTACTACTCCTAAACCTACAGAAATAACAATGTATTTCTATTCGCTGTGTGCAAAAAGTAGGTGGTGATGATGGAAGTTCCATCATGTCATCTGTCATCGATTCGTGTTCCATCGAATCGATGACAGCTCGCAGGGACCAAAAAAGCGTCGGAGGAGGTCTATGACCATTTCTTTAGTAATTTAAGTACAATATTTACGTATCCGTGCACTATATGAATAATTAAAAATTGACTCTAAAATAACAAAATTGACTAATTGGTACAATAATTCCTTTCTTTTCCTAATGAAAGCCAGCCATTTTAATTCAACGTCCTCCAATAGTTTGAGGCGTCACGCATGGTCCAAAAACCTATAAAACGTAAATAATTGAACAAATACAATTCATCAATCAGACTCGAGACGAAAGAGTATATTAAATACTATTCCATTTTAATATTTATTGCTCTTTATAACAATCCGATTCGTATGTTTTACCAAAAAAATAATTTGAATTATCATACAAATGTTTGAATTTGGTTTCTGGTATAATAAAATACAATACTATGTAAACAAGTACATATGTGATGTAATTTTATTGTTTGGATTTAGTTTTTAGATTTGTAAAATATTTTGCTCATGTTTTGTAGTCCATCTTAATAAATATTACTTGGTTTAATCACAAGTAACATTTAATTTCCACTTCCACATATCAACTTATATATAATAAAATATAATATATAATATAATAATAAATAAAAATAAAAAAGTGAGCAAAGATATAATCTGTGCCAGAGAAGCCATGATAAAAAAAAACAGCTGTCATCGGTCGTGCGCGAGCTGTCAAAATTTTCCACTAACTCAGGCGCCCATAAAGGGCCGTTTCCTATCTGTCTTTAGACATACTCTTACTAATCTGTGACTTATATGTACATGTATATACATTAACCCCAGATTATATCAAAACTTATGGATGAAGTTGCGTAACAGTATGGTATAATTGTTTCATGTCCAAATAAGTTTCGATTAGTGCTATCCTACTTCATACGAAATGTAATTTATGTATATTATTAGTAGGGTCTTGGATAGGTAGTGCTTACGAGGACTACTGACTGTCTTTTTTATTTTTTTAAGATATGGACCAACAGAGGCCTTACTCTGGGCACAAAACCCGATCCAATGAATATACCCATCCCTGTCACTCATACCAGGCCAGTGACAGGGATGGCTATATTTATTGGATCGGGTTTTGTGTCCAGAGTAAGGGGGCTGATCCGTTTTTGTGTAAATGAGCAAATAATGATTGACTTTGTTTCGCAGTCTTTAATCTTTCTTGAGCTATGATGTACTTTGCAACCCGTTAAGCTATCAGCTAATGATTCAACATTCAGGTTTTGTGGAAAAGGCGACTTAATTCATCGTTGGGGCCCTAAACTTTAGGCCCGGCCGCCAAGGAGGCCCTCGCATTTAATAAGTAAGTACGTAGGTAACGTAACTAACATCTACAACTGTACAATCGACCACCGGCTGTTGCAGTGTCGCGCTAAAAAAATATTTCAAATACTTAAACTAAAATGTAAATTCTACAACTTTTTGAATCTTGAGCTACAAGAACCATATTCTAATAACCGAGGAAGAAATACGTAGCGGCATAACTATACTGCTTTGTCACTTTTTGACGACTTTCGTAACTAAAATGTCCGTCTGCTATAAGAGACTGCTATAAGTTATTCCACGTTTATTCTTTCGAAGGTAATTTTTTGTTGTAACCAAGTGATGCTAAAATGATCGATGAGAATATTCGTATGAAATATCTGTGGTGACAACTGTACTAGTTTATTTTTGGCCATTTTTCAGATAAGTTGGTCTGGCACTGTTAGTCACATCCGTGGACATTATCTTCTATCTGTACCACAGATTAGTAGTGTCAAATCTACTATGTCGTTTCTACTTTATACTAATCTGTACCCACCCTGCCTGACCCTGTTTTAATCTGTACACAGGTTTGTTTTGAAATAAATTGAAATTAAAATCCACATTTTCTCCTTTTTTTGCGTTAATGGGCTGCAAATATTCTCGATAATCTCATTTTTAATACACTCATGAGTGAGTACGTTACAAAAGGGATTCTGTGTAGTAAAACAACAAAATGCCGGGACCAGATTTGTTATCCAGTCAAGGTCTGAGACTTGATGGTAGAAGACCCAATGAATTAAGAAGAATAAGATGTAAATTGGGAGTATTTACACAACCTGATGGCAGTGCGTACTTGGAGCAGGGTAACACGAAGGTGTTAGCTGCTGTATACGGTCCTCATCAAGTGAGTAACCTAACCTATAATCAAAATAATATCAAGAGTAGTGGGTAGCTACAAAGATATCAATTTTAGGGCTAAGCTTGGAAGGAATTTCCATTGTGTGTCCACGAATTAAGTGGTGAGGGGGGGAGGGGGGGAAGGGGGTGGGGGGGACTACCCCCCTGCACCACTCCCCCCCCTCGATTATGCCTAGTTTAGAAGATATGAATTTTTGAAAAATATCAAAAAATTACCTATAAATCCATATATTCACACTAATATCCCACTGGGGGGAGGTAGGGGAGGAGGAGGGGAGTGCTCCCCCTCCTCTTCAAACAAGCCACTAAAAAGACACTAGAAAATAGCGCTCGGCGGCCGCTGCCGCGGCACGCTCGCTACGCTCGCTCGCCATCGCGCGCTGTGTGGTCGCAGTTCTAACCTAACCTAACCTTTTTTTTTTCATTAAGGGGGAATTCAACTAATTCAGATTTCCTCGTCTCCGGCGCTGCGGGAAGTGCAGCCTCTTCGTCCTTACGTAACAAATCACAGTCAACCATGCTCGCCTCAGCCGCTCCGGCTCGCACGGGTGCCTGCGCTTTGTTACGGTGGGCGGAGGCTGCTCTCCCTCCGCGCCTCCGGCTTTAGAATTACACTCTAGTGTCGGGCAGACAAGTACCACGGCCAAAGGACCACGGCAGGTCGGGGTTGACAAAATATTCATTCATTTCAACCACTCATTCGTCATTCGAAATCACGAAAATGGCTGACAAGATAGCGTTTTGTTAACAATCGTGATATTTGTTTTTGTAAAAATTGGAATTTTAATTATTTTTAATAAGAATTTTAACTTAGTTTGAGGAATTCATTGGCGCAATGTATAATTGCAATACAAACACGCTTAAAAATACGTCAATAGTGCTTTTGAAAGCAAAACTCTATAACTCAACCAAACACGTGCATAAGAATAACGAAACGCAACGACACGACGACACGTAAAAAAAACAAAAACAACAAAGTTGTATTAGGATTTTAATGATTTTCAATAATTAATTCTGAAAAAACTAGGCCGAACCGAGAGTTGAAACATTGTGATTAAGTGTAAGAAAGACCTGCCTTTTTAATGATAATAGCTGTGCATCAATAATCCTGGACGCACAATGGAAATGTGAGCCCTAAGCTTGGGCCACTTAAGTTATTTGAATTTAGTATTTGTATAGTTACTATCTGAAATAAGTGTAAGAGTAAATTTTTGTGTAAACTAAACATTTCATTTCTAAAGTATTCTACTATCAGTTTGTCACTAAAGTTATTGGTATAGTGTCCATATAGTGTAATAATTATTATTCGAAGACAATATGCTAGTTGTTTTCTGAATTGTCAAAACGCTACTCATAGAGTTATTGCAAAATGGATTCATAGTTTTCTCTGTTCAAGTGACACACTCTTTACCAATTACAGAGCAATCAAAAAAAATTCAAATTAGAGATAAATGAAAATCAGACCTAAAATAATGCAATTTCTTTGACTATAGGTGTGTAATTATTCGTAATTTGCAGGAAACTACCCAATTTTACATTAATAGAGTAAAGAAAACATTCAAATTCTCACTAAATATTTCACTTTTCAGGCTGCAAAATCAAAGAGTTCTACTGAGGGTGTTGTAGTGAATTGCCAGTACAGCATGGCTACATTTTCAACAGGTAATTTTTGTGATCAATTTTTTTATAAGCTACCCATAGCAGTGGTCTCATGTAATAGTTACAGTATGGTGTTTTAGCGCAAAAGGGTCAGGAAGGAAAAAGGAAGTGCTTCCTGCTGACTGAGGCGTTATTGGTCAGGGACTATAGTCCAATGCAATGCTGTCTGGGTATTTTTAAAATAATTAGTCAGATTATAAACTCACATATGTATAGCAGTTCAGGATTGTATGGAAACACTTAATTAAACTCACACTTTTTTGAACATATTGTCAGAGTTTCTACAACTACGGATTGTGGTCCAACTTCACGCTGAGGTCGTATGGTGCCTTGTGAGTTCAATATAATGTCGTCGATGTGGTAGATGACTTTTTCGCAATCCTGCGCAAAAAGATCCTGTCCATTGTCCGCAGAGTGATGGAGAGCAGAAACGAGATCCTGAAGATGATAGCAAGTAGGATGGATGCAGCCTTATTTGGGAGGCACTCCAAGCTACAGGTTTTTTTTTGCAGTTCAGGGGGAACTTGGAAAAAGCTGACCTTTTGAGCCTGTGTATCTACTAACCAAGTGCCATTGTTACTAACCCATATGGAGATAATAACGAAGTTAGGCTATCAGCGCTATCTAGCCGTTTCGGAGCTGGATTAAGTGGTCATGTGTATCGCCACAGTATCAAACAGCTAGTGTTCACAGTTTTATTAATGTTCTGATTGTCAGGAGAGAGAAAAAACCGGCCCAGAGGTGATCGCAAGTCACACGAGATGTCTATGCACCTGCGACAAGCGTTGACTGCTGCAATCAAAACTGAACTCTATCCTCGGTCACAGATTGACATCTATGTGGAAGTTTTGCAGGTAAGTTAACTGTAATTTCAATGACTGTTGATGATTATATTCCACTATAGCGTCTCATCGGGAGCATATTATTTATTGAAATAATTTTCGCTCTTGTGGATTTTGTATTACAGCTTTACTACGTCACCAGTTTAGTAGCATTCATGACTAAGTATTTTTACTGGAAGGCTCACTTTTTTCCCGTCACAATTAAATATACCATGACTGTGCTGAGAGCGTATCAAACACGTTAACTTTGCCCTCTGAACGGATCTACAGCGTTTTATATTTTTGAAGCACCTACTGGAAGGATTGTTTGCAGATATGCAAAAGGAATGTCATTTTTTTTCGGCGACGATACGGAAAAAATGATCCGCTCACCGACTAACACCAGTCGGAATTTGCCTGACACGTTTTTAGCACAGTCATAGTAGGCAGGAATCTTTAGTTAGGCTGAATACTTACTGTAGAATCTCTGTTGTTATTTTGTTTAATTATACTTTTGGCCTGTTTCACATTTTCCTGATAAATTTTGGTTGGCATTATCTGTCTAATACTTCATACCTTTTTTTTTAAATTATTATACTTCTTTGTTTATGCTTATTTGTTGATGATGAAACAGGCCTTTACCCTCATTAATAATTAAAAAAAATCAATTCATGCCAGGCGGATGGCGGCGCTTACTGCGCAGGCGTGAACGCAGCGACGCTAGCGCTGATCGACGCGGGCATCCCCTTGCGAGCGTACGCGTGCGCCTGCTCCGCGTCCATGGCGTGGCGCGCCGGCCGCCCGGAGCCGCTCGCGGACGTGGGGCACGTGGAGGAGGCCGCGGGGGGCGTGGTGCTGACGGTCGCCGCGCTGCCTAGCGCCGGTGAGCTGACGCTGCTTCGGCGACAGCCTAGGTGTCTGTAGGCCTTCCTCGATGTCACTAGCCGGAGCCCCTGCCGACGTGGGGCACGTGGAGGAGGCCGCGGGGGGCGTGGTGCTGACGGTCGCCGCGCTGCCTAGCGCCGGTGAGCTGACGCTGCTTCGGCGACAGCCTAGGTGTCTGTAGGCCTTCCTCGATGTCACTAGCCGGAGCCCCTGCCGACGTGGGGCACGTGGAGGAGGCCGCGGGGGGCGTGGTGCTGACGGTCGCCGCGCTGCCTAGCGCCGGTGAGCTGACGCTGCTTCGGCGACAGCCTAGGTGTCTGTAGGCCTTCCTCGATGTCACTAGCCGGAGCCCCTGCCGACGTGGGGCACGTGGAGGAGGCCGCGGGGGGCGTGGTGCTGACGGTCGCCGCGCTGCCTAGCGCCGGTGAGCTGACGCTGCTTCGGCGACAGCCTAGGTGTCTGTAGGCCTTCCTCGATGTCACTAGCCGGAGCCCCTGCCGACGTGGGGCACGTGGAGGAGGCCGCGGGGGGCGTGGTGCTGACGGTCGCCGCGCTGCCTAGCGCCGGTGAGCTGACGCTGCTTCGGCGACAGCCTAGGTGTCTGTAGGCCTTCCTCGATGTCACTAGCCGGAGCCCCTGCCGACGTGGGGCACGTGGAGGAGGCCGCGGGGGGCGTGGTGCTGACGGTCGCCGCGCTGCCTAGCGCCGGTGAGCTGACGCTGCTTCGGCGACAGCCTAGGTGTCTGTAGGCCTTCCTCGATGTCACTAGCCGGAGCCCCTGCCGACGTGGGGCACGTGGAGGAGGCCGCGGGGGGCGTGGTGCTGACGGTCGCCGCGCTGCCTAGCGCCGGTGAGCTGACGCTGCTTCGGCGACAGCCTAGGTGTCTGTAGGCCTTCCTCGATGTCACTAGCCGGAGCCCCTGCCGACGTGGGGCACGTGGAGGAGGCCGCGGGGGGCGTGGTGCTGACGGTCGCCGCGCTGCCTAGCGCCGGTGAGCTGACGCTGCTTCGGAGCCAACAATTCAACAGCAAATGTTTTTTTTTCAGCATTAGACATGCAAAAAGAAAAACTTATTTGTACTACTAAGCACTTACTTAAATGAGGTCTTTCATGCTATCATGAATTAAAAAATCAGTCATGCGTCTGGAGTAGACCAAATACCAACTAAAATCTTAGAATCTAGAATCAATTGACGTTTTTGTACCTATTAAACACACATTTGTAATTATATTTTTAGTGAATTGATATTTCTAATCTGCTTAAAAGTGGCCATTATTAAACCGATGTACAAGGCTGGGAACAGGATCAGAGTCAGTTATTGTTATTACAGACCCATCTCAATTTGGCATCATTATTAAAGGTCATCGAAAAATTGATGAATAAAAGATTGATGGACAATCCACAAATACCAAAATTCTATCACACAATCAATTTTGTTTCATACCTGGCAGATCAACTGAACAAGCAGTTCACAACTTAGTCTCACATATTGTAGAATAACTAGAGAAAAAGGATAAATGTCTTGCATATCTTACATTTGGCTAAAGCATTTGAAACTGTCTCTGTTCCGCTGCTAATACATAAAATAGAAAATATTGATATACGAGGCTAAGCTATAAGCTCTTTCGCAGTTACTTAACTGTCAGACCACACCTTGTGAGAATAGACAATATTGACAGCAACCTCCATCCAGTAACATACGGTGTGCCCCAAGGTAGCATTTGAGGACTCTGTCTATTCTTAACTTATATGAATGACCTTTGCGAAACTCAGTTGAACGGTGGTAAACTCGTTGCATTTGCCGATGACACAGCACTAGTCTTCCACGGTTCCTCCTGGGAACAACACAACCAGGTTGCCGATGAGGGATTTGGTAGGTAATGTAACAAAATGGCTCCATCGAAATCTTCTCACACTTAACGCAAGTAAACAAAATATATAACATCAAAACTAGGTCGGTTTCAGCCTCAAAATCTCGTGATTAAAGCCTACATATGCCTGTCTCTAGCTATTACGCCTATTGCAATTGTGTGGCGCTGAAACGCTTGACAGTTATAAAATATCTTGGTGTTTACATAAACTCAACTCCGTCGTGGAAATACCACATTGAAACCCTCAATAAAAGACTTCGTAAATTAATGTTTATTTTTAAACGACTAACGGCCGATTTTTCAATGGTCAGATAAAACTTGTCAGACAGATAAATTATAAAGCGAAAAATTAAAAAAAAAACTATTACGTATGATTGCTTACTATTGGAGGACATTTGGTGACGTTTTAAAATTAGCCATATTGTATTTTGTTCGACGAATATTTCTTATCTGACTATTGAAAAATCGGCCCTTCAGAAATGCCAGTAATTTTCTTCTTTTTAAAATTGTATACTTTGCCCTATGCCGATCTGTACTTACTTATTGTATAATATCATGCGGAGGGGCATGCAAAAACTACTTGATTCATGTTGAAAAAGCGCAAAGTGCAATTCCTGCAATAATTTGGATTAAGATTATCGTTACTCCACTATTCAACTCTTCTCTGATGCAGTTAGCACTGGTGGTCAAGTTATAATTAATGAAATGTGCGCGAAATGAAACTGTACTCTTTAGTTGTGAACTTTAGAACCTACGTTGTTTATGTAGTATATAACTATCTGTATTGTTACAGGCAGCATAGCACTATTGGAAATGTCCCACAGACTTCATATGGACTACTTTGACGTGGTTCTCAGCAGAGCGATGCAAGGCTGCAGAGATATTGAGGTGAGTTAGATATTAACATTTTCAATTTATTATTTTATTGAATATAATTTAGTTTACTAACACAACAATTTCGATTGCAGGTAATATTAGACAGAGCCGTAAGAGACCATTTGGCAGAAGGCTGGACAAAACAGGATGTTGTTACGATATGAAATAAACATTCAATTTTACATTTTCTCTCATTTTACTTCCTACCTAACTTGGTAAATAACAGTTTATAAGGCGTGCGTTACCCCAGCAAAATGTTGTGCTTTAGAAAGATGTGAGTATAACAGAAAATAAGTGTATCATGAGGAGAAATTTGTTTAGCAATAGCAAAATTTGTTTAAATTATAGTTTTCAAGTAATTCGGGATAAACAGATTTTGTTGGAGTAATTATGAAATCCTAACCCAGGCAAAACTATTTTGAAAAAAACTATTAAGCCCGGATCAAAGTATATGAATAGATAGCTAATGTTGCGTGTTAAATGTTTGTGAATAGCAAAAATTGTGTGTCTTTTGGTTCTTGAGTTAGTATTAATTTTTTTGCTAAGAGTATTTTTTGGAACATCCCAGATCTCGGAAACTGCTCGACGTAACAGTTTGAAAAAACTACCAGCAATAGATCTTAATGAGTTTTAATATGTTTAAGCATTCGTTTTTTATTTATTCCAGTAACATCAACGTAAATAATTAGTTTCGAAATGTCTAAAACATAAATTTGCTTCTACACAAGTATATTTACAATCATATAAAAAGCTGTAGCATGAACCTTTGATGCTCTTTAGTGACGACAATAACTTGAAATTATATAGCTTTACACAATAATGCAGAAAACAAGTTTTTTTCCTGAATCTCAAGTGTACCAATTTTAGTAATCGAATACGCAGCTTCCATGAGACAACAAGACATTATATTACATTAAACAAATTAAAATAGTCCACTTATAAGCAATCCTGTTAATTTCAGCACTTAAATATGAATAAAAGTAAAGTTAGGTACATCAATAACAAGAATTTTAAGCAATTCTTCTATAAGCCGACCAAGTTGTGAAGGCAACGTAAAAGCGATCGAGCCATACATACAGACAAACTTCTTAAATGACCGGTGTTTAATTAGTAGGTACAGTTCTGAACAAACCACGATAATGAATTATTTTAACCGACTTCATCAATTGAAAAAATGAAAAATGTTTATTGACAGTATAAATATACAAACAGGATTTTACCGGTCCCCATACTAGGCATGCCTGTCCTATGGGGAACAGTGTACGATTTACATGTGATTTTCACAGCACTTGTTAAGCAGAACAAAAACATAAACATTTTTGCATGTTAAACTAATTCAAACGGGTCCAAACTTACAGCGGGCAAATCTAGTGTGTGTGTGTGTGTGTGTGTGTGTGTGTGTGTGTGTGTGTGTGTGTGTGTGTGTGTGTGTGTGTGTGTGTGTGTGTGTGTGTGTGTGTGTGTGTGTGTTTGTTTATGTTGTGTGGTGTGTGTTAATGAGGCAAGTAATTGACTATGTAACAACTTTAATGATTCTTTCTGCTTCATCATAACACCAACCCAAGAGCAGCTTAGTTACCATCGCTTTGACTTTATGTACAGGTTGGTTCCTAAAGTCTAACAGAGCAGACAATTTGTTGTAGATATGAGGCATCAGAAACCTACAGAAACGCTGTACGAAAGTAGTCCTGGTAGCGGGAACGGGTATCCTGAATAGACGCTTAGTAAGCAATCTCTTGTATTCGTCCGACAATAGGACACTTCTATGAGTATGGAGTACAACTCTTAGAAGAAATAGTTTTCTAACGCTCATAACTCCCGCCTCCTCATACAAGGCAGCAGTTGGATATGTCATTGGCTTGAATAGAGCAACTTTTAGGACCCCTCTTTAGGCTCTTTCTAGGGACATAAGAGATGTTTTTGCAGCTCCTCCCCATGCGAGAACACAATAGGTGATCAGAGGTTGACATAAGGCCAAGTAGACACTTCTGAGCGTACTGCCGTCAGCTGGCTCTCGCAGGTTTCTCATGACGTGGATGATCTTTCTCACACGTCCAGATGTTAAGGAGATGTGCTGTTTGAAGGAGAGTTTTTCATCCAGTATAACTCCCAGGTATCTTATGTTGTCACTACGTCTGATGTTATCGCACTTAAAAGTGGTGTTATCGACTGGGTCGCAAGTTTGTATTACCAGTTTATCTAATTTATCGCTGGGAGCAGAAGCTGACGTCTTACTGAAACAAATAAACTTAGTTTTTTCAGTATTTAAAGTTAGGAGATTTTTGTCTAACCATTTTGAGACAAGTCCCATACCAGTCTCAGCACGGAGCCTAACCGATTCCCAGGAAGTGTCACCAAAAATGAGAGCCGTGTCATCGGCGTAGCAGATTATATCAGCGTTTTGAGCTGAGGTTGAGCATAAATCATTTAAATATATGATAAAGAGCATAGGTCCCAGGATGCTGCCTTGGGGTACACCAAAAGATATTGGATTCATGCTGCTGTAATAGTCTCCAATCCTGACGCATTGACTTCTGCCACTTAGATAGCTGGCAAACCACTCCAATGCGATTCCTCTAATACCATGGGCTTCCAACTTCTTTAAGAGTATCGGCACGGAAACGGTGTCGAAGGCCTTTGCGAGATCCAGGAAGACACCGACACAACTACGTCCCTCATCCAAGTGGGTAGAGATGATGTCAGTAGCTAGGTTAACAGCGTCTTCCGTGGATCTCCCTCTTCGAAAGCCGAATTGTCTCTTTGACAGGAGTTTGTTACTCTCTAGGAAAAACGTCAGCCTTTTGTTAATTATACGTTCCAGCAATTTTGAGATGGAGCCAAGAAGAGAGATTGGGCGGTAGTTGCTGGCCTCATTTTTGGCTCCACTTTTGTGAATAGGAGTAACGACAGCCGTTTTCCAAGCCTCGGGGAAGCAGCCACTTTCGATGCTTTTATTTAATAGGAAAGCAAGCGGTGCTGCTATAGTACAACTTATGGCCTTAAGCGTAGCATTGTTAATTCTGTCAATGCCTGGTGAGCTTTTAGAGTCTAGCTTTTCAATAGTATCTACGACTTCCTTAATGTCTGTAGGAGAAATGAAAAATGAGTTGGGGGGAGAAGGAATTTTACTAACGCAGGCAGCTAGTGATTCTTGGCTTTCATTGAGACGCGAAAGAGTGGTGTTTGCAAGTTTTTGACCAATTGAGCAGAAGTATGAGTTGCATTCATCTAGCGATTTCTGTTTCGACCTGTTTTGTTGATGTAGTAGCTCTTGGGGATTATTTTTGAGTTTTGATTGCATTCTGTGAGATAACTGGTTGATAGATTTCCAGAGTTTACTAGGGCATTTTTTGTTTTTATGTAGCACTTCTCTTTCATAATCAGATTTTAGCTTTCGAAGCAACGAAATGTAAAAGTTACGATATCTGGTGTAGATGAGCTTCTTGGATTTGTCATGCGGGAATTTCCTGTGTTCAGCATGGAGTTTGTCTCTCTGTTTTGAGCAACGGATAAGCCCTATCGCCTATATGTTGTTTTTAATTGGAAGTATGTTACCTCATATCGCAGTTATTTGTAACCGATTTATTTCTTTTTTAATGAGGTGAGAGATTGTACCTGCTAGTTGATCCCAATGTTGCCAAGTCGGGATCTGATCTGATCTGATTAATGATAGCATGTTGTTATGTATGATAGTCAACAATGCATGGAGCTGAGCTGATTGTGGAACTCCTTAACGCTTAAGAGTTTAGTTATTATAATGGCAGAACTAATGATAGGTAATTTGTAGCTTATTAAAGAACAAAGTCAAAAGGTGCAATCCCCTCCCATCTCATATAAAAATAAAAATTTGCAAACTAAGTTAGGATTTGTAATTAAGTTAAAGGTGCCGAAGAGACGTGAAGTCATGAAAACTATGTAGTTGACACGGCGTGATTTAGTGACGTAGCATAAAAGTGTTTCGACTAAGCAACAAAAGCTGAAATGACGCGCCTCATTTTTTATTTATGGACGCCCCCTTAGGATAGTGTTCATCTCGAAAATTTTACCCCAGGGATGTGTCAGTATGTATCGGGAATCAATAATACATTATAATCAGTAAACCTGTACGACTTTTCATCTTTTAAATATTATTAGTTATAGATTTATATAAACAGCTCATATAAATTCACTAATTATTTACACAATTAATAATGCGAAAAAGCTGAAGAGTTTGTTTGTTTAATTTAACGCGCTATTCTCAGGATCTACGAGTTCACTTTTTTCAGATATAAATACATACGAGGTAATAATAATAATTACTTTTTTGTTTTTATAGTGTCTTGTCACCATACAAGCAACTTTTTTGGCTGTGACAGACTGGCTCACAGCCATTAAAGTTGCTTTATACAAGTGCAATTTATATTATTAAATAAAAAAAGTTTATGAGACTAAAACCCGACTACTTAAAACACGGTCTTAAAAGAACGATACAAGAAAATAAAAGGATCCTTAAAGGATAGCCGTTTTCGTATGCCACTTTGATTTTATTTTACTATTATAATGAATCTGTTTTGCTCATAAAATTAGAACGAAAAAAGCGAGATGTCACTAGCAGCAAACTTTGTGATAAAAAGAGATGGGTAGCAGAACCATTTTTGGCAGATGTCAAACAGTTGACCGCCCCGCAGAAGCTCGCTGAAAATTACGTGAATTTGATTTTTTATATTTAAAAGTGAAATTGTGTATATTTTGGAGAAATAATGCGTCTGAAACATGGTGACTTGATCGGTGATTGATTGTTATGCATTACAGCGGCATAACCCCAACAAATATTCATTTAACAGGTAGATTAGTCCAAATCGAAGCCTCTTAATATACGACTTATATTTACCAATGCGCTTTAAATTTAAAGTACGCAGTTTGATTATTCTATTCTACAAACGTTAATTTACGTAAAAAATAATGACAGAATAACACAGGGAATGTATATCGACGAATATTTTGTATAATGAAATAACATTTAGTTTTATACTAGAGCTGCATGTTCAATATTTTGTGTCGACTGTTTATCATGCAGTAAACTACTATATTTAACTTAGGAACATTGTTATAAATCACCTGATCGAAAGGTTATCTCATTTAAAGCTACAAATGTTACTTACTTATGTTAGTTACTGACATCTTAAATCGGTTTCGTTTGACAGATTTTACTTGTCCTTCTATTCCGATAGGAATATTAATTTTATGGTACAGTAGGTGGTATACGACCACGGCTATTCTTTAAGACTATTTTTTTGTTTCGTACTTTTAGAGCGTGTTTTAAGTAGTCAGGTTTTAATTTTATAAACTTTCTTTTTATTTAACTTATTTTGATGTTATACAAATTTGTTTTAGGTATAATTATTTTGCAAAGCAGACCTATTATAGTACGTAACACCTAACTAGTTTAAAAGTCAGTTTATGAATTCTTAGCATTATCAGGTGATTTCAAGCAAAGCCGTGAGCAACAGCTTATATTGTTTACATAATGTGCAAAAAAAGCTCTTTCATTTTATAACCTACACGACACCGTAAAAATAAAATTATTTTATAGTTCTTTACTTTAACGCTCCTAGAGGGCGTTTTAGTACGATCAAGAGACTTACAACGACACCTATTTTTATCCAATTACGATAAAAAGTTTAGTAGTTATGAGGGAACAGATGAACATCCATACCCACATACATACATACAGGTCAAAATTATAACCCTTCTTTTTGCTTCGCCGTATTCGGGTAAAAAACAAACATCACAAAGTGAATTTGAATTCTAATAAAACAGGCGTGTAGCTGCGTCAAACTGCATGCAGCCGCTGCAAATCTGCTGCATGAATAACGATTTTCTGCTTGAATGTACAAAATGTCAGAAACTATGACACTAAATTAAAGAGTGAGTCCATATGTATTGCTCGATCGCTTTTACGTTGCCTTCACAACTTGGTCGGCTTATAGAAGAATTGCTTAAAATTCTTGTTATTGATGTACCTAACTTTACTTTTATTCATATTTAAGTGCTGAAATTAACAGGATTGCTTATAAGTGGACTATTTTAATTTGTTTAATGTAATATTGTGTCTTGCTGTCTCATGGAAGCTGCGTATTCGATTACTAAAATTGGTACACTTGAGATTCAGGAAAAAAACTTGTTTTCTGCATTATTGTGTAAAGCTATATAATTTCAAGTTATTGTCGTCACTAAAGAGCATCAAAGGTTCATGCTACAGCTTTTTATATGATTGTAAATATACTGGTGTAGAAGCAAATCTATGTTTTAGACATTTCGAAACTAATTATTTACGTTGATGTTACTGGAATAAATAAAAAACGAATGCTTATACATATTAAAACTCATTAAGATCTATTGCTGGTAGTTTTTTCAAACTGTTAGGTACGTCGAGCAGTTTCCGAGATCTGGGATGTTCCAAAAAATACTCTTAGCAAAAATTTTAATAACTCAAGAACCAAAAGACACAAATTTTGCTATTCACAAACATTTAACAAGCAACATAAGCTATCTATTCATATACTTTGATCCGGACTTAATCGTTTTTTTTTTTCAAAAAAGTTTTGCCTGGGTTAGGATTTCATAATTACTCCAACAAAATCTGTTTATCCCGAATTACTTGAAAACTATAATTTAAACAAATTTTGCTATTGCTAAACAAATTTCTCCTCATGATACACTTATTTTCTGTTATACTCACATCTTTCTAAAGCACAACATTTTGCTGGAGTAATGCACGCGTTTATAAGATGAATAAAACCATAAAATGTAGACTTACATATTTATTAGAGATCTGAACAAAATAAGAAATTAAATTATATGTACAGTCTATGTTAAAACTAACTAAATAAGAGGTAAGTTAATAGGTACACACTTTGTTTTCGTTACATAGCTTATTTGTATGGTAAAGGAAACCGACAGTTCCTTTATGGCAAACAGAACTGAGCGGGCGTTAGCAAGTGCAACGCAAGGCCTAATAACTTACGCGAAACTTTCAATGAAAAGAGAAAAAAATAAATAAACATCTTTTAAAATATGCGGATGCAAAATCAGTCCATCCTCAGTTGCGTGTGATCGCACACATCTACTAAATAAATAAAGGAGTAACTTTGAATAAATAAAAATATTGTACTTTTTATATCCTTGTTCAAAGCCCCAATTTAAAACTTAAAACAATAAAAATATTGCTTCTCGCTATATTAAATCTGTGATATTACAAACAGTACAAAATACCGAACATACTACGCGGTAGCAACCTCTCAAATATTCGTCCGCGTACACTCGGCCCAATAATAATTTATTATTATGTATGACATTGCAAAAACAACAAAAACGTTGTTCACGACAAATACGTAGACACAAAAATATTATTATGGTTATACAAAACGTCACCGTGTCTCATTACACTGAGTCGCTAAGGCACTCATCTAATCTTTATACGCTATTCAAATAGGAAATAATGCATAAAGCAAGGTTACAAAGTAAACAATCTGGCCGCTGGATCGTGATAAACAAAAATAATGTGTAAACTCGTTCACCGACGCTCGCGAAACGTACGTTTCAATTCCAAAGGAGACTTAGCCTAGAGTATATAATACGGGTAAATGTTTCTGTCACATCCCTTCAGTTGTCCGCGACCGCTAGTTGACCGCCACCGCCACCGCCTCGCCCGCCGCGGCTGATTCCGCGTCTGCAATGCAATTATACAATAAAACTTAAGTAAACTAAACAAGATTGGACATAAAATGCTAGTGAAACTAAATAATATACAAAACATTCCTCTTGGAGGTAAGTGTAAAAAAAAAAAATTTTACTTTATTGCACAACCAACATTTTTACAAAAGGTGGCCTGGCCTTAATGCCATATGACGTTCTTTACCAGTCATACTTTTAGGCTAAGCAGAAACAATTGTGGGCGCGACAAAGAAACAAATTAAATTATTTAATAAAAAGTCATAAAATAGTTGAATTTGGACACCAATCACATACATTGCTCCGATCCCATAGTAAGTAAGCCAATGCACTTGTTTTATGGAAATCAGACAACGGTGGTACCACAACACACAAACCAGAGATAATATGTAGCCGACCGGGAATCGAACCCGGGACGTCGGAGCGACGACACCTTAAAACTTACACCTTGTTTAGCCATTACGCTGTGGAGGTCGTAGAGTAAAAGTAAACTGCCACTGAAAGTATCGATAGTTGAGTTAAAGCCGCTGTATCGATATCTCAATTTGGGACAGTAATATTATTGATTCTATAGGATGTATCGAAGCTGACCATCTTATCGTATACACTATCGATAGTATCAGCTCGGACAATTACTACTACAGTTCTATAGTCAGCTGAGATACTATAGCCATATTCTGATTTGATTCCCTGCATTCCCAAGCAGTTGATTAATAGAGAATGCCTTATTGTTCACATTACAGTGCAATAAAGATAAAATAAATAATATTGTACCAAACTAAGCTATCAATAGTTCTATAGATATTAAAAAAATAAAATCATTTAATGATTTTTGTAGTGGTTATTACTCTGCTATCGTAACCCTGTTACCCGCTACCCCATTTCACTACCCGCGTTTGTCCTTTTCGTGTCATTATCATTAGAGCACTCCCTAAAAGTTTGATCAAGTGTAAAATTAACACATTTTATAGTCTTGATGCAGACCAATATCAGATATGATGATATTGATCTGATATACATTTCAATATCTATATACGAATTCAATTGGCCATACTTAGTATATAGCTGCCTGAAGAAATTATAAAATATAAAATTTAAGATTGCTATGCTATACCTTACCATTGCTAGTTTTGTTAGGAGAATTGTGTGGTGAACTGTTTTGCGACTCGCTTGTGCTACCCTCCGCTTCGCCAGTCTCGCCCGCGGACGATGTCGCCTGAAAACAACATCATTTTGTTACTAAAATACACACAATAAAATAACTTATTTTCTCTCGATCGAATTTTAACTTATTTTTCAACACACTTGCTCATAACGACGTCTTTATTCCACCGATTTTAGGCTCATAATCATAGATATTAAACACGCGTGCTTTTTTATTATATTATTGCACTAGTGCCTTTAGTTTATTAACCCGACCAATTTAGGTTTGTACCCTAGTACCAAGTCGTAAGTAAGAAGTAGAAGCGATATAATTTAGTCGGGTTATACAATACTTTTATTTTAGCAACAAACAGTATTTATGCGAAAAATAACAGTATCTACATATTTATTTCAATAAATGGTAAATCCAGATTTATTACTAAAAAATAGCTCAAACTCGTTTAGCATTTTCTGTGATTTGTGTTTTAAACACGAATTATTACATTTTTAATCTTGGCTTTTGGCCAATCTAGTTCGCGCCTAAGCCTTGCGCGAGCATCGGTATCGCGGCAAGAAAAAAAAACAATGCGCCATTTTTCGTAAATAATAATTGTCGGCTGTGACGAAGTTTGCATTATTTAAGAAGATTAATATTAATGAAAATGCCTAATTCAAGTGAAGAAAATGAAGAAAACCTATTATTTACTCCGCCGGACATACGTAACGAGGCAAAGAACGCGTGCGAAAGTCTTTGCCATCAAAATCGAGTGAAATGTATTTTTACTATATGTTTTAATAATTAAAAACTTAGTAAATGAAGAGTCTTGTTTTTTCCGCGCAAGTGTGTTGAAAAACGTCGTATGATACGCGTGTGCTTGTGACCATTATATACGCGGCTTTCTTATGGCGCACTCGCTTTCGCTCGTGCGCACACAATATCGCCTTGTATATAATGGTCAACTTAGCACACTTGTATCATAATGTACTATTTATTATGAACAGATTATTAAATATTTCGCGACTATAATAAGGTGACGCAGGTGACGCGTTAAAGAAAGCGCTTGCAAAATTCAACAGGCTTGCCAGTGTGTCGGTGGCCGAGTGGCATAGGAATGCGCCCGATAGCGTTATAAGACATAGGGTTCAGTTCCTTATCTAATAAAGTAGCTTTTTACAAATACAATTTATTTTTCTCTCACTTTGGTATACTTCAGAGCATTTATCTTTAAAAAGCCTAGTTTTACCTTATTCTATGGACTACTGGATCAATCTTAACTACCCAGCATATTATTTTTGTTCACACTTGTTGTTCGTACGTATTTTTCGTATAGTAATAAATATTACTACGGTTTTGAAAACTCATTTATCAGTAGAAAATATTTTGAAGTAAACTTGGGTGGCCCAATGAAGTTCATTTCCCCCTAAAACCTATTCAAGGAAAAGATGAATCAAACAAAGTAAAAATTATAAACATCGTTCAATCCGTACTAGAATTATAAATGATGTCATAACACAACTTTCTTTTATGTATACAGACGAAGAAAAAAGATACGGGAACCAGTTCTCACCCTCGTTCTATTTCTAGGCACCCTGGGCTTCGGTCCCTTGGGCTCTTTGGCCGGGTCAAAGTGGCAGTCGAATATGTCTATGAGCTCCTTAATGTCTTCCTCCTTCGCAGACACTGACAGCGAGGCCAACTGTTTCTCTAGACCTGCAAATGAAAACATGGTTAGTAAATATGCGTCACACCAATCGTCGGGTTTCGAAGTAAGGATTTTCTTCCTTGTGTTACGAATCTTTTTAAATCAAATAGTAAATGAATTTTATTCATTATATTTTAAGTTATAAAAAGATTGTTTCCACTATTCGACTAGCAAATAAAAACTGATTTTAATATTTTTTTTAAGCTAGCGACTTGGCCCGTCTTCAATGTTTGATCCATTTCGTAGTCGTAGGGTTCAGCCCGCAAACGTTTGGCTGTAACTCGCAAATGTAGCAATGCAGCTGGCAATGCCACGCGTCCCTGAGCTGCTCGTACAGCAGCCCGGCGTCCGCCAGCAGCCGCCGCAGCTGCGTGACGGCTGATGGACTCACCCTCCAGCTTGTGCTCCTGCCACGCGTCCCTGAGCTGCTCGTACAGCAGCCCGGCGTCCGCCAGCAGCCGCCGCAGCTGCGTGACGGCTGATGGACTCACCCTCCAGCTTGTGCTCCTGCCACGCGTCCCTGAGCTGCTCGTACAGCAGCCCGGCGTCCGCCAGCAGCCGCCGCAGCTGCGTGACGGCTGATGGACTCACCCTCCAGCTTGTGCTCCTGCCACGCGTCCCTGAGCTGCTCGTACAGCAGCCCGGCGTCCGCCAGCAGCCGCCGCAGCTGCGTGACGGCTGATGGACTCACCCTCCAGCTTGTGCTCCTGCCACGCGTCCCTGAGCTGCTCGTACAGCAGCCAGCAGCCGCCGCAGCTGCGTGACGGCTGATGGACTCACCCTCCAGCTTGTGCTCCTGCCACGCGTCCCTGAGCTGCTCGTACAGCAGCCCGGCGTCCGCCAGCAGCCGCCGCAGCTGCGTGACGGCTGATGGACTCACCCTCCAGCTTGTGCTCCTGCCACGCGTCCCTGAGCTGCTCGTACAGCAGCCCGGCGTCCGCCAGCAGCCGCCGCAGCTGCGTGACGGCTGATGGACTCACCCTCCAGCTTGTGCTCCTGCCACGCGTCCCTGAGCTGCTCGTACAGCAGCCCGGCGTCCGCCAGCAGCCGCCGCAGCTGCGTGACGGCTGATGGACTCACCCTCCAGCTTGTGCTCCTGCCACGCGTCCCTGAGCTGCTCGTACAGCAGCCCGGCGTCCGCCAGCAGCCGCCGCAGCTGCGTGACGGCTGATGGACTCACCCTCCAGCTTGTGCTCCTGCCACGCGTCCCTGAGCTGCTCGTACAGCAGCCCGGCGTCCGCCAGCAGCCGCCGCAGCTGCGTGACGGCTGATGGACTCACCCTCCAGCTTGTGCTCCTGCCACGCGTCCCTGAGCTGCTCGTACAGCAGCCCGGCGTCCGCCAGCAGCCGCCGCAGCTGCGTGACGGCTGATGGACTCACCCTCCAGCTTGTACTCCTGCCACGCGTCCCTGAGCTGCTCGTACAGCAGCCCGGCGTCCGCCAGCAGCCGCCGCAGCTGCGTGACGGCTGATGGACTCACCCTCCAGCTTGTGCTCCTGCCACGCGTCCCTGAGCTGCTCGTACAGCAGCCAGCAGCCGCCGCAGCTGCGTGACGGCTGATGGACTCACCCTCCAGCTTGTGCTCCTGCCACGCGTCCCTGAGCTGCTCGTACAGCAGCCAGCAGCCGCCGCAGCTGCGTGACGGCTGATGGACTCACCCTCCAGCTTGTGCTCCTGCCACGCGTCCCTGAGCTGCTCGTACAGCAGCCAGCAGCCGCCGCAGCTGCGTGACGGCTGATGGACTCACCCTCCAGCTTGTGCTCCTGCCACGCGTCCCTGAGCTGCTCGTACAGCAGCCCGGCGTCCGCCAGCAGCCGCCGCAGCTGCGTGACGGCTGATGGACTCACCCTCCAGCTTGTGCTCCTGCCACGCGTCCCTGAGCTGCTCGTACAGCAGCCCGGCGTCCGCCAGCAGCCGCCGCAGCTGCGTGACGGCTGATGGACTCACCCTCCAGCTTGTGCTCCTGCCACGCGTCCCTGAGCTGCTCGTACAGCAGCCCGGCGTCCGCCAGCAGCCGCCGCAGCTGCGTGACGGCTGATGGACTCACCCTCCAGCTTGTGCTCCTGCCACGCGTCCCTGAGCTGCTCGTACAGCAGCCCGGCGTCCGCCAGCAGCCGCCGCAGCTGCGTGACGGCTGATGGACTCACCCTCCAGCTTGTGCTCCTGCCACGCGTCCCTGAGCTGCTCGTACAGCAGCCAGCAGCCGCCGCAGCTGCGTGACGGCTGATGGACTCACCCTCCAGCTTGTGCTCCTGCCACGCGTCCCTGAGCTGCTCGTACAGCAGCCCGGCGTCCGCCAGCAGCCGCCGCAGCTGCGTGACGGCTGATGGACTCACCCTCCAGCTTGTGCTCCTGCCACGCGTCCCTGAGCTGCTCGTACAGCAGCCCGGCGTCCGCCAGCAGCCGCCGCAGCTGCGTGACGCGCTTGCGCTCGGGCCGCGCGGAGCGCAGCAGCGGCGCGAACACCGGCCTGAATGTGTTTTGTCTGGGGAATACAAACATTTTATAAAATTAATAAGGGTGAGTTTCTGTACTACGAAGGAGACCAACCTATAGAGCCGTACATTGAGCGTACCAAAGCAGTATGCTTAAAACTAAACACCCAAAATCTATTAATAGGAGGAGACGTAAATGCCTGGAGCCAATGGTGGGGCAGCTCATCTGAGAACGAACGAGGTGCAACATACAGCTCATTCCTTAACGATATGGACTTCCACATTCTAAACGTTGGAGATACACCTACCTTTGAGGAGTATCGTAGAGGGAAACTATGCACAAGCATCGTTGATGTTACTGCATGCAGTACCCAACTTCTAGGTAAAATACAGGAGTGGAAAGTTGACCGAAGCCTTACCACATCAGACCACAACGCCATAACGTACAACCTACACGTAGGCGAAAAACTACATAAAGTAGAACGCCCTACTACAAGGAAGTACAATACCAACAAGGCAAACTGGTTGAGCTTCGATAGACAATTACACAAGTCCCTAGAAGAGCGACAAATAACTCCAGACAACATCAAAAAGGCAACCAACGGAGAAGAGCTGGAGTCCATAACTGAAGCCTACACAGCAGCAATAGAAGAAGCGTGCGAAAGCGCGATTCCAAGATTAGGCAGCAAGGGAAGAACGGTTGTGCCACCTTGGTGGAATCAGAACCTACAGGAGCTCAAAAAAGACGTCCTTAGAAAAAAGAGACGTATTAAAAATGCAGCCCCACCAAGAATAGAAACCGTACTGAAAGAGTACCGTGACGCCAAAGAGCTGTACGCTCTCAAAACACAGGAGGCTCAGACAGAGAGTTGGAAGGAATTCTGCTCCAAACAAGACAGAGAGAGCATGTGGGACGGGATATATAGAATCATTCGAAGAACGGCGAGAACCCAGGAAGACACACTGCTTCGCGACTCGAGTGGGCAAACGCTGAACCCAAATAAGTCAGCAGAACTTCTTGCCGAAACCTTCTATCCAAAGGACTCTATATCAACAGATGATCCGTCACATGCTCATATCAGACACATTACAAGGAGCGGAACACCAGAGGAGACAAGCAAACTGTCGCCGGATGACCCTCCGTTCACGCGGGCCGAAGTGGAAGCCGTGCTTAAAGCACAGAATCCAAAGAAAGCCCCGGGAGCGGATGGTTTTACGGCAGACATATGCGGAAGGGCAATCCGAGCTGCAGAAGAGGTGTTTATGGCGATCGCTAACCAGTGTCTCGCCATATCATACTTCCCAAAAATCTGGAAGTCTGCCCATGTAGTCATCCTCAAAAAACCTGGTAAGGATGACTATACCCACCCGAAATCTTACCGCCCTATAGGACTTTTATCGGTACTAGGGAAAACGGTAGAAAAACTTTTAGTGGGTCGACTCCAATGGCATCTCCTTAAAACTCTCAGTCCAAAACAGTACGGTTTCTTGCCGCAACGTGGAACCGAGGACGCCCTCTACGACCTGACGAGTTATATAGCCAAAGAACGGGCCGACAAGAAGTCGATAATTGTAATCTCGCTGGACATAGAGGGTGCCTTTGATAACGCGTGGTGGCCGGCTCTAAAATACCAACTTTTACAAAGACACTGCCCAAGGAACCTCTACAAAGCAGTGGAATCTTATCTGGAAGACAGAAGCGTAGAAGTCCATTACGCAGGATCTACCTGCAAAAGAGAAACCAACAAGGGTTGTGTGCAGGGATCCATAGGAGGCCCAACCTTTTGGAATCTCATTTTGGACCCACTGCTCCACCTTCTGTCCAAGGAGAAGGTACACTGCCAGGCGTTCGCCGATGATGTGGTCTTAGTCTTCTCTGCCAAAACAGTGTCAGAGATGGAGGAACCCATCAACGAGGTGTTAAACATGACATTAGAATGGGGAAAGCAAAACAAACTGAACTTCGCGGCGCATAAGACCAATGCCATGCTCATCACCCGAAGATTAAAATTTACCCCTCCTAAACTTATAATGTCAGGAGTACAACTCCCCCTCGTTGGTGAGATCAAACTTCTCGGACTCATAATAGACAAACGACTCAACTTCAACTCACACGTATCCGCCATCTGCAAAAAGTCAGCGGACATATATAAACAGCTAGCGTGTGCAGCGAGGGTCACATGGGGTCTAAACGGCGAGATAGTACGGACCATATACGTGGCGGTAATAGAACCCATCGTCACATACGTCGCGGCAGCCTGGGCAGTGGCAACTCAGCTCCAAATGAACAAAAAGCGCCTGGAGGCGGTACAGAGGGGCTTTGCGCAGAAAATATGTAAGGCTTATAGAACCACTTCATTAACCTCTGTGCAGATTCTCTCTGGGACCCTACCTCTAGACCTACGCATCCAGGAAACAGCAACCCTGTACGAGGCAAAGAGAGGATACGCAGCCGATTTCTTACCCCCTGGCAGGAACCTGGAAAATAAAGTTAAATTTACAGAATTTCCACATCCATCCAACACCACTGCCTTGGGGTATGAACTCCTCGAGGATATGAACCCAGAAACCCAAAAACGCCACGACATCTCAGGTCCACAGGTTTATACCGATGGAAGCAAGATAGAGGGTAGAGTAGGAGCAGCCCTCACGTGGTGGGAAAACGGTAAGGAGACAGGCAGCGAAACCTTCAGCTTACACCCAACCTGCACAGTCTTCCAATCGGAACTATATGCTCTCCATAGGGCAGTGCTAAGGGCAAAAGAGATCGGAACGGACACAGTGAACATATTAAGTGACTCACGATCTTCACTAGAACTACTGTCTAACCCCGCTCTCCTACACCCACTGGCAAAGACCATTAAGGAGAACATATCAGCCATGAATGCAGAAGGGAGACAGGTGAGGCTGTTTTGGCTAAGAGCACACGTTGGAACAGCGGGAAATGAAAGAGCTGACGAGCTAGCAAAAACAGTCGCTACAACAGAAAAGTCAGAGCCAGACTACGCAGAAGTCCCATTGTCTTATGTGAAGAAAAAGATCAGGGAGGAATCGGTCCAGAGATGGCAGGACAGATATGACGCCTCTGCAACGGGATCAGTTACCAAGGCCTTCTTCCCAGACGTACGCGAGGCGTACCGGCTGGTGAGAGCAGTAAAACTGACCCCGCTCCAGACCCAAATCTTCACAGGACATGGTGGTTTTGGGGAATACTTACATCGGTTTAAACTTCGCAGCTCCCCCGGATGCGAGTGTGACCCGGACACAAGCGAAACAGTCTGGCATATACTATTAGATTGCCCGCGGTTCCAACTGAGCAAGCACAACCTGGAATGCGACATTCAGATGGAGCTGACCAAAAATACTATGACAAAGGTCCTAAAAAGTACGAAGTTAAGAACCACTTTCTTAAACTATGTGGAATCAGTCGCCAAAATAACAACAAGGCGAAATAGCGCAATACCAAATTGCACACCCACGACACAGGACACACAACAACAAATACAACAACTCACCACACAGAAACCCTCACAAAGTCAACCTAAACCCTACAATCTGCTGGCATCCGGTGAACCGGGAGAGCCTGGAATAAGGCTGCGGGGAGTCGCGCTGTTTATGGACAACAACTGGGAGCGGCTAGGAATCGCATTCTGTAACGCCATGGTACGAAACACGGTCTATATTTCACCCGGTCTCGGCGCACTTATCAACGGTAGTACCTTTAAAACATCAATGAGACGAAAGGTCTACAACGAATTACCAATTGTAACAATAGAGCAGCAAGAGTGTAGAATAGTGCGAAAGAAAAACAAGACTATCGCACTATTCTCCAACGAACTGCATGTTACGGAATTCGAACAGGCATGCAAGGTACTTACGAAGATAAGTGAGCGAGGGGAGAAAGGAACATCGAGACCGGTTAAGATCAGTCTGGATGCAATGGTCGTAAGCTACCAAAAAGGCAAAACCGAGGACTACCTTGGGGCCGTGGCAGCTTCTAAATATCACGAGGTCGTGGTCTATGAGGACAGAGGCCAAAACCTCAGCTTCCTTAAACCACGACCAGCAGACCAAAACGCACCACCACCACCCACTGATTGCTGGGACCACCCTATAGTCAGAACTGACATCAGTGGGTCCGAGCGATTGGAACTCAGGGTGAGAAGCGAAAAGTGCCAGACGAAACGGAGTGCGAAAGAGCTGAGCGTCGACGAGAAAGAGAAAACTCAAGACACACTCTCCACTATGACAGCAGCACTCAGCAGTGTTTTCAAGGCGATCCCGGAGATGATCACCAGAAAAATAACGAGGATGAGGAGTATAACAGCGATCGAGAAAGCAGTCGAAAAGTTTACCTCACCACCACCAGAGGAGGAAACAAACCCAAGAGTGGAACGCACCAGGGCAGACATGGGACAAGTAGCTCCACCGACTCTCAGACCAGCCTGTCAACCACAGGAGCACATGCTAAATGCCTTTATCGAGTTCGTAGCGGTAACAAAAGCCACTAGAAAAGTCAACGAAGACACTTGCAAGGGCATCATGCAAGCGTACAATCTTGACAATCTGGGACTGCTGCGAGCTAAATTAAAGGACGCAGAGGCCGCAATATACGATAGCGAACAATCCAAGGTTATCCATGGACAAATGTCGGGGTCGTATATGGCGGCATACAGCAACGCGTGTGGCTTCGTGGGACAGGACGAACAACTGAGTAACTTAGAGGAGGGAAAACTTGTCTTCAAAACACCGTCCGAAGACCCCATAGTCGTAGTCGCAAAGTGTACGAAGGTCATGCTCGACGACAGAATAATCGAAATGGCTAACACCATATCGGGAGATCTGTCGAAAGGTAAGGTCCCGGAACACTGGACTATACCGACAATTACATGGGTCAATGGAGTCCCTGGTTGTGGCAAAACCACGTGGGTAATGTCCCAAATAAACCCCGAACAGGACATAATAATCACAACCACGACTGAAGCAGCAAAGGACCTCCGAGAGAAACTGGCAACGAGAATAGGGGAAGAGAGGGCGAAAAGGAGAGTCACAACAATGGCATCTCTACTTGTAAATGGTATGAGTGAGGGAGAATCGTGCACACGCCTAATGGTGGATGAAGCCCTCATGAACCATTTTGGATCCATTGTACTGGCTATCCAAATAGCGAAAGCCAGAGAGGTGACTTTGTTAGGAGATAATAACCAACTCCCATACATAGATCGCTGTAATCTCTTCACTTTGGAATACAACAGACCTAATAAAATCACAGAGGTTACTAAGGAGTTACTGTGCACCTATCGAAACCCCCAGGATGTAGCGTATGCCCTTAGTGAAATCTACAGCGGCATATACTCAGCCAATACTCAAGTACAGTCCCTTTACCTCAAGCGCTTCTCAGGTGCAGTGATCCCAAAATCGGAAAGAACCCTATACCTCACTCACACCCAAGCTGAAAAGGCAAGCCTTATCATATCAGCCAAGGATACGGGAAAGACGAAGGATCACGCACACTTACCATACATGAAGCACAGGGGCAGACTTTTGAGTCAGTGGTGATAGTGCGCACAGTATCAAAAAAATCCCATCTCCTAAAGAGTGTTCCCCACGCTGTTGTGGCCATCTCTAGACACACAAAGTCTTGTGTTTATTACACAGACAATGCCACCGACGACGCCACAGCTCGTCTGATAATCCGGGCAGAGAAGGCCACACCAACAATAATCCGGGACTACAACCTGCGGATGGCCATGCGCAGGGGCGACGAGCAAGTCCGAAACAAGATATTGGCCAATCCACTAACATAACTAACTCTATCAACCAAGTCACTAAGAACATCTTAGTACCTAAAGGCGACGACGTAGAGGGATTACTTTACTCCCCAAACACAAACACAATCACTAACACAAACTAGAATAAGAGCAATATTGTTTAATATTGTATAGCAAAATCACAAGGATAATAGAATTCCAAAACCTTATAGAATAATACAAATATGTAATAATAATAATAAAAAAAAAAAAACCAATACAACAAAAATATATGCACATGTACAAATAATTATAGAAAAAAAAAATAGCAACTATAACAACAACACAAGAAAAATATATATATATATATATATTAAGTTATCTTAAGTAGAAATAAGAGACGATGTTTAACTTATAAGAGAGTTATAGCATAAACTAACAACCCTAGTAATAAGTATTGTAAAAAGCACTATAAATTTTTGCGCGGAGCAAAAATAAAAAGTAACACACATAACAAAAACCTAAATCAAAAAAGGCACGGACCAAAGAGTCTGTGGACTGTAGTTTTATTAATAAAAAAAAAAAAAAAAATAATAATTGCTAAAAATACCAAATAAAGGAATCTACAGTATTAAAACAGTCATTTGGAAGTTACCCTCTTAAGCTACCAGGAGGTTTTCCAGGAGATTTTAAAATCATCTACTTTATACATTTACAGCCGGTTTCCGATTTGAGCATTTGAGTGAAAATCTGTTGAGATCTGCTCAAATAGTTGATGAGTACTTAAGTTTCTTACGTTTCATTCGTCAATTAAGATAACCATATTCAACCGAGTTTTGTTCTTGATTATACAACGTTCCGTTACAAGTTAAAACAACCGATTTTTAACAGTTTGTATTTATACATGGCATTAGTAAATTCTGGATTTAATTATGTCAGTTATATATTCCTAAGAGCATCAGATTGCAAATAAGATTTCAAGTTAAATAGTCACTATTATTATATTTTAAATAAAATGAAATTGTAAACGACTGCCGAGAACGGAATGTCTTTTGTCATTCAATCAGTGTCAATGTCATACTCAAACTTGATAAAGTTTGATTTCCTGCAATGTTGGATGATTGAAAAGTTTATAAGTTGAAGAACTTCGAAATACACTCATCATCATCATCAGACGTTCCACTGCTGCACATAGGCCTCCGCCACGATTCCACTGCGACCTTACACAAACGGTCTGCATCCAGTATGATCCGCGATCTTAACAAGGTCGTTCGTCCATCTTGTCGGTGGACATCCCTCGATGCACTTTTGATCGAAAGGTCTCCTCACTCCTCCTCCGAATCTGGAACTTTTTTGCCCCAACGGTCATCATTTCTTCGCGCTATGTGCCCTGTCCACTGCCACTTGAGCTTACTAATTCGTAGGGATAAGTCCGTTACCTACCTTAGTTATTCTTCGTATCTCCTCGTTTCTGATTCGATCTCATAGAGAAACATCGAGCATAGCACTCTCCATCGCTCGTTGTGTGATTTTGAGCTATTTTATGAGGCTCATAGACCACGTTTCAGATCCGTATGTCATCACTGGTAACACACACTGGTTGAAGACTTTCGTCTTCAGACACTGAGGTAATTCAGACGAGAAGACGCTCTTGCGCAGTTTCCTGAACGCTGCCTAGCAGATTTGGATTCGACGATTGACCTCTATCTCAAAGTAGAAATACATTGTAACGTTGTATATTTTTGTCTAAGTTCCCGTGAAACAAAAAGCTAAATGGATGTAGGACTCCATTCCATAGTTGTGAAATTTTGGCATAGATATGATAGATGCTGACACTGACATTTGTCAAGTGTGACAGCTGCTGTTTTTGCGAGACATTTCTTAGGGTGCGTTCCGTATTGCGCCAATATCACTGTTAGCACTGTGAGCGTCAAAAGCCGTTCCGATTTGATTAGCGTGCTGACAGCGCTGTTGACGCGATTTCATTTCGGAACGGCTTTAGATCACATTTGCTGTTCTTTGAAGCAAAAAGACGTCAAATGCGTCAATGTGACAGTCCGCTCTTAGACGCTCACGGTGCTAACGCAGCAAAACGATTGCACTGTGAACGCAAGATGGCGGTGATAGTGACGTCAGCCGTGACGTCACTACAGCTATCGTTGACTCGCTAACGCCAAATCGGAACGGTTTGTGAGCGCGATATCAGTGATATTTTCGCTGTCAGCGCAATACGGAACGCAGCATTAGAGTCTGAGCACATGGTTCTTTTTATCGTTTCAGACGCCGCCAACATGTCAATTTGGATGAATTAATTTCGAAAATGATTTGATATAAATGACTGGAAAATGGTAAGTATTTTGGGAAACTCCTTTGGAAATCCTTGTAAAGAAAATGTAGCCTACCTACATCTGGGCATATTGTATTGAGCTGAAATTATATGGCGAGCCAGCTGGTGCAGGTATTAAATTTGTTTATTAAAGATTTCATAAATAGGGTGATGAAAAGTATACCCATTACCCACCCTCACTTAGAAAAAAAATATTGGTTGTTAACTAGGACTTTCTTTTATTTCTAGGTTTCGCTTTTGATATGTGTCTGTAAGTTGTACAGCCACAATTTGGTAGTCATGTTGTAACCTCAGGTAAATATTTATTATGAAAAGTTAGTGTTTTTTTTAACTTTTACTATGGTTTGTGCGTTGAACTAACATTTTGTAAATTCTTTTCAGTGACCTTACTTAGACCTCATTTGGATAATTTTTGAAGTCAGATTTTCCTGATGGATTGATTTGCTTCTTGTCTGCTGTTTTGAGGATGGATCGGTATCGGTGAAATTTTAGGGTAACGTTGCAGCGTTGTTTGTAGTTTGATGCAACAAAGACTTGAAATTGTAACCTCCGTTGAAATCCAAGGTTGGTTTTCCTTGTATTTACTTAAACTTTTAGTGAAAAGTGGGATAATTTAGCTATTAATTTAAGCATAACTTATCTTTATTTAATTAGAAATTTGTGAACATAAAGATTTGTAATAGTATAGATATAGATAACTAAATTAGAACCTAACTCTACTAACTCAAACTGTAACTAGAGACTACTCTACTGAATTCTGAGCTATTAAATTTTGTATTTGATTTTTTTAAAGGTGTTAAAAGGTAATTGTGAAATAGCAAATTTGAATAAACTTTTGTTGCCAAATGCTATACCCGGATTTCTTTATTTCATTCAAATATTAGTACCTTTTAAACACCCTTTGTCCACACTAGCCGGGAGTGACTGTGACAACATCCAGTGTGCCAATCCTTTTTACTGTTACTTGTGTTCACCTTCATACATTTGTGATTAATATAACTTTGTCTGAATTATATTATTTTTTGAGATTAATATAACTTTGTCTGAATTTTAATAGCGTTTTGCCTACACTTCCTTATTACCTGTTCTAACTTGATCTTTTACACCCATAGCTAATTGTCGCAAATTTAACTTTAAGTAGGACTTAAGTACCCTCATTGGGTTGCTTAGCTTTCAGACGCTTAAGTTCACAGTGAGCAGGTTTTGAGTACTGTCAGTTGTGTTGTGCAACGCAAATTTCGTGTTAAGCACTAGTTGATGTCAAAGTTGAGAATTCTCAACCTCAAATACTCAAATTACACTTTCTTAAATTAAAAACAGAAATACTTAAGTCGAGCTTAAGTTGTTCTCAACGTCAAATGCTCAATTCAGAAACCGGCTGTTAGATTGGCTCTTCTCCAATTTTAACTTTGCCACCTCATCTCAGCCGCTTCCGTCGCCATCTTGAAAAATTGGCGTCCAATAGTACTTTTTAATCGATATCTCCTTTTCAGCTTATTGGCGATAAAAATGTCTGTGACAAAATTAAAGAACGGCGAACTTGTCAGCGCGCGCAGCTCTGCGGCGACGGGGCGGGCCGGGGCGGGCCGGGGCGCTACGACTCACCGCTCCAGCAGCTGCTTGAGCGCGTGCAGCGCCTGCAGCTCTGCGGCGACGGGGCGGGCCGGGGCGGGCCGGGGCGCTACGACTCACCGCTCCAGCAGCTGCTTGAGCGCGTGCAGCGCCTGCAGCTCTGCGGCGACGGGGCGGGCCGGGGCGGGCCGGGGCGCTACGACTCACCGCTCCAGCAGCTGCTTGAGCGCGTGCAGCGCCTGCAGCTCTGCGGCGACGGGGCGGGCCGGGGCGGGCCGGGGCGCTACGACTCACCGCTCCAGCAGCTGCTTGAGCGCGTGCAGCGCGTGCAGCTCTGCGGCGACGGGGCGGGCCGGGGCGGGCCGGGGCGCTACGACTCACCGCTCCAGCAGCTGCTTGAGCGCGTGCAGCGCGTGCAGCTCTGCGGCGACGGGGCGGGCCGGGGCGGGCCGGGGCGCTACGACTCACCGCTCCAGCAGCTGCTTGAGCGCGTGCAGCGCCTGCAGCTCTGCGGCGACGGGGCGGGCCGGGGCGGGCCGGGGCGCTACGACTCACCGCTCCAGCAGCTGCTTGAGCGCGTGCAGCGCGTGCAGCTCTGCGGCGACGGGGCGGGCCGGGGCGGGCCGGGGCGCTACGACTCACCGCTCCAGCAGCTGCTTGAGCGCGTGCAGCGCCTGCAGCTCTGCGGCGACGGGGCGGGCCGGGGCGGGCCGGGGCGCTACGACTCACCGCTCCAGCAGCTGCTTGAGCGCGTGCAGCGCCTGCAGCTCTGCGGCGACGGGGCGGGCCGGGGCGGGCCGGGGCGCTACGACTCACCGCTCCAGCAGCTGCTTGAGCGCGTGCAGCGCGTGCAGCTCTGCGGCGACGGGGCGGGCCGGGGCGGGCCGGGGCGGGCCGGGGCGCTACGACTCACCGCTCCAGCAGCTGCTTGAGCGCGTGCAGCGCGTGCAGCTCTGCGGCGACGGGGCGGGCCGGGGCGGGCCGGGGCGCTACGACTCACCGCTCCAGCAGCTGCTTGAGCGCGTGCAGCGCGTGCAGCTCTGCGGCGACGGGGCGGGCCGGGGCGGGCCGGGGCGCTACGACTCACCGCTCCAGCAGCTGCTTGAGCGCGTGCAGCGCGTGCAGCTCTGCGGCGACGGGGCGGGCCGGGGCGGGCCGGGGCGCTACGACTCACCGCTCCAGCAGCTGCTTGAGCGCGTGCAGCGCGTGCAGCTCTGCGGCGACGGGGCGGGCCGGGGCGGGCCGGGGCGCTACGACTCACCGCTCCAGCAGCTGCTTGAGCGCGTGCAGCGCGTGCAGCTCTGCGGCGACGGGGCGGGCCGGGGCGGGCCGGGGCGCTACGACTCACCGCTCCAGCAGCTGCTTGAGCGCGTGCAGCGCGTGCAGCTCTGCGGCGACGGGGCGGGCCGGGGCGGGCCGGGGCGCTACGACTCACCGCTCCAGCAGCTGCTTGAGCGCGTGCAGCGCGTGCAGCTCTGCGGCGACGGGGCGGGCCGGGGCGGGCCGGGGCGCTACGACTCACCGCTCCAGCAGCTGCTTGAGCGCGTGCAGCGCCTGCAGCTCTGCGGCGACGGGGCGGGCCGGGGCGGGCCGGGGCGCTACGACTCACCGCTCCAGCAGCTGCTTGAGCGCGTGCAGCGCCTGCAGCTCTGCGGCGACGGGGCGGGCCGGGGCGGGCCGGGGCGCTACGACTCACCGCTCCAGCAGCTGCTTGAGCGCGTGCAGCGCGTGCAGCTCTGCGGCGACGGGGCGGGCCGGGGCGGGCCGGGGCGCTACGACTCACCGCTCCAGCAGCTGCTTGAGCGCGTGCAGCGCCTGCAGCTCTGCGGCGACGGGGCGGGCCGGGGCGGGCCGGGGCGCTACGACTCACCGCTCCAGCAGCTGCTTGAGCGCGTGCAGCGCGTGCAGCTCTGCGGCGACGGGGCGGGCCCAGGCGCGCGCGGTCTCCAGCATGTCGGCCGACGCGCCGCCCTCGCCGCCCGCGCCCACCTCCTGCTGCTCGCCTGCAATAATAAATGCATTATAAAAGAAAGAAAGAAAATGAATTTATTCGATCAAAAAGTTAAAATAATTATATATATATAAAACAAAAACATGTGCTTAGACCGAAAAAGGCACCCGCTCAGCATTGGTCGTGGCAGCAACAGAAGGCATACCACGACGGTGATTTTTAGCGAGTGCCTTTGTGGATACAAACAAAATTAACATAAAAATAACACAAGCTAATAAAAACAACATAAAATAATAATAAAGGGTATTTCAAATAAAGCGAGTCGATGTTAATAATCTGTGGCGGGCATTTTGTTTAGGCGGCATCTGTCGAATCTATTTTTTCTTATTCGGTCACTGATGCCAAATCACCGTGGCGAATGACACGTTCGAACAGCATGTGCAAATGATAATAAAACTTTATTATCAAACAAGGTAACCCTTTAAGTCTACTCTCCAACGATTGGTGACCAAATTTAAGACGACCGGTAACTACGTCAAAGGAACGCCAGAACAGCCGAGAATATCGCCGCTGTAGTGTTCAGGAAACCCCGAGACAGTCGATTACCCGCCGTGCACAAGAACTCAGCCTTTCGAAGACTTCAAATTGGAGAATTTCGCGTCGAGACTAAAGCCTGCATCCGTACAAGATCCAACTGACTAAAGAGCTCAAAGTTAATGACCATAGAAAACGCAGTGTGTTCGCTGAATGGGCTTCGGAATGCTTGGAAGACGACCCCGATTTTGACTGAAAAATAATCTTTAGCGACGAGGCACATTTTTGGATTAATGGTTTTGTTAATACGGAAAATTGACGTATTTGGGATGACCACAACTCACATGAGGTCCACCAGGTTGCAAGGCATCCGAAAAAGTTAGTTTGGTGCGGATTTTGGTCAGGCGACGTCATTGGGCCGTACTTTTTCGAAAACGACGTTGTCGAGGCAGTCAACGAAAAGCGCTACAGATCAATGATAAACAATTTCTTTTGGCTTGAAATGAACAATATAAACGTGAACGATATGTGGTTCCATCAAAATTTCGCTACTTGCCACACAGCGAACGACACAATGGACATTCTGCATGAACGGTTGGAGGGTAGGGTTATCTCTCGCAGAGTTTACGTGCATTGGCCATCAAGATCGTATGATTTGACTACGCTAGGCTTCTTCTTGTCTTCCTCAAAATTTGAATGGACAGAACTCAAATCATTTTTTCGAGAGAAGATTCATTTGATTTGCTTGACGATATTCCGTTAAACCTCATTCAAAACATGTTGTTTCAACAAGATGGGTGTCCCGCGCAATTCAGAAGGAGTGGCAGAGAGTGGCGAGACACCAAATATTCCAATAAGTGGATCGGGAGACAAGGACCTACACCGTGACCAGCTAGGAGTCCGGACTTGACCCCCATGGATTTTTATGTGTGGTAAATCCACATTTTTGTGCAAATGAAAAGTTTGGTATGCAACGAAACGAACCCAATTAATAAATAATAAATAAATAATTTTAGTCAGAAAAAAAAGAACAACATTAGAAAATAAGTACATTGGTTCCCACTCCAGATTCCCTGTGACGTAGGGACCAGTCTCTTTCGTCTAGCTAATAATAATAATATAATAAATAAATATCCTTTGGACATTCCCACACATCGCCATCTAGCCCCAAAGTAAGCTACTCAAAGCTTGTATTATGGGTGCCAGACAACGGATATAATACTTAAATACTTTTTGTTTGTAAATACATACATGATATACATAGAAAACACCCAGACCAATACAAACAGACATGTTCATGCACACAAATGTTTGTATTGTGCGGGGATCGAACCCGCATCCGCTGCGTAGTAGGCGATTTCTCGACCACTACACCAGACGGGTCGTCAAAGCTAGCTAGTCGTCGTATATTTGGTACTTTTATAATTTAGTGGGCTTACGAAATTAAATCTGTTAATGTGTTGAGACAAAAAATAATTGATGCCGCTAACAAAATAAGAAGGGGATTAACGAAATAAGAAGGGGGAAGTTGTTAAAATGGCCTAAGGTTGCGCATAATGATTTAATCCAGGTTTACGCTAAACCTGGATTTATTATATCCTTTATCTTCTCTATGCCGACGATCTTAAACTTTACTCTGCCGTCAATGCCTCAGAATATTTGATTCTGCGGCATACGCTGAGTAGATTTGCCTTTTCATTCATGTACCTCTAACCTACCTACGCATAAATCTTTTAAACTGTTGTTTTATTTTATGTGAGTGTACATGACTTGAAAGAGTTTTCTATTTCTATTTCAATGACGTAAACGATTGTCAAAGTTCCAAGATGATTTAGTGACAATCTTAAACTGTTGTGACCTCAATGGAAAGCATTTGAACAAAAGTAAATGTTCATTATTTCTTTTTCTAATAAAAAATGTTAACATTACTTTGAAATTGAACCACATACGCAAAGTCAGTGGATAAGGTATACTTTTCGACGATCATTTGACGTTTCTCCAGCACTATGAGTACATTGTTAAGCGTGGTAATCAGTTGCTTCGTTTTATCCTAAGGTCCACCCGTTATTTCAGGAAGCCTGGTACATTGACTTTGTTTTACGAATTGGTGAGAAGCATTCTTGATTA